>JAJTUV010001056.1:0-600000 GCA_021653895.1 Mastomys natalensis
AATCTCTGGTCTTCAGGCCTGGGTTACCTCTTTCAAAGTACTTACTTTCCTTAGTTATAATGGGACAGGAATAAAGACCTTGGCACTAACCGATTACATTAGCCACATAAATCTTCCCCTCTCTTTTTCTCACTCTTATCTTTACTCCTCTAATCTGATCATCTATGCCCAGAAATCAGGAAAGAACATCAATTTTGTTTGAGAGAAAGGTAAGAAGGTAGAAAAGATAAGGCTTGTGAGTCTCCTACAGTCTCAAACAGGGTTTTCAAACGACTGTGGCCTTGACATTTTGAGCCCGATAATTTCTTGTTTGTAGACAGTAGTGTGTGCATTGTGGGATATGGAAGCCAGGAGTTAGCTTCCAAAGTCTCCAGATAGTACCAAATGAGCCCTGAGCATCAAGTCACCAGAATCACATCCAGTTGAGAACCACTAATCTCGGATCATGTTTAAAACAGTTTATTTGAGGACGTAGAAATAGAGCTCGGTTGGCAGAAGGTTTGCTTAGCCCCGGCTTGATTCCCAGCGCCACATGAAGTATAATGTTCCACACCGCTAAGCTCAACACTTGAGAGGCAAAGGCAGGAAGATCAGGGATTCAACATCCTCCTCAACTACACAGGGAGCTCAAAACTATCCCGGGCCAAATGAAACTGTAAGTCTGTCTGTTTGTTTTCTTAAAAAAAAAAAAAAAAAAAAAAAAAGCAACTCATTTGTATTAGATAGGTTGGTCAATATTTGGTACTTAAGTAGGATTATTAGTCTATAAAGTTGTTTAAACATCAAACAAAAAATGGACATATAATTTCCAAAAAAAGATTCAGAAGTATCGTGATTACATTTTTTAGGTGTAACATCTGGTGGACACCAGATCACGGCTGAAATTTTGCAGAATAGTAGAATAATAATGATAACATAATAATAACAACAACAACAATGTGGCACAGTGACACGAAGACTCACTAAGGCACTTACTTCAGTTTGGCAGAGACAGCCAGGAGACTGCGCTTGGCCAGCATTGCTGCTCCTGGGTGTTCTGTTTTTGGGTTTTTGTTGTTTGTTTGTTTGTTTGTTTCTAACTTGAGGGTTCTTTAAACATAGTTTTAATCTCTATGTTCCTGGCTCTTCTAATCTACAAACCATCCAAATGCTGTTTTATAAGGTATCTCAGAAGCTTTGATGTCCACGCAGCTGGGCCCTTTTCTTATGTGTTTATTTTCTTTTGAACCAGGAAACTGTGCTTTGCCAAGAGCAGATGGAACTCAAGCCGCAGAAGATCTGAGTTCCACCTGCAGCTCAGGACCCTCAAGTTCTCCACGAGTTCCCCAGCTTCACACACGGTCTCATCACCCTCACACCACAGCTCCCAGGTTCTAGCTCCAGTTATGGCCGGGAAGGTTCTACAGGCCTAGGATTTTCCTGCAGAGAAAAGGGTTAGACTGAAAGTCTGGCATTGGGATAGGACCGTGTTCTCAGTTACACTCCTCATCTTTAAAATGCCATACAAGGTAAGAGAAATTAAACAGGAAGGAGAGAGAGAAATCAGCTAAGCAACATGTTCTCTGACTTTCCCCAGGTTCAAATCCAACAAACAAGATATTACATCAAAGTTAACGTGTTTACCCATTACATGACCTATCCTTTTTTTTTTTACCACTGAGTTCCACAGTACAAAAATATTATTTCAGAGGCGAGGATGTAAACCTTATTCATAACAGGATCTCAAACACATCCTGAAGTGAAGCGTCTCCTCAGATAGTGTGCCCTCGGTTACATCGAAGGCATGCTGGTTTTATTTGTCAGTGTTTGCCGAGGGGGTCACAATATCAGGAAGCAGGAGATGGCTCATCAAAGCGTCCTGGGATCTCTCACTACTCATCAGTTAGACAGTACCTTGTTTTTGACACTGCGGGCGAAATGCATCTGCCCCTACCCATTGTTAGACGCTTCCTCCTGTCTCTAAGTTTTTTGGAAGGAGCACTGAGGACTCAACTTCTTTTTTCCAATAGGTAATTGTCACTAATGAATGCTTCTGCTTCATTCAACAATGTGGACCTGTGACCCAAGTAATCTGGCCTTGTATCCCTCGACTTACAGAGAGAACATTGTAATCTCCTGACGCGGTCCCCAGGGGCCCAGGTCACAGACCGAGGCTGCCCTGCTGGGCTCCTAAGCAAGCCTCACTGGCTTCAAAGTCAGTGGGTTCAGTGGGACAGTGACACATCAAGGAGGATGTGGCCCTGGCCAGTGAGTGTCTTCAGCGGGATGGAGGGGTCTTTCCTCTAAGGAGAGCTTCCTGCAGAAAGCCAAGCCTCGGATCTATCTATTCTACAGCCTCTTACCAGGTGCCTTCTCAAGCCAGGCTCTCTCCGAGGCACTGGAAATAACTAAAACAGAGTCCCCATTGGCAAGAAGCTAGATCTAGGCTAAAGCTCAGCCTCTTGTTAAAACCTCTTTTTTTCTTCAAATTTTTTTTTTTTTTTTGTTCGGCAGGGGTTCCTGTGGTGAGCGTGCTGTCTGTGAATACTCTGTAGACAGTGGCTGCGAATCAGAAATGTGCTGTGCTCAGTAGTGCTGGTGATGTAAGCAGTACAAGGTCGCGTGCAGACGTCTGTTGCATCTAACTGGAAACTCAGTGGGTACAGTGGTGTGGTGATGTGTGTTGTGTGTGAGTCATGATCAGTTGTATGATGGCTGACTGGTAAATATGTCAGTTTGAGTATTAAATCATCGTTTATTATAAGTAGTGAGACAATTTATTGTGTTGTCATATCCAATAAGGCTCATATCCTCATTCTCTTCTTTCTCTTCCTCCCACCCTCCTCTCTCTCTCTCTCCTCTCTTCTCTCTCTCTCTCTTTCAGTCTCGTGTTGTGTGTGTGTGTGTGTGTGTGGTGGTGTGTGTTGTGAGAGTGCTCTCTCTCTTTCACTCATTCTTCCCCCTCCCCCTCTCCCTCCCTCTTCTCTTTTCTGTCTCCAAACACACATAACTAAACCGTGGAAGTTGTGATGAGCACAGCTCAGGATGACTCCAGGATAAAAACAGCTTTCCTATGTAAACCTTAACAAAATTCTAGATTACCAAGGACAATAGTCCAAAAGTCCTTATTGTTTGGTTGTCCTCTGCTCATAAGCCTTTCTCGAAAATCTGAGCTAAGAACTAACCTGCATAAACAAAATTTCAAATCAATAAAGATGACATAAAATGAAGTCAAATGCCCAAATTTAAGAATGAATAAAGTGAATTTCAAAGAAGATAAATAAAAGGCCTGGTGCAGAATAGCCCTCCCATGATAAATGCCTGGGTGCCTTTGAATAACCGTTGCCCTTTTCTTTTTCAAATAGTTACAGCAGTTTGACTTCCACAGATCAGGAAGATATGCCTGTGATCGATCTGTGATATCTGCTTATCAATCAGTACAAGCATGTGTTTGATAAACAGACCCAAGTCGTGGAAAAGATAGAGTCAACAAGCAGGAAGCCTTGTTGTATACTTTTAAATAACTCTGCACTGCTGTGTGTACCCACTGGAGAGAGTCACATTACATAGGAAGAGCCAGAGCGAACCGTACAGCTCCTGTCTTCTCCCACCAAGCTAGGGGTGTTATACCACTGTCTGCACCGAAACTCTCTTATTTGTGAATGAGGGGATTAGTAACCATAGATTACTGAACTTACTCTCCAGAGCTATTCAAAAGCTTCTGGTCCAAGTTCTTGGGAAATCCAGTAAGAACCTTCCTAGCAGGTACAAAGCCCTGGGTTCAATCCCCAGGCATGGCAAACAGAGAAAGAGAAAAGAAACTGGCCCATAGTAAGCAGTTGTGTAAATTACTACTCCTATATTTATAAAACATGCAGGCTCAAAAAACATATACTTCCCTGTTCATAAGGGAATAAGAGTCTAGAGATACCTTGGGGAAGCCTGCTCGCCTTCCTCAGCTCACCATGTTCAAGTCTCCTCCAACTGGCTGCAGATTAACACAAGAACCCATTCCTCCTCCTCATATCTCTCCAGTGGAGCCTGAAACAGTGCCCTATATGTACCAGGTCTTTAGAAAACATGTGTTAAATGAATGAATATATAAATTCAAGTCTTCGGTCTGAAAGTCTGAGTTTATAGTTATTGAGATTACTTATATTTTAATAGTAAAACGTTTTTCTTGCCTAATTCTGGAGTAGTGGAGAGGAGTCAGAGATAGATAGAGATAGCATCTCACAGGTTGGCCTGGAATTCGCTATGGAGCTCCAGCTGACTTCAAGAGCCCTCCTCCCTGTGCCTGCTTAGTTAATTTGATGGGAAATCTATAATGAACTCGGTAAGCCTTGTTCAGCTTTTTTATGTGTTAAAAATAAGTAAACATCTATAAAAACACATCCACACACATACTTGCCAAGTATCCATGGAGATAGACTACTGTTTTAGTATCCAGTACTTTCTGGAAATGCCACTGATGTTGGAGCACTTCACCAGTAGTCGGGAGGTATTCCACTGGCCTCTGAAATGTGTTGCTGGCTTTAGTTTTGGTTTGGTTTTTGTTATGCAGCTGTAACTCAAACAACAAATCTTCTAAATTGATTACCGCCAACTCTTTAAGAGTGCTGAGTTAATATTCGCTCTTTCAAGTAAATACGAGCATTTCTTGGATCAGATACCATCTACTTTAATTTTATTTTTCTCACATAAATGTTAATCAAGGACTAAACAGATAATTTCCTTCTGTCACACAACAGCTCCACTGTGGTGGAACAAAGTGTTATCTTAAGTTTCACGAAGCAATTGTTCAATGATTCCTGTCAGTGGCTCCTTTCCAAGTTTTTGTCAAATGGCTGCGGCTGCCAGCCCTTGAAGCCAGAGGAGAAGAGGAGGGGAGGGTCTCTGTCAGGCAAGAGTGGAGTGGAGCACAATGGCTCGCTGAGAAGAATCAGCTTTTTGCTGCACCTCTCTCTCTCTCTCTCTCTCTCTCTGTCTTTCTCTCTCTCTTTCTCTCTCTTTTCTCCTGTATTACTTACCCCTTGCCAAAAATAAAACTAAAATTAAATATATACCTTTAGAGGAGTTACGTTAGCTAATGTTTCAGATAGATTGTCTAAACAAAGAGAAGAACTGCTCTGTACTACCAACCAACTGCTTTGGCAGACGAAGTAGGTGTCAGGGACACAGGGACACAGATTCTTGTATTCATTTGAGACACCAAAGCTGTTTCTGTATGACACATACTGGATCTACTGGGGTGTGTGTGTGTGTATTCATTATGGTGGTATTGGCGATCAAACCCAGGACTTTATACATGCTAATGTGCTCCATAACTAAATTACCAACTTCAAGCTTACTACTGCTTAAAAATGATTATAAGGGCCAGGTGTGATGGCACACACTTTCTGTCCCAGCAAAGGAGGCAGAGGCAGGGGGATCTCTATGAGTTTGAGACCAGACTAATTTACAGAGTAAGTTCCAGGATAGCCAGGGCTGGAGAAACCTTGTCTCAAAAACCAAACCAAAACAAAAAGATTATAAAGCAACTTGAAGTTAGTAATAAATCTGCTGATACCTTAGAATGTCTAGATGCCAGAAACACTATAGAAAATTGTGTTATATATGTTTTCATTTTATTTTGTACCCAAATATTGATACATTACTCAAGCCCAATGTAATGTTTGAGAATGTGGCATTTAGCTTTCAGGATTAGTGTTCCCCTCTCATAAGAAAGTCTAGACTTTAAAGATGCACTTACTTTTATTTTATTCGTGTATTTTGCCTGTGTCTGTGAATGTGTCTGGTACCTACGGAGGCCAGAAAAGGGCACTGGATCCCCCTGGACCTGGAGTTACAAAGGGCTCTGACCCTGTGTATGTTGTGCTAGGAGCTAAGTCTAGGTCCTCTGCAGGACAAGTAAGTAATCTTAACTGCTGATCCATCTCTCCAACCCTGAGTCTACACTTAAACTTTTAGTCCTAAAAGACAAGGACAGAGGCTCCCAGGTTCTTCCTGGTACCTGATTTGCATGAATAGTGCCCTGGGTGTTCAGATCCCAGTTCTAACCACATTGTTCTCCAAAGACAAATCAAAAAAAAAAGAAAAAAATCTTACTAAGAATAGTAAGATGGATAGTTTTCATTTTTCCATATGTATACATTATAATAGCCTTATACGTATTGGTCATTTGCATAATGAGTAACTGTGTTTGTGTGGATATTCACATGCACACACAGGGGCTCACTCTGTCATGCTGACTTTAATTCAAACCATGTGTGTGTATCCTTTAAGTAATGTGCGTGTTGGTTCTGCGGGTCTGAGATGGGCCTGGGAGGCTCCACTTCTAACAGATTCTCAAGTGGTGCCCACACTGCCGATCTGTAAAAGAACACTTTAGTAAGAAAGTATTTTGTGCAATGTCCATCAGATTTAAAGCTTTCTGGATACCAAATTCTCCTACTATGCAGAAGAAGTGATAAAACACAGACCCATTTTTTTAAGATTTATCATAATTTTAATTATGTGTTTGTGTGTATGTGTATCTGTGTGTGTCTATAAATATGAATGCAATCTCTGCAGATGCCAGAAGAGGGTGTTGGATCCCCTGGAACTGGTGTTCCAAGCAGTTGTGAGCTACTTGTATGTCCTGGGAACATGAGTCCTCTGGAAGAGCCATAAATTCTTTTAACTGCTGAGCCATCTCTCCAACATCCTGGTCCCACATTTAAAGTCAAAAATTGGGCCTGAAAAGATGGCCCAACAGTTAAGAACACTAGCTGCTCTTGTAGAGGACTAGGGTTTAGATCCCAGCACCCGCGTGGCTGTTCATAACTATCTGTAACTCCAGTTCTCTTCCGATCTCCACAAACATTGCACACACATTATCACAGACATGTGCAAGCAAATATCCACATGCATCAAATAAAAATAATCTTTTTAACAAAAAAACCAAAGAAGAGCTAAACTATCTTACAAAGTTCAGCCTGTGATAGACCTGGCTCTCTTCTTTAGGTGACTCTTATCTGCAATGACAATATTGTCCATACCTTATACTGGGAAGAATCTAGGGACAAGCAATATTCATAGTGAGCTGGAAGAAGTAAGTTACTGGGGAATGACTCTAAAGTTACAATGAGATCCTAGTCTCCCCAACCATCTCTCTCTTCTCTCTCTCTCTCTCTCTCTCTCTCTCTCTCTCTCTCTCTTTTCTCTCTCTTTCTCTCTCCTTCCCTCCTTCCCTCCCTCCCTCTCATACATAGACACATACACACCTTTATCTCCAATTCTCTGTTCTATCTCTCATTCCCAGATACCCACGATCTCAGCAGTATAACTGTGCTAAATATTCCCCACCATGATGATTTGACTCACCATGGCCCAGAAAGAACGGTGCCAAGTGACTATGTTTGTAGTTTCTGAAACCACAAATGGAGATCAATCCTTCCTTCTTGCAAAATCCATGAAGAAGAAGAAGAAAGAAGAAGAAGAAAGAAGAAGAAGAAGAAGAAGAAGAAGAAGAAGAAGAAGAAGAAGAACAACAACAACAACAACAACAACAAGAGGAAGAAGAGGAAAAGGAGGAGGAAGAGATGTGTCACCTGATACCAGAGTCTCCTGTCATATCTAGACTATGAAGACGGTTTTCAGATCCTGACCTGAGCAGGCTCAACTAGCCTTCACATACCTCTTTAAGCATCTTTCTCCCTCTTCCTTCCAAGGCAGATGGATTTTATCCTTCATAGTCTGTTCCTCAGCCCTCAGCTCACTTGCTCTGATGCTTCTTCCTGGCCTCCTCTTCCTGCCTCCTCTTCCTGCGTGGCTCCCAGGCAGACCTGGGCTTTTCTTTTTCACTCCTCCTCCCTTTTTTAAAGATTTATTTATTATATGAGTACACTGTCGCTGTTTTCAGATACACCAGAAGAGAGCATCAGATCCCATTGCAGATGGTTGTGAACCACCATGTGGCTGCTGGGAATTGAACTCAGGACCTCTAGAAGAGCAGTCAGTGCACTTAACCTCTGAGCCATCCCTCCAGCCCTCTTTTTCACTTCCTAAAGCTCCCTTGTTTTCCCCTTCGATGTCATCAAGAAGACAACATGACCTCATCTCTATGATCTCATTTAGCCTCAATAGCCTAGGATGTGTTGTTAATCACCTTTTAGAAATGAAGACATTTTAGCATGAAAGCAATAGATGATTTGTCTAAGAAAGCCCAAAAACCAGATGCCATGTTTCCTCTGAACCATGAACAAAGTGCATGTGCACTGAGGACTCTTAGCTATTGCTACTGGTCCTGCACATGATGCTCAACCTGAGCATCGTTGTGGGGAACTTCAGGTGAGTACAGGAAGCTTTTAGACAGACCTTGGGAAGAGAAGGCAAAGAAAGGACACGGTTAAATAAATAGGGAGAGCATCTCCATTCAAGGCTCAAATGTATAGTGCAAGCGTCCCCCATCACCTAACAGCAGAAGGACAGACCACTGAAGGTGCTTAGGCTCCACCATGAACAAAGACCTTAGAGAAGCTAGAGCAGCTATGAAGGACCCAGGAGCACAAGAGGACCCGGTTGCATTTCATTACTGCACATTTATTTTTATATCATTTGTCTACCAGTCACTATTTCACTTCATCAAAAATAGAAAAAACAAAACACAGCTGACAGCTCTGAGCTGTTAAACGCCCATGAGATTCAGCATGGCTTACACCCACTGACAGGTATTTGACTAAAATTATCTCAATAATTCTGGCTTAGTCACAGTATTTGCATCCTGCTTTCCCACTCTGTGCAAGGCATATGGTATACATCAATTAGATATTGTCCAGTGATAGTAGTGATGGAAAATAAATTCTGGCAGAAGATACTGAAATCTAGCACAAACCAGAGATACCCCAAAGCTACTGTCCTCCCAGATTAGCGAGAGTTTCTTCTTCCACTTAGTAGCAGTGCTGTGTTGAAGTGGATCGTCTCTCACCTAAACCTGCAAGAGAATGGCAGATGAGATGGCTTAGCTGATAAAGGGACTTGCAGGTAAGTCTGACAACCCGAGTTCAATACCCAAGCCCACGAGATGGAGTGAGAGAACTGAATCCTGCAAGTTGTTCTCTGACCTCCACACTCACACTGAAGTATACACACACAGACACACACACACACACACACACACACACACACACACTTAAAATGTGAAGAGAGAGATCCATTCAACCTCAACTGAATAAAATCACCTCTAAAAAATATTAAACCAGAGCTCACACCTGCACACAATGGCGGCATTTTCACAGTTAATTCTGCTGCCATTTGTGCCTGGATTTATCTTGGTTTGGAAAAAGTAAATTGAGAGGCTAACACAGCCCTCGTTCCTAGTGCACCAGCAGCCGAGCATCCCCAGTTCAGTTGGATATTTAGTGCCTCTGTGCTGAGAAGGCTGAGGAAAGAGCCAGGGGAGGGATTATTGCTTGATGCTGCCAGTAAATCATGCAGGCCTCCACAGGGCTCTGCATCTCACAAATAAGGCCAGGCTAGAGAGGTGTCAGCGCTGCACAAAACGAAGGGGCATCCTGCATGCCTTTGCCCAGCCTGGCTCTTCCATCTGAATGCTAAAGCTTTAAAAAGGCAGGAGGTTTGCTCTGCTCCTCCTCCTGCACTGTCCCTTCCCTTTGTCACCTGGGAAAAAGACTGAGCCCCAAAGTATCTCGCGATTTCACCAAGAACAGGTCACCCTGGACCCTTAATTACAAAGTCACTTCTCAAGGGTCATTTGACCAGCCCCTTCTTTTTTGACACAGTCTAATGTAGCTCAGGTTGGCCTTAAACTCCTGATCCTCCTGTCCCTATCTCATAAGTGTTGCGATTACAGGTGTGGGCCATCACACTGTTTATCCAGGGCTGAATCAAACACTCGGCAAACACTCTTACACGGCTATAGGCTCAGCCTAGATTTCCCTTTCGAAGCTCTCATACGCCTATAGAAGCCACTAAGCCTAAAGACACAGAGGATGAGAACCACCAGGCCCAGGGGCTAAAGTGAAAAACAGTGCCCGGGTGTCCCCCTCGGGAACCAGCTCTTCATGTTCTAAGACAGTCATCACCCAGATTCCTGAAAACAATAGCGGCTTCTTGTTTAGAATGGAACCGCACCTGCTGGAATACGTGTCAACAAACAATCGCTTTGTTTTTCATATTCGCCATCCAAGCTGAAGCAATGGGACTTCCTGAAGCGAATACTGGAAGGCTTATTCTTAGAAGGGGACAGAATTCTCATTTTAACACAAGGCTCAGAGGCCCGAGTGATGGTCATCTTCCTTCCTTCTTTTGTACTCCCCAGTGTTCATCTTATTTGGTTTTCAACAGGTTTATTTCCATTGCAGCCCAGGGCTTCCAATGCCCAAACGCCCAGCCCACGATGCCGTATATGGCAGGAGTGCTGGCTTCTGCTTCCTCTCCCTGAGAACCTAGACCTCACTCCCTTTGTTGTTCTGCCATTTCAAAAGGCCCTAGGAAGGTTCTTTGCTCCTCTGGTGACAGCCTTGGGATGAAGATTTGGCAACTCCTGTTTGCCAAATGCTCGCTCCTGGTTAAATCTTTCTGCTCAGTTCTTGTTTCTCGTCTAATCGCGCTGCCTGCTCCTGCTTTTCCTGATGCCGTCTGACGCACGGCTGTTGAACACATTGGGACACTTTCAAAAGGAGTTATTTTGGTGGCAAAGGTACTCAGTTGTGATTAAAAAGTGTTTTAAGTGATTCATCCAAGGTTGTCTCCATGGACTCCGGAAATAACCACAGCCAAAATACCCCGGCGAGGGCAGAATATGAGAGGCAGATAGCACCTATTATTACTTTTATCTGGGTGCAGCCGGGCTCCAGATTAACGGAGCAACTGAAGGTCCAGGCCTCTGACATGGCGGATTCTAAGCAAGCCAGTGCTAGCGGTGATAAGCATTCAATAAGGATTTGGGGATCTAATTATTTGTAAGAAGTGTCTTTGTTTCCTGTTCTGTAAAGTAGATGGGGATAAAAAGCTAAATACTGTGATTGCGTGCCATTTTTTTAAAAAAATGAAAAAACAACCTAAAAAATACAAATATAGAAGAAAAGATGTGGGGTTTGAAGTCGGCTTTAGAGAGGTCTGTAACCTTGGGGAAGTCACTCTTTGCCTCTCTGCGACTTGAATTCCTAATCAACAATCATGCTGGGGACAAGGTGCTCCCCAAATTCCCTTTCAGATCAGAAAGTCTAGAGAGTGATCAAAACTTGTAAAGGAATCAAAACAGATGAAATAGTCTAGTGTGAAAGATGACACTGAACTTAGTTCACCTGACATTTCTTAAGTACTTAACACTACTGTGCCTCTCCCCCAGAGCTAACCTGTCCCTATATACCCACCTTGAAATTCTCCATCTCCCTGGCACTGAGATTACAGGCACGTACCTCATGTCTCTTGGTTTACACAGCCCTGGGGATGGAAGACTTGCATGCTAGGCAAGGACACTTCCAATTGAGCTACACCCCAGTCTCAATGTCAGCCTTAGAAGAGGGCTCTTCTCGGAAAACCTTTCAATAACAGACAGTAAATCCCAGCAGCCAGTGAGCTAAGGCAGAACAGTTGGGTTTATCTGTTTACCTGTTTCTGGAAATAAGTTCAAGTAGGAGCTGTTTAATGGAAAACTCCTTAACCTGCCCATCACTTGGCTCACTCCGTCAGAATATGGGTGATATAGGCTCCGTTGTGTGTGCTACAGTCAGCTCCCGGCTTCACTTCCCTCCCAGGAAGACAAAATCCAAAGAGACTAAGTAGAAGCCTTCTCAAAAACTGTAAGTGGGCTGGCGAGATGGCTTGATGAGTGAGGGTGCTTGCTGGCAAGCTTGAAGATCTGAGTTCAATCCCCAGGACCCACATGGTAGAAGAAGAGCCCCAAATGTGTGCAAACACATACATGCACACTCAGTTACACATAGATAAATTTTAACAAAGTATTTAACCAGATATCAGGTGCCAAGCTTAAAAGTTGACAATTTGTTACTCTGGGGGTGTGGACAGGTGGCAGGGCGAATGCCTCAAATACCAAGTTCCTAGGTCATGGTCCCAGCACTGCAAAAGCTGGTAACAAAATAAGGATGACAATTTGAGCCCTTTGTATCCATATTAGGTGTTATGAGCTGTCACAGCAACAGAAACAGAAGTTACTTCATTCCTAAGTGAGTCACTTCTGGTCTGGGAACTCTGCATACCTAATACTTGGGCCTCACAGGGCAGAGAGGGTACTAAGTAAGGGCAGGTGCTGTGTTTAGTACTAAGCACTTCCCGTAACTCCAGCTTCTGCCTTTCTGCAAAGATTAGCTCACTTATTATTGAGACTTTTCTTTTGTTAGAATAAAAAAAAAAAAGTCAAGACAGCAAGAGTTTGTAAATCTGGTTAACTGCCTCTATCCCTGTCTTGATGAGCTTCTACTGTGTGCCTGGCACTACCCTGGCACCAGAGTTTTCAAGATAAGATCAATCACTAGTAAAAGCAAGCATGTCCTCAGACCGTATCACAGGATGCTTAAGAGAACAGCCTGTGGGCTCCGACTGCCCCAGGCCATGGTCCCTAGAAGGAAGAACTGTGTGTAATTCAGAGCAAAGAACTTCCTTACTTCACTGTCTCCTCCCAGGTCAGCTCTGCTCCCAGAAAGAAATTCTCTGTCCAGCCAAAGATAAGATGAAAAGAATGAGAAGAAAGTTAGAGAGCTGGGAACGAAGCTCAATGGTTCAGCACTTGCCTAACAAGTACGAGGTCACAGGTTCGATACCCAAGGTGGGGAGGAGAAGACATAAAGGAAAAAGGAGGACATGGGAGAGAGGAAGGAGAGAAAGAAAAAGGGTCAGAGGAGATAAGAAGGGGGAGACAGGGAAGAAAGGGGGAAACCTCCTGACGTCAAACACACTGCTTCTACGTATTTGTGACACCTAACACTAGGGAGGAAATGGCACCAAGCAGGAATCAAATCACAACGAGGACTGCAGGTGAAGCTCTTCTTCATACCCCTGAAAGGAAAAGTAACAGTCCTCTCAAACCATTCTCAGAATGTTCAACACCTGCTGATTGGAGAGTGAGCCCAAACAATCCACCTATAGGTACCTAGAACCACTCTTGTCTCCTCAAACCCACAAAGATAGTATTGAAAATGTGTAACCGTGGCCATCGCTGCACAGAAGCTGCCCAGTACCTCTATTCAAATGCATCATGCTCCATAGTAAGGAATGGTCACGCTACAGTCTTCACTGAGTAAACTAGTATTCCTGGGATTGATGGTGTACATGGAAGTGACACACCGATGACAGCACACATACTCATCCTGTGAAGGTAGAGACTAATGTTGGCAATCCTTGTCAAACTAATTGTTTGGCAGCAGGAGGAGGATTTGCATTTTTTAGATAAAGAAGAAAAATGTCAGGTCTCATAAAACCCATGTACTTGTATAAGCATACATACACTTCTTTGAATCTACTAGTGGGGTGTGTGTGTGTGAAAGAGAGAGAGAGAGAGAGAGAGAGAGAGAGAGAGAGAGAGGAGAGAGAGAGAGAGAAAGAGAGAAATGTATGATGTGATGTTTGGTGTGTGTGTATGTGTATTTGTGCATGTGTGTATGTGTGTATGTGCATGTGTGTGTATATATGTGTGTGTGTACGTACATTTCCCACACACCTCCTTTCTTTGTACTTAGCTATTTCTGAACTGTACATTCCAGACTGCCTTCAACTCTGAGGACTCTTGTTAAACAGGATTACTTAATTATTGTCAACCTACTTTATAACATTTGCCATCCTTCCCTAACATCTCTGACTCCATTATGTGTCTGATCTTTAGCAGTCATTATTAAAGTCCGTCCAGCCTGGGCCTGATCACAGAGATGAAGCTATGGGATCTGGGGTACCACATCTTCCAACACTCCATTTAACAGCCTTGTGAACAGCACTTTACTACTGGGAAATGGGCGGGTTCTCACATGGCTTGAATAAAGTCTCCCTTCACAAAAGCTGAAATAAGTACTACACAGGCTGATGGGTAGTCTCTCCTGATCTTGGTGTCTCTCCACCTGCACGATACACTGCCCTCTTGGATGTTTATGTCGAGAATAATTTTTGTTCAGGAAGTGAGACTGGATTAAGCAGAGCCCTCTGGAGGAGACCAAACACTTTGTTCCGGCAGGGAGGTCCCTGAAAGTGACCAGAGAAGAGAAGTTACAAGACAGCTTGAGTTGCTGCCATAGAAATGACATCCACTGTGTGTCACCTCCACTAAAAAAGCACATCCCCTCAAGTGTCCAGCCTCACAGAGCTGGCTGCTCCCTCTAACAGGAGCAAATCTCTGGGTTGCTCTATCTCAGAGAAGCATGCTAGGGGGCAAAAAGTGTTTCTAGCCGTCCTAATGAGACAGATATTTAGAACAGAGGCTTGTCCTGATGCTTGTGCCTGCTCATTGTCACTCAGCCTTCTGCCTTCCCCGGTGGTAAACACAGAGCTGTTTTCCCAGACCAAACATGGACTCTCCCTAGAGAGTCTACCCTCAAGGTAGCCAGACACACCGTCTGGTGTACACAAACATTTCCACTTCTCTCTGGACAGCTAGACCCAGCAGTGTCTCCCCCAACCGATTTACTTTACTAATGTGTGTGTGTTTTTACCAGCCCCTATGAGAAAACAGACTCGCTTTGTAGCTGACAAGGGATTTCTCATGAAGATTGAAATCTCTGAGCATCCGCAGAGCTTCCAGCCCTTCTGAATTTCAGAGTTGGGCTGGAGAAGACTGTCCTAAAAAAGAAAAGGAAAGGAAAGAAGAAAGGAAAGGAAAAGGAAAGGAAAGGAAAGGAAAGGAAAGGAAGGAAAGGAAAGGAAAGGAAAAGGAAAGGAAAAAAAGGAAAAGGAAAAGAAAGGAAAGGAAAAAGGAAACAAAAGGAAAAAGGAAAGGAAAGGAAAAAAGGAAAGGAAAGAAAAGGAAAGGAAAGAAAGGAAAGGAAAGGAAAAAGGAAAGGAAAGGAAAGGAAAGGAAAGGAAAGGAAAGGAAAGGAAAGGAAAGGAAAAAGGAAAAAAAGGAAAGGAAAGGAAAGGAAAGGAAAAAGGAAACAAAAGGAAAAGGAAAGGAAAGGAAAATGGAAAGGAAAGGAAAGGAAAGGAAAAAGGAAAGGAAAGGAAAGGAAAGGAAAGGAAAGGAAAGGAAAGGAAAGGAAAGGAAAGGAAAGGAAAGGAAAGGAAAGGAAAAAGGAAAGGAAAGGAAAGAAGAAAGGAAAGGAAAAGGAAAGGAAAGGAAAGGAAAGGAAAGGAAAGGAAAGGAAAGGAAAGGAAAGGAAAAAGAAGGAAAGGAAAGGAAAGGAAAGGAAAGGAAAAAGGAAACAAAAGGAAAAAGGAAAGGAAAGGAAAAAGGAAAGGAAAGGAAAGGAAAGGAAAAAGGAAAGGAAAGGAAAGGAAAGGAAAGGAAAGGAAAGGAAAGGAAAGGAAAGGAAAGGAAAGGAAAGGAAAGGAAAGGAAAGGAAAGGAAAGGGAAAAAGGAAAGGAGGAAAAGAAAAAAAGAAAAACATGATTTTTGGAAGCAGCATGGTGGTGCCTTTTGGGCTGTAAGGAGCTAAATGATACACAGTTGCCAATATGTGGTTATAAATAATTGACAAATAACAAATTAATAATAATGGTTATTGAGTAGAAAAATGGCATTGCTGAGCTCTGACAACCTACAAAGTCAGTGGAGTACTTGCCTAGCAGGCACAAAGTCTGAGTTCAATCTATAACATGTGTAAACTGGGCATGGTGGAGCATGCCTGTAATTGTAGCACCTGGGAAGTAGGGGCAGGAGGGTCAGAAGTTCAAAGTCATCCTCAGCTACACAGGGAGTTGGAGGCTAGCCTAAGACAAAACATACTTTGTGTGAATTTGTTTAGAATTTCTGGATTCTCTATGATCCGAGTATTCATTGCCTGATTCTTTTTCTTACACTCAGAAAACACCACGCGAAGGGGAGGGAAGGGGAGAGGAGAGGAATAGGGAGGGGAGAGGAGAAGAATAGGGAGGGGAGGGGAGGGGAGGAAAGGGAATGAAGATCAGCATCGTCTAACCTGCTCCTCTTCTCATTCTTCACTGGCTAAAGACGTCTTCTCAAGTTTTCCTTTCTTCCAGTCTCCTAAGCTTTGCCTATATACTACATACTAAATACTAAACACACTTAATAGTCTTCACTATTGATGCCCATAAAGCAGCTCAACTTTTTAGTAATCATGTGAGATTTGGGGTTAGGAACTTGTTTCTGTGAAAAGCATGAAATTTCCCTGCTTTGGAAGTGGGAACGCAAACAGTGTATCAGGAGGAAAGACGTCAACCCTGCTATCTTCTTTCATCTGAAAGGCTGAGATTCTGTCTTCCTGCAAATCACTCTCTTGCTAGTAAATGTCTTCTAAATTGAAGTTAATTGTTGGGGACAGATACGCTCAGGTGATCTGTCATTAGGACCCAGTAAAAACATTTGGCAAGGTGAACTTCATTTCCATCTGAGACCCTCAAGGCAACTGACCAGCAATCAGCAATCATTCCCATAAGCGGAAGAGCAATCACAGATTCCGAGATAAAGTCAGACATTTTAGACTTGCTATCAAAGACATTGCCTTTCAGAAACTGGCATACTGGCCTGGGGGGGAGGGGTCACATGAACCATACCTGGTATGTAACTTCTCTCTAATAGCTGTTTATGAGCTCTTCCCAAATCTCATTTTATTCATGTTTATGTGAGTAAATGATGATGATTGTGACAGAGCAAAACATCCTGTCACATTTCCCTGAGACACTCCCCTTTTGCTGTCAGAGTAGAACACCATGCCAGAAGGAATTCAGAAGAGCAAGACATAAGACTTGTGTTTTGTATGTCATCTATTATCTGTGCTGCATTTGTCCCTAACTCCCCACCCTTTTAAGCCTGAAGGCCCTTCGCATTTCCATTAACAATACTGTATAAGGCAAAACTAGTCTGTATACATTACTCTATGGCCCTATTAGAAAGCTGGTCATAATGGGAGGGGTATGGGGAGGAAGGAAGTATCTTGTTGCCTTAACATGCATTTGCCCTTAAAGTGGATAATGGAGAGGTTGGCAGGCTGCAGACCTTAGAAATTTTCAAAGGGGACTTTACCTGCCCCTCTCCCTCTACCCATGGCATCATTGAGGTGAACTGCAGACAGCAGCTCAGAAGTTGGCTTGCCATCCTTTCCCTCCAATGGCAGTAAGCTTGAGCCTTATGTGCTAAGTGTCTTGCCTTACCTTTATGCTTAAAGCACACCTAACTTGCAGCAGGAGGATTCATATTACCCCGTTTACGTTTACCTCAGAAATCCTGGGGTCCTGGAAGACTCTGGGTATCTATTCTCTCTCTCTCTCTCTCCTTCACAATGTCTTGTGACTTTTAACACTTCTTTCCTTTTCTCTGTTCTAGCTCATCCCCGTTTCTCCTCTTCCCAAAGTTCCAGTAAGTTAAGTATTTAGCTTTCTCCATTCTTAGTAGATTCTCATAAATATCTTAACTCCTATGAAAACACACACACTCACACACACACACACACACACACACACAACTCATCACTATGCTTTCTAAGGAACATGTAAGTGTTCAATACATCACTAGCATGCTGGCATCTGCAACTTAAAGGGCGGCTGATCAGTTAACCCTTTTAGGCTCTGCTTAAAGTTCCAGCAATCAAAAATGTAAAAGGATTCCCTGACAGTTTTATGAGTTAACTCTAGTGAAAGCAGTATACAAGGCTCAACAAAAATGGCACTACACTATGAGGGTTGAGAGAAGACATGAAAGCCATTTTATGTGTTAGCCTTCACTGAGCCCTAGAGAACTGAAGTAGGAGTGACAGGCTACCTGCTGTGGAGACACCAGCACGGCTATTAGAAGTCTCACTACTCACATGCTCACACCTAAAACCAACAGGGAAGGATGTTCCTTAACATAGTAACGAATGCTTTTTCATACTGCATGCAATACACATTGACACAAGCCAAGAATAGCAAGAAATATGTCGATGAATTCTTACAGTGACCTTAACACTGTAGGTTGCCATTTGATCGTAGATGAGCACAACAATTTTCAGATAGAGTATGAAAAGGTTCCTCAACCAGTATTTTCAACATATATACCCATGTGAAAGGTCAACAATTAATTAAAAACACAATCAAACTGAAATGCAACCTAATGTTAAAATCATAATAGCACATTCTAATGGAAGCATGCAAAACTAAGCATTTAGGAGCAAATGAAATAATTGGTCCCCGGACCCTCTTTCTAACTCTTGATTCCTGATGTGCTTTTAGTCTAAACTTTGTCTTCTTGAGGTCCACTTGTAAGGGAGACAATCTTTACCCTGAAGGACTTATAAACAAAAGCCATTGAGAAATGCAGGGAAAGGACAGTAATTAATTGACAATGCTGGGAAGGGTTGCTAAAGCTGTCATTCAGGTCGCAGACCTCAGCAGTGCAGGGATTACGGTACAAGTGGGGAAGAGCCCTCATGACTGCAAATCTCAAGTCCAGGAGGAGTTTGACATGCACAAGCTAGTTCCCAAGAGTTTAGGAAGTGCTCTCAAGTCCTTGCCCTTAGTCTCCCAAAGAAGAGTGTCACCTGCCACCTGTAGACCTTCAGCATACCTGTCCATCTGTAAGCCAAGAATCCCAAGATTCCTAGTTCTCAGCTCCCAACACTGGTCTTACATCGGATGCAGGGAAAGCCTTAAACATCTCAGCCACATTTGGAAATAGTTCATTAAAGAGGTTCTAAATGCCTACTTTTAAAAATATTTTTAGAATGCTCAAGAGTTTTACAGCACAGGGGAGACCTATAAAAGCAAAGTACTTCACTACCAGTATATGGAAGGAAATTTTTCAAATTAATTTTTACTACACATTGTTGCTTCTGAGGGTTTTTTTTGTTTGTTTGTTTGTTTAATTTTTATGGTGCTAGAGGTTACACTCATCATTGTTTCAAAGACTCTACTAGAGTTAGCACACACGGGGAACCTCCTCCACAGGGGACTTGGCTGTAGATTGTCGCATGAATGAGACACTGTCCTATGTGGGAAGCTGATAATGTGGTGAAACAGGCAACTAACTGTATCCACTGTTCAGGCACACACAACTCATCCCGTGGTCTCAAGGAAAGGACTAACTCATTCCATAGGGCAATGGAGTACAGAAGTCAAGCTGAAAGGACAGGCCATCAGGGTTCCAAAGAGTAACCACGGAGTCTGGGACTTTGGGGGGGATTTAAAGTTCTGTAGGAGGGGTTCTGGGATGTAAGGTACAGAGCTAGTTAACACTAGGGCACAGGCAGGACAATCAGAAAGTGGCTGTTGGGTATGAGAATACTGAGCAAGTAAACTGTTACACTCAGTCTTGGCTCTCCCTCTTTCATTAAACATCCTGCATCAGGAATCAAGCAAGGAAGTGAGTTTCCAAGCTGTAGATGTGGGTGTGTGTCCACATTTAAGTAAGGCCAGAGGTCACATTCTTCAGATGTCACCCATCTTTTCTTGAGAGTTTGAGATGAAGCATCTCACCAACCTTAGACTCATGATTTTCCTAGGCTGGGTGACCAGAGAGCATCAGGGACCTGCCTGTCTCTGCCTCCCTAGTACTGGGATTTCATGTGCTCCAGCACACCTAGACTTCTAAGGACAGAACTCAGGTCTCTGTACTTTGGCTTGCAAGCACTTTATTGGCTGAGTCCTCCCTCCAGCTCTAGATAAGCATCCTTAAGGAGAGCATTAGAAAGTTGTCCCTGTGCAAGCTTTGTAGAGAGTCAATGCACCTCTCCGGTCTCTCATGCTAAGATTCTGGACTCTTTCTAAGCCCTGGAATGGCTGAACAGCCCAAGGAAAGCTGTGAGCTTTGCTGTGGGTCTCTCTTCCCACTGTCGGCACAGGTCCATTTCCTGGGCTTTGCTCCCTCTCCAGTTCACTGCCCAGAATGGTGTTAACGGGGACACACTTCACCACCTCAGCTACTGCTGGTGGTCTGAGCTGCCCAAGCTGCCTGACCATCCATCAAAGCAGCCAAGCGCCAGCTCCCCCTGCAACCCAACTCAGTTGTTGCTGAAAGTCCTGCAAGGAGGATGTGGGGGTAAGTGGTCCCAGACTGCTCATCCACTGGCCATTTGAATAGTCCCAGCACTGTTGACAGATGGAGTAAGCATGGCTCTGATACCTCCACATGTTGAAGAAAGAAACCTGGCTTCTCTCTTTGGAGATGGAAGCTCAGAGCAGCTTTTTGTCATAACACCTATGCCATCTCTGTCAGTGTCTGTGCCTCCAGGAGGGAAGGAAAGCCAGATTCCAGCGCAAAAACAGAACTGTGCACAGGAACAAAAAAATCTGGATAAACTGACTCAAGGTTTTCTGAGAGCAGGGTGTAGCCATTTCATAGAGGCACCTAGTGCCCACAGGGGAGCTGGCAGCTTGGGGCATTTTTTCTCTCAGGCTTCACTT
This sequence comes from Mastomys natalensis, assembly GCA_021653895.1. NCBI lineage: Eukaryota > Metazoa > Chordata > Mammalia > Rodentia > Muridae > Mastomys > Mastomys natalensis. Next base: position 20,479 of record JAJTUV010001056.1, read on the forward strand.
GTCACTATTTCAAAAATTCTGGCCCCAGATTCAACCTCGTGAAACGTGGCTGAGCCTGGAAGAGGGAAGCCTTCAGACCCACATGGAAACAGAGAGATGCAAACATCTGCATCCCTGAAAGCACATGAGGTCTTCTCTGTTAAGTCAGATGGGGCTCTGTGCAGCTTTCCGGCAGTAGAGCACGGAGACCCTGCAAAAGGACCACAGCATCCACTCGGTGCCCTGGCTTCAAGCTTCAACCTTACCTCTTAAAAGAATTAGTGTGTGTAATATGTGTATGCATATGTGTATCTGTATGTGTATACATATATGGATGTGGATGTATAAATGTATATGTGATATATATAAATGTATACATGGATGTGCATATGTGTGTTATGTATATGATTATGGATATGTGCATATATGTGGATGTGTATATGTGAATGTATACATATATAGATATATTACATAAACATTTGCAGCCACTGTATCCCAAGCTTTGTTCAGCCTGATAGCTTCTTCACAAATATTTCTGCATTAACCTAATCATCCTCTCCTTCCTCCTCCTCCTCCTCATCATCATCACCATCATCACCATCATCATCATCTGCTAAACTATAGCTATTTATTGGTTCTTTTCACTTACCAACATCCCTCAAGCTAGTTACAAAAGAGTAATTTTAAATCTAAAATCAATATCATTTGCTAAGAGTGAATTTATTCTAATTATTAAATCTAGCTCACTTCTGTTACCGGGCAAAGATTCTCTTTTTGTTGAATGGCACAAACTAAGCCACATTTGTCCTTTGAGTTATTGGAAAGAGCAAATCCCTGAAAGGAAATGCCTGTCACTTCTGGGTTCAAGGCTACTGAATACACAGCCCATGAACCACTAAAACCACTCCATCCTCCCTTCTAGTCTACAGCCCACACTTTGGGAAACCCCATGCTAATTATGCAGAAATCCGAGGCTCTGTCTGGCCCTGTCGGTGGTGGCCTTTGCTTTCATTTTCCCTGTCTCAGGGAAAGCAGCAACGTTTTGACTGCTGCTGCTCAGAACCAACTCCAGAGTCACTGAGTTTCACAAGGCTTGCCTTGTAGGGATAAGACTGCCCAAGCCCAACTCAAACTAAAAGCAAATAAATATCACAAATCATCATCATTTCTCACATTTCTTCCTTTTCATTTCCCTAAAAGCAGCCTGGGAATAATTTAAATGCCATGAAAATTCGAATATACTCAAATTAAAGCCGTATGAAAACCCGCCAAAATCAAGGGATTCCTTGCAATATGGGAGAATCGCACTCAATGACACTATCCTTCGCGCAGAACAACCCACCACCTCACTAGCCGTCTGGCATCCATAGTCAGGTGATCCCTCTAGCCTCTGACCACAGAGTACTGTGTGGAGAGCGGTCTCTCCTAAACTCTAGCCTAACTTCTTCATTTTAAAGTTGAGCTGGCCCAGACTTCCTCAAGACATGATCATGAATTGAAGAATTCCCAAAGCTTGGGAAATAGTGGCTGCATATATCTAGGTAACATATCTATATACATATACATATACACATCCATATATACATATATCCACAACCATATACATATCCATATTATGTACACATTCATATGCATATATACATAGACATCCATATCCATACTCTTAAATCTGATGCCTCTGAGTCAAATATTAGATGCCAGAGGTACAGATTTGCTTGTGCCAGAAAAATCATTTCATCTGCCAATGACACCCAGAAACATTTCAGTCCTTCAAATTCTTCATGAAATCTGTGGCCATCCATCTTAGGCAACTCATCCCAGTATTTCTTTTTTTTTTTTCTTACTTTTGTTCTTCCTTTCCTTTTTTATGGAACAGGGCACTGAACCTAGATCAGCAGAGAGCCGACCCACATCTGAATTCTATCTCCAGTCCCCAGGTTTCTTTACTGTGGTCTGAATGCTGGAAGCCCTCTGGGACAGGAGGTTGTAAAGCAGAAAAGGCAGCTTAGATGGGCTCTCAGCATCCTTTAGAGTGTCCGAGTTGCACCTCTCGGCCCTCAGCTCTCTAACAGTCGGCTCATTGTGTCCCACTATAGTGTCAACAAACACTGCACAGAAGAGAAAAGCAGTGGGCTGAGCCCGTCATCTGTTTTCTATCCCATGGAGCTTCCTAATCAATCTTCCCCTGCGATAACCTGGGGACTGAGAATAGCTTTAAACAACACAGAATTCTGTGAACACCACCATCCTCCCAAGGCATTCTTTTTAAAAATCACAAAACAGGAAGTTCTGAGTCATTGAAACGCACCAGTATATTTGCTGAAGGTTCTGGAACACCAAATGGCATATACCTAGCCAGACAAGCAGACTACTATAAAAGCAGATGTCCCCCTCAGAGAAACACATTGTCAATTTAGCTCCCATCTTCGAGCCTCTCAAATAGACTTCTCAGGAGGTCAATAGTGGTGTCTGTAACTCAGGTACCATATGACCTCTGAATTCTCTTTCATCTTGTACCCGTACAGCTTGGCAGAAGATAGATATGCAAATTTTAGATGAGGTACAGGGGAAAGCTTGCCCTTGAGCCCCTCACACCACTCACTAACACGTCATTAACAGGAATAGGATTCAAGAAACAAAGTGGGAAATCCTGTCGACATGCTACAGTCCTGCTAGGGTTAGCACTGTCTGCTCCACACGGAAAGCACATTCTTCACCCACATATTCCCCCTAGGTAGATCAACCACTGGGAAGATGGTCTCCAAACTATCCCATCACGCAAGCACAGAGACCTTCAAGTGCCTTTTCAGGAAAGGCCTCATGATGTCTAGCAAAGTGACCCATGCTCCAAGGTCAGCCAACTCCAGAAGAGAGGCTGAGGGTGGACTACACGAGGAAGAGAACAGAAGAAGACTAAGATTCCAGAAGGGGAAAGAAAAGTCAGAGAGGAAGCAAAATACCCAGAAATGGAAAAGAGAGATAGAAGATGCAAAAAGAGGTCTGAGAGAGTGGCTGGTATCCACGCTACGATCCTGTGCTCATTTGGCCTACCACAGCACAGGGTCAGTTAGAACGCCTGAACACCCACAGAACAGCCTCAGCAAGAATAAGAACATGGTGATATCCTGTACACATAGTTACAGGAAAGAAAAGCTAAACTCCTAACTGAACTAACGTTGGGTCTCCTGGAAAAGAAATAGGCCTACAGACACATACACACATGCACACCACACACACATGCACATATATACCACACACAGCACATACACATTGCATACCACATACACATGTACACACATACCACACACACATACAGATAACACACACACTACACATATATACACATACCACACCACACACATTCATACACCCCATATCATACACACATATCATATGTACACCACACACATCACACACACACACACACACACAACCCTTTCCAGGCAACAAGATAAATAGACTCCTTAACCAGCACTAATAGGACAAGTTTTAACCCTCATTTACAAAGTCTCTAAGGTCATACTCATAAGGTTTTTATAATTGGCTTTGGGGGTGTTCTGTTTTGGTCTTATTGGGGGATTGTTTGTTTGTTTGTTTTTCTAAGATAGAGCCTCACTATGCAGCCCTGGCTAACCCGGAGCTTGCTATGCAGACCAGGCAGGACTCAAAGTCACAGTAATCCTACTGTCTCTGCCACGAGAGTACTGCAATTACACATAGATGACTCAGTAAAGGACTTTTAGTATTCATTTATAAGGTTGCTATTTGGAGGATGTATATGTAGGTATGTATGTTCCATGGCATGCATGTGAAGGTCAGAGGATAATTTGGGAGAGTTAATTCTCTCCTTTCACTGTGTGAGTCCCAGAGATGGAGCTCACGTCATGGGCCTCAGCAGCAAGCACCTTTACCTGCTGAGCCATCTCTCACAGGCCCACAGCAAGGACTTTTCAGGGAGGATTATAAACCCACAGCTCCTGCCTTGCTTACCTTTCATTTAATACCTAATCTCTCCTATTGATGATTACTGAGACCTATTGGCAACAGTCATAGTTGCAAGCAGTGGACAGGAGTGCCTCAGCTCTAGTCAACCTTTGTCTGGATATCAATGCCACCCAAGTAGCTCCAAAATTACAAGGCCTTCAGGCAGCAGTAGGAGTTGAACAAAGGGCCAAAGGGTCTCTTTTGTAAACATCTGCAAAGCCAGAATTTAACCTTATGTATCTGGGGTAATGTTCATGTGGGAGTACTCAAACTTAAATTACTCTTAAATCACTCTCTATATTAGACACACCCAATTCTTGGCCTGAACCAGAGTCAGGATACACCGCCCAAGACTCGCTGTTCAAACTTGAGCTTGAAAGGCTTCAGGATCCAAAAAGTAAACACAGCTTCGTAATCACTGTGTTCTAAGTCACCTGCTTCCTCTATCTCTAGTGCTTTGTTTTTCTGTCTGGTTGTTCCAAGCAGAGGCAAGTGAAATGGCAGTTCAGGACAGGGTCTCGGGTGGGGTACAGTTCTTAGGGTGCAGCACATGTGAAGAAGGGCACAGGCCTACTGAATCAGGCAGTTCAGTCCCCTCAGTACTCCCAGGGCATTGTCCAGGGGACAGAAGGCAAATTCAAGGTCAAGCTACTATGCTGCCACTTAAATAGACTGTGACTTTGAGGATGTTCCTGGGCTTCTGGGCCTCTGCTGTCTAATCTATGACACAAGAATACAATAGGTAGCTTACAGTGCTTATGTGGAATCAAAATTAACACAAACTTTTGCTATCATCAGCATTACCATAGTTAGTCCTTAGTTTATAAACCTTGGATTACATCCCACTGAGGCAAACACACAATTTGGTGTCACGCTCAAAGTTGGAGCCATCTGCCCCAGCCTACAATGTCAGCCTCATCTCCCAAGTCACCATGCCTAACTCAAAGAGATGGCTCATCATTTTCTTGGTAGAGCTCATAAATCTTTGACTCAGTTCATACAGTCTTCTCCACTGGTCCCTTTCTCTCCACATTTCTATCAAAATTAGATCCGTCTTTCAATACCGTTCTATTGGCTTGAATACCAGAAATTTGAGTTCATAAAATTCAACATCCCTATTTTAACCTAATTAAATAACATTTATAGGTTCTGCTAAAACACAGTTTGCAAACTCTTCATAAGCTGTCTCATCCTCGGCTCTGTGGACCTGATTATCAGTGTCTTTCTTCGAACGTATCAACCAGTACAATATGGAAGACTCTAGACAGGCTCTGACTCACACACTGAGCACAGGGGTGGGTCACCTCGTAACTGATTTACTTCTTTATTGCCCGCTAAGTGAATGCCAGGGCCGCAGAAGCCGCTTGCTATCTCTTACTCATACAGAGCTTCTGTTCGACTAATTACTCTTCACTTGAATTTGCTGTCAAGCCAGACAATAATTATGCAATTAATTTCTTAAACCTAAGCGAACAAGTCTGCACTAGTGACTCCTGAATGGCTGTTTGTAGGTCACAGAGCAGAGTTCCAACTAGATAAAAAAATCATTTATAATACGCTGTGTTATCTTTCAAATTGTCTATATCTTCCAGTAAAGACATCTGTGAAACCTATAAGGCATTCTTTCTGCATCAAGGTAACCAATATAAGATAAGGCAAGAGCACATGACAACTGCCATTCACCAAAGACTCCCCAACATGACAGAACCCTTCAGACTTTTGGATGTGGTCATTCCATTGGCAGTCGTCTCCTGCAGCCCTTATCATGACTTTATCCACAAAGACATAATGAAACTTTGTAAAACAATTTCTTTCCCTAAGACTTATTTATGTTATATGTATGGGTGCTTTGTCTGCATGTTTATATCATGTGTGTACAGTGTCTGTGGAGACCAGAAGCAATGGCTTAATTTCAGACAAAAAACTTTAATATTTTTCTTCCATGATTCCTCGGCATGTTGGTATCAAAACAGCATACCTCTAAGTTCTGCTAAAATGCTTTTATTTCTTTAAGATTTATTTTTATTTTCCTGTGTGTGCATGCTCATATGTGTATGCGTGTACACCTCATGTATACAAATACTCTTGGAGACCAGAAGAGGGTTGAATCCCTGGAGCTGGACTAATAAGCAGTTGCAAGCTGCCCAACATGAGTGCTGAGAACCAAACTCAGGACTTCTGGGAAATCAGAAGTACTCTTAACTGATGAACCATCCCTCTGGCCCCTAGTAGATTTGATCTTAAGTTATTTAAGTTACAAACAAATTGTTAAGCTTATATTGGCTCAGGGCATGGCCAAAGTTTCTAACAATTTTTGAAATGGTCTTAAGACTTGTGCCATTTTGTACTCTGCACTGAGGATTAGACAAAGTAACAATCCAGGCTGGTTTCTGTCTCCCAGCATCAAAGTTTCACCTCAGACTGAAGGCTTTCTATAAAGGGAAACAAGTATACCCATCTCACTAAGATACAAATTTGCTTTTACGTCTAATATGTTAAAAGTATATGTATACCAAGGAATTGTTTCAAAAAACTTTTTATGATTTATCCTCAATAAGTGTTTCATGTGTATATTTTATGATCCTATATACCAAGTTTTATCTAACAAAATTATTATGCAGAGAGGAGCTGTGAATGGGGGAGTTTAAGAAGCCTGTTCTAGCTGAATGGCTGCAGAGCAGCACAGAGCGGGGACATCTGATTTCACTCCAAAGCCATTCACTGGAGTTGCACCAAAAATTCATTATATGTGATCTTTCTATTCTAAATGTTTGAAAATTTCAACATTTAGAGTTGAATTTGAACAAAAGAGCAACATTTTGAAGTTTTAAAAAAAAAAAAACAATAAACACAACTGTGGGATCATAAATGATTAAACACACTGTTCGGTCCATATTTTTCCGTGCACGCTGTGAGGTAATGAGTATGTAATTGGGGTCAAAGGACACATAGCTTCTGCTTCAACTGAGCATGGATGCCAGAATGAGAGACTGTCCAAAGTAAACACATGATTACAACTGTAACACAGAGGACAGTAGCTGAGCAATCAAGAGGTAAGGGAAATTCCAATCAGAGGTCTCTCAGGAGAAAAAAAAAATTGTAACAAGACAGTGGACGGGTAAGAAAACAAAGCACTTCATAGGTTTGATCCTGAGACTCCTGCATTACAGATGTTTACATTTAACTATACTCATGGTTGCCAGGTTTGTCCTTCAGGGCACTAAGACCTGCTGCTCTGCTGTGGTTTTCTCTGAAATTTCTTGATGTGCCTATCTTCCTACCTGTCTACCCAGAATTCCCCTTCACCTTGTTCCTCAAGCCCCCTCAAGGTGAATGACATGGTTCCGTTCTACCTCTATAGGCAGTTCCTTTGTGTGACCCTTCAGTAGCATCTTCTGATTTCCTCTCCAGCAGTCCTGGACATTATTTGTATATCTGACCTCCAATCAGTGCTGAGCTTTGGCCCTTACCTGCACTTCCAGAAAGGAGAGGTTGACAGCTTGCACACAGGTAAGCACGTAATCGTGCACTTACTACGCTTACAATTGTATAAAGTTATTCTCAGGTAATATATGGAGTTTTCTTGGCCAGGGAAGGGCTTACATTTTGTTTCAGCACAAATCAATGTCTGCCTGACATCGAAGCCAGGTTTCCTGGTACAGTTGGAGTGTCTAGTTGTCTCTACAATATTCACTTCATTCTTCTCTCTTTAAGCTTCATGGAATTAACACGTGCAGCAATGCTGGCTGCCTGACCTCAAAGATGCCTGCCACCTTCCATGGTAAGTAGATGCTGGATAGCAGATTCCCAAAAGACCTTTCCATACTTCACACCCTTCTTGGCCTAGCAGGGGCATGTGGCTCACTAAAGCAACGTGAGCAAAAGTGATAGGTATCATTTCTGAGCTGTAATAGCTAAGAGGTACTGATGATGCCCCCCACCCCCAAGATCTCTTTTATGACAGTTTTTGGAATCTTGTGTTGAAGAGGAAGAATTGTAAAATACTGAAATCTTGGTCCCTGAATAAACTCTTATATGGGTAAGTCAACCATTAAGGTTAGTTATGTCCATGTTAGACTATGATATGACTAAGAAGTAAAATATCTATTATGCTAGATCAAAGAAAAATTTTGAATTTATCTATTTCAGAATCTAGCTCCCTCATAGTACTCCAGCATCCTTCTAAGCTCCAAGTATGTCATTTGGTTTGGGGGGGCATGCCTCCCGAGTCTGAAGTTGAGATATTCCTCAACCCACAAGAGTGTCCTCCATAACTGACATATTACCTGTCAGGCCAACTAAAAGGAAGATCATTTTTTTCAACATTTTAAGAAAATTAAATCTTCTGTGTTCTACTGACTGTGACTAAGAAAACTTGGAGTGGATAATTCTGCCTCCATATTGAAAGAGAAATACATTGAACCAATTATATATGAAACATAATTCAAAGCTCACTCAACCCCAATAGTAAGAAAAGGCATATAATTGATACATGAGTAAAATATTACTCAAAATACTCATATATTTTTCAGTCATAATAAGCTGGTTTGTGCAGTAACAAAAAACTCCCCAAATCTCATTGGCTTGTAACAAGATTACTCATCACCAATACTAAGTTGTATATCCCATCTTCCTCAAGCCTTGGGCAACTGAACTATATGGTTTCTAACATAGCTCATCAAACACAGTGAGGTATGTGCTAAATCTGAGAAATTTCTGTCACATGCACTGTTCAGGGTAAGTCTGAACTCTCAGGGCTGGAAAATCTAATTCTCCCCCCAAGAGACAGCAAATATTTAATTTGATCAATATTTAAATTCATTATGCAAATGTTGAATTAAAAATATTCAAATATGAGCTGGAGAGGTGGCTCAGTGGTTAAGAGCACTAGTTGCTCTTGCAGAAGACTTAGGTTAGGTTCCCATCAACCACATGGTGGTTCACAACCATTGCAACTTTAGGGATCAGATTCCTTCTTCTGACCTCCAAAGTTTCCACCAAGCATGCACTTGGCACACAGACACACATAAATAAAACATGAATGAATCTTAAAAATTAATATTCAAGTATTTCATTTAGACAATGAAAGTTAACCACAGTATAGAAGATTAATAAACTCTCAATCACCTACCAAAGGAATTATAAGCTCTGAAAGAATTATCAGATCCAACCACTTACTACCCTGAGAATAAGTTCATCCAAGATTTAAAAACACTGGACTGTTAATAAATAATTATTGAAATTGTCTTTTACTACTTTGAGTTGTAAAAGAAGCTGGTCAAAGGAGGCAAAACAAGAAAAAATATTGATGCTTCAGTGGAATTTGAGGAGAGGAATTTAGGTAGGAATCCTATCTAAAGGACTATGTCCATTTATCTGCACTATTCTAATATTTCATAGGGGCCTCTACTCTATAATGGGTGGTATTCACAGTTTCAGCCTTATAGAAGGTACAGAGCAGAGAATTATAAGGGACTTCAAATATACAAGCACAAAACATCATACAAATGTGACCTTATAGAGCCCCGTCCATCCTGTCTCTGGCATAGTCTCATCTCTGTCACATCAGGCACACATTTAAAGCTGTACCGCCCATTAAAAAAAAAAAAAAGGGATGACAAACAGACAAAACACCACACTATGAGACTCGTGAGGAGAGCCCAACAAGGCACACACCAATTTCTCTTAACCAATTAATCAGTACATGTTCTTGGAAAGATATCAGCCACTCTGCTAATCATATTCAGTGCGTGTTTTAACAGACACCTTGAAACCTTTGACCAACTCCCTAAAGTTACTGTCGGCTCTGTGGGCAGGAAGATTCAGCACCAGCAGTATGGAAGTCTTCCTACAGTTGGATTCTGTCCACCTTTAAGTGAAACTCTATTGAAAACAGAATTAAGGAAATCAAGGCAGTGACAGAAATAGGATCTAGAAAACCTCGTTTGGTGAATGGTACAGTAGTGTATTAAAGAGCCAGGACACTGGGCTAAGGTCTAAAGAACAGGAATGGAAAGGTGATGGGCGGTAGGAAGGCAGTGACATTTATCCCAGGAGTTAGGGATGGGCCAGGGAGAAGACAACGAACCTACCTAGTGTGCAGCTCACATGAGTCGGCACTTTGGTGTGACCTTAGCCCCACCATCGAGTACTTACTGATTACAGCCACACCTCATGGTGGCTCTGGCTCCTGGCAGAAAAGAGACTGTTCATGTACAGTGTCCCTGGACAGCTTTCACCAGCCTCTCATTTCCCTGAAGATCACTTCAACAAGTACACTGCCATACGCATGCATTTTATGAAAGGAGTTTTGAAAACCATGTAGTGGCTGACTGTAGTAGTGGCGTGGGTGGCTTTTTTTTTTTTTTCACTCACAATGTGTTTCCCGTTGTCTGAGGTCCACAGAACTCTGTGAAGGAAATACTTGCCCACTTTATGGATGAGAACCGTGAAGTGAGGAGCTGTTCATGATTTGCCCAAAGCTTCACAGCCCATAGCAGAGGCAAAACTGGAATCTAGGTCTGCTGACAATAGGACATTTCCTTTCGTAAATGGAAGAACAATTGAGAACCTTGGCAAAGAGGAGCACACTGGAATGAAGACAGCCATCTGACAACTGTAAAGTTATTTCAGGGAGAAATGAAGACAAATTGGAATTAAGCTCTTTTAATTATACATTTACCAGTGATCTGTCATTGAGAAAAAACTAATACATGGGAGTATCAATTTTCAGTAAATATAAATGGCAAATAAGGCATTTAATGAATTGCAAATGACAATGTTTCTAAGAGTAGTTATCCATCACGAGTAAGGGCCTTCCCAGTTATTACTTGCATATTTCATTTCCACGAAGACTCCAGCAGAATGGCTTAAAGAGAATACCAGGATGCTGCAGACAGTGCCGGGAGGGGTAAGCATAAAAATAAAACTCTGCTTTATCCATTCCAAACGTGCAAGAGGGACAGGGAGAAGCAAAATATTTGCAGATGGGATTTTTAAAAAATGCTTGGATAGCTGATGAAAACGTTCAGAAATCTGCAGATTCATCAACTGGAGAGTAGGTTCACGAGCCAACTATCAACAACCAAAAAAAGAGGGGAAAGTCTCGGCCAGAAGTAGAAAGCAGTTTAAAGAGAGGATGAAGTTCTAAGAAAGTGTCTATATGTAGAGGGCTCCAGTAAGATACTGCCATCAAATTATCTCCCAACTTTAACCTGTCTGTTCACACAGAGGGAGTATTTTCCCTGGTTAGTATTTAACAAATAAATTCTGTTTTGTCTTCGGTTGAAGTTGGGTATCTGTCTCAATCACCTCTATCTCTATTTTTAAGACAGGGTCTCTCAGTAAAACTGGAGGCCACCAATTTGACTAGACCAAATCCAGAAGTCCCCAAGGGTCCTCTCATCTGGGTATCCAAATGCTGGCATTACATGTTCCTACCACCACAACTGGCTTTTTTAACTCAGATGCTGGAGATGCAAACTTAGATCCTTGTACTTGCCTGGCTAGAACTTTGCAGACTGAGTCATCTCCCCAGATCCTAACAAAGATTTTAAAGAAATAAAATAAAAAAGACACCTTTCCTTACCTCAGCCTGCCACCTAAAGTCTCTTTGGTCACCTGAGTGGTTTTTAGTATCATTGTGAAGTCTCTCTAGTTTGTTCTGGCAATGCTAGCCAAGAACAGGGAGCGAGAACAGGCAGGGCTTCCAGCATCTCTCAAAGACAACATGGTTCAAGACAGAGGTATCTACCCAGAGCTGTGTGGGCACCCCCACAAATGGTTTCCATAATTGCACCATCAAACTGGGTCTTTCTTCTAATTTTCAAAGTGCCAAATTGTTTTGCGCACTTATAACAACGCAAGAATGTCTGTGGCCAGCTCTGAAGCAAGCCAATTTGGCATTTTTCTCAGGGAGCCTCATGAGTCAATGTTATTTATTCAAATAACATTGCATATTTATGAAGCTGAAGTCTAATTAAATTATATCAGTCATCAATCTGACTCTACTAAGCTTCCTCTCCACAGACCGATTCATGGAAATATGGGAATCCCCAACTACAAATGTTTAAATGCTGAATAATTACCGTGTGTCTCTGCACAAACCCTCTGGAGAGCCACCTTGCATTTGGGCGCTCTCCCCTACACCTGTGTTGGCTCACTCCCTCTGCACTGCACACCCGTGTTTAGCATCCTGGACTCGCTCTCTCTCCACACCAGTGTTTAGCATCCTGCCATCTTATGGCCCTCTCTCCTCAGCACTTCCATAATCCAAGGGGCAGGAAAGTGTGAATGAGCAAAAACCAAGGTTGTTAGTACTACCATTTCCTTTTGCTTACTCTCAAAACAGAAGTTTCGTAGGGAGAAATAGGTCACTTATAAAATTATTAAAAGAATCCTTCATCCAAAATTGTTCACAGAGTGAAAGTTTGAAGAACATGGACTGAGGCCCCAGGAAGCTCCCAGCCTAGCCTGTGGCTTCACAACACAGCTTCCTGCTCGTCTCCGACGTGACATTAAAGAGCTCTGAAGCAGAAACGACACCCAGCACAATGAACATGAGCATGCCAGAGAGTTAAAAAGAGGACCCTCAATGACAGATATTTGACCACCATAGAGTAAATCACAAAGTTTCCTCATGCAAAGGGCATGACAGTCTAGCAACCGAGAAACCAGCCAGGGAACCCGCGCTCCGGTCCTGCCCCGCTCCCATGGGTGGCACGCAGATGTTCGCTGCCTTCCTGTTTCAACCCTGGCCTGCAGACCAGACGCCCTTTGTTTTCTCTGGCTCCCCCTCTGCAGAATACGACAAAACTGCTCCAGCCTCCTGTGCATAACACTCTTTAAAAAAATTATTCCTTCTTTTATTAATTTTTTACTTTTACTTTTTTACATTTACTTTCATTGAAAATAGATTTTTTTTCACAAATGTATTCTGATTATGGTTTCTTCTCCCCCAACTCCTCCTACATCCTTCCTATCTCGCCACCGACCCAAATCCACACCTTTATTTTCTCTCTCTCTCACTCTCTCTCTCTCTCAATAAAATACACAGATTCTCAGAAATGAGTGGGATTCTGAAGGCTACCTCCTGAGACTACAAAATTATACTCTCGGATCCTGCTCTATAGATAAAATATAGAGAGATATAATAGGTATAGTATAGTAGTATAGAGTCTAAAATATAGGATACTCTAAACTTTAAACATGGTATACTAAAATAACAAATAATAATAATAAGTCATCATTCAAAACTCATGAAAACATAGTTTTAACCCGTTTTGAATAACTGAACCTTTTTAATCCCTTTAAACCTGGTACGAAGAATATTCTGACGGTTATAAAATGCAAGTTTTAGGGAGGAAAAAAAAAGCAATTGAGCAATTGAAGGAAACCTTGCTGAGCTGTGGAATTCAAATGAAGATCCTTGGAGGCTCTGGGGATGAGGTTAGCAGCTTCGAAACAAACGGCTGTAACCAAAGCTGAGGCGACCCCCCCGCCCCCCCACTCCCCCCAATAGCCAGAAAGGATACAGATGCACACATTATAAATACACTCACGCCTTTCTACTGGGCTAGCATTCTCCTTTACCTAAGTGCTCACAAAAGCATGAATTACAGTCACAGGTTGCTGGGGTATCCCATCCCACCACCTAAAATTTTAGAACCAGTGGGTGCAATGACCCAACCTATACTAAGGTGCAGCTGAATGTACCTTCACTGTCCAACAGCAAAAGAATTTATTTAACTTTCATGTGTATGCAAGTGGAGGACTGATCCATTGATGAGAAGCAATGGGTGGGTCCCAAGAGGCCCTGGCAGCCAACATCCAAACTCCCTAACACACCACACAATTCCAGCCCAAACCAAACTTTCCTGTTGTTTAATGTTTCTGGAAAAAACATGCTCTGGCAAAGAGCATCTCTTTTTTAACATTTCATTTCTGGCTCCCTGTGTGCCCTGTCTGTGATGCTTGGCTCTCTCTTTGCCTGGGAAAGTTGGGGGGAAAGACAAAAGCAGCCAGCGGTGTGATTGAAAAGATCCCCATACAAGGCAGCTGCCAGTTCTCCTGCCATCCGGACAGTTTGGTTACCTGGGTTTAAACCACAACACGTTATTATCTCCTTTAAATTGTCTGCCAGAACAGAACAATGCCAGAGCTCCAGCATTCTCCCCAAATCACTCTCTCTTGGGTGAAATCTCCCTTACAATGTAACCAGTCAAAGAAGGCTTACACTAACAGGAGATCCTACAGGCTCACACTATTGGGAGATCCTATGAGATTACACTAGCGGGAGCCACTACATGCTTATGTTAACAGGAGACAATGCAGGTTCACACACAGTGGAACCTCTCTGTGCCCCTCCATTATTCTTTAGCCTCCTTCCCAAGCCGCACCTCAGACTGCTTCCCTACCTGAGCCAGGGACTCTGATCTCCCTTGTTCTGAGCATGGAGAATATTGTGTATGCTTTCCTTGGGCAGCCACTTTAGGTTGTTCTATTCTAACTCTTTCATTGCCTTCTTCCCAACATAAACTTAACTTAATAAAGTACTACGTCTGAGAGTTTCTTGGGCCCTCTTCCAAATCACACAGATTTTCCAATTATCCAAGCAGACAAATACTTTGCGATTTAACCAAGCGATGTAAGTGTTTAAATGACGCTGAAAAGTTGTGAACAGCTACGAAAGAAAAGATTCAGAAAGTTGTGGCTTGCCTTCCTCCCCTTTAAAGTTTTCTGGTAAGCTTAGGCCAGCTCACGTCCAGGTATATTGTGAAGACAGTGGAGATCAGAGTCTAGCACCACCGTCTGGGAAGTTGTAAGGTGTAATTAGCTTGCAATTTTAGTAATGAAGTAATGATGTCATTCATTCAACAAAGACTCATAAAGTTCCCTGAATAAAGCTGAAATCACCATGTAACAGGAAACTGAGATGCAGGTAACTCTCAAAACAAAACAAAACAAAAAAAAGCAAAAAACAAACAAACAAACAAAACCCCAAAACAACAACAACAAAAAGGATGACAAAGAGCTGACCAGCCCTGTCCAGAGAATACTCACTGAAATTGCAACAGAACTCCTCTGTGAAGAGGTATATGAAATCATTTCTCTAACTTCAGGTGTCTTCAATCTAAAATCGTATTACCTTTTATGAGCATTGAAATGCCCAGGAAACATGATATCTGCCATTATTTCAGGATGGAAAAGAATACGGCAGTAGAGGGCTCCATTAACTACTTCCTGGGCTCTCGAGTGAAGCCGATTAGCAGTGCTGGAGCCCAGCTCCACGCTTCCGGCTCCACGCTTCAGGCGAAGGTTACCTGTCTCTGAAGTGTTCGTCTTTAATGAAGACAGCGATACCCACTCCAGAAAGGTGTGAAAATAAACTTCACTCATTTACAATAACTCAATAATCTCTTTTGGTATTACTATTATTTATTCTCATTGTGACAAATGATCTCCAATGTGTGGAGTAAGAATTAAAGCACAGAGAGGTCATGTGGCTTCTTTATGGTCATCCAGCCAAGACTTTAATCCAGTGTGACTCCACATCAATGCTCATATTCTAGATTATTAAATGCGCCTAGCTCTTTGTGGCATATAAAAGCTAACATGTGTGTTCTCTTCTTTTATGGAGAAAAACAAAGCAGAGGTGATTATCACTGACCTGCTACCTAAGGGTACTGAGGCTCCACAAGTTCAGACTCTGCCAGAAAGTTCCACAGGAATGACATAGTAAAGCCAGGATTAAATAACAATCCCGACTCCCCTAGACAGTTTCATTCATGAAAATACACACTTATAGCACCCAAAATACACTTTCTATTTTTTAATTTGTTTATGTATGTGGTATATACATGTATGCAGCTATATTCACCCATGTGGTATATACATGCATGCAGCTGTGTTCACCCATGTGGTATATACATGTATGTAGCTATGTTCACCCATGTGGTATATACATGTATGCAGCTATGTTCACAGGCCATGTGTTCCATGGAGGCCAGAAGCTGACATTGGGATATCTTCTTCAATCCCTTCTCAGTTTTTCTAATTTTAAAAAAAAAAAGGTTTAGAGAATATATTCTAATGGTTAATGGTTTGCTTCCCCCAACTCCACCCGGATTCTCCTCACCTCCCTACCCATCAACTCCCTGTTCTTTCTCTTTCTCTTTAGAAAACAATTAACAACAACGATGATGATCATGATAAAAAACATACAAAAGTCCAGAAACCTGCAAAATGTCAAAAAAAAAAATATGTTCTCCCCCTCCCCAAATGAGACAAAAGTCTACAAAAATACCTTGAATTTATTTTATATTGGCCATCTAATTTGGGGCATAGAGCCTACTTTTAAGTATAATTAATATATACAGTGAGAGTTAGTTGAAGAAAACTATTTTTCCCCTGAAAGTTTATGTCAATTGGAGATAACTTTCTCTTCAGTACTGGGACCCCATCCAAACTGAACCTGTACGGAGCTTGTGCATGCTGTCACAGCCTCTGTGGGTTCACATGTGTATAAGTCCTCTTGTGTCTAAAGACACTGTGTATTAGAGTCACCTATCTCCTCTGGCTCTTACATTATTTCTGCCTCCTGTTCCACATAACTCCCTAAGTCCTGAGGGGAGAAATTTGATGAGGACATCCCATTTAGGGTTGAGTGCTTCAAAATCTCTCGCTCTCTGCACACTGCCCAGTTGTGGGTCTCTGTGTTGATTCCCATCTACTACAAAATAATGCTTGAACTACAGAAGTGAGGCGCTGATCTATCGGTGCAGCAGAATGTCATTAAGAGTCATTTTATTGATATGTTTATTAGCAGAATAGTAGTGTTTGGTTTTCTCCTAGGTCCATGGCCTAGCTAAACTCAGGTTCTTGGCCACCTAAGCAGTGTCAGACATGGCTTTCGTCTCATGGAGTGGACTTTAAAAACCACAGAGAGTGGTTGGTGATGCCCACGTGTGTGCCACTATTACACCAGCATATCATGCTGGTAGGTTAACATTGTAGTTCACAGGGTTTTTAGTCAGTTAGTATTTACCTTTCTCCTCTAGGAGGTCATGATGCCTTCCTGTACCATCAACACTAACCAGTAGAGGTAGAATTCTGAGTCAAGCACAAGTTTGACCTCTCTGTTCAACAAAATATGTAACTGTTGTCTTCAGCAATAGGGTCTCACCATCATAAACCACCTAAGTTTTTGATACAAGGTCTCTCATTGGACCTGGTGCTCATCATTTCATCTAGGATGGTCGGCCAGAAAACTTCAGTGATATGCTTGTCTTTTCCTCAAGTATAGAGTCATAGGCATTCACTACCACATCTGACTTCTGTATGAGCACTAGAGATCCAGACTCAGGTTCCCATACTTAAACAGAAAGCATTTTTTACCCACTAAGCCACCTCCATGACTTTCAAAATATATTTTTGAAGCATTCACATCTAAGGTGAAGAGAACTATTAACCTATCCTTAAGGTGGATGGAGCCTCAAATATTGTACATGGCATCCTCCTTTAGCAAAGCTCTTAGCCATGATGAATTATACCTAGTTAATGGTGATGGAGTCAGGCTAATCACTCTGAAATCGGTAAAGGAAACAGGTAGCCAAATTTTCCATACCTCAGAAGCCATCTACAGTCCTGGCCAATGTCCAAGATTAATTTAAAAGGTTGATTAAGAGTATAGCCCCTTACACTGCATTAGGTAACAGAAGTAAACCTTGGTGACTTATATTACCATCATTCAAGGACAGGAAGAGCTAGCTGATGATCTTGAGACCCAATGAAAACTCTAGATGTATGATGCATTTTACCTTGGCATTCCCACCCTCTTTAATGACCCAGCTACCAAGTCAAAGAAGCGAAGATACAAGACTGCTAATGAGTCAAACATCTGTGCTGTGTTTTAACATTACAATATTGTCAACAGGAAGCTTAAATTACTAGCATCATCTGCACGGAGACAAATGGGGGGGGGTGCTTGCTCAGGGATTTCAGTTCATGCCCAGGAGTAATGACATTGGATGTGCCGCTCTCCATGCCAAGCCTATGTCTGGAACATTGGCTGGGACACACACATAGCTCAGCAAGATGCTGGCGAAGAGTGCTGGAAGAAAAAGTAATTCTTTTTCTTCTTTATTTCTGTTTTATGAACAACGAAATCACATGGCAGCATGAGACACTAGCTACTTTTCAGACAACACAGCCATCTTTGAGTAATGTTCTTTTTGTGTTGGATAAAAATTAAACCTAGGACTTGGGGTGTACCGCTAAGTTTCTACAATACTTGCCCAGCATGCACAATGACCTCTCTGGATTGCATCCCCAGCACTGTAGAATCCAGTGTTGTAGTCCATGCCTATCATCCCAGAAGTCCCAGGTCATCCTTTGCTACAGAAAGATTTTGAAGCTAACCTGGACTACATGAGACCCTGTCTCAAATTAAGAAGAATAAGAACAGAAGGGAGGAGGAAAAGAGGGAGAGCAAAAAAGGAAGAGGAGCAATTGGGAGAAGGGAGATTGAGCCTAGAAATAAGACATTCCTTTTGAAACCATAAAAATTTCAGTTTGGGCACCATTTTGCTCCAAGAGCTGCACATGGATAATAGAGGAAACTCCTCCCAAAAGAACTTATTGACCAGTGACAAGAAAGGATATGAAAATTATACATGGGATAAAACTGTAAAGCTGAGATAGTGGGAAGGGGTGACCTGCTCATCCACAGAGCCACACTAGGAGCAGAGACCCAAGGATATCCTGTGCTTGCCTACTCAGTTAATGTGATTCTCTCTCTCTCTCTCTCTCTCTCTCTCTCTCTCTCTCTCTCTCTCTCTGTCTCTTCTCTCTCTCATACACAGAGAGAGAGAGAGAGAGAAGAGAGAGAGAAAGAGAGAGAGAGAGAGGAGAGAGAGGGAGGAGGGAGGGAGAAAGGGAGAGTGAGAGGGACAGACAGACAGACTGACAAAGGTAGACAGAGCAAATCAGTGTGTGGGCCTTTCATAAAACACTGGACTGCCACCTTACATACAAATTTCTCTCATAGTAGATATTAGAAGGCCCAGAATCATGTCTTAAAGCACACTAAAAATACAAATTGTCAGGCTAGTGCTTAGCTCAGAAGGCAAAGTCTTTTGATGCAAAGCCTGATAATCTGAGTTGGGTCTCTGGGACCTACATGGTGTGAGGAGAGAACCAATTCTCAATAGTTATCCTCTGATTTCCACACTCATTCCATAGCATATCCAAGCCCACACACACACACACACACACACACACACACACACACACACTTAATATAATTTAAAAGTTTTTGTAAGAATTGGAGAAATTGCTCAGTGGTTAAAAGCACAAGCTACTCTTCCTGAAAACCCAGGATTGATTCCTAGCACCAACATGGTGCCTCACGGTCTTCTGTAGCTTCAGTTCTAGAGGATCCAGTGCCTTCCTCCTGCCTCCATGGGCACCAGACAGGCACCCACACACATTAAAATAAAAACAAATAAATATTTTAGAAATTTTTTAAAAATCATTTAAGTTGTAATTCTCAAAATTAAAAAAAAAGAAATGAGATTTAACGAGACATACGGGGACATCCTTTTCACACATCCCTACTGCTCAGGACACTGCACTTCAGTCAGCATGACCACTGTCCTTGCCTTCATTCGAATCACCAGGTCCCACCCCTGTACAGAAACAATCTGTTTGCATGCATCCCAAAGGATTCTACCTTCCTTAAGGTCAGGGAACACATTTTATTTCTCTTTGTATCCTCAGTGTGTGCCTTGAAATTCTTAATGTGTGTGCTCAATAAATATTTATTTAACTGAACTGAATTTGGGGTCCAGAAATTTAGTATGTTTTTTTTTTCTGATGCTGCCTCTAACCCAATGTTTGCAGATCAAACAGGGCTCTCACTCGCTCTATCCATAAAGATACAGTAACATCTCTTTGTAGGCTCCTAGTTCATAGGAGGCTACATTTGTACCACGTGTCTATAAATGCATGCCACAAAATTGAAATGAATATTACTTATAACATGTATGTCTTATCTGCCTCTGCCAAGAATTAAGAAGAAAGCAAATGTCTGTGTTTGCAACTTTCCAACTATCAGTGTGCCACCCATCAAGCATGTAATAAAGATTGCCCATTGAGCTCAGAAACTTAATCATTTGCTCAAACAAGCTTGAGGACCCAAGTTCAAATCCCCAGAAGTCCTGTAAAACTGGGAGTGTTGGTGCATATCTGTGACTTAACTCCTATAGAGAGATGGGAGGCAGAAACAGAATTCCCAGAAGCTTGGGGGTCAACTAGATTGGCATATGCATGGGGCAAACAATGAAAGACCCTGTCTCAGTGAGATGGAGGGTAAGAACCAATGCCTGAGTCTATCCCCTGACTGCCACACACATTTCCAGCACAGATGATGTGCTGGGTACTCCTTAGCACATAACCCATGTGAGCTCCACATGGGCAGAGGCCTTGTCAGGATTGCTGTCTCTAGATTTCTTTCTCTTAGAATTTAGGTGATAAATAAACATCTGTTGTATGAGTAGGGGGCAGTGATTACCAACAGCATGGTGTTTATAAATAACCTGGGTTTTGTTCTTAAATATTTGAACAAAAACTGCCCACACTAACGTCTGAATCATTGAATAAGGTAGGCAAAGGCCTCTGTGTCCAACAGGTGTGGAAAGAAACACAGCCTAGGTTTAGTTTCAGATGGAAGATCCCAAGTCTGTAAGACAGCACCAAAGCTTCCCAACTCTGGATCTGCTCCAGGCTCTGAAACTGCTTTGTCATCACTGATAAACATGACAGAGCTACCGTCTACTTACAAACTACAGGCAACCCATATGCACATCTGTCAAATGATTCTAAGGAACAGCGTTTCTCCAAGTTTTGTTTGTCATTCCATCTATACCAGCCACTCTCTGACTGTTTATTGGCCCGATCTGATGGATTTAATCTAAAATGTATTTTGAAAAAATGTTAACTAGGAACATTGTTCCATGCCCTCTTAATGCATTCAAACATGCACACACACACACACACATACACACACAACTAAAAAATGAACTCATAACAATTTCTGTTCTCTAAGGAATCAAAATTGAAGTAACTTAATTCATTAAAAGATTTATACGGTTGGATTTTAATTCCTTGAGTGGTATCTGGGCAAACATAATCTAAAATATCCAGTATAGTTTTAATCTCATACAATCCAATGAGCTTTAATAAAACAAAGTAGTTCCCAATAGAACTAGACCCCAGCTATTCAAACCTCTGTGTTTGTGTGTCTGTGTGTGCCTGTGTGAAACTGTGTATGTGAGTTGAACTAATTATTTCAGGATTTTTTTAATATTTACTCAACAACATAGCCAAAGAAAGTCACCCTTCAGAAATCTCCCTATCCTGGTTTATAACTTATAATAAAATAGAGTTTTGCATCTGATGGGCTTCAGAGTATAATATTATACTGTCACTTTTTAAATGTTATAGTTATAAATAAGAGATAGTTTCCATTATAAAATTTTTTCCATAGTCTGCTTAGCCAGTTAAAAACATTGGCTATATAAATGGTCTTTCCAATTCATAGGCTAGAAATTATTATAGACAAGTCTTTAAGAATATCAAAGTAAGTTTATATTGGCCTCACTAACCTTCCTCAATTATTCAATACTTGCACCTACCAGCTTAAAGTATACTCAGTGGACAGGGCAGTGTGATAATAATGTACCACCTCAACAAGGAAATTACAAAAAAAAAAAAATTAAAACTTTAAACCCTGACAACCTGCTTATCCAGTTGGGACTGTGTGTATTGATTCAAGCATGGCCTGCTCCACACAGCAGGAGAAAATGCAAATGAGGCAGAAAGGCAGATCCAAAGAAATTCCTCAAGCTCAAATCTCAGATAGATCACAGTGGATCTTTCAAAGATGTACCTTGGCTCTGGGCTTAGACCCTTGATCCTCTGGTGGGGGCGGGGGGAGGGGACTGTAAAGATGCTTGGAAATCAGATCTGCCCTGACAGGGTGAGGCAACCCTCTTTGACCTCCTGGAAGCCTGCTGTGCTTGCATCTCAGAGGCCAGCATACTTCATTCTGAACTGTGAGCTTCCTTTAATTGTAGACTCAGCTTTCAGTTTCCTTCAGAGCCATAGTTAGGGGAACTTCCTTGTCCTTTTCTGAAAACTGGAAAAATACTGAAATGTCATTCTAAACTGGAGAACTGGTTGAGAATGATGTGTTAGGTCCAAACAGTGGAACTCTGCTGCCTTTGAAAAGAAGGAGTTAGAATGACATGTACTGACAAAAGCATGTTGTAAACATATATGTGTGTGTATGTATGTATGTATGTGTATACATGTATGTGTGTATAATGTATGTATATATGCATATATACATGTATGTGTCCATGTATACATGTTGTATGTAGTGCATGTATATATGCATGTATGTGTGCATGTGTATAAGCATATATGTACTAACACCTATTATGTACAAAAGGAAAAGTGCAGGAGTTTTCATGGAAAGATGGGTGAAGAACAGTGCCCTATAGCAAGTGGTATACAGCAAAAACAACAACAAATTGCACTTTGCATGTGACACAGTCTTTTAGTTATATATTGAGTGGAATTTGTGTGATATAAAAAGAATAACATTTCTAAGGTTACTCTAAAAGAATGCTGAGGACTTTAGGATCTTACATAATAATACACCAGGCCGAGTTTAGAGGTAAACTTCCTTAATATTCATGACTGGAATTTGGAAGTTCACGACCTCTCAAAGTGGTATGAAACTGGTTAGGTATTTTGATACCTTCTGGAAAGCATGAAATCCAGACATGGCTGTGCATACATGTAATGAAACTCCAGTAATGAGCCAGGGAGATCCCCCAGATGCACTGCTCAACTAGTCTAGTCAAAGAGGTGTTCTTCAGGTTCAGCAAGAGAGCCTGTCTCGAAAATAAGGCACAAAAGGAAATGAGAAAGACAACCTAATGATCTCTGGCCTCCATGTACACCTGCATGGAAAGGGACACACACACACACACAAATAAAGGGCTCCTACCCAATTTGTAAGCATTCCTAATACCAGCACAGGAAGTCACACCGGACAGGTTTTGAGGCAAGATGCTTACAGTGCTGAAGCCCTTCGGTAGTTCAAGTTTGAGCAACGTTGTCTCAGAAATAATTCTGTTTCCTCCATAGAAATGAGGCACTTGTGAAACAGAGGAGGGGAGTGGACAGACAGAGAAGAAGTCAGTCTTACATGTCTCTGAAGGGGTTGGAGTAGAAACAGTAGGCTTCATCTAGTCTCAGTAAAACAAGATTCAGTACAACATCATGTGTCAAGCTTAAACTGTGTGAAAGACTCCTTAATCACAATGAAGCATTAAAACAGACCACAAAACTCTTGTTTTTATGCTGTATAGTAATATTATATGAACAGGTCAGGATTTACGTAGAAATGTGACTTCTGCTGAGTTCTGTGAGATGAAAGTCCCCATAAGTCGCCATACAGGAATGCCTTGAATCCATCAAAGCCTTCACTGTCTCTCCCTTGACTCCACTGACATCCTACAGCTTCACATGAGCTGCATTTAGAGTCAGGTGTGACTCAAGTGAGGAGCCAGGAGATGAGTCTACTGGCAAAATGACGGATACTATTATTGGTGGAAATTTGGAATGATACCTCCTTTCCAAATGTGCTTTCCAGGTGGTTTATGACTGTTAAGACAGGCCAATTGGGAATTTAGTATGCAACTAAAGTTTCAGCTATCCCTGACTCTGAGTGCTGACAACTATGCAGGTTTCTCAGGCATAGAAACTGAAGGGGTTTTTCATAACCCACTAAAGCCCAGCACGAAACATTCCTAATGGGAATGACAACTGCCTACGCAAGCCTTACAGTAGGCACAAATCAGACAAGGACTCTGTGAGAACTTTGCAGTTAAGCCAGAAAAAGAGGATCGACACAATGCAGATGGGAGATGTATCATAAAATTCCAAAATGATGACATGTTAATGTTGTACAATTGAGATGAAATGGTGTAGAGAAGTCATGTCTCTAGGAGTGCTTCAGAAGAAGCATAGATAAGTGAGAATTTAAACAGGATCATAAAGAGCTATCCATTAATAGTCAAAGGACAGTATGCATTGATTTACACACTGTGTAAATGAGGGATATTATTGGTGAAGATTTGGAATGATATCTCCTTTCCAAATGTGCATTCCAGGTGGTTTATCACTGGCAACATCACAGCCAAGAGCTAGAAGGGAGAAACAGAAGGGCCAGAGGGAGAAGAGACTGAAATAGCATGTTAGGCTGAAGGCAGAACGAAGCCTAAAAAGTTAGAGGGACATAAGGAACATGCATTGCACCTGCATTCCACTTAATGCATTCTACATTCATTGAGTGGTCAAATCTCAGATGATACAACTGCCTCTGTCCATAAGGAAGGAAGCTGGAACACAGGATGATCAAGCCACATGCTTCCACTTCATTCAGCCAGTGAGCAGCTGAGAGGCAGAATCTGAACCAGAATCAACGCTCAGAGTCACCCGGGCTCCAGAGTGTAATGGAATTAGATCTTAGCACTGGGTACAAAATAGGGGAACAAGTATCTAAGAACTCATCAGAATTTCTGACAAGCTTAGCTTATTATTACTCAAATACACATCTATGTGTACAGCAACATCTCAGCTATGTGGTTCAATGGGAAAGCGTTCACTGAGAAGTCCATTGATCATATTAATATAATCGATCAGTCCAACCTTCATTAGCAGTGTCTATGCATTACTACTGCACCGTGGCTTTTTGCCCTGGGAATCCTCAGAGCCTTTGCTTCTTATTCACCTGTGCCTACGCTAGCAACACACTTCATGATTACAGAGACCAATGTGTTTATTTTCACATGCCCTCTGAGCATATCTTTCATTTCCAAGAAAGCCATTCCAGTCAGTTAATATAGCCAATCCTTTAAAAAAAAAAAAAATACTTTCTCCTCTTCCCTTAGATTTAGGTTCTCAATATCAGTTGGACTCCTCAGTAACAGATGTGCAGGACATGACATCTGGACCCTCCCAGAAAGGCAGGGGCCAACGTTTCCTCTGAATATCCTCAGTAGTAGTCTCCACCATGGAGTACCACATGTCTCCAAAGTATTTACTGCCCCCATGCCCCTAGCCCACAAATCAAAGACTTGGATTAAATAAGAAATAAAAACGATTGATGTCCTGTGGCAATAAGAGGAGAAAGAGGTGTTTCAGCTTGGTGGTTGTTGTTGTTATTGTGGCTGTGGGTGTTGTTGTTGTTTTTAACCACGTAATGATGAGCAGCATAGAGAGAAAGAAAGACACAACTTCACTGTCAATGATTCTCTTCTAGAATGGTCAGATATCAGATTCTGGGATAAGTACTTCCACCTATCAAAACATAGGCAAGTGCACATGCACACACACACCACACACACATATACACACACACCACACATATACATAAACACACATACCACACACATATACACATATATCACATACATACACACACACCACACATATACATAAACACACACAAACACACATACCACACACAAACATAAACACACACACATACACACATATATCACATACATACACACACATACCACACATATACACAATCACACATACCACACACACATATACACACATACATCACATACATACACACATACAAAATAAACAAACTTCTTGACTTTTCACAATAAATGTATTGCCTAGTTTGGCTTCAGTTGTAATGTGTCTCCATTGTATATGCAATCTCCCTTTATCTAAGGGTATAACTTACTTGGAAAACAAACAAGATGTTTCCTATGGGCATATAAATACTTCTAAAACTGAGGCTTGATAAAAACATAGACTAGGAGACAGAAAGGGTATTTCCTCTTCGGGAATTTTAATTAATAAATCAAACAGGAAGTGATTATGAAGTGTTGATTGATTGACTGATTGAGTGAGTGGGTGACTGAAGCTTATGTACTTGGCTAACATTCACCTGATGGGCTACCCCTACTTCCCAAGAGCCCAAGGATGACGGTATTACTACTTCCACTTCATAGATAAAGAGCCCAGGGAGAGTGGTATGGGGATTCCCACCTCACAAGATGCCCAGGGAGAGTGGTATTATCGCTCCACCTTCACAAGAGGCAGCCAATAGCTTGAAGCTGACCTAGCTATTCAATCAAGGATCACACTCAATTCAAACACTGCTGTGCACATTTTAAATGTTCATGAGAGCTGAAACCATACATTTCCAAGCATGGGGCCAACCACACAGCAGGACTTCGTTAATATTTGTTGTATAAAATATCACCAAATCCTACCAACAGCCGCATTGAAGGACTTTTGTAAATTCCATCATTTGAACGGCATCAATGTACAAAATTAAATCCTCAGGCAGATTATTAACAAGGGTAAGAATCCTTCCCAGCCCTCCCTGTCACATAGCCATTGACTCCTGAGCAGGCCCTTAACAGAAGAACTAATACAATCTGTTCGCTAGATAATTTATCCTTTAGAATTATAATAAAATTAGTAGTCTATGATTGGACTGAACATATAAACCAAAAACCTGTTTGTTGTTAAATAGAATAACTAAAGTCAAAATTAAAAGTAATTCCAGAATGAACACCTTTGAAGAGTCAGGAATTTCATTAAAAATTCTGTTGCTTTCCCCCCTCGTATAATGAAACAGTTCTTTAACGACAAAAGAACTTAACAATAATACAGAAGAACACATACCCGAGCCAAACTCTCCCCCCAGTTTAATCATGGCTATTATTTCTGAAAACGAAAATGGCCGAGGTCATTGTAGTCTATTTCGGGGTTTGCATGCGTTGCTGGTATTTTTCCCTTGGCTTTGAGCTCTCTCCACATTACCAGCTAAATGTTATGGGTTTTGCTATGTGCCCTTTCAAATCCCATTCTTTTTAATAATGGACTTTATACAAATAAATTAAAGCAAATTCCACTTTCTTTCCTAACAACTCCAGATGGAGTCCACACTGGAAAAAGACCTGGAACTTACAAAAAGAAAGAAAGAAAGAGAGAGAGAGAGAGAGAGAGAGAGAGAGAGAGAGAGAGAGGAAGAAAAAAGGAAAGAAATAAAAAAGTAAAAAAAGTCTTAGAACAACATGACATGGCATGGAGCGCCCATCTGCATAAAACACTAGTTTTTTTGCTGAAAAAGAAATAAAACAGTAAGATTCATATTGTTCTTTTAACCAAACTGAATCATTGGAATAATGTATGTATTCCATCTAGCTTACATAGAAACAAAGAAAATGCCTAGAAACAAAACCCATAAATGGACCCTTCCTCCATGCCTTTGTACTTTTTGAGAGTTGAAAGGTCTCTATGTAGTCAGGGAAACCCTGATGGACCCACCATTCAGAATTATTAAATAACTTAAGACACTGAATTCACACAATTGCACACTCATTTTAGATATTTATATTAATATTTCCCTGACTTTCTGAACTTACCCTGTTCTATGTGATTTGTTTTGTTCTAAGTTGCTATCTTTCTGAACGTTTTGTTTTCTTTTATTCTGATTTGCTATCAAGTCCTATGGAAAAACTCAACCTCTAAGAAGCCTCTACCCACACCCTAGTACGAGGACACCTTTGCAGTGCACACATGCAGTGGCATGCTGGCCTTTGCAGTGGCATGCTGGCTACTAAAAATGACTTGAGCTCTGTTTGTTCGTTTATCTTATTATTTTCTTTTTTCTTTTTACTTTTTTTTTTTTTTTTTGAAAATCAACTTGCAAGATCAGCGTATTAAGCTTTTATGAAAGAGGTGAAATAATTTTAAACACAGACACACAATGAGTTTATTTATTTAGAAACTTGTTAAATGGAGTCTGGGAATTCAAATATTCAATGTTGACATTGTACAGAACTGGCCAGAAGCCAGGACCCGGTCTCCAGAGGGACCCATTGGACAAGGAATCCAGGCCTTTCTCTCTTCCCACTTGAACTAAAAAAGGTAGAAGCCATTAGTTATAGCCACAGCAGTATCTGAACCACACTCCAATCTGCTCCAAGCAGGGCACTTAAAGGGGGACAGTGTGCTTCACTCTTCAGTGTTGAGCCCCTGCAGTGCCCCACACCTGCAGAATTTTCTAAGCAGTTTCTCCCCTGTGCTGAAACTTCTCGGAAGTTTCTTGCATGGCAGGTAAGCAAAAGCAGTTAAGGAGAATTTTTTTCTCTGTATATATTAAGGGTGGGGATACCCATGTGTATACACTAGAGGTCTGGAAGAAGAATATGCCCCTCTCTGGTCCCTCCCGTCTCCTTCTCGCTGTCTTCTCTACACAGCCTTCCTTGAAGCTCCTCAGGAGGCCAGAAGAGTGGGAAGAGGTGAAGAATCTAATTTTAGAAAGAGGATGCTGGTTGGTGGGGTGGGAATATGGTCAGAGACCTGCTGGATCACCTCAGAAGGAGAAGCAGACTGTTACAGAAATGCCTGGGCAGCAGCTTCCAGTACCGAAAGGGTTAAGCATCACACCAGAAAATAGTGCGTCGACTTTGCAGTGAGTATGCTTCCTCCCATGCCCTCACCTTAGAGCCCCTCCCTCAGGCCTTAGGTAATGCCCTGCAGAAGGGGTGAATAAACGAGGCGGTGCACAAGAATGTTCCAAAACCGGGGACAGGACTGTGAGAGATTTATCCATCGTTTGCATGTGTCTACACTGTTGTAAACAAGGCTCAAGGCAAGCGGTGCACCAGACTCTAAGCACCCTGGAGTGGAAGAGGGGGGCACTGTTTAATCAAATCCTTGAGCTCAAAACAAGAAGTCTGGGGAGGCATCTGGGCCAGAAGCAACTGGGAACAGTATGCTCTGAAGGAATGGACTCCTTCATTCCTGTGACTTTCCTGCCCAGCTTGGAGGCCCCATGAGAGCCAGGTTTCTCTGCACCCTGAAGTTTGCAAATGAAGAGTGGGGTATCATCAACTATAAAGAACTGAGCTCTGTCTACCTCCTGGTACCTTAAGAACCAGGAATGAGCTCATGACCAGACAAGTCAAGTGTCAAGTCCCTCCACCTTGAGGCACTCTGGGGATGCCACAAGAGAGGAGTCCACAGTGGAAGCTCAAAGAATTACTAATTGTGCCCCCTTGCTCCTCTGGGCCGGGTTAGATCCAGCCATAAGTCCTCAGCTGTGGCTTCCTGCACTGGTCCATGCTGTAGCCTCATACTGCCCCATACTTCCAAAAGCAAAACAAAATAAACTCTCAAACGACCACAAGTTTAAAAGAAACTGCTTACAAGACCCATTACCGTCAACAAGAGAGAGAGAGAGAGAGAGAGAGAGAGAGAGAGAGAGGAGAGAGAGAAGAGAGAGAGGAATGGATCTTCTGGAAAGTCCTATTTGCTGAGTTTCAGTACAGGGGAGTAGGCCCCGGGCCGCAGGGAGAGACTTGGTTCGAAATTGTGAGACGGGGCTATCCTCAAAAATGACAAGCTCACTCAGGGGACACAGAGCAGTGGCACACAGTCACCAAAACCTGAGACTCTCAGGCCCAGCACAAGGCTCTGCAGCTAATGAACCATTCTCTCCCAGGGCGTTGGGGATGAGGGGAGAATGAAAAGCATAATTAACCTTCTCCTAAACACAGATCCAAAGAGGGTTGCGAACCGCGGTGAGATGGTGCCTCAAAGTGCCAAATGAAATAAAGAATCTCTAAGCCAGCCAGGGTAATGCTCAAAAAATGGCGAACGAAGCGCCTTTCTAAAAGAAGCCTCAGCCTCTGTCGGAAGAACAATTTTTCCTCTTGCAAAGCAGTCTGGAATAAACAAATAAACATATACGTGAAAGCAAGTCTCTATTTCGATGTAGCTTCTTAAGGGTGGATGAGCATGCAAGGAATCCTGCATAAACACGGCTGTGAATTAACCTTCGAATCCTAGGTGCTGTTTCTACGAGAGCGAATTTAAACGCGGGAGGCAGAGCAGAGCGGGCATGTACCTTTCCTACTTTAGTGCCTGTTCCCAAACAAAGCTCAAGTACAGATGTAACAAGTGCCTCCTGTCACCGTCACTGCCAGGGTTTTGATAATCTCATCCCCTTTTTAAGAGACTTCCGGGGAGACCTGCAATAAGGGGGTTACTGGAAGCAATATGTTCATTGCTTTGATTGAAACCCCGCAGGCTGATACTTTGGCAAAATGGGGTGGGTTTCCTTCCAGTATTTTAGGCTCTAGACTTGCACCGCAGACCCTACCTCACTTCCTTCCCCACCCCCACCCCGAGGAAGAGTGGCAATTGGAATTTCTGGCAAGGCCCAGGTGCTTCTCCAGCTGCCCCACACACCCCAAATAAAACGGCTGAGAAGTCTCCTGGCTGCCAGAATGGGATTGCCTTATTTAGTTTTCTTTTCTCGAAGATGGAAATGTAAGTCAAAGGTTTTAGACAGTACATATGTCTGTTCTCTTGCTTTTCCCTTTTAAAAACCTTTTTACATCAAACCTTTCTATCTTCCCGTGCGGTTTAAAACGAAATTATTAGTTTCAAGTATTGTGTAAAAAATAAGTCCTGTAAATTAGACCCAAGATAGTGCACGCAATCTAGCCCTGTAACATCAGGGAGTATTTTCAAGGTATGTGGTCTCTGGTCTCTAACCATGGGCTTTAGCCGAGACCAAACTAAACTGACATCCACCAAAGACATACACAAAAGAAAAGGAATAATCAAGAATGAGAGAAAGAATTATTTGTGTGTGGTTTGTTTCTCTTGTAATGCTTACATTTGCTGCGATTATGGTAAATTGGTTTTGTCTTGTTTTGTTTCAGATATGGTGGTTACATTACCTCTCCCTAACTCAGGAAGAGGGGAAAAAGAAACAGTGCCTGCAAACAGCTAAGTTTCCGTTGGATGATTGCACTGCAGGGGTCACCAGCCACCTCTGCCACGCGCAGTTCGGCAAAAGGAAATAGCGCTTTAAAATACAAAAATCCGTAGTTCTGATATGATTTCCTTTATTGCTCAAACGGTAGCTGGAAAAGTGCACAAAGCAGCGCCGGAGTCTCTGAAAGGCAGCCGCCGAAGCAGTAAAGCCCTGCTAGTGGGAACCTGGGGCTCAGCAGGAAAAGTTCCGAAGGCTGCGGTCCTGCTCTTTAGAGAGCACATGGGCATCCTTACCCAACACAAGACAAAAATCAATGTGTCTCACATGAGGTGACTGACATGTCTCATCAGATCAGAAAGGAGGCTCAGCTTCTGGACTCAATAGTGGGCTACAGGGTGTACAGCTTGCTTAGCAATTAAAATAGCTAAGGCTCGCAGAGTCGGGGGTGGGGGGGTGATCCTTAAGAAAATTCGAAAGGTTTTGCGTTCTGCTTTCGCTTCTTCGGATGCCGGGCAACCAGGCAGGGTGCAAAGTCTTAGGCTTTCATTTCACAACTTACTGCTCAGTTGAAACGATCTCCACGCCTACACACACACACACACACACACACACACACATACACACACACACTCACACTCACACTCACACCCCTAACCTTTGAAGTCTCAAAGCCATCAAGCATGTGTGCATTTATCCCCTCTCAGATGAAAATAAAGACACCGGGCTCAATGAAAAGCCAACACGAAAAACAGTTTCGCTGGCGCACTTAACACTGTTGCAACGAAGTGAACTGAGCGGTTGGAGCAGAGAAAGAAGCAGGCTGACTGACCCAGGAGGCCGATGGCCCTGTATTTAGGTTGATCCCTGCGACCTGAGTTCCAAGAGAAAAGATGCCGCTACAGAGTGTGTGAGTGCATAGTGGCTGGAGCTCTGGAAAGACGCCTGGGAGGACAGCGTCTCGCCAGGCGTTACGTTAGATTCAACACACCGGGAATGCAGGGGGGCTGCGACTGTAACCGGCGCCGCTGTGCCAGGACGCGCCCGGTGGTGCCACATGGAGCGCCTCCAGTCCTAAATTCCAATGTGCAAGGGATGAGGGGGCGGGGGTGCGCTTGGGGACTTCACTGGGAAAAACATACTACCCACATCCTATCATTCGTCTCTCTGAGCCGAAACAAAACAATTAAGAGAGATTCCTCAAGTCCAAGTGTGAGAGGCATGAGCGGCCTGGCCGGTCCCCTCTCCAAGCAGCTCTGATATCCCAGGGAGTTAAGTACACTGCAGCTGCTCGCCGGGTCCCCTTCAACGCTGGGCAGAAGCATTTGAACAAACCCAGCTCAGATGCCTACTAGTCCGTGCTAAGCAACGCTTCCCACCATACCCTGTCCCGAAGTGTCACCCAAGCCTTCGCTGAAAGCGTGGGGGGATGGGAGTCCTGTTCCCCGTAGCCCCAAACCCCACTACCCTAGTCCCGCGTGACTGAGGCTGCACCGCTCCGGGCAGACAGAGGGCGCCGGGGAGGACGAGTGACCCGGGACCCAGGATGTACCCAGAAAGAGAGCGGCAGGCTGAGTTGCGCCCCCTTGGCTGCCCCGAGTTCCGACAGCCCGCCCCCTGGGGTCACTCGGCGCCCTGCCAGCCCGGGCTTCTCCGGTCGGAGCGCGCCCTCCCGGCCTTGCGGTGCAGCGTTCTCGGCTGGCCGCGCGCCTTACAAGCCGGGGCCTGGGAACGCAGGCGCGGCCTCCGTTCTCCCCACCTGCCGAGTGACTCTGCAGAGCCGAGAGCTCGGAGCTGCCGGGGGTCCCCCATCCCTAGGACCGCGCCCCCCACCCCCACCTCTGCCTCCCCTTCCCCCTGGGCTCCCGCCGCGCCGCACACGCCGTCGCGCACAAGGACCGAGCGCACAGCGCCCACTACCGCAGCCGCGGCTCGGCGCAGCGCCGATCGCCCGCGCAACTTGCAAGCGGCCGCCTCGCAACTTTTCCCAACTCCTTCGCGGCCGACTGCCGCCACAGCCACCGCGGCTCCCTCTAAGCCGCCACCCATCCCAAACCCCAGAAACAAACAGAGCTTCGGGAAGGCGCCCTTCCCCTGCCCGCCCCCCCTCTCCCCCCTCCTCCTGCTCCGGGGACTAGCTGGTTGGCTAGAGGCGACTCTCCCCCGCCTGGGGGGAAGGGAGGGGAGGGGGACACACTCTCCTCTCCCCCCACCCCTTCGCGCTCACTCGCGCGCGCTCTCTTCCCTCCCACCCAGCTTTTTGCTGCCCCCACCCCCACCCCGGAGTTGCCACAGCTGGTCCTGGTGCGGGGCTCAGGGCTACCGCTCCTCCACTGCGCCCAGAGCAGGAGCCCGGCGGGGGAGGCAGGAATCGGCAGGTTGCTCGGGCTGCAGGCTGCGCTGTGCCTGCCTTCCACCCGGGGTCCCCGCGCCAAAGCAGCCCGCGCTCTCTCCCCGAGCGCTAGACACAGATATGCAAGATGGCAGAGAAGGGGGGGAAAGCCAATAGAAAAGGGATATTGCACCTACTTGTGGCCAGTTTCCTTGCCCTGCCTTTGGATCTCATGCTGTGCCCAGTCCTGCAGCCGCTGCTGGGTGGTTAGGTTTTTTTTTCTTGGATCTTTTCCTTCTTTTGGTCTCTCTCTCTCTCTCTCTCTCCTCTCTCTCTCTCTCTCTCTCCTCCCTCCCTCCCTCCCTCCCTCCTCTCTCTCTCTCTCTCCCTTTTTTCTCTCTCTCTCTCTGTCTCACACACGCACACACGCACACACTCGGTCTTTCACTCTCTCTCCCTCCCTCTCTCTCTTTCTCTCAATCCACACTCGCTATCTCTAGCATTGTCAGTTTGGACACCTTCGCACATGCGCGTTAGACGCCCCTCCAACATCTCAGCGCCGCCAAAAAAAGTTTGGAGCGATTTATCACTTTGATTTGGAGATCTTGTCAGATGGCAATCGCCGAGGAGGCGGAGAAAGGGAGCCACGGGGAGGGCGGCAGGGGGCGGGGAGCGAGCGCCGGGAGCTGGAGGGGAGCAGACACTTCTCCCAAACGGGAAGAAAAAAAAAAAAACAGAAAGAAAAAGAAAAGAAATGAAAAGTCTTGGACAGAGAATTGATTCGTGGTGCAGAGGACTATGTCTGTGTTGAAGTAAACAATAAGCCTATATTATAATTATTAATGTTTTCTCCACCATAAATTACATTGTCTATCGGGGAAACGAGCGGAGGAGGAAAAAAAAAACTTTAGGATAAATCTTTCTGTCTACAAAAGAACTAGGTTGAGGGCTGGATCGTGAACACATTATCAGAAGGCGAGAAGCATCTTGAACTTGAGAGATCTGCCGTTGCTGCCGCTCTCTCCTCCTGTAGTTCCTGGGGCTTCCGCTTTGGATGAATAACCAGCTCTCAATTTTAGCTGTAGTACCAACGGTAGCTGCTATCCTTGGAACAGTTCAGTAGTCTGTTTCCATCAAGTAGCAACAATCGGCCTTGATGCCCAGGTCCCGCCGGGCAGGACGTTTGACATCCAAGACCTCCTGCCTTGCCTAAGGTCGGCCGGCACCTTCCGGCCTCCTGCTGCTATTCAGCCTGCCTGCCATTTCCACTCACTCACTGAAACCTACAACCTCTCGGGTCACCAGAAGGAGGAAGGGGGGAAATTCCATCCGCATACCTAGAAAATACAAAAAGTACATTGTTGAAATATGCCTAATTACGGAATTTACTAATGAAGTGTGCAGGCAGAAATAAGGGCGCAAGGGGTTAGGTGTGTTCGAGGTATGAATCACTCCCAACTCAGTATGGATTTTTCTCTTAGTACAACCTTCTTGCATTAAACAGTTGTGTTCAATACCTTCCACGTGCTATTTATGTCTCCATTAATATCTGCTGCAAATACTGCCAGACACCATCAAAGAAAATTGCAATCTTTTCCGTGCGAGTGCTGCTACCATCCTAAAACTCA
Organism: Mastomys natalensis; assembly: GCA_021653895.1. Classification (NCBI taxonomy): domain Eukaryota; kingdom Metazoa; phylum Chordata; class Mammalia; order Rodentia; family Muridae; genus Mastomys; species Mastomys natalensis. The sequence continues at coordinate 55,298 of JAJTUV010001056.1, forward strand.
CATCAGAAGAAACAAGAGGGAAAGCTGTTCCTGGGTTCTTTGAGAGAGCAATGGAGGACAAGCGGGATTGTTGGGAACTCACTTGCACCTGTTGGTATTCTTTTTGTCTGAGCTCGGACTGCAGTTGTGAGAGAGCTAATATCTAGGTTCAGTTCCTAGGGCCAAGAAAGCCAAAGCTTACAGGACCTACCTCAACTAAGGATGCCCATGGCCTTTCCCTCCCCAGAGCTGTGTAATTCCAGGGGCATTCAGACGTAAAATATCGGTCCCTAGAGAACCAAGCTACAGCTCCCAAGGGAGACAGTTGTGTAACCTTGAAATATGAGGAAGAGACAGAGGAGGTAGAGGAGGAAATGGCAGAGAACGGGAGTGAAAACAGCTTCCAGAGGGGAAAATACTGGAGCCCACACACGTGAACCCCAGGGAATTCTGTCATCTCCCCTCCCCCACAGAGGCACCTGGGATTTTACAAGACCTACTAGAGCTCCTGTTGCCTGCTGCACGCAGGTGTGTGCGTGCGTGTATGTTGGTACTTTTAGCATGTGCAAAGACACCAACGACTACTGCTTGTATCGACAGGGCTCTACAACTCTAAAATTCCCACCCATCCCCCAAATCTACTAGCTACTCTCTCGTTAGGAGTGACCCCCTTCTGACCAGTAAATATTCCCCTAGGAAAGAGGGAGTCAGAATCTCTATGGAAAAATTCTAGGCAGACAGACACGGGCTTCATATAGCAGCTTCTTGGATGTAAGAGACTGTGGGGAGCATTACTTAGGATAGAAGACAGAGGACAACCCAAGAGGATCCCAGCTCTCAGAACCTAGAATTGTTTGACCTCCCCAGAAAGGAAGTGGAATTCTCCAGGGCCTGGCACCTGGAAACAGCAGAGTATCTTGAACAGGAGAAAATTCTGGCTGGGATGTTTCATATCACTGGCCTCCCTGTGGAAAATAAAAACAAAACTTAGATGTGTGAAGGAGCCATCCTCCCTTCTCACCTCCTCAAATGTCCCCCTGCCTCGCCTCCCAAGGAGTCTGTCAATACCTGGGTTGGATCTGGTGGAAGTTTCTAGAAAGGAAGGGACCATGTTGCCAAACTCTGAGATTAAAAACAAGACCCACTTGGACACTGGACCTGTTTGCACTCCGAAAGTATAAATCTTGTAGCTGACTATAGGATAGGCTGGTTTCAGTAAAAGGCGATAGACAGAGGGTGAAAGACAGAACCGAATCAAGAGTCTCCAAATCTCCAGATGAAAAGATCTATCTTTTGAACTTTTACAGAAAGTTGGGGGATCAGGGTAGTGGTAGGTGGCGGGGGTACCCACTCCTTCTGGTGTTTAAAGTTCCCGATCTTATCTTTCAGTGAACTGGTCTTTCTCAAAAGTCTTTCTAAAATTTCTGCAGAAGTGGTTGAATCCGGCTTCTTCTAACTGCAGGAGTAAACAGTCTTTTGTGTCCTCCAGTTGAATCAGTATGAAAAGACATGACATCTTTCTTCAAAACATAAAAAAATAAAATAGCTAAATCACCATAATCATAGTATTTTAAAATTTTTCAACTTCAAAGCTGATTTCTTTTCTTTTCTCTCTTCTTTCAGTGTCTCTTGTCTCCTGCCCTAAGTGTGCAGTAAGAAAAGAGCTAAGTTGCTAGTTCAAGTGTGTTCAACCTGATGGAGCGAATGCCCTCAGATAGCTGTGCCACACCGCCTGCTGGAACGGTCCCCTGGTCCCTGCGGCTGCCCCAGGGGTTCTCATTCCCAAGCTCCTGGTCCTGTCAACTCCACCTGTCCCTAGTCCCAGGCGTGAGATCACAGCAGGTGACTTTCTGTTGTGGCCTCTGGAGTTGCTAACACCTTCTGACCACCGTTCTAAGCAGTTCCGGAGAGGGGGTGGGGATGGGGGCTGACAACTTGGTGGAGCTGAAGCTGCTCACTGTCCCTGCATGCACCCCGCCGGCCTTTCCTTCTGCTCGAATTCGTTTCCTGGGGGGCAGACACGGGAGATCTAAGTTTTTCTTGACTTTCCTTCTATGGAAACTGGCATCCTGGAAGCGGTGACAACTTGGAAAAATTCATGAGCTTAATAACTGGGTTGTTTGTGTGTGTGTGTGTGTGTGTGTGTGTTGCACGTGTGCGTTGTTTTTCCCGCCCTTTCTTTTTCTCTTTATTTGAGCAGAAATGGGGAGATAGAGGTAGGAATTGAAAGGAAGATACGTTATTGAAAAGGAAGAGGCAGATCAGTATACCTCTTCCCAACTGTTTCTTTAATTAATGCTAGAAACAGCGAGGAACCGGAAATGTTCCTTTCCTTTCCTGGCACTATAATTGAGCCAACCCCACAGTACCTTTAGAAGAAAGTTTGAATTCTTTATGGAGGTATTTCTTGGCCTATTGTCTTTGTGCAGTGAACTTTACATGCTATTGAATCGAAACCTATATTCGCCTGGCTACCAGCAAGATTAATTTAATCATTGTAATGTAATTATTAATACTGTTTACCCAACGCTGGGTTTCAGGTTGGCTGTTAAGAAATTAAACTCTCACTGGGTGACCAGAGGTAGTCAGGAGTTTCTTCATGTTGAAATGAAACAGTTCTCTTTATTTAGTCTCAGAGTCCAGCTTTAGGCCAGGGGCTCAATTAGCCAAAATGGAAACAATTTTCATTCATTGCAATAACTCACTTGTTCTGGGGATCGCTTTCAAAATATACACTTTATTATTATATGCTGACCTCGGTGGCGTGGTGTGGCAATAAAAGAAAGAGGCAGGGAGATCTATCTAGCCCCCTTGGGCTATAATTATTAGAAATTAATTGGGTTCAAGACCCTGGGTAGCCTAGCTAAATTAATAGCTTGTCTGGTGGTTTAAATCCGAATTTTCAGTCCACAGGAGAGAAAGGGAGAGCGTCACAGACATGAAATGCAGACCCAAGGGACGCCTGAGTTTACTTGCAAGACACTCATGTATTAAACAGTGTCCAGAATACATTGGAGCTGGGAAAAGGGGGCCCGAGTAGGAGGGGGTGGAGGCGACCAAAGAGAAGAAAGGAGTAAAGACCAGGAGGGAGGCTGCGAAAGTACAGAAAGGTCTCGAGTTGATTTTATTCGATTTTTCTTGTCTGCATTGTTTTCGGGAGGGGTTGCATTTAGGGGTTAAAATCAAAAATAAAGATCCCGTGCATTCGGAGCTGTCGTACTGGAGTAAAAGTGAAAAGGGGCCTTAGGCAAAAGGAAATTACTGCGAGCCCGCGTGACCTTTCAGGGAGGTAATCAATCAAGTGATCAACAGGGATATTTATCATCGCTATATAGGACGACTTCGGCCGGCAAGGGCGGGGTGGGGGTGGAGGGGAGCAGGAGAGGGTGGAGACACGCGTACATTCACACACTCGCCAAAGTTTGAACAAATCCGATGAGTCTCGAGACAGAACACGGAAGCTTTCGGAAATGTTCAGACTCCTGATTCTCTTTGACATCCTCCGACCGAGAAAATGCACACTTTCGTTGGTTTCGGCAAGGGCCGGGGCTTGTATCCCCCTGCCTCAGATCGTTGTACTCAAAGGTGTTAACTCTCAACCGCCGGTTGGGCTTGGCCTTGAACACGAAGCTGTCGGCGGGGTATCCGCGCTTCGCACCGCTGTACGGCGAGAGCCGGGCGCCAGTTAGGCTTTCGCGTGCATCTGGCCAGCGGCGTCGGGATGCAGGGTCGTCCCTCCCGGCTGCACGCACACCCCGCGCCCTATAGTCTCCTCTTCCTGCGAAATCCTCGCTCTGCACCGCGGCTGCAGCGTAATCGCGCAAAGCTGCAGGCCGGCCAAGGGCGAGCACACAAGGCTCGATCAGCGGCCGGCCTCGGCTGGCCAGCCACCTCCTCCACCTTGTAAATGTCACCCTTTTGTACATTGCGCTTTTGATCCCAGTTTTCTTGGCAAACTGACACTGCCCCTTCTCCCTGCAAAATCCACCTGCTCCCAGAAGCCTACCCAAAAAGGAGGGGTGGGGGGAGTGTGTGCAGGTTTGAAGAGAAGTGCGATGCTAGTTTTAAATCGTCATTGCGTCAATCTGAACCTCCCCGGCTCCCCAGCCAGCTCCGAGTGATAACGGATTCTTTCTCAGAGCTAGTCGGCTGACTACTGGCCCTCGAGGCTGGAAGCTGTGTACGAAGGGCCACGGGTCGAGGTAATACACGCCGCCTCCTTGGTGTGATCCGCGACTCGCGCGGTACCCGACCGCGCCAGGGTGGCGCAGAAGCTGCTCGGGTTGGCAGCCCACGCGGAGCTCGCACTCCCCCGTGCGTCTCTCTAGGCGACCCTTTCTGGGCTCCCGGCGCCGGGCGCGGTCTCCTCCCGCACAGCCTAGTCTGCGGCGCCCCCGCCTGGCTCTCTCGGCTGCCGCAGCTTGGAAGCTCCAGCCAGGGAAGGCTCCAGCTGTGCACAGTAGCTGCCTAGGCTTGGGGGTGGGACACAGCTGGGGCGCCCCAGGGAAGTGCGACTTGGGGTGGGAAGGAACCCAGCGAGGAGGATTACGAGGAGAGCCACTCCCGGCGCTGCTACCGGCTTAGGATCTGGTGGAGCTGCTACTCGGGGCACAAATCTTTCTGTCCTGAGGGATAAGGAGCCCCAGAAAGAAGCCAGACTGCTGGCGTGCAATGCCAGAGGCCCCCTTTAGATCTTTGCATTGAACAAAGAATAGTCTAGAAGAATGCTGCCAAAGTTTAATGTGCGCACAAATCACCTGGGGATCTTGTTAACATGCAGATTCTTGGATCCAGGAATTCTGCGGTACCGCTCAAGCACTCTGCGTAACTTGCAGGTTACGCGGATGCTCCTAGAAGCCCACCATTACCTGGACTTTATTAGAGACTCAAAATCTCAGGGTCCCGTTAGCCCCACCAACTCGAAAGGACGTGTTCCCAGGCGATTCCCAAAAAGAGTGCAGTTTGAGAAGCACCATTCTTGAATGTATCTGGCCAAGATTTCTGTCTGGTTAAATAAACCCGGCAGCTGAACCCTTTTTCCTGCTTTGGTCGCAGAAAGGGCGGTGTCTAACTCATTTGAAACCTACACCTTCTCTGGCCTTTGTGAAATCACCCATCGCCCAGTTTTGTTGCCTTTGGGTCTAAGAGGCCAAATGTCTCTGGAGAGGTTTCCTGGATTCCCATCAAATGGGCAGCCCTTCCCCCACTCTTCTTCCGTTGCTTCCCTGTTTTTCGGTGGTCTCGCCGCCTTTTATTCCTTCCCCTCCACCCTTACAGTTTTTGTTTACTCTCATCATCCTTCCCTTCTTCGCTGTGGGCTTTCTGAAGGCTGTTCCTTAAATTGACCAAATTTTGAAATTTTCATCTGAAGCATGGACATGTTTCTCTTCCTGCATGGCCATGCTTGCTGTTGTAAGAGATAGCCATATTCAGATTTTAGGAGCACTGTACATGAGAAAAGTCCTCAGTCAGCAAGATCAATTTATACACACACACACACACACACACACACATATTTAAGAAACAAAGTCACACACTTGTCTCCTAAGTACAGAGATAAAGGTGACAAACCACACACACACACACACACACACTCACCGCAGATTTTAATATCTTAAGAGTTTGATACATTGAAGGTTCAAATATAGTATTCCATTTTAACCAACTGGTGAATTCAGGCAAACGACTGAGTTTCTCTGAGTTCCCATTTTCTTCTTTGTACAGTTGTAATAATTATGTACATCTTGCAAGATTATTGTAGGAATTAAAATAGTATACATAGTACGAGAGTTTGCTTTGTAGAAGAGACTTGTTAAGTGTAACTATTTACAGCTCCAAATTCTGATGTTTTGAAAGTTAAAATAATGACAAAGGAGCTCTCTCTCTCTCTCTCTCTCTCTCTCTCTCTCTCTCTCTCTGTGTGTGTGTGTGTGTGTGTGTGTGTGTGTGTGTGTGTGTGTGGTCTTGGGCTCTGTCTTCTCATTCACAGTTGTAATGAGATACTTTTGCTTTGGTTAGCCCGCTGTCTCTTCACACAGCAGAACCCAAGGGTTTGATGTATATGGAATTGCTGTAACTGGATCTTCACTTTAACGTTGAAGCTTGAACGGGCACCACTGTGTATGTGGGTTTAAGTTACATACTCTTAAAAATGCTTGTGTACATGGGAACTGACAAATCACTCCCTAATACCAAGCTACTGTCAATATGTGATACCAAAGAAGGTCCAGACAGGCTGACATAGCAGAACCCAGGGGAACCAAGAAAGGAACTGAAAGATGCTTCTCTCCTGCCCTGGCCTCACAAAGCATGCGTCCTTCCTCACAACCCATCCAGAGAGGGTATTTGAAGATGTCTAATGTTTCTAGGTTACCCTGCTGCTCTGTCTGTGAGTTGAAAGCCACACAGTAATTTCACAGAAAGTGATTTTTAGCGAACGAAGTTCTTTTTTCTTTCATCCTTTTAAAAATTCTGTTTTGTTTCTTCAGCACTTTTCATTTTAACTCTCCATGAGTCTGGCTGTGGTCTTTACTTTCAGTACATGAAATTATTACTAGTTCGCTGGCAGTAAATAAGAGACTTGTTGTATTTTACATAGAGTACTTCAATATTATTTACTCAGATACATGCTTGTGGTTAACATGAGAACATCATCACACATAACCAAAACATATTAATTTGCTTAATGTCCTTTAAAACTTATAGTAGATTTCCACATTTTTTTTAAAAAAGCACTTTCTACAGAATCCATGCTGAGACAGTTATGAACAAGACTGCCTTGTAACAAGAGCCTCAGGACTCAATAACTTAATTCTCTTGAACTGAGTCCAAGGCAGAGCTGGCAACCTTCAAATTCCTCTATAGAGTCAGTGAGTCCTAAAACCATGACAGTGTGACCCAGGTGTGCCTGGGCTTATAAAAGCCAAATCACAATATGATTATTTGCTCTGTGCTGTTTTATTAAATAATGAGTCCTCCAGGACATTAAAAAATAAGATTTGACTTACAAAAATTTGATTTATACTCGCTTTCCCTGGAAAAATAGCTATTGAGGTAACATTTTATTTTCTTAAATGGCGATGCATGTCCCATTTCAAACATTTCGTAATCTTTTCAGAGATTAAGATCAAGAAGCACACCACAGCTCTGAGATTGGGAAAGCAGCACTTTCTACAGAGAATCAGTTCTTCCGGGAAGAAACAGTAGGCCTGATCTACTGAGCTATCAACTTGGAGTTCCTATGTAGGTTCTCATGGGCCAGAGGCCCAACTGCTAATGGACTTTGTTCTAGAAAACACAATGGTCGTTACTAGGTGTAACCTTGCAAATCAACTCTATCCATGCTTTTGAAAACTCCTCCTTGAAACTGAGAGGTCAGGCTTGAGACCTCAATCCTGTAACCCCTCCCAGCAGTGGGGAGACTGAGGCAGGCCGACAGCAAACTCAAGCTGCCGGAGACTACACAATGAAACCCTGTCTCAAAATGAAGCCACCAGAAAACTAAGAGAAAAAAAAAAAACCAAAACCAAACCGAAACAACAACAAACAAAAAACAAGCAGGCCTTGGGAAGAATTTTGTGTTTTGTACAAGAACTAAAGAATAATTCTAAGATTAGCCTGGTTTTGCATCCACATAAAAATGATAATCTGTAGGCAAAAATGGCACCATCCAATACCTAGGGTATCCCTTAGAACTGAAGAATAAGTCTAAGATTAGTCTGGGTATACGGCCACATAAAAATAATAGTCTGTAGGCAAAATTAGCACCATCAAAGTCATACCTAGGTTTTCCCTTAGCTGTTTGGAATTGGACTGGCACTCTGATATTGGACATTCATGGACACCTTAGAAGCAGTTTACTTCTATAGGCAGCCCAATGAAGCCAAGATAACGAATAGTATTTGGATGCCTTTGTCTTGGCTGTGATAATGTGCTGCTAAGACTTTTATATTTGTGTGCAAAATCTCTAGGACTGAATTGGCATGTGACCTTCCTCATCTGACTTAATGAGCCACCCAGTGCCTCACACGCCATCCCAAGTGGCAACGTGGAGCACTGGCTCCAGGCACCTCCTTTTCTAGAGTTCCCTATAGATCCTGGGGGAAGTTTTCTTTTATTTTTTCCACTTGTTATTGATTCTTTGTGAATTTCACCTCATGTACCTTGATCTAATTCATCTCCCCATCCCTCCATATCTGTTTACTGTCCTTACAACCAAAAAGAAAACAAAGTAGGAAACAAACAATCCCCCCACCCCTACCCCAAATCTCACCATGGAAACTGTCATGTGTCATGGTATGTCTTACAATTCTTTGTCTAAACAATTTTTCTTTTCTGGTAAATGTGCATTGAAATGAGTCATTGGTCTGGTTGTAGGCCTCTGGCTTTCTGCTACACCATCAATACTGAATCCTATCTGAGACTCCTCTCAGATATCCTATTGTTGCCCTGTGTCATTGAGATGTTGTAGTTTTGGTTCTGTAGAACCAGCCCTTTCACTAACTCCAGCAGTTCATACATGAGGTTGATTTTAGGGTGGGCTAACTCAAAGCCCTGGATGGTAGCTGGGCTGGGTAATAGCTGAACTGGTCATCCTGAAAGCTCTCCCATGCTCACACCATTGGGTGCACTTCTTCCACACTCGGGCTACCTGGGACAGCTCTCTTGCATTGCCCAGGTGAGGGGTAGGGCTAGCTCTCCAAAGTGCTGCAGCATGCAAGGGGCTGGGACAGCTCTCCAGCTCTCATACTCTCAGTGTGGGTTCTCTGGGGCCCACACCACTAGGGCCAGCTCTACTGTGCTGCACAGGCAAGGAGCAGAGCCTGGTCCCTAGGAGTCATTTCTGAAGGTATGATTCTCCTGCTCAAAGTAGTCAAAGGTTGGGTAAAGTGACCCATGCGCTGAAATTCCAGAAGTCTGGGAATCTGAGGCAGAAGAAGATCAAGCTTGAGGCCAGACTGTGCTGCATTGTGGTATTCTGTGGGTTCTCCACCCCAGATTGACTGTTGTGTATCTGTGTGTCAGGCTGAGGAGGAGCTGGGAGCTGGGTCTCGAGTGATAGTGGATACAGTGGGGTTGAATGACCAGGGAGACTGTTTCTGAGAACAGCTTGTTTATTGAAATAGCCAGGCTAGCTTATACAGCTCGAGTGGGGAGGAGGAGGAATAAGGATAATGGCCGGGATGCTGCAGTAGGGGGCAGGGGCCTTCCGAGTGCATCAGCCAGATTAACAGAGTGCTCGTCACATGGTTTGTGAGAATCCAGTTCTCTGGCAGGGAAACAGAAGCCTGGTTGGCTTTATCATGACCTGTGGCCTTTGTCTCTATAGAGTTGAGTAGGCCCAAGCCTGATTTGGGTAGGGAGTGGCCCCATTCCTACTATGCTCTCTGGGAGATGGCCAAGGTATAGGTAATATTCTACCATTCTTTATCTGGCCTGGGATCTCACAATCTCCTGTCTGAAAAAAAAAAGTAAGACATAAAAAATATATTCAAAACCTGTCAGCTACTTTTAAGATGCAGACCCCAAATCTTGCCTTTTACTTACAGGTATTCTATGTAGGGAAACAGGAAGGGGTAGAGAAAACAATCAGGTACACAGCAAAAGCATAAGGAATCTTAATGTAGGGGTTAATGAGATGGCTCAGTAATTAAGAACACTTGTTGCTCTTGAAGAGGACCCAAGTTTGGTTCTCAGTTTCCACATAGCAGCTCACAACTATTTTTAACTCCTATTCCAAGGAATCTGACACCCTCTTCTGGCCTCTGTGGAAACCACTTGTGTATTACAGGAGGTTCACATATAAAGAGGCAAAACACACACACACACACACACACACACACACACACTAACAAATAAACTTTTAAAAGTGAATACATCTGCCTGAGTTACAGTATTCAGGAAGTGAGTACAGAAGAAATACGTTTCAGAATATGTGTTGGGTACATATTATGGCAAAAGCTTTTATGGATTTGTCTTTAAAAAAAAAAAATGAATGGATCTTGACAACTCTGAGTGGGGAATGGTGTCACTAGAAATGTGCCTTAGAGAGGCCAAGCAGACATATCCAGTGGATTACAAATTCTCTGATGACACCCAGTTTAACCATCTACTGAGATCCAAGATAAACATAACCTGCTCCAATATCTTGTGGAGATAGTCCTTTAAACCGGAAGCAGCAATCAATTTCCTGTGGCATACTTGCTTTCTGTGTTAGTTTTGTATGTGTCTCTATGACTTCTCTTCGTGGACAGTATAAACTCATCAAGGGAATATCTGTATCTAACTCTTTTTGAATCTAATTCTAACACACATGTTGCTTAGAACTTGTACTTTATAAATGTAAGGACGTTTGGTTTTTCTTTTTGAAAGAACTTCAACAGATACTCAGCCATCTCCTTTTAAAATCCCACCTCCCTTTCAGCTTTGATGTCTTTCTTTTCTCTAATTCGGAATATGTTGGATTTCCTCTTAGTCATAAATTCTATCATTTTTCTTATGCCTAATTCTGAATAACTTCCTCAGATTTGTATTAGAGTTCAGTAAACTCCTTCTTTAGCTGTGCCTAATAATCTACTTACCCTTTATTTTCTAACATTTATATTTGGTAGCTTTAAAACCAGATTGACTATCTTTTCACAGCTTTATTGACCTTTTGTTCTGGTTCTCAGGGTTAAGATTTTAGACATTTCAGAGATGTCCCCTTTATTTGAAAGTTGCATTAGTTCGAGGGTTCTAATCTAAATCTTTGTAACATTGAGATAGTGTAATCATTTCCCCCTATTTTAGAATTGTAAAATGTGGTTCACCTTTAGTAAGCTTTCCCCTATGCCCCCTATGGAAACTGAGTTCAAAATGATTGAAAGACAGATCCTTCCAGGAAAGATTCCATTCCTTTTGTCATCTTCTCAAGGGTTACCCTCAATTATGTGCATTAATTTATCAGTCTGAGGCTTTCTGTGGCAAGGAGGACATGTCATGAAAACCATGGACTTAGGCAACAAGGGAACAGTTGCACAGTAGCTTCTTCTAAGATCTTCCAGCTCCAGCTCCATCCTCACCTGCTGAGTTCTGTCCCCCCATTCATGTCCGGCCAGAGCTCGTGTCCTGACTCCACAAAAATGTTGAACCCTAAACCCCAAGTGTTCAAGACTTTTGTCTTGACTTGTCACAACCTAAGCTCCCAGACTTTGGTCCCCCTCTTAAGTTTGGTCTCAGAAATTTTCCTTACTTTTTAGTCAAGAATGTTTTGTTATTAAGCAAAGTACTTCGGTGGTTTGTGAAAGAAAGAACTACAGATTATTTAATTCGTTAAAAGACCAGAAAATCTAGGCTTGAAAGTACCTGTGGTGATTTGCTGTTAGTGAACTCCAAGTTCATATTTTTTCCCCTTAAGGCCCTTTTATTTTAAAAGAAAGCTCTGGGTCCCAAAGTTAATGTCACTTGTAAGTAGAATTTAAGGAAGAAAGAAAGAAAGAAAGAAAGAAAGAAAGAAAGAAAGAAAGAAAGAAAGAAAGAAAGAAAGAAAGAAGAATTTAAAAAAAAAGGAAAATAAAGCCTTTTCACACATTTTTAATCACTGCCTCTCTGTCTCCCTTCTCCACCGACCAAATGGCATCTCAGATCTAGGCTTCCCACTAATGTTTTCCATGATAATAGTAATTTCAGAAACTATAAAGTGGTTTGTATTACCATTGTCATCAGCCCCGCAAAGTACAGAGATACTAGCTTGTAGTTGCTATGGTTGATTTCTCTGCTGGTTAGAATCCACACATGTGTGAATGAGAGCTCACGGCTCCTGCACCCACTGCACATCCATAAGATGACAGTGTGCTATCGAAGGCGTGTACTTTTAACCACTATGCTGGTTTTGTTGTTGTTTATATTGCTTTTTTCCCCCCTCAGAATAATTCTGTCATTTCTAACCTTCTTTTATAACTGGACCAACTGGTGTTCCTTAAACTTAAGTAACTTTGAGAAGGGCTTAATTGGTAGGGAGTTAGCCCTGTGAAATCTCTGATACTCATCTGAGTTTTCTCCCAATAACAAAGCAACACTGCATGGTTAACACTGACAAAGAGTGAGGGTAATAAAACTCAGTATCATTAATATTGAAAAGAGTTACAGAAGCTATTAATCAAGGAATGTGTCTGAAGTTTACTAAGGAAAAATTGTGAGCTGTTGGTGGCACAGGGGTGGGAGAGAAATCCGAGAGCTAGGGAAGGTGAATTTCCAGAGAATAAACTAGCTGGAGGCCAGTGGTAATGCGAGCCATTAGATATATTAGCTGTCTGGTTAAATCAAGACTGACCAACTATGTCCTTAAATACTTCCCCTTAGACAACAAAGACTCTATCAGATTCATTCTTCCTTTTTCTAGGCTATCGCAGTGCTTTTATGCCATTCGCGTACCTCATCTGATATGGAATTCCAACAGTGGATACATTGAAAACAAGTAATTTGCTTCCACGGGTTTCCCAAAGAGTCTCGAGAGCTGCAGTTTGCACCATTGACAAACTAGACCTCTCCCATTTTACTGTCCAGAAAGCCAAGTCCCATAAAAGAAACATCATGACTGAGGGGAACCTGACAACCCAACTGGAGCCCAGCTTAGTTTTCTGAATGTCTCCTCACCTCAGAGTCTTTCCTAATGTAGATGATTTCATTTACACATTTACATACCATGTTGCAAGTCACTTGTGCAACATTTGACATTTTTGTTTTGTTGTTGTTGTTTGTTTGTTGTTGGTCTGAGCTGTTTGGAAATCTGAAGCTGAGGAGTATGTGAAAAACTAGAGAGACGTGTTGAAGAAGCTATCAACCCACCCTCCGCACCAGAAGCTATCAACCCATGCACCTCACTGGAAACAGAGCTGCTCCAGTTGCTTCTGTAAAAGCTTTTTAAAGGGATGTTCATTGTGTGCTTTGTTGGTTTTCATCAAGTGAATCTGGATTGGAAGCCCAGCCAAAGTGTACCCTGGATCCCAGCATCAGCAAACTGTCATCTGATGGAAATGAAGCAGTGCCCGGAGCCCTGGTCTCTTGTTCACACATGTGGATTCTAACCAGCAGAGAAATAAACTATAGCAACTACAAGCTAGTATCTCTGCACTTCGCAGCGATTGATGACAGTGGTAATAAAAACAGTCCTTTCCCTGACAAACACTACCAGTAAGCCAACACTTAAAAGGGGATAGTTTTAGGAATAACCAACGCATTAGCTCTTGTCATTGAGATTCCTTTTGGCAGTAATATATTCTGGGGATTAAGTTAAACCAAATGTTTGAAACAATGAAAACATCATCATGTTAACAGCTAGGGTTGCTGTCCCTAGCGGTTCCTGTACTTACATTCAAATATATCCTTTTGAACCTGGTTTGATCATTTTTGTCCCCTTTTAATACACTCTATTTGGTTTAAAAACAACAAAAAAAATAGAAAACATTCTTTAACATTTTCAATGTCTTGTAGTTTATTTTCTCTTAAATGTACATTCATTTTTATTTTTATTTTTGATGCAGTAAGTAACAAAAGAAATCCTGTTTGGACAAATACTATAAAAAAATTTTGTCTACATTTAACCTTGTTTGGTGCCTGTATGTTTCAGAACCAGCCAGAGCTGGTTGTTATGTGACATTTTCCTTTGATTGCTCTTTGATTGCATGTCTGTTTTCTGCCATGTGACTCCTTTGAGATTATATAGGTAAGTAAAAGGCCCCACGTAGGTTTTAAAGCCTGGCAGCATATCTCTCTGGGCACCATCAAGTCAGCATCACCTGAGGGCTCCTGAAAGAACCCTCTAGATTCCCGTTTGAATAATTCAGCAAACCTGGAAACTACTGTTATACACATGCAAGTGCACTTTGGTATGAATAGGACTTTGTTCTAATTGCTCTAACACTATATTTTTATTGACCAGTATAAAGGAAATATTTTTTAAAGATTTATTTATTTAGTGTATATGAGTATACTGTAACTGTCTTCAGACATCACACCAGAAGAGGGCATCAGATCCCATCACAGATGGTTGTGAGCCACCATGTGGTTGCTGGGAATTGAACTCAGGACTTCTGGAAGAGCAACCAGTGCTCTTAACTGCTGAGCCATCTCTCTAGCCCCAGGAAATAATTTTTATCTCATTAGGCCATAGCAATATCTTACTGGTTTTGTTTGTTTGTTTGTTTTTAATGTATATGTGTGTTTTGCTTACATGCATATCTGTGCACCATATGCATGCAGAATCCCAAAGTCCAGAAGAGGGCACTAGATCCCATGGAACTGGAGTTACAACTTACTATGTAGGTTCTGGTAATCAAACCCAGGTCCTTTGGAAGAGCAGCCAGCATTCTTAGTGTCTGTACCATCTCTCCAACCTCTTAACTATATTTTGCAGTCTGTGAAGATGAATAATAGAGAATTTATGTTTGGCTTGATTTGACGTTAGGTGCTTTCAGTGCTTTTATGCACACAAGTTTTATTTTACTTTCATAATGTAGAAAAGTGAGGGAATTTGGGGGTAGCTTCAAAGACCTAGACTTGAGATTTTTGCATGGGAAATCCAGCCACACTCTCCTCCTGTATCCCATCTAGGTAAAGCTGTCATCTGATGGAAGCAGCATGGTCTAAAACCATGAGCCATCTCTCCAGCCCCATACTCCCATGCTTTCTGTTTTCCTCTGTTATGACTAATGAGCTCTTCTTCTGAGTTGGAAAGATGGCTTAGCAGTTAAGATCACTTGATGCTCTTTCCAGCAACCCTAGTTTGATATCCAGCATCTACATCAGATGGCTCATTACTGCCTTTAACTCCCATTCCTTTTTTTTTTTTTTTTTTTTTTTTTTTGGTTTTTCGAGACAGGGTTTCTCTGTGTAGCCCGGGCTGTCCTGGAACTCACTCTGTAGACCAGGCTGGCCTCGAACTCAGAAATCTGACTGCCTCTGCCTCCCAAGTGCTGGGATTAAAGGCAAGCGCCACCACCGCCCTGCCCATTCCTTCTTTTGGCCTATGTGGATATCTGCATGCATCTGACAGACACACAGAAGCACACACATATTACTTAAAAAGAACTGGCAGGGGCTAGAGAGATGGCTCAGTAGCTAAAAGCACTGACTGCTCTTCCTGAGCTCTGTAGTTCAATTCCTAGAATCTACACAACAACTCAAAACATCTGTAACTGTAGACTCGTGTAATCTGACGCGTTCTTCTGGTGTAGACACAAATGCAGACACATAAAAAACGAACAAACAAATAAGGAAAAAAAAATAGAGTCCTTCCAGTAAAGGACAAGCATCCATGTGGCAGAACCTTCTCCTAATGAATAAACATTACAAGGGACCAATCAATGGGCAAGTAGGCAGGACTTCCAGATCCGAGAAAGGAAGAGACGGACAGCAGAAAGGAACTTCATTTTGGACAGCGGGAGCAAGAAAGGCAGACAGAATGTAGGAAGCCAGAAGCTGTCTGTTTGAGTGGCAAAGCCACCAAGATCGGCTACTGGAGGATTTATAACAAAGATTAGTTTACAAAATTAGGATGCTAGGTTCTGCACCCAGCGATTGTGTTACCTGTTGATTCTAAACTAAGATTGTGTGGTGTTTTCCTTCACACAGCGACTCAGCTGGGTTCCAGAGAAAGGTACAGCGTCAGGGCGTAGGTGTGCTAGAGTACACCCCAGCCAGCTGCAGGAATTTGGAAGCGTAGGGCATTCGTGGCAACAGCCAGCTGTGGAACTTAGCAAGCCAGGTGAAAAGAGAGATTTCAGAGCTCCGTAGAGGCAGAGCCAGTGTGGGTGAGACAGTCCCGGTCTTGTCCTGTCCTCCGGACTGGAGACAGATCGAGGCCGCTGGGATGCCATTTTTTAATATTTCATGCAACACATCCATTTGCCATTTAGAGGACCACATCCCTCTGTCACAGGAACCCATTGGAGTTTCCCCCAGTAAATTTCTAATAGACTTCAGTATCTTCCATCTCAGAACAAGACAAATACACCTCTTGGCCTCCACATCAATTGTAGCCACCACATGGTGTCTCTGTTTATCTCTGTAGTAAAATTTCTGGGAAAGAATTGCCTTTAATCAATTCCCTCAACTTCCTCAGTAGTCCAGGGAATGGGCTGTTACTAAGGTCAGCTTCATCTTCTGAGAATTCATTATGTCTTGGACCTTTGTGTTTACATTCTTCTTTCCAAGCACTGCAAAATTACTGGGATCCTTCCGAGTCTTCTATATTCACCCGTGAGAGCCCTGTCCACCAAATTCAAGCTCCTTTCTTTCATACCCTAAGAATAATTCATTAACTTACTCTGTTGTGCATTCTCCCAAATCGTGTGCTGAGTCTGTTGACCTTGCTCCATTTCCAATCACTCCAGTCTAAGTGTCTCCATTCACTGGCTCTCTGTCTTCTTCCGCTCTTACCTCATGACATCCACCTTCTGTAAGGAAACCTCCATTGCTTTATAAATCCACAGATCAAACCCTGACTAACAATTTCCCGCTATAGCTAGAAAAATTCAAACTGAGCCAGAGTGACACAGCCTTTGCTCCAGCTGTCACCTCCACTCGGTCCCCTTCCTGGGTGCTCCTCCTTTGTTGCAGAGGGAGGGAACCATATGTTCCAAATGTAATTTACACACTAGGAAGAAATCCTAAAGCATCTGCTCCTGCTTGGTTTTCTTAGCCTTCTACTGGACAATTCTCTGTTAACTAAAAAGTCACTTCTTGTCCTCAATCATTTGTTCTATAGACTTCATCCAATCTATCACTTTGTATGATCCCAAAGTTCTTTCCTAACTCAACCATTCCTTCTAAATTAGCCATCATCCATACTATTGCATCACTGAGTCTTCTTGTCTTCACAGAATTTGTACAACAAATAAAGTAATTTTAATCGATATTCCAAGGTCACTACAGTAAAGGATAACCTCTAGGGGGCAGTGTAGTAATAAGGAGGATCTGATGAAATGATGGTATCTCCAGAAGACTACAGTCAGCACTTTGTCTTTTTGTTATTCTCCTTCTCTCTCTCTCTCTCTCTCTCTCTCTCTCTCTCTCTCTCTCTCTCTCTCTCTCTTTCAGAGCTGAGGATCGAACCCAGAGCCCTGTGCTTGCTAGGCAAGCGCTCTACCACTGAGCTAAATCCCCAACCCCAAGCACTTTGTCTTTAAGAGCATGACTGCATTGCATAACACTGTGCTTTCTCGAGTGTCCTTTGGACAAACTTGAAATGTAATATAATTATTCTTCCCACTTTAGCTGGATACCCAGGATCTTTGATGAGTCTCATGGGCCGGAGGACTTTGGATCATGAATTCTGTTTACCTGCCAACAAGGAGAAACAACTGTGCAGGGGACTTTTGGTAACCGAGCTGAGTACATCGGTATCCAGATCCTGAAGCAATTTAGCAGTCTCTGCACACACTGATCCTCCCCTTACAACTCATGCTGCTGACGCTCTTTACCGCCGCTCGAAAGAAATGGCTGCCTTCTCCACTGAATTCTCTTTTAATAGACGGTTGTAACCAAATTTTTGTTTCCTTCTAAACGGCATTTCAAAATCTCATTGGGAGAAATCAATTTTGAGTTCTGATACCAATGAGAAGTATGTGGTAATCTTCATAAACAGCAGGTGTCCTAGGCAATGGAGGTTTTTCCCTGGTAAAATAATAGCTATTTTGTTTTAATTTTAGAAATCCTGGAGTCCATTTTCAGCCAATAATGATTGCTAATCATTGCAATAATTGCAATAACCATCGCCATCAGCCTGATTGGTCCCTGGGAGCATAAGTCAGAACCTAAGAAATGTATGTTTAACTAAGATGACAGAGTCTACCTGTGTCCTAGAGCAGCATCGCTGGGAGACAAATTTAATGACTGCTCTTGGTACCTGTTAGTATATTAAATTCCTAAAGTCAGAATTCTGATTGTGTTTTCTGAGTGAAACCATATTCAAAGAAACCCAAAACTCATGTATAAAACTGAAATAAGAAATGGCTAAATGTTCAGGCAAGAAAATTAAGTGTCAGTAGAAACCAGTATCACAGATTGGTAGAGACCAGCCAGTGCTTCTCAACTCAGGTGCCCTTCAAAATGATACATATGGAATGGCTAAGATGTGGGCAGGTGCTGGAACAAAAGCAGGTGCTAGAAGTGGTTCCCAAAATAAACTCATGAACCAAACAGGCTACCATAAGTAATTACATCACTTGGAAAGCTGAGGTAGGAAGATCCTGAGTTTGACCCTGCATTACATAGAAAGTTCAAGGCCTGCCTAGGCTATATATCAAGACACTGTTTTGATGATGATGATGATGATGATGATGATGATGATGACAACTCAAATAGCTTCAGGAAGTCCCTGAAACTGAGCAGGTTCACTAGGCCCCTCCCTGTCAGAATACAAATAAAAGATACAAAGAAAACTCTCAGACAAGCTAAAATGCAAAGAAGACCGAGGCCAGACCAGGGGCATGGAAGAGGTTTAGACCAACTGAGTCACTTAGAAGGGAAACTCTCTAACCTATTTTACTTGTCTGCAGGGTGGGCAGTGAGCTCTAGGTTCCCAGCTTTTGTGAGCTGCCACTCATGCTAGGGGTGGGCTTGGTGACACCGGTGTCTTGAGTCCTTTCTGCTCTTGTAAGTAACTCCTCACCCATATTCCTTGGAAAGAATCTCAATAAAATTCACTGGTTTACCAAGTTGGACTTTGGTGGTATCTGTACTTTGATCTGGCATAGGATCCTCATCCCATGTCTGTGCCCCCTGTAAAAGTTTTGTAGCATAACAAACACTTAGAACAAACCACTGAGCTGAAAATGTCAAAGTTTCAAAATCCAGGCTTATCTTGTTTGTTTAAGAGTTCTAAACTGTGGGCTGGTGAGATGGCTCAGCAGTTAACAGCACTGACTGCTCTTCTGGAGGTCATGAGTTCAAATCCCAGAAACCACATAGTGCTTACAACTATCTGTAATGACATCTGATGCCCTCATATGGGTGTCTGAAGACAGCTACAGTGTCCTAGAACTCACTCTGTCGACCAGGCTGAATTTGAACTCACAGAGCTCAGCCTGCCTTTGTCTAGCAAGTTCTGGGATTAAAGGCAAGAGCCACCACTGACTGGCTTGCACAAAGAACTCTTAATTTGAAAACTTTCAAATACATCTTGCCTTAGCTATCCCTGTTATATTCAATGTCCCTATGTCTGTTTTCTTCTTGCTCTTAGGTAATTCAGGTCCATCAGACATTGAAGTAGAGAATTAAATTAGTAATGGTTGAGGATGGACAGAGATCAAAACTGCAGCAGTGACTAGCAACTATATTTTTTAATGCACAGGAAGCCAATAAGCTATCCCTAAGTCTGTTTTAACTAATGTGCAGCATTTATCTACTCTACAGCAATATGGATAAATATTTAAAGGCAATTTTGTATTTTAAAATATGAGTTGGGGCTTACCGGTCAGGACTCGATTTAAGATAGTGGCAGCTGTTGGCACTTTTAGATACACACACACACACACACACACACCACACACACACACACACACTGTGTGTGTGACACACAGCAGTTTGCAATGCCATTTTTATGGAATAATGTGGGATGGCAAATAGGAAAGAGGACAGAACGCAGTGACATTTTCAAGAGAGGCAGAACTAGAGACAGCAGCTGTGGCAACAGGTGTGGGAGCTCAGGTGCAGTGGACCAGAGAGCAAGTAGTGGTTGACTAGGGCTGGTAGGTTGGGGCACAACAGTGTGGCGCTCACACAGGCTCCGCCCCCTAAACACGCGGCCCAGCTCCACGATGGCCCTGGCTCTGGACAATAAGAGATATCCGAAATGAGAGAATTTTATAGATTAAGCTCCAACAAAAGACCTCCAAAATCTCTGCTGCTACCACAGGCCATGTTGATGACCATGGTCTGTGCCTCACTGAAGGCCAGGTTGATGTCTATGGTCTGTGCTGCCATGTGGAAGCCATGTTGAAGTGTGTAGTATTGTTACCCCTGACTGTTATAGGCAGGAAAGCTTCTTTTGCCATGGTAGTGTTGACGTGGTAGAGAGAATGAGAGATACTGAAGATTTCTGTGGCAATCTCTCCCAGATTGAAAAATAACCCCACACATATGTAGCAGCTTAGCCTTCATGCAGGTCCCCAACAACTGGAGCAGGGGCTGTCCCTGACTGCTTTCTGCTCTGGATCCTGTTCAGCTTACTGGGCTGCCTTGACTGGCCTCAGTGGGAGAGGATGTGCCTAGTCCCGCAGTAACTAGCTGTGCCAGGGTGGGTTGGTACCCAGAGCAGGGGTTCTCCTTCTCGGAGGAGAAGGAGATATATGGGAGTTGCGCGAGTGAGGTTCTGGGAGGGGGCTGTGATCGGGATATAAAGTAAATAAATTAATTAACCAGAAAAATAAATAAATAAATTTCACACTGTACAAGTGTATGAAACACACACATATATACAAGGGGGAAAAAAAAACAGTCCAGACAGTTTTTTGAAGACAGGCCTCAAAAAACTGTGATGAAAATGTTAAGTAAAGCTCATCACAACGGATGGCTTCTGGCGGGGATTGAGATGGGGAAGACCTCGGTTTTCTTTAAGGGGCTGGCCACTGGAGCTCCACCATGCTCCAGTGAGTATATGGGCAACACAAACTCGACTTGGTATAATTTTTTTTCTTTTTTAGGGGAGGGCACAAGGATGAGGGGTGGACCTGAGAGGCATGGGAAGCCAGTGTGCTGGGGAGCATTATATAAAATTCCCAAATAATCAATAAAAATATTACGTTGAAAAAAGAAGAAAGAAAATTATAGTGTCTCCCATTATATTACATTGGTGACTGGATGACAGAAAAATATTAATAAGGTAGAATTATCACTTATTCCATTCCTTGACTTAATGCTTGTTTAGGCTCTTCAGACAATCTGTGGGAATCATGACAAATGCTTCTCCCAACTTTACTTTTTAAAAATGTGTTTTGCTATGGTATTCAAAAATGTCAAATTAAAGTTAAGTTGAACCCCTGTTTGGAAATTAAAAAAAATAATAAAATATGTGTTGGCCAATAAACAACGAGCAGTCTAAGACAGCATTTTCATTTGAATTAGTTCTCACTTAGATTTTTTTAAGTATCTTTTTTGCATGTATATGTGTTTGTGATCTTCATGAAAATAAATATGTCTGGTTGTAGGTATTGCACATGTGTGGTCATGTGTGCAAGAGTGTTTGTGGAGGCCCAAGGTTGACACTTGGGTTTTCATTGATTGGTCTCTTCCATATTCATTGAGGCAGGGTCTTTCAGTTGAATCTAGAGCTTGCCAATAAAGGCAAGGGTAGATAGCAAGCTTGCCATGGGGTCCCCCTATACCTCCACTCCGTGAACTGGGATTACAGGTGGCTGACACGCCCACCTAACATCTACATGGGTTCTGTGGATCCAAACTCTTAGCTCTTACATTTCAATACCAAGTACTTTATCCAGTGAGCCACCATCTCTCCTCCTCCCCTCGTCCCTTAAAAACATCTTGTAAATATTATTAGTCATAAAGATGAAAGTGTAGGTGTCCTTGAACTGGAAAGGGTTTGAACCATGTGTAGTAAAATGTACTGCTGAGTTCCACTCCTCGACTTAGCCTTAGTACCATATGAAGGCACCTATTAGAATAACACCTGACTTCTCAAGGGAGACTCTAAAAGCCAGAAGGGCCTGCACTGAAGAAACTAAAAGCTTCTACAAATCCAGCAGAGGGCTAATATCTAAACTATAGAGAGAACTCAAAAAACTAGATACCGAAAAAGTAAATAACACAACTAAAAATGGGGTACAGATATAAACAGATAATTCTCAAAAGAGAAAACTCAACTGAGCAAGGAACTCTTAAAGAAATATTCAACATCCTTAGTCATCATGGAAATGCCAAATCAAAACTACTTTGAGATTTCATTTTGAGATGACTCGGTGCTTAAGAACACTTCTAGAGGACCCAGGTTCAAGTCCCAGCACCTGCATAGCATCTCACAATTAGTTGTCTGCAATTCCAGTTCCAGGGGATTTGATGCCTTCTTCTGACCTCCTTGGACACCAGTCAAGCACATGGGGCACACATAGGAAAAACACATTCATGCACATAAAATAAGAAACTTTTTTTTTTCAAAGAAAAAGAGAGATTTTATGTTACAACATCAAAATAGCTAAGATCAAACAAACAAATGACAGCTCATGAGAGCTAAAATATGGAACAAGGGGAACACTCCTCCCTTGCTGGTGGAGTGCAAGCTTAGAAATCAGTTTGGGGGTTCCTCAGGAAGACTGGAATCAATCTCCCTCAAGATCCAGCCATACCAGTCTTCGGCATAGACCCAAATGATGCTTCATCCTATCAGGGAGACACTTGTTCAATCATGTTCATTGCAATTTATTTATAACACCCAGAAACTGGAAACAACCCAGATGTTCTTCAACAGATGAGTGGATAAAGAAACTGTGGTACATTTACACAATGGAGTATTACTCAGCTATTTAAAAACATGCAATTTTCAGGTAAATGGGTGGAACAAGAAAAAAAAATCATCCTGAGTGAGCTAATCTCACATCCAGAAAGACAAACATGGTGTATATTCATTTATATATGGATATTAGCTGTGAAGTCAATGATAATCTGAGATATAGAGTAAGGGACTGGGGGCAGGGTGGACAGACAGGTCTCCCTATGAACGGAAAGCAGATGCAGAATGCATAGTGATATGTGCCAGGGAGGGGGCTGGAACTGGAGGATCAAGTGGGGAAAGAAAGAAAGGGACAAGGGAGCGAGTATGGGGAGGGACAGCTAAAATTAAGGGCCATTTGAAGGGTAGTAAGAACCCTACTACAGTAGAGGACTTATAAAATGTGTGTGTGTGTGTGTGTACGTGTGCGTGTGCATGAAGGTGATCTAAATTACCAAATAATGGGGTGGGGGGCTGGCAGGGGACAAAGGCTCAACTGGCCCTCTTATTACCAATGAAGCTTCTGGTGTGGGGGTTGGGTTATGTATAATTGAGTTGTTGGTCAGAGCTATCCCATGGGAACCCACACAGCTCAGTTTTTTACCAAGACTATAGGTTGCTCTCCACAAACTGATGGCAAGGCTCCATTGCTGAAGACGACATCTACCCAGATCGTTGAACATGGAGAAGTCAAGTTGGCGCCTACATAGGGCCTTCACCCCTACATGCTAGCATCTTGGTACAGGAAGGTACTTTGCACAGTACCAAAGGAGAAGCAGAAACACAACCCAGCCCCCAAACCTTTGATCTACAATGGTGTCCCAACTGCAAGGCATGCTAGGGCAATTGTGACTTCAAGCCTGTGGGAGTAACCAAGCAATATCTGATTTGACTTAAGGCTCACGCCACAAGAAGGAACCCATACCTGATACTGCTTGGGTAACTAAGAATTTCAGACTAGATAACCCAGTGACCTATGACAAAAACAAATACTACTCTTCTTTAAAAAAAATAAAAATAAAACAAAACAATAAAGTGACTCCTAATGATATCTTCATAGTGCCTTTGTTCAGCCATCATTAGAGAATCTTCCTCCTGCAGTAGATGGGAACAAATACAGAGACCCACAGCCAGACATTATACAGAGAATGAGACCTAGGAACACTCAGTCCTAAATAGAATGTAACCATCCCATCCCATCCCATCCCTCAGGGCTCAGGGAACTTTGCAGAAGAGATGGTAGAAATGCAAGACAGAGGGGATGGAAGGCACTATTAAACAGGCTAGATGCACATAGAGACTGAGGAAGCACGCACAGGGCCTGCATGGCCTTCCCAGAAGGGGTCTGTGATGGCTATGCTTGATTGTCAACTTGACTACATCTGGAATGAACTAAAACACAAATGACTGGGCATATCTGTGGGAGATTTTTTTTTCTAAATTCAATCATTTAAAGTAGGAAGATCCACTTCTAATCTGGACCTTTAAGGTAGGAGGTTCCCCCTTTAATCTGGACCGCACCTTCTGCTGGCAGCCTATACATGGAGAAAAGGAACCTTGCTCTCTTTTCTCTGCTTGCTCTCTTGCTAGCAAGCTAGCAAGTCCATTTGTTTACTGGCATTGAAGCCTAATTTGGGGACATTCTGGAATATACTGAAGACTATCTGGGACATCCAACCTCATGAAATGAACAATTACTGGATTCTTGAACCTTCCATTCAAATGCAGCCATTGTTGGACTAGCTGGGCCACAGCCTGTAAGTCCATAAGTTCTGTTCCTCTAGAGAACTCTGACTAATGAAAGGCCCTAGAGCTGAAAAAGGGAAGTAGACACAGGCCCCCATCCCTAACCTAGAAGCTCTCCCCAGTTTATAACCACTTGCAAATGAAATTTAGTTTTCCCCAAGGGAGTCTCACTGGGGAAGCAAACTTAAGTGTAGCTGCGTGCCCAGCTATAGACGGCCAACAGAAAATGAGCACAAAACATCTTTGGAGATTTTTTTTTTTTTTTTTTTTTTTTGGGGTCTCATGATGTCATGACAGGGCTTTTCTTCTCTAGCCCCTCCTTAATTTTATTTTATTTTTTATTTATTTTTTCTCTCTTTTTACCCCACAGATCCTTTGCATATATATTATAGCTTGCAGTTTTGTGGTTTTTATGGAAATCCTGAATGTGCAAACAAGTGGGTCTCTGTCTCTATCTGTGCCTTTTCTGAGTGTGCTAACAAGTGAGTCTCTGCGTCTGCATCTGTGCCTTCTCACGGCCTTATTCCCTTCTGTTTGTTTTGTCTTCTTCTGATGTGTTGGTCTTTATTCTATTTTATTTTATTCTTTTATTATCCCGTCCAAGCCTGTTTCTTTTCTAATGAGAGACAGCGAGTGGGTAGATCCAGACAGGAGGTGAGCTGGAGAGGAACTGGAGGAGCAGAGGGAGGAGAACCACAATCAAAATATATTTTGTGAGGGGAAAAAAAAGCTATTTTCAATAAAAGAAGGAAAAGGTACTAATCCCTTTCATAATCACCTCTCAAACACCCCACCCCTGATTACTGTCACTTAGGGATTTAGGTTTCAAGTTGTGAATTTATAGGGGGAACGCAAACACTTAAACCACAGCACCTGTACTTTCTCCATGCATAGCTAATATTTAAATCAAATTATAACCAGGAAGTTGGTTGGCAAGCGCTTAGGAATATGAACTGAGGGGCTATTGGTAGGATGCAAATGTTCAACGGCACTGGATTCCAACCATCTACTTCTGTCATTTTCAAATTCTACTTTTATTTTATTGGCAGCAGGGCACATTGCAGGAGAAAGTGTTACAAGAAATAAATACACGCACCCACAGGTGCACACGCACAGACCTCAGTCCTCTCTCTGTGCTCTGGTTGAATTATGATAGCCTATGCTCAGTCCTGTATATCAGCAAACTCACAGCCTGCGAAAGGCCAGAAGGAGAGAGATTCCAAGCTCAGACAAGTTGTCAACTTGACTGGATTTACATTCAGATAGAAACTTAACTCTGGATGAGTCTGTGTAGCTCTTTCCAAACAGGTTTACCTAATAATGGAAGGCCCATCGTGAATGTGGAGGATACCATTCCATGAGCTGAGACCCCAGACTCAGTAAAAAGGAGAAAGCAAGCTGATCTGCATAATCTGTCTCTTTGCTTCCTGGTTTCTTTGTACAATATGACAAGCTGTCTCAATTCCTGCCACCAGGCCTACACTGCCATGATGGACTGTATCCCCTCAGACTGTGAACCAGAAACATTCCTTAAGCTGTGTTTGTCAGGCATTTTTTTCAAGACAGTGAGAAAAGCAGTGTATACATAGGATATGCAGAGACACAGAAGCATAAAAGACTGGTGCATTGGGGAATTACTACAGTAATCTACTACAATATTCAGATTATGCCTAAAATCCAAGTGTTTCAGAGGTGGAGGCAGAAGGATCATGAGTCTAAGGACGGCTGGGCTATGTAGGAACTTCCAGATCAGTCTTAGTTACACGGTGAAAACACGAAACAGATGTCTCAGAAAAAAACAACAACAAGATTTTATAATAAAATATCCGTTTGGTAAGGAGATACTGAGAAGGGCTAGTCAGAAAGGCTAAGGTGAGCAAGCCCCAGGCAGAGGGGCCTGTAATCCCAGCTGTTCCAGGTGCAGAAGCAGGAGAGTCAAGTCAGGGATGAGGGAGATGCATCCATAGT
Source organism: Mastomys natalensis (assembly GCA_021653895.1). Taxonomy (NCBI): domain Eukaryota; kingdom Metazoa; phylum Chordata; class Mammalia; order Rodentia; family Muridae; genus Mastomys; species Mastomys natalensis. Next base: position 81,471 of record JAJTUV010001056.1, read on the forward strand.
AAAGTGCTTGCTACAAAAGCAATGGCCCGATGTTTGGGTCCTTAGCACACAGGTTAGAAGCAAGGTGGGACTGTACATATCTGTAATCTCAGAGCTGATGAGGCAGAGACAGAGGGCCCCTCAACAAGCTCCAAGGTAAGAGACCTCGTCTCAAAACTGAGTGGAAGATGACTGAGGAAGTCACTTGATGTTAACCTGTGGCCTCCACACACAAGCATGCACACACACACACACACAAATGCACACAAGTAAATGACTGGACTGGACAGTGAGTTCAAATCATGCCAACCTGGGCACCTTCCTGGGCACCTTTGCTCTTATTTCCAAACAAATTTAAAAAAAAAAAAAACTGTAGCTGTCTTCAGACACACCAGCAGAGGGCACCAGATTCCATTACAGCTGGTTATGAGCCACTATGTGGTTGCTGGGAATTGAACTCAGGACCTCTGGAAGAGCAATCAGTGCTCTTAACTTCTGAGCCATCTCTCCAGCTCCCAAAACAAAATTTTAAAGAAGTTAAAAAGAAAGGTATAGGCATAGCTCAGTGGCAGACCTTATATGCACATGGTCCTAGATTCAATCCCCATTGTGGGTGTAGGGAAGAAGCAAGACAAAAATACTGGAGGAAAGCTGTAAGCGTTGTGACATCATTTGGATCATATACAGAAAGCCATGGAAAGCCTCAAAAGGAAATCTGTCACGGTCAGGTTTCAATTTTAGAAATATCAATTTCTTTAGTGCAATATATGCAACATATTTAGGTACATTATATGCAAGAGTGATAGTTGGTATCTGTGCCTCGTGCAACTGTTGCCCACACTTAACCCTTCATGCTAGGAACATACTGGCACCCCATTAGGCCTCCAGCAACAGACATGTGCATTTCGTCACCAGCAAGCTTTCTCTCCTGCTAAAACGCACCCGCAGCCTGTGGCAGGCCTGAAGTGTCAAAGATGAATGCCCTGGCTCTGTCCTCCAACAGTGAGGACAGGGCTGGTGAACAGCTCTGGGCATCTGTTCTGACTCAGTTGGGAGTAAGCCTCAGGCACCGCAGTAGTAGCCAGCTGGACAGCAGACATTTTGGCTGCTCTCCCTTCCTTGTCTCACTCCTCCTAGTGTTCTCTATTGAAAAATGCTGTCCTCGTGGTCCTCACCTCTCAGATAAATTACTTGCAGTCAAGTCTTTCTCTCAGAATGTGGAATCCAAACCAAGATGAGTCCATCATGAATTAAGAGTGAAGAAGTCGTATTGAGCAAGGAACGTTGAGCTGAGGAGGGGAGATGGTTCAGGTCAGAGCACAGTTCAATTACCCAGAACCCATGTATAAAGAGTCACGTGGTCACGTGTAGTGCTCAGGAGGTAGGTGGAGAAGGAGGACCCCTGCGGCTTGCTGACCAGCCAGCAGCCTAGCTTAACTGCTCAGTTCCAGGCCACTGCAAGATCGTCTCAAAAGAAAGATGAACATACTCCGAGGAAGGACATGTGAAGTTGTCACCTGATTCCCACGCACACAGAAGCACATGTGAGCACACACACGTGTATACACTGCACTACAGACAAAGGAAATCGGCTAGGGATACGTTCTGATGACGGTGTCAAGACGTTGGTTGATAAGAGATAAGTATCTAGGGAATTAATGTAGCCATGGCCATCCAAGGTTTCAATCTGGATTGGAGCTGGGAGTGGAGACTCACCGCGCAAAGCAGTAGAGGAAAAGGAAGATGATAGGCTCAGAGCTGAACTCTTCAAACTAGATGAGCATCTGGAGTTGAGAAGCAGAATGAATGTTGGCCATACTCGTTGGAGCTGAGAGGATTGCCCCAAGAGTGATTTGTATTTGGTAAATGACTTTTATCATTTTTTGTGGTCAGTGCATAAGTCTCTTTCCTATTTGAGAGAAAGTAAGAACTAAATGGAGGCAGAGGCCTGTCCTCTCTTGAGAGAAATCACAGGAGATTAAATTCCACTTATCGGCTCCGGGGTGAAATCCATGATCCACAGCTGGGGTGAAATCACATGATCTGGACTTGGCCAATCATATGGCATCCCACCAAAATTTCACATATTGGGGGCATGGTTCAGAGAGGTGGTGGCAGACCTGGCTGTACTATGACAGGATGATGACAACAGCACTATTCCCCTCCCTTCTATAGCTTCCCACAAGTCATCCTTGAGAAGAACTCCAAGAACTAACACTAGTTCATCATCATGGTCAACTATGAGCCTCCAACACTAGGACTTGAGAGTGGGGTGGTCAGGGTTCCATCTCTTATCCTGGGATGTACACTTGTGAATTTGCTTTTAGGGTTTTGTTTGTTTGTTTGTCGTTTGGGTTTTTGTTTTGTTTGTTGTTTTGGGTTGGTTGGGTTTTTTTGTTTTTTGGTTTTTTTTTTTTTTTTTGTAATAAGCATAACCATCATGTGAACCATTCTTTTAAAGATAGGGTTTCGTGCAGCACAGGTTGACCTCGGACTCACTAGGTAGCTGAGGGTGACCTTGACCTGATTCTTCTGCATACATATACCTCCCAAGTGCTGAAGTTATAGATATATACTGCCCTACCTGGTTCATATAGTGCTGAGATTGAACTCAGGGCTTCATGCATGCTAGGCAAGCACTGTACAACCGAGGAACTTCTCCAGTCCAGGAGTGGTTGACTTTAAGACTAACGTCCTTCATTTTATATCTGCCCACTGATCATCTAGAAAGGCAGTATCTAACTAGAAATAGAATTAAAAATTATTTAATCAGAGCTAAAGCTTTGTGTGCAGCTGGGGCGTCACCCAGATTGTTTTCACATTCCTCAGCTCCCAGACCCCCCATTCACCCACTGTGTGCCACCAATGTTTTTCTTTGACAAACTATAGACAGCTCTCTCTCCGTGGCAGCTTCCCTTGAAATATTACCAATTTCGCCTCACCACTCCTGATGCTAAGGAAGGCGCTTCCTCTTGGGGCTTTCCAGTCTTGTCGTCCAAGCTTGGACAGCCAGGATCCCTCAGCGGTACTTTGTCACTTGGCTCTTTAGGCTTGCAGAGTCATCTCCATCCCACTCACACCTCCCCCTCTTCTCCCCACGAAGAGAAACTTGGAATCGTTTCTCAAGGGCTGTCTAGAGGGTATGTGACGGACACTAGTTTCGGCTACTAAAAGGAGCTGGTTCCCACGGCTGGAATGAAATCTGTGCCTTCGTGGGCTCCCTTCCGTCCCATTCATCTTGCTGGGACTTTCTGTACTTCCCAGCTTTATTCACCATTTTACCCAGAATCTCGGAATAGAAAGTCATCACACCTGCAACGTTTTATTACAAGTCTGTTGTTTGCTTGATTCAGATGGGGGAGAGGCGGTGGGAAACTCAGAGTCATAGGAAAGCTGTCCTCTCAGCTCAGTTCCTCTGCTGCTGTGGGCTCCTTTCCAGTTGGTGCAACAAGAGATCGGGGCCTGTGTTTGCTTTTCTTGGCATCTTCAGAGGTGATGTCTGTAGCTGAAGACACTGGGGCTGTTGCCAGAAGCCCTGCTGGAGCTGGGACTATGTGATTCCAGGTTCTAAGATCTCATCTACTCGCAATGATGGGGAACATTTTGATCTTGGCAGACACTCCCAGTGCCGGCACTCCATATCCACCGCGTTCTTCTCCTGACTTCTCAGACCCCAAGCAGAGCAACAAAGTGACCTCTGGACAGACACAACTGGGCAGCAACGCCATCTCTGGAATTCCCGGTGTCTCCCTGGGGAACTTGTCACCGTAGACACAAACATGATTACAAACTGCCAGTGACCTGGCAGCACATTAACACAATCCCATGGGGGAAAAGAGAGCAAAACTGCCTTTTCTGGGAGCTGGCCCTATGTCCTGCCCACGTCAGACCCAGAAAAGGACATGTTTCAGACATGCAGATGAGCACTGGCCAAACACAGCAAAACAAAATCCTTTCCTTGACAGGAGAGTATATCTGCCTTTACAGCCAAGGGTCTTGAATCTTTTGTTTTCGCATGCATGTTCTCTTACTTCCCTCATCTTTGTTACTTGACAATTCTTGTGCTGTTTTCCTGCTATGCCTGTATGTTCTTATTATTTCCAAATTCTTGTTTTACGTGTTATGTCAATATCACGAAGCTTTCGAAATGAAATTGCCCTGAGGGGCAAGGTTCTGCAACTGGAAATCTGAGTTCATTACTACTTGAGAACTTATCCTTAAAGGTAGGTTTCACTTTTGTATATCCACAGAAGCTTTCCAAGTGGAAATTGGTTAGGAAGAAGAAGGTTCTGCCTGCAACTGGAGATAAGACATATCTGAGACTGGGAGGAATACTTAATCCTTAAAGAAACAGAGCTAGCTTATCGACTTCCCTTCCTTATATGCTTCGGGGCTTGTTTTCCCTTTTTCTGAAATTGTATTTAGTGCTAAGCAATAGATATTCTTATGGCCTAATTAACACTGGTGAAACTACACATTGTGGAACTGCGAGCGGACGCAGAACTGGATAGGATATACCATGCAACCAGGCGTACCGCCGGACTTCCCACTTCCCAAGATTGATAGTCTTCGGTTGATGTTTCCACCTTATTGCTAGTAAAATTTATATATTTCTAAATAAAAATGTACTTCTCATGGCTTATAACTCAAATTCTACAGAGCGATTGACACCCGGCCTCCAGTGATTTCCCTCTAGCTGCGCTGAGGTTCCTTTGCTAAGATTCCTCACAAATGGCGGTTAAACAAGCATGGACCTTCCATTGTCCAGGATTCAGAGTCCTGTGCTACCTCCACTGGCAACCAACAACCAGGGCAATGGGTCAAACCACTTCTACTGCATAAATAATCTGAAAGACAGAACACCACCAACAGTGTTAAACGACTTCTCAACCCTGGCCTCCGCGGAGTTTTCCTTGCCACCCGGTCTCGTGGGTTCCTGCTCCAGCAGCCAAGAGCTCTACCAACCAAATCAGTAAGCGGCCTGGCCTACCAACAGTCACCAAGGAGGCAAACACTTGCCCAAACGGGGAGTAACTGGGACCCACGGGACCCAGGACTCACTCCTGGCCCAGCACTGGTTCCTTCCAGTTTGGACCTGAGCGCGCAGCAGATCTGGGCAGCAATATTGCACACAATCTTACAGAACCCAGAGGAAGCGTTAGCTCCAAGGAACTCCAACTCAAGCAGCTCCTTAAGCAAGGAGGCAGCAACACTTGCCCCAAATAGGGGAGTAACCGGGACCCACTGGGACCCAAGTACAAACTCCTGGCCCCAGCACTGGTTTCTTCCGGTTTGGGCCTGGGCGCTCAGCAGATCGGGCGGCAACTCTGCACCCAAGCTCACAGAACCCAGAGGAAGCGTGGCTCCCAGGAGCTCTAACTCGAGCAGCTTCTTAAGCAAGGAGGCAGCAACACCTGCCCCAAACAGGGAGTAACCAGGTCCCACAGGGATCCAGGAAACTCACTCCTGGCCCAGAGCACTGATTCCTTCCGGTCCGGACCAAAGCACTGAGCAGATCCTGGGCCCTAGCTCGAACCTCAGCAGTGACACTCAACTTAAACAGTTCTGACACAACCAAGAGAACAGGAAAGACAGGTTCCAGCCAGAGACAGCACAGGTAGCACCAAGGAGAACCAGATGGCAAAAGGCAAGAGCAAGAATACAAGGGCCAGCAACCCAGAACCCCATGTCATCATCTGAACCTAGTTCTCCCACTTTAAGTTACTGAACTCCCCATTCCATCAGGAAAGCAAGAGTCAGACCTAAAATCACTTTAATGATGATGATGGGGACTTTAAAAGGACATAAATAACATTCTCAAAGAATCCGGGGGGAGAACACAGGTAAACAGGTTAAAAGCCCTTAAAGAATCACAAGAGAACACAACCAAACGGTTTAAGGATTTAAAACAAAACCATCCAGGACATAAAAATTGGAAATAGAAACAATAAAGAAATCACAAAGAGAGACTACTCTGGAGATAGAAAACCTAAGAAAGAAATCAGGGAGTCACAGACGCAAGCATACCAACAGAATACAAGAGATAGAAGAGAGAATCTCAGGTGCAGAAGATACCATAGAAAATAATTGACACAACTGTCAAGGAAAACGAAAAATGCAAAAAACTCTTAACACAAAACATCCAGGAAATCCAGGACAACAATGAGAAGACCAAACCTAAGGATAATAGGTATAGAAGAGAGTGAAGATTCACAACTTAAAGGGCCAGTAAATTATCTTCAACAAAATCATAGAAGAAAACTTCCCTAACCTAAGGAACGAGAGGCCCATAATCATTCAAGAAGCCTACAGAACACCAAATAGACTAGACCAGAAAAGGAATACCTCCCGTCACATAATAATCAAAACACAAAATGCACAAAACAAAGAAAGAATTTTAAAAGCAGTAAGGAAAAAGGCCAAGTAACATATAAAGGCAGACCTATCAGAATTACACCAGACTTCTCACCAGAGACTATGAAAGCCAGAAGATCCTGGTCAGATGTCATGCAGACCCTAAGAGAACACAAATGCCAGCCCAGGCTACTATACCCAGCAAAACTCTCTATTACCATAGATGGAGAAACCCAAGATATTCCATGACAAAGCCAAATTTACACAATATCTTTCCACAAACCCAGCACTACAAAGAATAATAGCAGGAAAGACCCATTACAAGGAGAGCAATCATACCCTAGAAAGAGCAAGAAAGTAATCCACCTCCAACAAACCCCAAAAGAAATAGCCACACAAACAATGCCTCCCCTTTACCAAAAAAGCAGGAAGCAACAGTCTCCTTCCTTAATATCTCTTAATGTCAATGGACTCAACTCCCCAATAAAAAGACATAGACTAACAGACTGGATACGCAAACAGGATCCGACTTTTTGCTGCATTACAGGAAACCCACCTCAGTGACAAGGACAGACACTACCTTAGAGTAAAAGGCTGGAAAACAATTTTTCAAGCAAATGTCCTAGGAAAAAAGCTGGAGTAGCCATTCTAATATCGAATAAAATTGACTTTCAACTTAAAGATATAAAAAAGGATAAAGGAAGGTCATTTCATATTTGTCAAAGGAAAAGTCAACCAACATGAACTCTCAATTCTGAACATCTATGCACCAAATGCAAGAGCACCCACTTTCATAAAAGAACCCTACTAAAGCTCAAAGCACATATTGCACCTCACACAATAATTGTGGGAGACTTCAAACACCCCACTCTCAGCACTGGACAGATCAGGGAAACGGAAACTAGACAGAAGTACAGTGAAAACTAACAGAAGTTTTAAACCAAATGGACTTAACAGATTCTATAGAACATTTCACCCAAAACAAAAGAATTACTTTTTCTCTGCACTCATGGTACCTTCTCCAAAATAGGACCATTTATTGGTCACAAGGACAGGCCTCAACAGATATAAAAAAAATCGAAATAATCCCATGCATTCCTATCAGATCACCATGGTCTAAAGCTGGTCTTCAATAACAACAAAGACAATGGAAAGCCCACACTCACATGGAAAACTGAACAATACTCTACTCGTTGATAATGGGGGTCAGGGAAGAAATTAAGAAAGAAATTAAAGACTTTTTTTAGAATTTAATGAAAATGAAGACACATCATACCAAAACCTATGGGACACACTGAAGGCAGTGCTAAGAGGAAAGCTCATAGCCCTAAGTGCATACAAAAAGAAACTGGAGAGAGAACACACTAGCAGCTTGACAACACACCTGAAAGCTCTAGAACAAAAAGAAGCAAAAACACCCAAGAGGAGTAGACGGGCAGGAAATAATTAAACTCAGGGCTGAAATCAACCAAATAGAAACAAAGAGAACTATACAAAGAATCAATAAAACCCAGGAGCTGGTTCTTTGAGAAAAATCAACAAAATAGATAACCTTAGCCAGACTAATCAGAGGGCAGAGAGACAGTATCCAAATCAATAAAATCCAAACTGAAAAGGGTGACATAACAACAGAAACCGAGGAAATTCAACAAATCATCCAGATCCTACTACAAAAGCCTATACTCAACAAAATTGGAAAAATCTGGATGAAATGGACAATTTTCTAGACAAGTATCAGTTACCAATGTTAAATCAGGATCAGATAAACCATCTTAACAGTCCCATAACTGCGAAAGAAATAGAAGCAGTCATTAAAGGTCTCCCCAACAAAAAAAGTCCAGGCCCAGATGGTTTTAGTGCAGAATTCTATCAAACCTTCAAGGAAGATCTAATACCAATTCTCTTCAAACTATTCCACAAAATAGAAACGGAAGGAAACACTACCTAATTCATTCTATGAAGCCACAATTACGCTTATACCTAAACCACACAAAGACCCAACAAGAAAAGAGAACTTCAGACCAATCTCCCTTATGAATATCGATGCAAAAATACTGAATAAAATTCTCTCGAACCGAATCAAGAACACATCAAAACACTTATCCACCATGATCAAGTAGGCTTTATCCCAGGAATGCAGGGTTGGTTCAATATATGGAAATTTCCCTCAACGTAATCCACTACATAAATAAACTCAAAGAAAAAAACCACATGATCATATCTCTTGACGCTGAGAAAGCATTTGACAAAGTTCAACACCCCTTCATGATAAAAGTCTTGGAAAGATCAGGAATTCAAGGCCCATACCTAAACATAGTAAAAGCAATATACAGCAAGCCAGTAGCTAACATCAAACTAAATGGAGAGAAACTTGAAGCAATCCCATTAAAATCAGGGACTAGACAAGGCTGCCCACTCTCCCCCTACCTGTTCAATATAGTTCTGGAAGTCCTAGCCAGAGCAATTAGGCAACAGAAGGAGATCAAAGGGATACAAATTGGAAAGGAAGAAGTCAAAGTTTCACTATTTGCAGATGACATGTTAGTATACTTAAGTGACCCCAAAACTTCCACCAGAGAGCTCCTAAACCTGATAAACAACTTTAGCAAAGTGGCTGGGTACAAAATTAACTCAAACAAATCAGTAGCATTCCTCTACACAAAGGATAAACTGGCTGAGAAAGAAATTATGGAAACGACACCATTCACAATAGTCAAAAATAGTATAAAATATCTTGGGGTGAATCTAACCAAGCAAGTAAAAGACCTGTATGACAAGAACTTCAACACCTGAAGAAAGAAATCGAAGGAGATCTCAGAAGATGGAAAGATCTCCCATGCTCATGGATTGGAAGGATTAATATAGTAAAAATGGCTATCTTGCCGAAAGCAATCTACAGATTTAATGCAATCCCTATCAAAATTCCCACTCAATTCTTTACAGAGATAGAAAGAGCAATCTTAAAATTCATTTGGAATAACAAAAAACCCCAGGATAGCGAAAAACTACACTCAACAATAAAAGAACTTCTGGGGGAATCTCCATACCCGATTTCAAGCTGTACTACAAAGCAATAGTGATAAAAACGGCATGGTATTGGAACAGAGACAGTCAGGAGGATCAATGGAATAGAATAGAAGACCCAGAAATGAACCCCCATACCTATGGTCACTTGATCTTCGACAAAGGAGCTCAAACTATCCAGTGGAAAAAAGACAGCATTTTTCAACAAATGGTGCTGGTCCAACTGGAGGTCAACTTGTAGAAGAATGCAAATTGATCCATACTTATCTCCTTGTACAAAGCTCAATTCCAAGTGGATCAAGGACCTCCACATAAAACCAGCTACACTGAAACTAATAGAAGAGAAAATAGGGAAAAGCCTTGATCATATGGGCACAGGGGAAAAGTTCCTGAACAGAACACCAATGGCGTATGCTCTAAGATCAAGAATTGACAAATGGGATCTCATAAAACTGCAAAGCTTCTGTAAAGCAAAGGATACGGTCAACAGGACAAAGCGGGAACCAACTGACTGGGAAAAGATCTTCACCAACCTTACATCTGATAGAGGGCTAATATCCAAGGTATACAAAGAACTGAAGAAACTAGATTCCAGAGCATCAAATAAACCCTATTAAAAACTGGGTAGAGAGTTGAACAAAGAACTCTCAACTGAGGAAACTCGAATGATTGAGAAACATCTAAAGAAGTGCTCAGCATCCCTAGTCATCAGGGAAATGCAAATGAAAACAACACTGAGATTCCACCTCACACCAGTCAGATTGGCTAAGATCCAAAACACAGGTGACAGCAGATGTTGGCGAGGATGTGGAGAAAGAGGAACACTCCTCCATTGTTGGTGGGATTGCAAGCTGGTACAACCACTATGGAAAGCAGTCTGGCGATACCTCAGAAAATTGAACATGGTGTTACCTGAGGACCCAGCTATACCCCTCCTGGGTATATACCCAGAAGATATTTCAACATGCAACAGGGCCACATGCTCCACTATGTTTATAAGCGGCCTTATTCATAATAACCAGAAGCTGGAAAGAACCCAGATGTCCTTCAACAGAAGAATGGATACAGAAAATGTGGTACATTTACACAATGGAGTACTACTCAGCCATTAAAAATAATGAGCTCATGAAATTCTTAGACAAATGGATGGAGCTAGAAAATATCATCCTGAGTGAGATGACCCAATCACAAAAGAACACACATGGTATGCACTCACTGATAAGCGGATATTAGCCCCAAAAACACACAATACCTAAGATGCAACGCATAAACCTCATGAAACTCAAAAAGAAGGAGGAAGACCAAAGTGAGGGTGTTTTTGTCCTTTTTAGAACGAGTATCAAAAGATTCAGCCAGAGCTCCCAGGACCTAAACCTCCAGCCTGAGAACAGACCATCAAGCTGTCCTCTGAGAGGCTCTAACCAGCAGCTGACTCAGACAGATACAGACATCCAGAGCCAAACAGTGGATGGAGCTTGAGGACTCTTAAAGAAGAATAGGTGGAAGGATTGTGGGCCCTAAGGAGATAGGAACTGCACAGGAAGATCAACAGAGTAAACGATCCTGAACCCTTGGAGCTCTCAGAGACTGAATCACCAACCGTGGAGCATACCTAGTCTACACAGATCTACCTCCATGGGCTGAACCTAGGCCTCCCTGCACATATGTTGTAAATGTGCAGCTTGGTTTTCATGTAGGTCTCAAACATCTGGAGTGGGGACTATCCCAAAACATGCAGCTGTATATGGAGTACGGTCTTCTAAAAAAAAAAAAAAAAAAACAGTTGTTCAGTTATTCATGGAATATTATTTTTTTTATATCTCTTGTATTCAGTTTGCAACTACTTCATTGAGAATTTTTGTATGTATATTCATGAGGGATACTGGACTATAATTTATATATTTTGTTGGGTTTACACTTGATTTCACTATTTCAATATTATTTGCTTTGTGAAGGAAAAAAAAAAAAAAAAAAAAAAAACAAAGAATATGTGTTATCTCACAGTTCCTATAGGCCAGAAGCCTGAGCAATGTTGCTGGATATTCTGTTTAAGGACTGAAGTGAGACCCCTGGCTTTTTGTTATTTGTTTGGTCTGCTCCCAGCTATCCATGGCAGAGAGATGTCTTCATATGCAGGTTGGCAAAGGGACTGGTTTTGTTTTTCTAGCCCTGCAGGATAGCAGCATACTGGCTGGTCCCATCCAAGCTCAAGGAGAAATAATGGGATCCTGCCTGCATGCTCCACTGATATTGGGCTACCTACAAAACAAGAATGTGAACATTTCTCCTCAAAACAATGGCATATGAAACAATGTTTCCATCTTGGTTTTGTGGACAATAGGTCTGGTGGCCTCTCAGGAGATTTGCTACTTTGTTTCATTGATACACTACACTTTATCCTACCACTCCCTAACTGGTGGCCATTCAGAAACCTCTCAGTCTTCCCCTAGTAGTGAAGTTGTCTGCATGAAAAACTTTGCATAATCATTTCTTTTTCCAGGTCAGAGACAGTTGCTGCACACTGCCAAGTTCCCTTTGTAGAGAGAAAAGCATTTGGCTTGCTTTCTTCTGAATATTTCAGCACAGTTGTCAGTTTTTTGAGGACTGAAGTTGAGTAACTTGACATAATTTAAGAAAGAAATTTCTATTTCTTGCTATCCTCTCAATTTCTTGAAGCTGCTAGTCCTTTTGGTGTATATATATATATATATATATATATAATATATCTCAAATAATTTTCCCAATTTCTCATCAGTTTTTGAGTTCTAATGCTTTTGCTATAAAGAAATTTATCAAATATGTGTAATTGAATTTGGTGGTCTTTTATTGCCTTTGGATTTTTTCTATAGACTGAAAGTCTATAGTCTATAGACTGAAAAGTCTGCCCCAACTCAACTGATTTTAAAGGAAACCATCAAGGGTTTTTTGTGTGTGTTTGTTTTTTCTTATGACAAAAGCTCTCTCAGGCTCGCTCTCTCTCTCTCTCTCTCTCTCTCTCTCTCTCTCTCTCTCTGCTTTCGTTTGTTTCTTTGCTTTTGTTTGGGAGTTTCTCTGTATAGCCTTGGCTGTCCTGACACTCTCTGTGTAGACTAGGCTGGCCTCAAATGCAGAAATCCTCCTGCCTCGGCTGGAGGTTAAAGGTGTGTGCCACTGTGTCCAACCAGTTTCTTTCTTTTTTTTAAATTTAAATCTTGGTGCTCTTGGAAGTGACCGTTTTAATCCAGGACTGCCACTTTCAAATGTCTTCAATCAGTAACTTTTTACTTCTCATGGAAAAGAATAAAGGTCTCTGGAAGCCAGTGTAGAGAAGACCCTCTTCGCGGTGCTACTTGGCAGAGTTGCTCAAAGTGTAATAGAGGGGGCCTTGTGGGTCCATCATCTGGCAGCAAGCAATACCAATGACTTAGAGACAGGCTGAACTTGAAGAACTCATAAAACGAGGCAATGCACACAGAGCAGGAAGATGAGGTGATGACTTCAGAGTTGAAAACTGCTCTTGGGCCGTTTGCTTGTTTTTGTCTGTTCAGTGCTGGAGAATGAAGCCAGGTCCTTAAGCTGGCCAGGGAAGCACTCTGTAGCTTTCTGCATTCTAATCAGGAGAAAGTTCCTCCTAGTCAGCAAAAGTTACAAAATTTTTAAACCTTACTGTCCTTTGGTTCTCTCAATTCTTCACGCTATCCTCAGTGTTCTTGAAGTCTCCAATTTTTAAATACAGTAATATGTCATAGTTTTGGTAAACCATCTGTGAGTTTTGAGAAAAGCAGAAAACTACGTGATCAGCACAGCAGTTGTGCTACAGAGCAGGTTCACGACTCCTGAACCATTCTCTTGGGCTGCTGTTACTACTTCCCAAAGCAGAAAGTCCCATCTGCTCGTCTGGAGCTTTGCCTGCTCCAGAATTATGTCATATACACGGAATCCTGCTGCTGTGGTCTGTGTTTCTGTCTTCCCTGGTTCATGTGCTGAAACCTGATTCCCAAAGTTTTGTGTTGCGAGGTGGGAACATGGGGAGGTGATTAAGCCACAAGTGCAGAGAATTTACAGGTAGGATTAGTGTTCTGATCTAAGAGGCCCAAGGGCCTGCAAGGTAGCTCTGCAGGTAAAGGTACCCATGTCAAGTCAGGCTACCTGAGTTCAAACACGCAAGCGCGCATGCGTACACACAGAGTAAATCAAAATGTAATGTAAAAGAAAAGGAGGTGTGAAGGAGGTTTCCTCCTCTTGCCCTGGGAGAACACACACTGGTCACGTCACCAGCAAGGAGCTGGCTTTCAATGGACGCTGGTCTGTTCTGCTGAAACCTGGACATCCCTGTCTCCTAAATTTTGTGAATTAAATTTACATTATTTACAAATTACTCAATTAGAACTGCTAGTATAGCATACTAGCCCTCAGCCGCCTACCATACAGCCTTTGAGCCTGGCTTCTCCCACTTTACACAATACACTGAAATTCACTCATGTTGCTAGACGTAAAACACATCACCTTTCCCACTTTACTGTATATGGAGGGTGCCGTCAGAAGCATGTGTCACTGTCTGTACAAGTCGAAGGCTACTTAAGAGGTTTCTAGTTTTCAGTGACTAAAAGTATTGCATTCGTATCTGCAACATATAGATCCCCATCCCAGTGTGGTGTGTGTGTGTGTATAGTTAGTTAGATATACACTGATATATGTCTTGTTTGTTTTTACACAATATATACCCACACACTGTACAGCACAGTCTGGCCTGGAACACACAGCAGCCCTGCCTCCACCTTCCAGATGCTAGAATTCAGAGGTAGACAGCACATCCAGCTTTCCTTCTTGTTTTCTCTCCTTCCTTCCTTTCTTTTCTCTATTTTCTCTTCTTTCCCCATCTTTCCTTTCTTCCCTCTGTATAAACAAGTAGTACAATGTTTTCACTGCTAGTAAAACACACAGTTGATTTTTCAAGATGTGATTTTATACAATGTGTATTTACTAATTTAATTAGTTCTGGGAGCTTTTACAGATGCCTTCCTTTTTAAAACGATTTTTTAAATTATTTTTTATTGAATATTTTCTTTATTTACATTTCAAACCTTACCCCCTTTCCTGGTCTCTCCCCTGCAAACCCTCTATCTTATCCCCCCTCCTCCTGCTTCTATGAGGGTGTTCACCCCACCCACCCACTTCTGCCTCCCTGCCCTGGCATTCCCCTACACTGGGGCATTGAGTCTTCACAGGACCAAGGGCATCTCCTCCCATTGATGCCGACAAGGCCATCCTCTGCTACATATGTGACTGGAGCCATGGGACCCTCCATGTGTACACTTTGGTTGGTGGTTTAGTCCCTGGGAGCTCTGGGGGGAGGGGTTCTGGTTGGTTGATATTTTCTTTCTATGGGGTTGCAAACTCCTTCAGTCCTTTCTCTAACTCCTCCATTGGGGACCCCATGCTCAGTGCAATAGTTGGCTGCAAGCATCCCCTCTGTATTTGTCAGACTCTGGCAGAGCTTCTCAGAAGACAGCCATATCAGGCTCCTGTCAGCATGCACTTCTTGGCATCCACAATAGTGTCTGCGTTTGGTGACTGTATATGGGATGAATCCCAGGTGTTGCAGTCTTTGGATGGACTTTCCTTCAGCCTCTGCTCCACACTTTGTCCATGTATTTCCTCCCATGAGTATTTAGTTCCCCCTTCTAAGAAGGACACTTTGATCTTCCTTCTTCTTGAGTTCATGTGGTCTGTGAATTATATCTTGGGTATTCTGAGCTTGTAGGCTAATATCCACTTATCAGTGAGTGAATACCATGTGTGTTCTTTTGTGATTGAGTTACCTCACTCAGGATGATATTTCCAAGTTCCATCCATTTGCCTAAGAATTTCATGAAGTCATTGTTTTTAATAGCTGAGTAGTATTCCATTGTGTAAGTACATTTTCTGTATCCATTCCTCTGTTGAAGGACATCTGGGTTCTTTCCAGCTTCTGGCTATTATAAATAAGGCTGCTATGAACATAGTGGAGCATGTGTCCTTGTTATATCTTGGAACATCTTTTGGGTATATGTCCAGGAATGGTATAGCTAGGTCCTCAGGTAATACTATGTCCAATTTTCTGAGGAACTGCCAGACTGATTTCCAGAGTGGTTGTATCAGCTTGCAATCCCACCAAAAATGGAGGAGTGTTCCTCTTTCTCCACATCCTCTCCAGCATCTGCTATCACCTGAGTTTTTTAATCTTAGCCATTTTGACTGGTGTAAGGTAGAATCTCAGGGTTGTTTTGATTTGCATTTCCCTGATGACTAAGGATGTTGAACATTTCTTTAGGTACTTCTCAGTCATTCAATATTCCTCACCTGAGAATTTTTTGTTTAGCTCTGTATACCATTTTTTAATAGGATTATTTGCTCTGGAGTCTAACTTCTTGAGTTCTTTGTATATATTGGATATTAGCCCTCTATCTGATATAGGGTTGGTAAAGATCTTTTCCCAATCTGTTGGTTGCCATTTTGCCCTATTGACAGTGTCCTTTGCCTTACAGAAGCTTTACAATTTTATGAGTTCCCATTTGTCTATTGTTGATCTTAGAGCATAAGCCATTGGTGTTCTGTTCAGAAACTTTTCCCTTGTGCCCATGTGTTCAAGGCTTCTCCCACTTCCTCTTTTATTAGTTTCAGGGTATATGATTTTATGTGGAGGTCCTTGATCCACTTGGACTTGAGCTTTGTACAAGTAGATAAGAATGGATCGATTTGCATTCTTCTACATCTGACCTCCAGTTGAACCAGCACCATTTGTTGAAAATGATGTCTTTTTTCCACTGGATTGTTTCAGCTCTTTTGTCAAAGATCAAGTGACCATAGATGTGTGGGTTCATTTCTGGGTCTTCAATTCTATTCCATTGATCTTCCTGCCTGTCTCTGTACCAATACCCCTACAGTTTTTTTTATCACTATTGCTCTGTAATACAGCTTGAGGTCAGGGATGGTGAATTCCTCTAGAATTCTTTTATTGTTGAGAATAGTTCTCCCTATCCTGGGTTTTTTTGTTATTCCAAATGAATTTCAAATTGCTCTTTCTAACTCTATGAAGAATTGAGTTGGAATTTTGATGGGAATTGCATTGAATCTGTAGATTGCTTTCAGCAAGATGGCCATTTTTACTATATTAGTCCTGCCAATCCATGATCATGGAGATCTTTCCATCTTCTGAGATCTTCTTCAATTTCCTTCTTCAGAGACTTGAAGATCTTGTCTTATAGATCTTTCACTTGCTTGGTTAAAGTCACACCAAAGTATTTTATATTATTTGTGACTATTGTGAAGGATGTCTTTTCCCTAATTTCTTTCTCAGGCTGTTTATCTTTGAGTAGAGAAAGGCCACTGATTTGTTTGAGTTAGGAAGAAATAAAGAAAGAAAGTAAAGACTTTTTAGAATTTAATGAAAATGAAGGCACAACATACCAAACTTATGGCACACAATGAAAGCAGTGCTAAGAGGAAAACTCATAGCTCTAAGTGCCTACAAAAGGAAACCAGAGAGAGCATACACTAGCAGTTTGACAGCATATCTAAAAGTTCTAGAACAAAAAGAAGCAAATACACCCAAGAGGAGTAGACGACAGGAAATAATCAAACTCAGGGCTGAAATCAACCAAATAGAAACAAATAGAACTATACAAAGAATCAACAAAACCAGGAGCTGGTTCTTTAAGAAAATCAACAAGGTAGATACACCCTTAGCCAGTCTAACCAGAGGGCACAGAGACAGTATCCAAATTAACAAAATCAGAATTGAAAAGGGAGACATAACAACAGAAACAGAGGAAGTTCAAAAAATCATCAGCTCCTACTACAAAAGCCTATACTCAACAAAACTGGAAAATGTGGATAAAATAAACAATTTTCTAGATGGATATCAGGTATCAAAGTTAAATAAGAATCAGATAAACTATCTAAATAGTCCCATAACCTCTAAAGAAATTGAAGCAGTCATTAAAAGTCTCCCAACCACAAAAAGCCCAGGACCAGATGGTTTTAGTGCAGAATTCTATCAGACCTTCAAGGAAGACCTAATACCAATACTCTTCAAACTATTCCACAAAATAGAAACAGAAGGAAGACTACCCAATTCATTCTATGAAGTCACAATTATGCTTATACCTAAGCCACACAAAGACACAACAAAGAAAGAGAACTTCAGACCAGTTTCACTTATGAATATCAATGCAAAAATACTCAATAAAATTCTTGCAAACCAAATCCAAGAACACATAAAAACAATCATCCATCAGGATCAAGTAGGCTTCATCCCAGGGATGCAGGGATGGTTCAATATACGGAAATCCATCAATTAATCCACTATATAAACAAACCCAAAGAAAAAAAAACACATGATCATCTCTTAAATGCTGAGAAAGCATTTGACAAAATTCAACATCCCTTCATGGTAAAAGTCTTGGAAAGAGCAGGAATTCCATGACCATTCCTAAACATAGTAAAAAGCAATATACAGCAAACCAGTAGCCAACATCAAACTAAATGGAGAGAAACTTGAAGCAATTCTACTAAAATCAGGGACTAGACAAGGCTGCCCACTCTCTCCCTACCTATTCAATATTCTACTGGAAGTCCTAGCCAGAGCAATTAGACAACAAAAGGAAGTCAAAGGGATACAAACTGGAAAGGAGAAGTCAAAATATCACTATTTACAGATGATATGATAGTATACTTAAGTGACCTCTAAAATTTCACCAGTGAATTCCTAAATCTGATAAACAATTTCAGCAAAGTGGCTGGATATAAAATCAAAATTATTTTTAATTATGCAAATCTCTGTCTTTGTGAGGGGTCGTACCAATGCATGTATTGCCTGAGGCGGCCAGAAGAGGGCTTCAGATGTCCTGGAGCTGATGTTTGGAAGCTGCTCATGTTAGCTGGGAGCTAAACTGGTCCTCTGCAAAAGCAGTGTTTTCTCTTAATCACTGAGCCATCTCTCCAGCCCTGCCTTCAAACTTTCTGTCTAACAATCATCTGTTAATTGAAACAGTTTTCACTTCTTCCTCACTTGGCATGCCTTATATACCTTCCCCTTGCCTCATCTCACTTATTTGCTTCCAATAGTGTTTAATACACTGTTCTCAACTTTCCTAATGCTGTGACCCTTTAACACAGTTCCTCATGTTGTGGTGACCTCAACCATTCAATTATCCCATTGCAACTTTCATAACTGTAGTTTTGCTACTGTTATGAACTATATGTAAATATCTGATGTGCAGATATCTGATTGGTGACCCCAAAAGGGTTGAGAACCATTGTAATAATTTTGATGAAAGTGAATAGTCTGTCTTCTTGTTAATCTCAGGAAAATAGTGTTTTATCATGAAGGCAATATCAACTGCAGGAATTTTTGTGGATCCATTTAACAATACTAAGTGGCTAGAGTGGATAGAGCCTGGAACTGTGAGCCAAGTACACCCTTCCCCCTATGCTGTGTGTTTTATCACAACAACAGAAAAAACTTAAGACATTTATTCAGTATAAAGATTCTCAGTATACCAGAATTTTCATTGCAAATAGACACTGAGTTTTACCAAATGAATCTTCTTCATCTGCTAATCTGATCAAATGATTTTTATTATGTAAGAGTTGATAAATAGCGGGCTACACCGATTGAGTTTTGGATGCTGAATTTGTCTTATATTCTGGTGCAAACTCTACTTTCTCATGACATATTATGTTTTTATGTATTGCTAGATTAGATATTCTTTTATTTAGTTGGGGGTTCTGCAGCTTTATCCAGGAAGGAGACTGGTCCATAGATGTCTTAGAATGTATGTCTGCTTTTGTAATCAGGATAACATTAGTCTCACAAAAATAAACTGGGAAGATGTCATGCTCTTGTGTTTTCTAGAAGAGATTATACAGCACTGAGCCAAGTCTAGTCCTTCACTGTTTGGTAAATTCACTGATGGAACACTAAGGCGCGGTGGCGATGCTGCTGCTGCTGCTGCTGCTGCTGCTGTCTTTGTTCTTTTTTGTTTTGTTTTTATCAGAAGATATGAAATATAAAAATACAAGGAGCGTGATGAGCTTGGCCTATACCTTTAATCCCAGTCCTTGGAAGGCAGAGGTGGGCAGATCTCTGTGAATTCGGGCCAGCCTGGTCTACAGACAGAGTTCCAGGACAGCCAGAGCTTTTATTCGAATGGTCCTCAGCTCACAACCCACATTTTAAGTCTCTACCACAGACTCCCAGATGACAATCCACTAACTTAGGCAGTACTGTCCAGAGAGGTTCTCCCAGATTGACTTAGTGGAATAATGTTGGTGTTGAGGATTTTAAAGGATCCTTATTTTCACTAAACATATACAGTCCTCTAGTGAGAATGGTACCACCTCAGTTCTTAGAAACCATGAATGTAAATAAAAATGAGGGGACCCTCATGCTTAGGTGGCAGATAGTCCATAGGCCTTACAACGAAGATAATTGTCACTTGGACCAGAGACAATGTCCAAGTATTCTCATTATGCCAAGGCTACACAGAGAAACCCTAACCAGAAAAAAAAAAGCAAAATAAAAGCAAACATGTTTCTTCTTTAAAAGATATATGACTCTTTGTTTTATCTCAGGGAGTTTTGGATATTTGTGGCTTCTGGGTAGTTGGTTTTACAGATTTGGAGATGTTAACCATCTTTGTTTTGTTTTCTTTCTTTCTTCTTCTTCTCCTCCTCCTCTCCTCCTCCTCCTCTCCCTCTCTCCTCCTCCTCCTCCTCCTCCTCCGTTTTCCATGTTGAATGAATTATCTATGCACACGCTCTGTCCTGGGTGCACCCTTACCTTTTTACTGTTCTTTTAATAAGACTTTAGAATTGGCCAGGCGGTGTGGCGCACACCTTTAATCTCAGCACTTGGGAGGCAGAGGCAGGCGGATTTCTGAGTTTGAGGCCAGCCTGGTCTACAGAGTGAGTTCCAGGACAGCCAGGGCTACACAGAGAAACCCTGTTTCAAAAAACCTAAAAAAAAAAAAAAAAAAGACTTTAGAATCTATAGGTGATATTCACTCTTTCATTCCTGATATTGGTAGTAAGTGATTTTCTTAGTTTTCTGGGTCAAGAGTAGTGACAGGTGTATATTTTACACTTTTGCAACTGAGTCATTAGCCACCTACAGCTTTGTGGATCCTTCCAGAAGACACAAAACGTTCTAATTCAGAGATGAAGTTCAGTTTACCATTCACAAAAATAGCAGCTGATCAAGGACCAGCATTTCTGATGCAGTTTCCTAGACACAGGTTCCCCTGGAATCACGCAAAGAGATTAGGACACCTGAGATTGTAACCAGCTGTGTTAGAGGAAACACTAAGCTTGGGACACCAGAATCTTCTCTATGGAATGGGTGTCATAGTTTCTTCTCCTGTTGCTGGGATAAAATGCTCTAATAAAAGCAACTTAAGGGAGAAATGGTTGGTTCGGCTCACAGTTTCACCAGGTAGGGAAGTCACAGAAGCAAGAGCTTGAGGCAGCTGGTCACATCACATCTAGAGTCAGGAAGCAGGCAGTGGTGAGTGTATGCTACCTCACAGTCCACACTGTCCATTTTACAGAGTCGAGGAATCCCTCAAGTGCCCAGAGGGCTGTCTGCTGGGTGGTTCTAGATTCTGTCAAGTTGACAGCACTATCCATGACAGCGAGTGTGCCCTTCCTTTGCTCCACAGAGATATCTTAATTACACCGGACAGTATTGGCATTGAAGGAAGGAAAGTGCAGAAGAAGACATGTCAGCATCCTGCTCAAAGACATAGCACAGCATAGCCCAGCACTTCTCTAGCATGCAAGAGACCTGGGCTCAATGTCAAGCACCTCAGAAAGAAGAGGAAAAGTGAGCCATCCCCCCAAAGAATTCCTAATTCTCTGGCTAGAAGTTTAAACATTGTATTAATTATTTCAAAGCAATGATTGACTTTATGTTCATTAATTATTGTTTTTTTTCTGCTTCCTGGGGCAAGTTTCACACCCAGCTCAGGCTGACCTAGGATTCACTGTGTAACAGGCTGGCCTTGAACTTGCTGCAATGCCTCAATCTACCAGGTTCTAGCATTCTATGCATGTGTCACGATTCCCAGAGAGAGCTTTACTTTTTTCCTCTTTATAATTTCATAAGGGAATATCATATGCCTCCTCATTCATGAAAGACAGATCAAAGGCCAGAAAGGGATCTTGAAACTCGGCTCATGACGAATTTATTTGACGGCACTACACTGGTAAGTGGTGGAGATGCTTTCCAGTGAGGGCATGGATGAGTGATTACCTCACGGCAATGAGACAGAACTGGAACCTACTGCAGTCTATTCACAAGCGCAGCTTTTGGCCCTGGAACAAAGTTACACTTGTTAGCACAAGAAGAAAATTCTGTTTCTGGAGAATTAGAATCAAAAAGAAGAGAGATAAGAAGTAAGAGATTGTGGTTGGGGTAAATAGATGAAAGTATTTACCCAAGCTCTTTTGTCTCATAATCGTCGTACAGACCCCTGGTATTATGATTCACAAAAAGGAAAGTGAATGAGTTTGTCCAAATTCACACTGCATAGACCCAAGCCACCCAGAAAAGCAAAAAAGAAAGGATATGAGGTAGAGGAAGGGGTGGGAGGAAAGAAATTAACATTGAGGGTGTTTGAAAACTCTTATAGAAACCTACTATTTTAAAAGGTACACATACTAGTTGAATTGGAATCATCTTACACAGGAGATAATGATAATGATCTTTCTTCTAGAAGCCATAGGTTTCCAAATAGAAGGCCCAAATGCCAACTGTGAAATGTCCCACCTTGAGAAGTTACTCATAGGGTGACCCTCAGTAAAGACAATGACCCAAAATGATACAGGCTTTTACCATTTCTCCTTCTCCTTTTCCTTCTCCTTCTTCTTCCTCTTCCTCCTCTTCTTCCTCTTCCTTTTCTTCCTCCTCCTCCTCTTCCTCTGCTTCTGCTTCTGCTTCTTCTTTCTTCTTAACTTTTTATTGGTTCTCTGGAATTTTCACATCATGCACCCCAGGACCAGCTCTCTTGCCCGCTCAAGCAGGCTTTGAGAGTGTGTATTATGTTCTCTCTGTATCTGAAGGTATAAGCTCTTAGCTTGCTGCCATGCCTCCCTGACCAGTGGACTCTCATCCCTTTAGACCTGTAGGCCAAAATAAATACTTTCTTCCATAAGTTGCTTTTGATCATAGGGTTTTATCACAGCAACAGGACGGTGACTAATACCGCCTGCATGTGTTCCAACAGTGTCCAGTTGAGGGTTGGGGAAGGCATATTTCCCTTATCCATGCTGCCCCATGGCAGACAAGTTGTAGAACCAGCTCTCCCAGGGTCACTCCCTCAGAGCTGGCTCACCTGCTCCCCCACCAGGAGGGTCAGCTCTACTGTGCAGCCTAGGTGAGGTGCAGGCTCTGCTCTCCTGAATGCTACAGCAGGTGAAGGACAGGGCCAGCTCTCCTGCTCTAATGACCCCTTCCATGTCAACTCCCCAACCTGCCACAGGTAGTGAGGGTAAAGAAAGGGGAGGGGATCTCTCCCTCACGGATGCCACTACACATCAGATAAGAGGAAGGGCTGGCTCTCCACACTCCTGCCCTTGGGCCACCTCACCTGCAACCTCCACATCCAGAGCCAGCTCTACCCTGCTGCTCAGGGGAGGTGCAGGGTCTGCTCTCCTGAATGCTGTATCAGATGAGGGACTGGGAGAGTCTCTCCCGATCTGATGAACTTGGAGCCTGCTCTCCTGCCTACGATAGGTGGCAAGTCGGGAGTATCTTTCCCTTGCCCATGTCACTGTCCAGCAGACAAGTGATGGGGCCAGCTCTCTCACACTCACACCCTCGGGTTTGCTTGGCTACACTCCCATCACCACGAGGTCAGTTGTGCTGCCTGGGCAGGGCGCAGAGCCTGCTCTCCTGAGTGCTGCAGTTGCTGATGGGCAGGGCCACTTCTCTGGCTCTCATGACCACTGGACCAGGTCTCCCATCTGCCGTAGGTGGTGGGGGAGGAAGGTATCTCTTCCTTGTTGACACCACCACACGGGAGTGGTAAAGTCAGCTCTCCCACACTTTCATCCTTGGGCTAGCTCACCTGCAACTCCCACATTTGGGGAGAGGGGCACTCTCCCGAGTACTCGAGATACTAGGGGTTAGATTCCAAAGCCAGTTATCCACAATAGTCGCAATAGTCGCGTGAGGTGTGGGACCAGTTCTGTACAGCCCTCAGACATCAACATGTCCCCAAGCAACAGCCCAGACCAAGGACATCCACCTGGCCTTTGGTGGTAACAGACCCCTGCTTCTGCAGGGTCATGGACCCAGATGTGGCAGCACAGGCCAGGACCAGGTGGCATCACTGCCTACTCACATAAGATTCTTCCTCACTACCTCAAGTCTCCAGTTCTGCTTCTCTTCATTGTGCCCACATCCTTCTGTTTCTACTCTTCATTTCTCCACCACTTACTTGTTCCTCTTAGAGGCACCCAGGGTCTCTGAGTATCTGAAGTTGTCTCAGAAGTGGTCTCAGGAGTGCTATGCCCTGTTCATGCATCATAGCACTGGGCAAGGACCATCTTGGGAAAGGTCTGCTCCCCCACCTCCCAAGCCTATGCTGCCCTGGACTGGTAGTCATCTCAGGCTAGCTCCCTGTCCAGGTCCCCTGATGCTGGACTGGTTGTAGCCTCAGGCTTCCCTTTTTCAGGGAGTGTTAGGCTACTAACCATTCAGATGCTCACAGGTCAGAACACTGAGGACAGACGTAACCTCTCTCCTACTGACACGTGACACAGCAGCCACACCCACAATGCCTCTAGGAGCAAGTGCATTTATTTTGGTAACCCATCAGAACTTGATGGTAAGTAAGACCCTATTCCTGAAAACACTTCATAGTTTGGTCACAGGTCTTGGAGAAATCATGTTGATACTGACCAGGAACCTCCTTCCTGCTGGATAGCCCAGAAGGTGCTATGTAGGCTGGAGTGAAAATATCATCAGTAGACTTACTCAGCCATGAACCCTTTGAACTAAAATAATGACCAATCTGGCAAGACATGACCCATGGGTACAAAAGTCCCATGAGTGTGCTAGAAGTGGCTGTGCTGGCTAGTTTTATGTCAGCTTGACACAAGCTAGAATGTTTGAGAGGAGAAAGTCTTGATTAAGAAAACTCCCTCCATAGGATCCAGCTGTAGGGCATTTTCTTAATTAGTGATTGATGGGGGAGGGCCCAGCCCATTGTGGGTGGTGCCCTCCATGGCTGGTGGTTATGGGTTCTATAAAGCAGACTGAGCAAGCCCTGAAGAGCAAGCAAAAAAGCAGCACCACTACTTGGCCTCTGCATCAGGCCCACCTCCAGGTTCATGACCGGCTAGGGTTTCTGCCTTGGCTTCTATTTTAGAGTTTTTATTTCTGTGAAGAATCATCATGACCAAGATAATTCTTATAAAGGGACTTTCATTGGGACTGGCCTTAAAGGTTCTGAGATTCAGTCCATTATCACCATGGCAGGAAGCATGGCAGCATCCAGGCAGACATGGTGCTTGAGGAGCTGAGAGCTCTACATCTTGTTCCGAAAGCAAACAGGAGAAGACTGGCCTCAGGGCAGCTAGAAGGGTCTCAAAGCCCATGCCCACACTTCCTCCTACAGGCCACACCTCCTAATGGTGCCTCTCTCTCCCTGGGCCAAGCATATTGAAAGCACCACAGCTTCCCTCAGTGGACTGTGATTGAAGATATGTTAGCCAAATAAAACCTCTCCTCTCCCAGTTGCTTTTGGTTATGTTATTTTACCACAGCAATGCTAATCCTAAGACAGTACAACTGCTTTCCAATTGGATTTCAGCCCACTCTACAAGAAGAAACATATGCCTTGCATTGCAAGTCTGACCAAGAACTCATGGCTGGTGCGCTCACAGCCCCAAGGGTGAATCTACTACTGTTCTTTCCTTTCCTTTCCTTTCCTTTCCTTTCCTTTCCTTTCCTTTCCTTTCCTTTCCTTTCCTTTCCTTTCCTTTCCTTTCCTTTCCTTTTCTTTTTAAGATAAATTTTGAAACTTTATTTGTAGGTCTTCAGTCTATATTTGCAAACACTTAAGAATCAGATGACCATTAGAGAGACACTATCCATTATTCAAGACTTCTCTGCTATTATATCTTGTGAATGATACTACTGTTTACTGAAATTATCTTTTTTATTCTTTAACCCTTTTTTACAGTCCAGTCTTAATCACTCTCCCGTTCGAACCCCCGACTGCTCCCCATTCCATATCTCCCCAACCCTGTCTCCAAAGAGGATGTCCCCACCCCCCACTTACATCTCACCAGATCCCCTCCCTGGGACCTCAAGTCTCTCGAGAGTTAGGCGCATCTTCTCTTACTGAGATCAGACCCTGTAGTCCTCTGCTGTATATGTGTTGGGGCCTCATATCAGCTGTGTGTGCTGCATGGTTGGTGGCTCAGTGTCTAAAAGTCCTCTGGGGTTCAGGTCAGTTGAGACTGCTGGTCTTCCTATGGAACCACCCTCTTCCTCAGCTTCTTTCAGCTTTTCCCCAATTCAGTCACAGGGTTCCCTGGTTTCTGTCCATTGCTTGGGTGCTAGTATCTGCATCTGACTCTTTCATCTGCTTGTTGGGCCTCTTAGAGGACAGTCATGCTAGGCTCCTGTCTGCAAGCACACCCCAGCGTCAGTAACAGTGTCAGGGCCTCCCCTTGAGCTGGATCCCAATTTGGGCCTGTTACTGGACCTCCTTTCTCTCATGCTATTCTCCATTTTTGTCCCTGTGGTTCCTTCAGACAGGAATAATTCTGGATCAGAACTTTTGACTGTGGGATGGCAGCCCATCCCTCCACTTGATGCCCTGTCTTTCTACTGGAGGTGGACTCTACAAGTTCCCTCTCCCCCACTGTAGAGCACTTCATTCAAGGTCCCTCCCTTTGAGTCCTGAGAAACTCCCCTCCCAGGTCTCCGGTATATTCTAGAGTATCCTCCCACCTCCTACCTCCTGAGGTTGCCTGTTTCCATTCTTTCTGCTGGCCTTCAGGTCTTCAGTCCTGTTTACTACTGTTATTTTCTAAATGGGCACAGTCTCAAACTTCCCTTGAAATTCGAATCTCTCTACATCTGGCTGTGCCACAGCTCTCAAGTTTTATCAGCGTTCCTCTGTGCAGGGAGTGGGGCTGACAGAGAAACTCACACTGGTCAAGTGCAGGGCATGACTATCTGTTGTGTTGAATGAAATGCCCCTGTAGTCCTGGGCACTGAAGACTTAGTCCCCAAGTGATTGTGGGTTGGGGAGTTAGGAAATTGTGGCCTTGTTGGTAAAAGTGTGTGACTCTAGACAACCAAATAACCCTATTAAAAATGGGTACGGACTAAACAAAGAATTCTCAACTGAGGAAATGCGAATGGCTGAGAAGCACCTAAAGAAATGTTCAGCATCCTTGGTCACCAGGGAAATGCAAATCAAAACAACCCTGAGATTCCACCTCACACCAGTCAGAATGGCTAAAATCAAAAACTCAGGTGATAGCAGATGCTGGCGAGGATGGGAGAAAGAGGAACACTCCTCCATTGTTGGTGGGATTGCAAGATGGTGCAACCACTATGGAAAACAATCTGGCGGTTCCTCAGAAAATTGGACATATCACTACCTGAGGACCCAGCTATACCACTCCTGGGCATATACCCAGAAGATGCTCTAACACATAACAAGGACATATGCTCCACTATGTTCATAGCAGCTTATTTATAATAGCCAGAAACTGGAAAGAACCAGATGCCCTTCAACAGAGGAATGGATAAAAAAAATGTGGTACATTTATACAACGGAATATTACTCAGCTATTAAAAACAATGAATTTGATAAATTCTTATGTAAATGGATGGAAACTAGAAACATTATC
Organism: Mastomys natalensis; assembly: GCA_021653895.1. Taxonomy (NCBI): domain Eukaryota; kingdom Metazoa; phylum Chordata; class Mammalia; order Rodentia; family Muridae; genus Mastomys; species Mastomys natalensis. The sequence continues at coordinate 108,726 of JAJTUV010001056.1, forward strand.
CTAAGTGAAGTAACCCAATCACAAAAGAACATACATGGTATTCACTCACTGATTATTGGATTTTAGCCCAGAAGCTTGAAATACTCAAGATTCAACTCACAGACCACATAAAGCTCATGACGAATGACAACCAAGTAGGGGGGGCTTCAGTCCTTCTTAGAAGGAGTAACAAAATACTCAAGGGAGCAAATATGGAGACACAGTGCAGGACAGAAACTGAAGGAGGGGCCGTCTACAGACCATTCCACCTGGATATCCATCCTATGTGCAGTCACCAAAGGTAGACGTTGATGTGGATGTCAGGATGTACATGCTGACAGGAGCCGATATAGCTGTCTCCTTAGAAGTCTGCAAGAGTCTGACATACTCAGAGGCAGATGCTCACAGCTAACCATCAAACTGATCATGGGGTTCCCAATGGAGAAGATAGAGTGAAGTCTGAAGGAGTTGAAAGGATTCGCAGACACCATGAGGAAAGCAACAATCCCAACCAACCAGAGCCCCCAGGGTCTAAACCACCAGCCTGGAGCGCTTAGGGAGGAACCCATGGCTCGAGCTATATATGCAAGGAGCTATATATAAGTGGGAGAAGAGATCCTTGGTCCCATGAAGGCTGGACGTCTTGGGGGGGGGGATATTCGAGGGTGGGGAGGTGAGGTACGGGGGAGGGTAGGTGGGGGTACACCACGTGGAGGCAGGAGGAGCGGGGAAGGGATAGTGAGTTCCTGGGAGGGAGGGGGGGAAATGGGGTAAGGAGAGAACATCTGAAATGTAAATAAAATTTCCAATAAAAAAAAAAAAAAAGTATGTGACTACTGCGGCAGTCTTTGAGAATAAAAGCTCTCCTGCCATCCCCAATATCCTCTCTCTGCTCCCCGTTTGCAGTTTAAAATGTGAGCCCTGTGCTCTCAGCTCCTGCCCCAGCAGCCAGGCTTCCCTGCCTGCCTCGAGGCGATGAGCTCTTATTCCTCTGACACCATAAGCCCAAAAAATCCTCCTTTCTATGAGTCGCCTCGGTTATTGTGTTTCGTCCCAGGCTATACCACAATAGTGAATGCAAAGTGTAAGTGTAGAGCTCAGTCACAGATGAATCGTCTATATCACGCCTCTTCCCCAGGGCTCAGGGACCTTCTGAAAGAGGGGTAAAAAGATTATGAGAGGCAAGGCCATGGGGGACTGGGGCAAAAGAGTGTCCTCTGAACGTGACAAGACCACCGGATTCATAATCCACAGAGCTGTGGTTTGCCTGAATGAGATTTGCACAAGATTAAGCCAGTCAACATGCCAGCATGGATAGGGGAGGGGTTTAGCAAGCCCCGCCCCTGACTGAGGCAATATTGATAGTTGATGGCTTTCTGGAGGAAACACACTTTTCTTTAAGGTGTGATCCCTGGTATATGGGTAGCATAGATGGACTGGATAAGCTATGGAAAGAAGCCATAATGTTGAGAATGGGAGGAATTAAGGGAGGAAATAGGGGTGATTATGAGTTAAATGCATTGCATGCATGTGTTTAATAATTAATAAAATATTGTTTTATAATTGATAAAAAATATTATTTAGAAGGAGCAAGTGTGATGCAATGGGGAAATGCCACTGAGAAGTTAAGAGACATAAGTTTGTGACTTACTAAATGTGCATGATTTCTGGGATAAGACACAAGAACTGCAGCAGCTGAGGAAGACTCGGTGTGCGAGCAGGACCCAGTCATAGCACCCAGGGGTGGAACAGACCCTGAAATCCCAAGCACAGAAGGACTTTCTTGCCTTTCCACCTCCAGACATCAAGAACACCAAATAGATTCCTCTCTCCTTGTCTGGTGCTCACCAGAAGCCAGATACTGTTCTAACTGTTGTTCAGCTTGAGACAAACAAAGTAAATTCCCACCGTTGAGGTGCATAGAGCAAGTGCAGAACTGTTTCCCTGGAGTTTTTAAAATGGTTGTCTGTTCGAGATCAAAGCAGGAGGGGCTGGCAAGGTGGCTCAGTGGGTAAGGCACTTGCGCCAAGCCTGAGGACCTGAGTTTCATTCCTGGGACTCACACAGTGGAAGGAGAGGTCTGCCTTCTGTAAATTGCCTGGGAACACCACATAGGCACTGTGGTACATGAGTCCCTGTACACATATATATTTACAAACTAAACAAACATAATACTTTAAAATTATTAAAACATTAAAAGATTATCTCTGCTTACTTATTCTCTGGGTGACTTCTTTTTACCTATATTCAAATGTATTTGTATATATCTAGGAAGTATTATATGATAATTTAATATATGGTAATGCATAGTGATTAAATCACAGGCACTAACATATTCATCTCTCTCAAACATCAGCTGTTCTAAGTATTTGGAATTCTCTCTCTTCTGGTTATTTTGAAATCTATAGTAGGATTGGTGCAAACTGTAACTATGTTACTGAGCTACAGAACACAAAACTTAATTTCCCCAAATATGTCTTACGACACGTCCCTTATCTAAACCTCTCCACCTCTCTTCCTCTCTCCCTCTCAGGCTCTAGTGCTCACTACATCTTCCAGTTTCCACAAATAAACGAGAACATCTTAGTAAGTCTAGCTTGGTTCTCTTAATGTGAAGACCTCCACTTCTACCTACTGTGATACAAATGATAGGGTTTCATTCTTCTCCTGGATGAATAGCTTTCCATTGCTTGAGTCCTTACCTTGGCTGTGGTGAATAGTGCTGTCCTATGTTCAACCTAGGAATTCAGGTATGCCTTGATATGGATAGGTAGGTTACAGTGGGATTGCAGGGTAGTGCAGTTTCTATGGATTAGTATACTGTTTTCCATAGCATTTATACTGACTTATATTTCCTCCAAAGCGTTTAAGCAGTTCTTCTTTCTTATGTCCTCACCCACATCTATGACACTTTGCCCTTTATAGTAGCTGTCTGTCTTAGTCAGCAAGCTCATTGCTGTAAAGAGAAACCAGGGTCATGGCAACTCTTATAAAGGAAAGGATTTCATTGGAGCTGGCTTACAGTTTCAGAGGTTTAGGCCATTACCATGGTAGGAAGCATGGCAGCATGCAGACAGACATGGTGCTAGAGAAGGAGCTGAGAGTTCTACTTCTGAATCTGCAGGCAGCAGGAAGAGCAGGAGACGGAGCTGACTTGAGCTTTGAAACCCCAAAGCCCATCTCCAGTGACTCACTTCCTCCAACAAGGCCACACCTTCTAATCCTTCTCAAGTGGCGCCACTCCCCGAAGATCAACCATTAAAATCTATGAGCCTATGGGAGCCATTCCTATTCAAACAACCACACCATCCTACATGGGTGAGTTTCATTTTCATTCATTTTGTTTTAATAATAAGCAATATTAAACATATCAAATGTTTACTATATTTGTATACTTATGCTTATGTATGTCTTCTGAGAACGGAGCATCCAAATCATCTTTTACTCTTTTTATTTATTTACGTATTTAGTGTGTGTCTGTGTGTGTGTCTCTGTGTGTGTGTGTGTGTGTGTGTGTGTGTGTGTGATGAGGGTACAGGCACTTCCATTGCATAAATATGGACATCAGAGTATACCTTAAGGGAACTGGTTCTCTTCTACCATGCTGAGCCCTGGAATCTCATTCAGATCATGAGGCTGAGTGACAAATGCCTTTACCTACTGAACTATCTCACTGGCTCTGAATTGTTTGATTATTTTATGTATCCTGGATACTAATCTTTGTCGGATGGAGATTGCAAATATTTTCTTCCATTGTCACATTATCTCTTCACATAGAAGCTTTATAGTTTGAGATAATCCATTGAACTGTTTGCACTTTTTTAAAAATTCACTTTACATTCTAATATCAGCCCCCTCTCATCCTACTGGCCCCTCACACAGATTCTGCCCCCATTCCCACTTCTCCTTCACTTCTGAGAAGCAAGAACCCTCCTTGGGTATCAACAACCCAACCCCCAACATATCAAGTCACTGCAAGACTGGACACATTCTCTCCCACTGAGGCCAGACAAGGTAGCCCAGTTAGGGGAACAAGATTCACAGGCAAACAACAGATTCAGGAATAGCCCCACACTAATTATTAAGGGACCATCATGAAGACCAAAGCTGCATATCTACTACACATGTGCGGGAAGCCTGAGTCCAGCCCTTACTTCATCTTTGGCTGGTGCTTCAGTCTCTGGAAGTCCCAGGAATCCAGGTTAGCTGATTCTGTTGGTCTTCCTGTAGAGTCCCTATCCTCAGCTTTTCCATAAGACTCCCTAAGCTTCATCTAAAGTTTGACTGTGGAGTCTCTGTATCTTTTTCCATTGGCTGCTGGTTGGAACCTCTCAGAAGACAGTTATGTTAGGCTCCTGTCTGCAACCATAACAGAGGATCATTAATAGTGTCGGCGATTGGTTCTCACCCATGTGATGGGTCTCGAGCTCCAGCTAATCACTGATCGGCCATTCCCTCCATCTCTGCTCTATCTTTGTCCCTGCACATCTTGAAGGCAGAACACACTTTGGATCAAAGGTTTTGTGTATGTGTGTGTTTGGGGGGGGGGGTTAGTGTCCTTATCCCTCCACTGAGAGTCCTGCAGAGGTACAGGCAGTGGCCACTTCAGGATCCGTATCTCCCACTGCTACGAGTCTCAGTTAGAGTCGCCCCCATAGACACCCAGGGGCCTCCCCACCTTCCAGGTCTCTGGCATGTCATAGAGATGTGCCTCCCACTACCTACCACTAATTTCTGGTCTCCCTGCCTCCTCACACCTGATCCTTACCCCACTCCCTCCCTATCCCCTCTCCCATCCATTTCCCTCCTTCCATCCACCTCTAATGACTATTTTATTTCCCCTTCTGAGAAAGATTCAAACAACCTCCCTTGAGCACTTCTTGCTATATTTGGCTTCTTTGGATCTATGGATTATAGCATGGTTATCTTGTACTTACTTAATGGCTAAAATCTACTGGTAAGTGAGTACATACCATGCATAGCCTTTTGGGTTTGGGTTGCCTCATTCGGATGATATTTTCTAGTTCCATCCATTTGCCTGCAAAATTCATGATGTCCTTGCTTTTAATAACTGAGTAGTAGTCCATTATGTAAATGAACCACATTTTCTTTATCCATTCTTCAGTTGAAGACATCTAGGTTGTTTCCAGTTTCTGGTATACGAATAAAGCTGCTATGAACATACTTGAGCAAGAGTCCTTGTGGGATTGTGAAGCATTTTTGGGAATATGCCCAGGAGTAGTATAGCTAGATTCTGAGGTAAAACTATTCTTAATCTTCTGAGAAACTGCCAATTGATTACCAGAGTTGTACAAGTTTGTAATCTCACTAGCAATGGAGGAGTGTTCCCTTTGCCTCATAACCTCACCAGCATGTGCTGTCCTTTGAGTTTTTGATCTTAGCCACCTGATGGGTGTAAAGTGGAATCTAAGAATCATTTTGATTTGCATTTCCTCAATCACTAAGGACTTTGAACATTTCTTTAAGTGTTTCTCAGTCATTAGGTATTCTTCTGTTGAGAATTTTCTGTTTAGCTCTGTACCACATTTTAAAATTGGGTCATTTGGGTTTGTGTCTAACTTCTTAAATTCTTTATATATTTTGGATCTTAGCCCTCTGTCAGATGTATGATTGGTGAAGGTTTTTTTTCCCAATTTGTATGCTGTTGTCTTGTCCTGTTCATGGTGCCCTTTGACTGGCAGAAGCGTTTCAGTTTCATGAGCCCCATTTATTAATTGTTGCTCTTAGTGCCCAAGCCATTGGTGTTCTCTTCAGGAAGTTGTCTCCTGTGTCAATGAGTTCAAGGCTATTCCCAATTTTCTGTTCTATTGGATTTAGTGTATCAGATTTCACATTGAGATTTTTGATCCACTTGGACTTGAGTTTTGTGCAAGGTAATAAATACGGATCACTGAGGGAAGTTATGATATATGAACTCAATCAGGAAAGAAACCTGGATACGGGAGCTGATACAGACGCCATGGAGGGATGTTGTTTACTGGCCTGCTCATCATGGATTCCTCAGCCTACTTTATCATATAACCCAGAACACTAGCCCAGGGAAGACACCAACCACAGTAGCCTGGGCCTTTTCTCAACAGTCACTAGTTAAGAAAATGCCCTACACTAATATCCAAGGTATACAAAGAACTGAAGAAACTAGATTTCAGACAATCAAATAACCCTATTAAAAAATGGGATACAGAGCTGAACAAAGAACTCTCAACTGAGGAAACTTGAATGGTTAGAAGCATCTAAAGAAGTGTTCAGCATCCCTAGTCATCAGGGAAATGCAAATGAAAACAACACTGAGATTCCACCTCATACCAGTCAGAATGGCTAAGATCCAAAACACAGGTGACAGCAGATGTTGGCGAGGATGTGGAGAAAGAGGAACACTCCTCCATTGTTGGTGGGATTGTAAGCTGGTACAACCACTATGGAAAGCAGTCTGGAGGTACCTCAGAAAATTGAACATAGTGTTACCTGAGGACCCAGCTATACCACTCCTGGGCATATACCCAGGAGATATTTCAACATACAACATGGCCACATGCTCCACTATGTTCATAGCAGCCTTATTTATAATAGCCAGGAGCTAGAAAGAACCCAGATGTCCTTCAACAGAAGAATGGATACAGAAAATGTGGTACATTTACACAATGGAGTACTACTCAGCTATTAAAAACAATGAGTTCATGAAATTCTTAGACAAATGGATGGAGCTAGAAAATATCATCCTGAGTGAGATGACCCAATCACAAAAGAACACACATGGTATGCACTCACTGATAAGCGGATATTAGCCCAAAAGCACACAATATCTAAGACCAATGCATAGACCTCATGAAACCCAAGAAGAAGGAGGAAGACCAAAGTGAGGGTGCTTTTGTCCTTTTTAGAATGAGTATCAAAAGATTCAACCAGAGCTCCCAGGGTCTAAACCTCCAGCCTGAGAACAGGTAAAAAGGAAACACCTGTGATGTCTGCTGGTAGAAGCTCTAATCCTGATGCTGGCCTCCAGACTTATACTCTTAGACCTTTGATGGGCCATTGACAAGGACACCAAACAGCTAGAGACTGACATCACTAATCTGAAGAAAATCCCTCGTTTCGAGGTCTGAATTGATCTCCAAAAATTGCAAAGGACTTTATTGGACTTGATTTACTCTTCTACAATAGAAAAGACTGTGTACAGCTCTTGACTGTGTACAGCCCTTAAAGAAGAATGTTGCCCTTACATAGACAAGACAGGGATGGTTAAAGCGAACATGAAAAAGGTCAGAGAAGGCCCAGAGAAATGACAGAGAGAGAAAGAGAAAGAGAAAGAGAAAGATGAGAGCTGGTACAAGGACTGGTTTTCAACCTCTCCATGGTTGTCAACCCCACTTCCTCCCATCTTGAGACCATTAACTGGGTTATTTCTGCTGATTTCTTTTAGTCCCAGGCCTTAAATAGGACTGACTAACTTTGTGATACAACAGATAGATAATTCGATAGCAAAACCTATTCAGATACATTATCATAAGTTAGCTATGGAGGACCACGAGACTCAAGATGAGGTTGTTACTTTATACAGGGTGTTCCTCAAACCCATCTCCACCCAACCTAAAAGAGGAGACTTCCACCCCTAGACCAAGCAGAGAGGGGCTACACAGAACCCTCTCTGTCTGGCGATCTGAATTCTTGCTTAGGCTGCGAGGCTAAGCACTGCAAGGGAATATAAATAAAAGTTTAAAATATCTATATGGGTTCCCTGAGGGACAAGCCTGACTGCATAAGAGTTGATGTCAAAAGTATCCCCTCTCCAGGATAAAAGACATTGGGATGGGTATGCCCCTCATGCCTCACTGGACAATGACAGGAGGACCGGAGCCATCACAAGGACTCCTTCAATTATTGGAGGTCAGGCCTCTATCCCCCCTTTGCAAGAATGGAATTGCCAAGGCCCTTCTATACTTAGAGCAAGGAGGAGATGTCAGGAGCAGCCCTACATATACACTAAAAGCCTAAAATTAGCCATAGGTCTAAAGACAGCAATAGTCCTCACATACATGCATGCTAACACCAAGTCTTGGGTCTCTGTGGAAAAACACTGAAACAGCAGGCTATAAGCTATTGTAAACAGGCGGCTTCTGTGGAAATTTACCAGCCCAAGTAGTCATAGGTCTTATAAATAGGCAGCCTCGGTGGACAGTACCAACTTAGGTAAGGACAGTGAATCATACATAGGCAGAGCCATAATGACCTGTTCCCTGAACCTTCACCCAGCTGATACCCTGTTCTGAAAGGTATCTGTACTCCCCCTGAACACCTATGCTCCGGTGCCATTCCCTTCCCCACATCCTCCTTTTTGTGTTATATAACCCGTGTAAATAAGTAAATTATGATGTGATTTAAATAACTAAATAAATTAAAAAAATAAAATAGATAAAAAAGAAAATGCCCTACAGCTGATCTTATGGAGGCATTTTCTCAATTGAGTTTCCCTCCTTTCACATAACTCTAGCTTGGATCAAGTTATTAAACTATCCAGTACAGACATCATAACTAGATACAACTATTGATTGCTTCCCTCCCTTGAAAGCTTACATGGTACCTGCAGAAGGATTTTTCAAAACATTGTTACTTACAGCAGAAAAACAAGTCTTCCTTTCTAATAAAGCTTTTCCCATTTCAATAGTTCTCTCCATTAGATCAGGCTGAGTGAGTCTGAAAGTACCTGAACATAGCAATGCAGAAAGGTTTGTCTGTAGTTAGCCATGAGTTCTCAACGGCACTCACCATGATCCGTTTAATTACTCCAGCCACAACGTGTTGGCTGTTGTGCTGGGGTCACTGGCAAACTCAACCCGTGGTACGCGGGATCCAGAACATCTTCTCCTGATTGAAGTTGTGCCCTGTGGAGATGTCTTAATGGCTTCCTTGAAGCGTGTCCTAAGAAATGCTGTCAACATGTATTCTTCCTTGTCAGGCCTCTGTTTTGTTAGGAATCCTCTAGAGTTCTGTCTGTCTGCCTGCGGTTTACTGCTGTGTCTCCTGTCTGGTCTCAAATCTGGTGTAGCTATGTTCAACAAAGCAGGGGCAGCTGACTCGGGGGAGCATCATCAACACTGCTCCTCGGGAGGCCGTTCCCCATCAGATAAGTCGCTAACACAGCCATCAGGTTCTGATACACAGCAATCATACCCTTGCCGCCTGATCACTCACTTGGAAAAAACAGTCAGCCACACGGTGATGCTATGGGCTTTACTGAAACCTCTGGCAGGGAGAATTTCGAAAGAAGGAGAAGGCTTATTCAAAAACTCGTACTACAGTGTGATTATTTTTAATAACAAAAATAACCTTTGACTCTAATAAAAGTAAAAGACAGCATCATCATCTAAGAATCCATTGCTGCTAGACCAGGCACAAGTGAAGGTTTCATTCTGTAGAAACCTGCAAGCCCAATACTGAGGCTAATAATAATAACACTGTGCTTATTGTTTATTTGTACATTAGAATGCTCCTACAGAGGGCAACTGTAGAAAGCCCATCAGCTTACACGTGTATATATTCTTTATGCACGTCTTGCAGATACACTTACATGTAAGCAAATGACTCAGCGAGGTTGCTCAACACCTTTAAAGTAGCAGAAGCTTAGAGAAAGCCAAGGACAGTGGTACACACTCAAGAGGTAGAGGCAAGAGGATGGCAAACTTGAGGTCAGTCTAGAATACACTGTAAGACTTAGTCTTAGGCAGGGAAAAGGTTCTGGGGCCAGTTAGATGGTTAAGATGGTTGCCACCAAGTCTAATAACCAGACCGTGATACCCAGGACCCCACTGTAGAATGAAAGAACCAAACCAACTTCTGCAGGTTGTTTTCTATTCTATGCATGTGTGTGTGTGTGTGTGTGTGTGTGTGTGTGTGTTGTGAATGTGTGTGTTTTAGAAAATTAAATCAAATGTCATGTATTGATTAGTAACTAAATAAATTAGATTACATCACACAACGGACTAAATCAGTTGAAAAAAGAGATATTTTGGGCAGAAAACGTTTGAAATAGGGTCTTCTTGAGCTCTTGACCAAATCCCCTAAGGGCTGGCACTACAAGTATGTGTCACCATACCCAGCTCAAAATAAAACATTTGTGGGTCTGTGGATGTAGCTCAATGGTAGAGTACGTGCTTAGGATGCATGAGGTCCTGGATTTGATCCTCAACACCAACACAGACCAAAGATTAGTTCTATGTTAATATGAGGAAAGTTTCCTGACATAATGTTAAGTGAAGAAAGCTAAGCATGGGAGAGAATGTGCATGTTCTACATGTACTAGTTTTATTCAGTGTAACTTGGGGAGGAAAGGGTTATTTGACTTATACTTCCAAGTCACAATTTATTATTTTGGGAAGTCAAGGCAGGAACCTGGAGGCATAACCATGGAAAAACTCTGTTTGCTGGCTCGCTCTTTGGCCCCTTCTCTAGCTCATGCTTAGCTAAGTTTCTTTAAAAGTCCAAGACCACCTGCCCAGGAAATAGGGCCACTCACAGTGAGCTGGACTTTCATACATCAGTTAAGACAATCAAGACAATCCCTCACTAACAGACTTACACTAGGCAGGAGCCTAGAATCACCTAAAAAAAAAAAGTCACAAGGTGATTCTAGGCTATGTAAAGTTGTCAGTTAATATAAATGTATCAGTGGAGAATACATGGCTATATTTACATTGAATTTACACGCTTCTAATGTATATTTACATATAGAGGAAGACTAAAGGTGGGAGGAAAAACTTTCACCATGTGTGTTTTTATAACTTAGGGTTTTTAATCAATGTTAATTTAGTACCTATGAAACAATTTAATTCAAATTTGAATTGAATGTTTTTCTTTATGAGTCATTTGAAAATGAGACTCTTTATGCTCTGAAATGATTTTATAGTTTACCATCTCTTTATTTTTTTTTAATTTTTGTTTTGTTTCAAGACAGGGTTTCTCTCTAAAACAACACTAGAACTTGCTTTGTAGACCAGGCTGGCCTCAGACTCACCAAGATCCACATACCTCTGACTTCTGAGTGCTGGGATTAAAGTCACTCACCACTATGACCAGCTATGAAACAATTTTATGAATGTATGTGTATTGATGCCTGCTCTTCAGAAGGGTTATAATAAAATCCTTCTGTCTCAACACTATTAACTACTTTCTCTTATTTAACTTCAACATACGGCTTATCACATTACTATAATTTAACAAGCAAAACCTTCCCAAGTAACTTGATTATACATAGTTCTCTTGACATTAAAGTGAGTGAAGGAAACTGCAAGAACAATTTGCATTATATTGTGCATCCATGTGAGGCGCATACTTACAAAGGAGCTGAGGCGAATTTTCAAACATGACTATGCTATCTGAACACCTTATTGTTGGTTCAGATTGTTCATACAAACAGCATGTACCACAACCAAATGATTCACATTTACATATAAAGAAACACCATACAGTAAAACAATATCACATTTTCTGACATATATATATAGAGAGATATATATAGAGAGTATATATATAGATATATATAGATATATAAAACAATGGAATCAATGGACTTCTGTCATTACAGAAATGCCATCAGTTATGTTACAGAGAAAAGTTACACAGCTGAATGTTATTTTAGCCAATTGATGAAGAATTCTGGAATAAGCCCAACCTAAACTGGAACCACTGCATGCACGGCCCTGGGTGACGGTCTTCATAAGAGAGACTTTCCTATCACACAATAGATTCCTCCATATAGAGTTTGTTTATATATAAATGTGTTAACACAGACATCTACTCAAACTTGACCAAAGAGTTCTACTTCCATTTTAAATCTTTTCATTAAATGATTCTTTCTACATGCAAATATATACATGCTAAGAAACAATACAAAAATAAAAAGAATCCAAAATCTAAGAAAAAATAGCCTCCAAGGAACAGTTTGTAGAGGATGAAAATATTCTGCTAGTCAAACACTTCTCAGTGAAATAACTCAGAAATGGTCCAGGGCTCTGAGAAATTTGTAAATTCCCCAGTCTAATCCCTTATAAATCTCCAAATATTTCAGAAGGAGATTAAACTATTAACATTTAGCATCACACATTCAGCAAATGCTGGTTTCATAAAGAAACACAGAGAGCTCATCATAGATAACTGTCTCCAAAGACAAGAAGACAAATAACAAAACTGTTCTGCCCAAGAAAAGAACCAGGGCTTGTGGGTTTAGGACTACAGATAACCAGGAAGAAAGGTGGACTTGGATGAGAATTCTGAAGTTAGCGAATACACAGCAACTCTTGAATGGTACAAACAATTAAGGTGCAGCATAGTTAAAATTCAGTTATAAGTGGTGTAGTGACTTCCTGGTTGTCAACCTGACTGTATCTGGAATGAACTACAGTCCAGAATTGGAAGGCTCACCTGTGATCCTGATCTTGAGGCTGGGAGATACAAGTTTCTGACCTGGATCTTGGCATGGAGATCTTGAGGCACAGTGGCTATGAATCCCAGAAGACGAAGGCAAGGAGATCTCTGAGTTCAAGGTCAGCCTGGAACAAAGCAAGTCCCAGATCCAGGCATGGTGGCACACACCTTTAATCTGGACCACACCTTCTGCTGGAGGCCTACATAAGTACATTGGAAGAAGGAAGATGCTCTCTTCTTCATCTGCTTGCCTTGTTGGACTGAGCAACTGCTAGATCCTTAGATTTCCATTCACAGCTGCTGCTGACCATCATTGGGGAGTTGGACTACAGACTGTAAGTCAACAACAAATCCCTTACTATATAGAGACTACCCATAAGGTCTGTGACTCTAGAGACTAATGCAAGTGGTTTGTGCAACTTGACTAAGATCTCCACATATCCCTGAGCTGTCAGGACATTGAGCAGTGAAGGAATTGGGGTTATATCCAGATAGAAGATGTATGTAGAGGTAGGCAGAAGAAAAAGTAATGTACATGTACAGAGGAGTAAGAGACTTCCAGAAGCAGTGAGGCACAAACAAGAGCCAAAATCCCAAGCTCTCCCACGTGATGTCATAGAGAGAACATGGGAAGAGTACCAAGGGTTGCCTCCCTCCATCTCCATATGGAATGAAGTACTGAGTGTGCTCATTAAATCTCAAAGGATAGGGTCACCCATCCAACCAGAGCTTCCACTAGCTCTCATTCTCTCTGGCCTTCTATAAGTGGAGCAAATACTAAAAGCAGGAGCACCTGAGACTGGCAGGACAAAGGCAGCACACAAGTTCAGGGCATTGACGTATAAGAGGCATCAAAGGAAGACACTTTCTCAGGAAGACATTGCTCTCAATAGATGTCACTCCTGTTTGAGCAGACCCCAACACAGATTACTAGCTAACATTTTTAAATATTGGTCATCTAAATTTAAGTTTGCACATGCTGTGAGCAATCAAACATCAGATTGCATATGATATGCTACTGGGAGGAAAATAGTCACTCTACAACAGGACAGATGCAATAGAGATTTAAAAAACAAACAAACAAACAAAACCCGGTTTCAGATGAAATGATTCCCACCCAGCAGTCGGCATAGAAGAATTAAAATTAGGTCAAGAAATAGTCTTATCAGCCTTAATTCTTCTCAGTTGTTAAAAGAATGCTTTTGTGATTCATCAGATAATAGTCCCACCACATGAAATAAGAATGACTTCAGGAGAAACCAGCCAGTTCATACCTACAAGGTCACTTCTTGTTCCCAGCAGCCTGTGGGTGCATCCTACTAAACTGTGCTTTTAATGTCTCCTGATGTGGAGGGAAGCTTGCCATCTTAAGGTCTGTGCTTAAATCCACACTTACCTTTGTACAGAGTTGAGGCCATCAAACTAGGTGTTAAGCATGGGCTGTTGTGCAACAAGAGAGATACGTTATAAAGAAACTCAAATGGTTTCCTATGATGAAAAACATATAGATATACACAAGCTGCAACAGTGTTCCGAGCTGATCTCAACTTAATATGTTGAAAGAAATGAAATTTGGAACTTTGCCTAATATAAGATATGTTATTAATAGTAAATGTGAGATAACTAGTGATCCTAAAAGATTTTTCAGCTGCAAAAACTACTGTCTCATGGGAGACAGGGAGAGAAACACAGCTTTCCTTTATAGAAAACACCCACAGAGACCCAAGACATCCCCTTCATTTAACTATAAGCCCATCAAAACTTCACAGAATACGATAATTTTATTTATGCGGTATCTCTGTCAGCAGACTACACATTCTGTTCCCTTCTCAAAATGTTATGAGTTCCTAGTCAGAAATGTAAAATCTATGTAAATCTTCAGAATCCTAAAAAAAATTCTGTACTGAAATTAACAGTTGCCAACACCAGAGACCTGGAAATAGATTAATCTTACTCCTCTTTGAAATTCCCAAACATTTACTCTTGAAGCTGGAGAGATAGCTCAGTAGTTAAGAATGCTTAGTGCTCTTACATAGGATCCGAGTTTGTTTCCCAGCCCAATGTGGGACAGCTCATAACTACCTATAACTCCAGCTCCAAGGGACCCAGTGCACTTCTCTGGCCTCCTCCAGCACTGAAGTCACACAGACACAGGCACGCGTGCGCGCGCACACACACACACACACACACACACACACACACACAAGAAAATGTAAAAGTTTTAGGGCTGGAGAGATGGCTCAGCAGTTCAGCATACTTGCTGTCCTCCCAGAGGATCCAGGATTGAGTCTCAGCACTTGTGTGATAGCTTACCTTTCTGTAACTCCAGTTCCAACTCCCTATACTAGCCTCTTGGGTAACTAAACACAGACATAAGCAAAACACTCATACACATAAAATTAAATTAAAAAAATTTAAAAACATTTACCTGTAAGACCTAGCTACTTAACATAAATCATTTTATCCTTTAAAATGAATCCAAAAGGATTATAGTTGGATTTATTGGTTCTGAGAACCTTATTATCAATTATAAAAGTAGGAGAATAAAAGTGACCAGCATCAATGTGTGCCATAAACACCTTGGAAATCTTGATCAGCATGAAGATATGGAAACTTGTTACTTTGTTAACATCAAGTATGAAACATCCCTTCTTTTTCTTTGTATTTTGCATATAGTTTGATGGTGCGTAGAGATGTTTGCCATGCTTCCTGGCAGCTCTGTCTGAAAAGGGGTCTTTGACCATCCAAAGTGCTTCCAGATGCAAACTGTCTCTGGCAAACTATCCACAAAGGATAACTTGTCCTAAAGCATAGACCCAAGCCAAGAATGGTGGTGAGGACCCATAACCCAAACACTTAAGGATAGCTTGGGCTGCATAGTGGCTCAGAGAAAGCAAAACAAAACAAAAGCATAAATAGAAAGCAGAAAGTTATTGCCAATAAACAACCCACTTAGTACCAAACAGTACTGTAGAGAGAATATCTTGTGTGTTTATGGATGTATCACCTGTCAAAAAGCTGATGGCCTATGGCTTGGGCAGGAAACAGAATGTGGGACATCTGGGAGGAGAAAGAATTGTGGGGTAGAGCCTGGTGGGAGTTTGGCTGGGATATCTACCCCGGAAGATGTGAGGAGACAGATGCATAGTACCTGAGTACCAGTCATGTGGCAGAATGTAGGCTAAAATAAATGGGTTATCTTTTATTTAGTTATGCGTCTAGTCAGAGAAGAGCCTAGCTATATAGCTGAGATATTTGTAAATATATTTTGAGTCTGAGTCTCATTTTGGGGGGCATGAGACTGGAAAGAAGAACCGGACCCCACCTTCAACACAGCACATATTAAGAATAGACGTTAATGAAAATAACACTCATTATGGAGATTCCTAAACCATAACACTATTGAGTTCTTACACCTCCAGGTCCCCTCATCCACACAGTAGACCTTTCAAAGGCCAAGGTTATTGTGGAGGTTAAGACAGAGAAGACAGCATTTACTCCCTTGACACACACAACACTCACTGGATACTGAGTAACAGGAAAGCAGCACTTGGACTTGACTAACTGCTATTTTTTAAACTTGAGCTGTGCTCCCGAGGCTTTTGATACTGTGAGGAGACTCCTTCAATTGAACCCTGAAAATCCGGTTTCCAAGGCATAACAGGCATGGTCTCGGGAGGACCTCTCACAGGTTTTTTTTTTTTTTTTGAGAAGAAAGAGTAAATGTAGCCTTGGCTACAAAGTTGTCATGCTTTTTAAAACTATTACATTGATTAAAAATACAAGTGTGTAATGTTTTAAAGGGTAGGAAAAAGACCACACTTTGGAATTTAAAAACAATAAGCAAGGAGACAAACTGGAAACATGATTTGACAGTTTCAAGAGAACAAAACTAAAGTTGTCTGCTGAGCTTCTCTTGCCCTTGTCTGTGACTTGGGGCCCTTTGTTCTCTCGAACTGTCAGCAACCCTCCAGGAAGCCACTCCCTGTCCACAATGCCTGCTTTTATGTCTTCAATCAAAATTTTAAGCATAAGATCACAGGTACACAAACCATTTCCACCTTCAATTTGCAATGTTAAATAGAACAATTTCATTCTCCTAAGTGACAGGAGAAAGAAAATATCAAATCCTACAGCTGTTGGAGTAGTTGGAGTCTTCGCTACAGGTGAGCATATATTGCCATCTACTGTTGAGAAAAAGCAAAATGGCCAAGCCAACATTTCTTTAACCTTATTGAGGTTAAAGACACGTTATACAATTAAAATGGGAAAAGCATAGTTCAACATAGTCAGTTTCTTCTCCTCATTTATGTGGACTTTAGTATTCATAATTTGAGAACAAAACAGAAGAGTGTATAATAAATGAGGAGAGTTTGCCTCTAGAACTAGAGAAACTATTAATAACTATTGTTACTTTTGATTAAAAATTGAAAGCAAATCATATTTTATCGGTTTCAACCTGGATCACCATATTTGTAACTATAATATAGGAGAAGAAATGTACTGGCTGGGCGTGGTGACACATACCTTTAATTACACGGCAACACACGGGCAGGGAGGGGGCAGGGGGCAGGTGGATCTCTGAGTTCAAGGCCATTCTTTTCTACAGTTAAATTCTAGGTTAGGCAGAACTACACAGTGAATTTGTCTCCCTTTCTCTTTAAAAATGTAAATGATATCTCCCACATACACACACACACACACACACACACACACACACACTTTTTTTTTTTTTTACTATTTGGACTCTTTATTTCTTTTTGTACATTAGGCCATACAATGGACTCCAGCAGCTCAGGCTCCTTCCAGTTAGTCCTCCCCTAAGTGTGCGTCTCTGGGTGATGCAGGCGCAGGCTGGCGCTTCAGCTGAGCCCAGATGCCTTTTCCTTTGGCTCCCCCTTTCTTCTGATCATTTCTGTCACCTGTTTCAGGAAGCTGTCTCTACTCTTAGAATGCTTGATGTGCTCAATCCGTATATTGATTCTCTTGGCAAGAATCTTGCCCTTAACTTGCGTGCTTCCAATGATGCTCACGGCATGCTGGGTGACATTGTAGATGCTTCCAGTTTTGCCAAGGTAACATTGTAGCCGGTTCCCGTGATGGCTACAGTATCACCCTTCTTGTAGATGTAAGTGGCCAAGGAAAAACTCCATGTTTCATAAAAGGCCTAGAGAACACATAGGGGGCTCCCCTCCTCTTGCCTCTTGTGTCTGTTATTTTGATGAATTACTGGAAAGCGACTGCTGCAGCCGAAAGCAGTATTTCCCCCTTCAAAATACCTTAACTTAATTTCAAAAGTTAACGTCATGCTGCACAATTTCTTTGTCTTCCCATAAAACCCACAGGAAGTGCTTATGACAAAGTATTTAATTTTGCACTCATTTATGAATAAGTTTTCTTTAGAAAATTAAGGTCATTACCACTTAGCCTGTGTTAGGCCTCTAATAATACATGCTTAGCTCAGATATAAAAGAAGCCACTGTAGATTAAAAAAAAAAAGCTGCCACAAAAACCAGGCATGGTGGTGTATACCTCTAGTCCCAGCACTTGGGAGGCAGAGGCAGGAGGATGTCTGTGAGTTCAAGACCAGCCTGGCCTACAGAGTGAATTCCCAGACAGCCAAAAGCTATACAGAGAAACTCTATCTTAAAACAAAACAAAACAAACAAACAAAAAAAAAACGTGCCACAAAAACAATACCTCTGAGTCAGAGAATCAGGTCATGTTCCACATCTCCTGCTAATCAAGGGAGATGGAGTCTGAGCCCTCAGATCAATCGTTGTGAAGGACGACCTGTCTACGTTCTGGAAGCTAGTTTTGTGCTGGAGGAAACAGTTTCCTAGGTGAAATTCAGTGACACATCACAAAACATTTTCTCCTTCAAAGAATATTTATTAAATTCTTGTCAAAAGCCAAACATTGCTCCATTTTTAAACTTCAATTTTTATTATCATCAGTGTGTATATGAGTGTATGACTTGAATGTGTGTGTATGATGTTATATTGTGTATGGTGTATGTATGGTGTGGGTATGAGTGTATGTATTGTGTTGTATTTTGGTGTGTGTGTGTGTAGCATATTGTGGTGTGTGTTATGAGCTTTGTATGAACATACTTGTGTCAGTAATGTATGCTGGCTAGATGTTGGTGTGACTGGGTGTGCACATATTCATAGAGGGGTTTGCTTTTTACAGTCCATACATCACACTTGTCTTCTAGGAGAGAGCTGACATAAGGAGGATGAGTTTTAATCTGGGGGAATAACAAGAAAGGTGAGGGGATATGCTCAAATTATACTGTATAAATTATATGAAATTCTCAAAAATTAAATTAAAAGATATTTAATTTACATTTTACCATCTTAACCATTTAAGCATACAGTTCAGTAGAAACCAGTTGTCTTAGTTAGGGTTTTACTGCTGTGCACAGACACCATGACCAAGGCAACTCTTTTTTTTTTTTTTTTTTTTTTTTTTGGTTTTTAGAGACAGGGTTTCTCTGTATAGCCCTAGCTGTCCTGGAACTCACTCTGTAGACCAAGCTGGCCTCGAACTCAGAAATCCTCCTGCCTTTCCCTCCCAAGTGCTAAGATTAAAGGCATGCACCACCACTGCCCAGCCAAGGCAACTTTATAAGAACAACATTTAATTGGGGCTGGCTTACAGGTTCAGAGGGTCAGTCCAGTATCATCAAGGCGGGAGCATGGCAGCATCCAGGCAGGTATGTTACAGGAGGAGCTGTAACTTCTACATCTTCATCTAAAGGTTACTAAAATACTGACTTCCAGGCAGCTAGGATGAGGGTTTTATACCCCACACCCACAGTAACACACCTATTCCAACAAGGCCACATCTCCTAATAGTGCCACTCCCTGTGCCGAGCATATATAAACCATCACACAAGTATATTCATCTTGTTGGAATATAATTCCCCAAAGATTATTTCTTGCAATAAGGGAAGAACTTCTTGATGGAAATGAAATTTTCAATTAATTAATTAAAATATTCTATTTAAAGAAAATATGTACTAAACATCAAGTATGTGCCAGGTTTTCACATGTATCAGCAATACAGTCAAAAGGAAACAGTCTCCGGGATATAGTGCTTGGGTAGTGTGTGTAAGGCCTGAGTCCAATCCCCAGGCTGTAGGAAGAGCTTCTCCTCCCTCAAGGAGCCTCATGGTCTAGGGGAGGCGAGAGAGCAACAAACCTCATAGCTCAATTAGAAGAATGAGTTAGACGTCTGTGATAGAAGGAAGGTTGCTATGCAAAATAAAAGGTGATAAACTTGTTTCTGCTTAGAGGGACACGGCAAGAATCTAGGAGGTGTGGTGGCAGAAAACTGAACAGCGCATGATCAGCACAGAAAGGATGTTTTCTGAGACCCTTGGGTCAGTGATTATGCACCAGCATGTGTCTGCTAAGAAGGATCGTGCAGAGCTGTCTCAGCCGTGTACATCTGGAGTCACATGGGGAAGGCAGCGAACAAAGGAAGTAAAAGGGAACAGGAGTGGGCCACGTTAGACGGTTGACACAGAGGGAGGCAGAGTAATGTGTGACACCATAAAACAGGAGGACACCACAACTGAGGGACGTGGACAGACTAGGCTGCTCAGCTTATAGGCAGAGTAGACTTTAACCTTGCCTGGTCTCTGGGAGAATAACAACTTGGGCCAAAGAAGAAAAGATACAGAGGGACACAAGAAAGTCAATTACTTTGTTTTTTATTAGTTCTTTGAGTTTTATACAACGAGTCTTGATCATATTTGGTGCTTCTTCCAAAGTCTCCCAGACACCCCTCTTCTCCAACCCTCCCACTCTGTGTCCCCCCGTCCCTTCTCTGGACCCATTCATGGTATCCAAATGTCTTAGGCACATGGTCTTTCACAGGAGTATGATCAGCTTATAAGGGGCTACAAGCTTAGAGAAAATTCTGTCCCTCCTCAAGAGCTAACAGTAATGTCACAGCTAAAGGTGGAGTCAATTGTGCACCCAACTCCCTTCCCCATGCTGAGATTTGATCTGGCTTGGGCTTGCACAGGTCTCATGTAGGCTGGCCCAAACATAGTGAGCTTATCTGTGCAGCTGCCATGGATAGAACTATTTTAAAACAAACTTTTATTCATTGGGACATTTCTGATCCTTCTACAGTGTAACTGTTTAAGGTTGTGTGTTATTGTCACTTTTCTAACAAAGCTATTCTTTACTATTAAATTCTTTTTTTTATTTTGAAATACTTAACAGATTCATAGGAAGTTACAAGGATAGTACAGAACAGTTCCAGGTACTCTTCTTCCAGTTTATTTTACATAACAATAGCCCAATGTCAAAACCAGAACATTCACATAGAAACAATGTGTGTGTGCAAGCATGCATGCATGTATGTGTGTCTGTGTTTCTTTGTCTTCCTGTCATGTGTAGATTTGTATAACCAATAATGAGATCAAGGCACAAGACTATTTCATGTAGCCTTTCATAGTTAATTCTTTGCCTTCTTTCCCTCTGCCAAACTTACCCCTGGCAACCATTGATCTGTCCTTCATCTCAACAATTTTCTCATTTCAAAGATACTACACTGATAGAATCATATCAAGGAATATGACCTTGTGTAACTCTCTTGTTTCAAATTTGATCATGTAGATCAATCAGAATCAAGATGCCTAAGACATATCCAGGTTATATGTTGTAGTGGTTTGAATATGTTTGGCCCAGGGAGTGGCACTATTTGGAGGTGTAACCCTGCTGGAGTAGGTGTTGCCTTGTTGGAGGAAGTGTCTCACTGTGGGTGTGGACTTTAAGATCCTCCTCCTAACCACATGGGAGCCAGTCTTCTCCTAGCAGCCTTAAGATGAAGACATAGAATCTCAGCTCCTCCTGCACCATGCCTACCTTGACATGCTCCCACCCTGATGATAATGGACTGACCCTTTGAACCTGTAAGCCTGCCCCAATTAAATGTGCTCCTTTTGAGTTGCCTTGGTCATGGTGTCTGTTCACAGCTGTAAAACTCTAAGACATATGTACTGTGTCCAGTTCAGTCCTCTTTATTCCATATTCAAATTATGAGTACAACATAGCTTAATTCACCATTGACTGACTAAGGAACATTTTGGTTGTCCTCAGTTTGGGGCTGTTAAAAATAAAGCTGCCTTGGATAGTTGTGTATAGGTTTTGTGTGAATGTACATTTTCATTTTTCTGAGATAACCTTCAGAAGTGTCTGCTGAGCCATCAAGGAAGTAAATGTTTACACACACACACACACACATTGAAAGGATAATCCTTCCAGTTAAGAATCATTTATTCTAGATTATAGACCACATACTCTGTTCCAGGCCAGCCTCGGTTGCCTAGTGAGAGTAAGGGAGGAAGTCATGGAGGAAGTGGGGTTAGATGGGAAGAGATGGAGGAAATAGGAAGGAAATGAGGAGAAGAGGATGGGAAAGGAGAGGAGAGAGACAAAGAATGATGGCCATCAAGGGCTTGGGAGATAAGTAGACTTGCAGTTGAATCTAGTGTCACCATAATCAGCTGTTGAACTTGGGGAATCAACTAACCTGCTATAGTTTTGTCATTTTTTCTAAAGTAGAAATTCCTGTAACCTCTCAATGGCCACTAAACAGTACCTAATATCAGCATGGTGATTTCCTACTCTAGCGTTCACCAAACCAGCAGAAGTTCTGAATATTAGATGCACAGTTCTGCTAATTATTCAGTGAGAAGGAAACTCACTGTAGAGTAGAACCAAGAGTGTAGGAAAAGATGGCACACTTAAACTTAAGAGTAGCAGGGGCTGAGCAAATAATCCCACAGACTGAGAGGCTGAGACAGGAGACCAGTGAGCCTACAGGAAGGTGAAACCAGCCTGTGTAACAGCCAGAACGCATGGGCAGGGATCCCTAGGAGACATGCTGGAAAGTCGGAACGTGAGGTAGGAAACCAAGGGGTTCGCGAACATTTAGAATTGAACAACTGAACAGAGACCTAAAATAAAAGTTCCAAGATTCACATCGGACAAACGACAACAAAATCCAGAAGGTGTGGGATGTGGTTTCTAATTTCATCCCGACAAGGTTCTGGTTACTGATTGTTTCCTAAGCTACAGATACTGTGACACATTCAGACACAGAGACAAGAGGAAGGCTGAACAGTTATTGCTTTCAGCTGATCAGATACTGACTTATCCCCTGCATGAGGTCTCGGACTAAGCTTTAAAATAAAGGTGGACCACCATGCTGGAGTGCTGACGGCAATGGGGTGAGGTCATTGAAGAGAGGCCAGCTCCAGGTAGGAGCCTAGACAGGCAGAAAAGATCAAATAAAAGCAGATTTTGACACTCTGTCAAGTTCAAGGAGACCAGCCAAAGATAAAAGGCAGGAATAGTCCAAAATTCAGTCAGTACAGTGATGAAGCAAGTGATGTGGATAAATTTCTGATCCCAAACCAGGCTTCTTGAGGCTGGAGCAACGGGTCAGCATGTAAAAATGCTTGCTACCAAGCCGAACGATCTGATTTCAATCCCCAAAACCCATAAATGGAAGGAGTCAACTGACTTCCACGGCTTTCCTCCCACACAAAGATCAGCATCCACGTTAACCCTAAGTGTGTAAATAAGCATATAAATAAATGTAATAGGACAGACTTATATCTATGCTCTGTCAACCGCTGTTTCTGTGAAGCCCCAGGACCATTGAATACCCAGAAAGAAATCAAAGACCTGCTATAAATGATTTGAAGAATGGGGAAAAAAAAAAACGCTGAGATTATCTCATGTAAGACTAGTATAAGGTATTGATTAATATGCTTTGGGATGAAGATAACGGGAGACTCTAACTGAAGACATTTCCCACAATAAAAAAAGAGTTATAATTCTTCTTGTGGAAGAACCCCTGGGTCTCCAAGATCATCCAAGACCACACATCCCTGGACTTAAGGCAAGCCCAGGACACCATACACTTGCTGCTTCCTGACACCTTCCTCACTCCTGCTGCTACCATGGAGTGAGGATTCATGCACAGGGTTTTAATCAAGATAAACTCAAAGCATTTACTTGGAGGGCCAGAACTGGGAAATACATAATTAATATTGACTTCTAGCAATCACTCTTCAGTTAGTTGAATTCTGGATGACCGAGATTCTTTTTGACGTCAACCTTCATATTTCCTGCTTTGCTGGACACCACCTCTAAGGTCAGAATAGGGTTTCCTTCTATGGGTTTAAATTACTTTTCTTTACCTTCATTCTTGGGTTAATTCAAAATGGTCCTTGTAAGGAACAGGGAGCTATGGTTTAAATTGCATAGCGGGGCACACTCATATGGTTCACCCAACCCAATCAGAGAAAGCAGCTTATGGGCTTCTCTGTAGAAAGGGGCTTGAGTCTGTGAATATACTGGGACGTCCGCAAGACTAGACGGAACAGCTGAGCCTAAGCCAAATATTCTCTCTCTTTAGAGCTCTATCTCCATGTGGGGACATTAAGTTAGCTTTCTCTGGCCTGTTCCAGATTTTACATACCAAGTAATCTATTTATCTACTATACTAAATTCTGATGGAATAAGAGTTGGCTTCTAAAGTAAGAATATCCATTGATTGTGGAATTACTCCTGTAATCTCAGCATGAGTCTGAGACAAAAGGATCATGAGATCAAGGCCAGCCAGAGCAACACAGTGTTCCAAAACAGCCAGATTCGACAATCTCCTAACCCCTAAATGTCAGCTAGGGTTACCTCTCTGGTGGGTGACAGGGCATTGATGAGGACAGGAGAGCACAGAAAGGAGACTAGCAGTTTAGGGACGAGAATCCCCGTTCATAGTCTGGGCCATGAGATATAGAAAAATACAGTTGAGGGACTACTTGGAAGCGCACGGCATGAAAAGCATGCAGAGTGAGAAAAAGAGAGGATCTGCTTTTGTAACTTCAGTTTTTATGTTATGTGTATGAGTGTTTTGCTCACACCTCATGTCTGTGCCTGGTGTCTGAGGAGGTCAGAGAGGGGCACGGATTCCATGGAACTGGAGTTATGAATGGACGGATTCCATGGAACTGGAGTTATGAATGGACGGATTCCATGGAACTGGAGTTATGAATGGACGGATTCCATGGAACTGGAGTTATGAATGGTTGTAAGCTCCCATGCGGATGCTGAGAATCAAACCTGAGTCCTTTTTAAGAGCAAGAAATGTTCTGAACTACTGAGCAGAGCAAGAAATGCTCTGAACTACTGAGCCATATCTCCACGTCTCCTCCTTCTATTTTTAACTTTTGATGATCCTGACACAGTTGATAAAATTGTTGTTCAGAAATACATCACTCACAGGCATAACTGAGATGAGAAGAGCCCTTTCTCAACAAGAGACTCAGTCTGCTGGAGCACAGAGACATCATGGAGGTGGATTGGGCAACTTTAAGGCTCATGGTGGAAACTTGAGAGGTGGTGGAGGTAATTTAGTCATGGTGGAAACTGGTAAAGAAGGAGGCTGTGTAAGTCGAGTCTGTGGAGCAGAGGTAGTTATGGAGGTGGTGATGGTGGGTATAATGGATTTGGAGGTGTTGGTGGCAGCTGTAGTATTGGTCCTGATTACAGTGGTAGAGGGGCTGTGGTCCTGGTTACAGTAGCAGAGGGGCTGTGGTCCTGGTTACAGTGGAGGGGACTGTGGTCCTGGTTACAGTAGCAGAGGGGCTGTGGTCCTGGTTACAGTAGCAGAGGGGCTATGGTCCTGGTGACAGTAGCAGAGGGGCTGTGCTTGTCCTGGTTACAGTGGCAGAGGGGCTGTGGTCCTGATTACAGTGATAAAGGGGCTGTGGTCCTGGTTACAGTGATAGAGGGGCTGTGGTCCTGATTACAGTGGTAGAGGGGCTGTAGTATTGGTCCTGATTACAGTGATAGTGGGGCTGTGGTCCTGGTGACAGTAGCAGAGGGGCTGTGCTTGTCCTGGTTATAGTGGTAGAGGAAGCTTAGGTAGTGTTGGACCAGCATATGGAAACCAACATGGTGGCAGAGGAAAATACTATTGTTACAATGAAGGAATAAGTTTTGGTGGTGGTAACGATGGTGGTGGTGGGAACTCTAATGACTTTGGAAATTACAGTGGACAACAGCATTCAAATATAGACCCATGAAGCAGACCAGTGTGGTGGAGGACTCTCAGGCAATCCCTGTGGTGGTGGCCATAGATCTAGTGGTGGAAATTTGAGATAATGTAACAGAAATTTATACACACACACATATGGAGAGAGAGCAAGATCAATTAAAATTGGATTTTCTGCTTATAATAAAATAATGTTGCTGTTACATAATTCTATTTTTTAAATTTAATGTTATTTTTTACTTAGTCACTTTACATCCTGCTCAGTGCCCCCTCTCCATTACTCCCACCCACAATCCTTCCTCCATCCCTTCTCCCCTTCTCCTCTGAGCAGAAGGTTTTTAAAACATCAGAGAAGGACTACAGTTCCTAGCAGGAGATTGAGAAGTTGTCAGGAAAGCTGAAGGTTACTATGAGACAGTCATCCCAAATGCATTAGAGGAACTGTAAAACTCTGCCACAGAAGGGACAAGGATCTGTAGTCAGCTGAGTTGCTGCAGCTGAAACAGGAAACCCTTGTGCAGTCCTGAGGCTTTTCTCGGATGTAGCTTTGTCTTTGTCTTTTCATCATGTTGGGTATATTGCCTTGTAAATTATGGTACTGATACCATGAATTAAAAATAATAATAAAGAATTTTCCTAAATCACCAGCCTGGGAGCGCTTAGGGAGGGACCCATGGCTCCAGCTATATATGCAAGGGAGCTATATATAAGTGGGAGAAGAGATCCTTGGTCCCATGAAGGCTGGACATCGTGGGGGGGTATTCGAGGGTGGGGAGGTGAGGTACGGGGGAGGGTAGGTAGGGGTACACCATCATAGAAGCAAGAGGAGGGGGGAAGGGATAGGGAGTTCCTGGGAGGGAAGGGGGAAAATGGGGTAAGGGGAGAACATCTGAAATGTAAATAAAATTTCCAATAAAAAAAAAAAAGAATTTTCAACTATCCAAAAATTAACTCATAGATCAAAATTATCTTCGAGAATATTCTTGCCTTGTTTATAAGAGTACTCATAGGGATCTTTCTGTAATAAATAACCAATTAAATAAGATGGGAGCTAGTGATAGGAAAAGAGAGAAATGGGCAGGGAGAAGGGAAAGGATATGAAGGTGAATTTTCATTGTCATATATACCAAATTAGGAAACATGAAGTTCCTGTCACTTCCTGTAAATGTCATTATTTCATCACTCTTTATGGCGGAATAAAATCCCATTGTGTATATGAACTGCACTTGCTTTAGTACATTCATCTGCTGATGGACATCTAGGGTGATTCCATTTCTCAGCCATTATGAGTAGTGCGGCCTTGTGTGGTACGTAGTTGACTGGTATAGCCAAGTCATATGGTAGTTCTGGTTTTAGCTCTGTCTTCTGTAGCAGTTTAGTCTCAGCAGCGTAAGGTGCCTGGGGTAAGAAAGACTCTCAGTGCAGTTCTAATTTGCAGTTTCCTGGTGGCTAAGGATACTGAATGCATTTCAGATTTGTATTTATTTTGTGTTTATACCTGTACATATTTTGAGAACTGTCTATTTATGAATCCATTTATGGATTGGACAGTTTATTTGGGTGCTTAATTTTTGTTTTCTTCTTATATACTCTAGACGTTAATTCTGTCTATAGTTGAGAGGTTTTTTTTTCTCATTCTGTAGGCTGTCTTTCTTTGCTGTGTGTATGAGTGCATGTGTGTGCGAGAGTTATGAAAATAGAAAAGAAGGGCTGGAGAGATGGCTCAGCAGTTAAGAGCACTGACTGTTCTTCCAGAGATCCTGAGTTCAATTCCCAGCAACCACATGATGGCTCACAAAATCATCTGTAATGGAATCTGATGCCCTCTGCTGCTGTGTCTGAAGACAGCTACAGTGTACTTATATACATAAAATAAATAAATAGATACATCTTTTTTTTTTTTTTTTTTTTTTGTTTTTTGAGACAGGGTTTCTCTGTGTAGCCCTGGCTGTCTGAACTCACTCTGTAGACCAGGCTGGCCTCGAACTCAGAAATCCGCCTGCCTCTGCCTCCAGTGCTGGGATTAAAGGCGTGCGCCACCAACCCCGCTAGATACATTTTAAACAACAACAAAAAAAGAAAATAGAAAAGAAAAAGAAGAGATCATAAGAGAGTAGGCAGGAAAGAGGGTAATGAACTACATGTGACATTAAAACAGAAAGGAGGCATAATGGTGGGGGCCACAGCAGAAGGAGGACACTGAGGAGAGGGACACAGAAGAGCAAGTATAATGGTGTGTACGCATGAGCTTCCCATAATGAACCCATTGCTTTAAATGTGAGCTTAATAAAAAGAAAACACAAATTAAAAATTTCCCTCATTTTCTACCTCTGACTCTGCTGCCTACAGTAGTGTTGTCCTGGTAACACACAGAGCATTACTTGCAGGCATCTGCTCAGCAGGTTTCATCTGTGCTAGCAGAATAAGGAATGACACCAGATTGTTTATTCTTCGCCTCAACAGTGCTCGCTCCTTCATTCATTCAACAGTGTCTGAGCACAGCTATGGCTTGGATCTGGGATGCCCCCTATGGCCCTACTTTAAGAAGCAGGGCCTAATGAGAAGTGTTGGGTCAGTGAGGTGATTACAGGACCCAGGTTTCATCTTCTTTCTCTTGTAGTTGATACTGCTTTTATCAAATGCTGCTGTGCCACTGTGCCAGACTCCAGAAGAGGCGGAACTGTAAGCCCCAAAACTGTGAGCCAAAATTGACCTTTTCTTTTTATATGTTGGTCATCTCTCAGGTATTTGTTACAGTAAGAGAGAGCTGGCACAAATATCTTTTATGTTCTGGGCTTCAGGAATCTGCCCACTAGTTAAATGACTTGCTCATCTATAGCTCTGTTAAAAAAAAAAAAAAAAAGAATATGCACAAATAATTTATTACAAACTAGGAAAACAAACCAACCAAATACTATAAGACGAAGGAGAACTTGCTTTAAAATGATGCCAGGGAAGCTTCTAAGAGGTAGCCATTGAGACGTGAGAATGAAAAGATGCCAAGGTCTGCCAGAGCAACGAACGCAGAGACGTTCAGGTGAGAGAGAGCTTGGCGAGGCGCAGGAAGTGAAAGGAGGAGGGTGTTGTGTCTGGGAAACAACATAGGAAATGGATGGTTAAAATGAGGTTGGAGATACATGTAAGGACCAGTTTGAGCAATGCTGTGATGGGAATCCTCAACTGTATTCCAAGTGCCAAGAGGAAATACTGAAAGCTATGTAGAGGGGTATGGCTCATTTTGCTTTTTAATAGTCATTCTGCCTGTCTCATGAAGAGTCAACTGGTGGCAAGTTGTGGTGGTTTAAATAAAATAGCCCCCATAGCTTCATAGGGAGTGTCAATATTAGGCACTTCCTTGTTGGAGGAAGTGGGTCACTAGGGGGTGGGCTTTGGGATCACAGCTCAAACCTGGCAGTGTGTCATTGGCTTCCTTCCTGCTGCCTGCCAATCTGGATGTAAAACTCGACACTATGCCTTCCTGTGTGCGGCCATGCTTCCTGACATGATGCTAATGGACTAAACTTGTGTAACTTGTAAGCAAGCCCTAATTAAATGCTTGCCTTTATCAGAGTTGCCATGGTCATGATGTCTCTTCATAGCATTAGAAACTCAAACGAAGATATAAGTTGAAGACAAGAAACATGGAGACTAAAGAGGGGGTCTTCTCAGAAGACAGTGAACTAGAATCAGACCAGATGGCCATACAGATTTGAAACATAACAAAAGGTGTGTCTTGTAAGAGAGGGGAGAGCAAAACACTGGGCATAACGCCCAGATTACTGTATGGCATTTACTGAAATGAGAAAACTGAGAACTAGGCTTGGGAGTTTAAATGAAGAATGTAGTGGTTTAAACAGCACAGAAGTGTGCTGTGTAATATTTGTATAATCTTTCTCTCCAGGAGGACCTTTAGGGATGGGCTTTCGCCTTCCGTGTCTCAACATTCCAAACCACACAACAGGCTGCAGAGTTGGTATGCAGCTGAGCTTACTAAGTGAATATCACCACTTTGTAAATACTTCATTTATTTCAACCTGTAATGAAATTACAGTTACCGCAGCTGGGATGTGCTTATGAGGTGGAATGTTCACCTCACAGGGACAAGACTCTTCGCACCACAAACACTGATGGGATGATAGTTACTGCACAAAGCTTTTAAATCAGCTTTCACTGAGGCAGACCAAGACAACAACAAAATATGGTGGGCCATTAATTGTTTAAGATGAGAATGAAAAGGTATGAAATGTTTGTCTTTTTAGGTTTTGCTTGCTTAGTTTTCTGTAGTTATACTAAAAACTCGAGTTTAATGGTTTAAGTGTTTAAGTTATTGGGCCTGCTTCTGACTTTCTTCAAGCGATTTTATTTCTCTGGGTTTCAGTTTCTCCACTTGAAAAAGGAGGTCATGTTAGTTGTCTTACCTCAGATGAATGTCATAAAACTAAGCCAAGTTGTTTTTTGTTATTGTTGTTTTGTTTTTTTTCCAACAGAGAGGGGCCCAGAAAAACAATAATTATTAGATGGAGAAATTAAGTATTTATTATTATTATTAGAAGGAGAACCACAATTTCAAAGTACCTTTAAAATACTTTTGAGAACTTATTTTTATTTAACTTATTTTTATTTTTATATGGGTGTTTTGCCTACATGTATGTCTGTGTACCATATGCATGCAGAGCCTCCAGAGGCCAGACAAGGATGTCAGGTCCTGGGATTGGACTTAAGTTGTTGTGAGCTGCCATGTAGGCGCTGGAAATTGAACCCAGGTTCTCTGGAAGAGCAGCCAGTGCTCTTGGCTGCTGAGCTGTCTCTGCATTCCCTTCCAAACGATTTCAGTTGCCCCCAAAGTCTTTGAACATGAAAAGTTTTCCAACAGCACTTCAGTTAGGTTTTCAAATGTCTCTGGAAGATGTTTTCATCTTCTTAAAGCTGTAAATAATCTTTGAACAAATGTATTTTCCTTCTCTGATAAATATGCCTTCTTGTTTGTACCCTAGAAAGATGATTATTATCTGGCACATGAGGTTAAGTTCAACTCCTTGGTGCTATTGTAATTCAACTAGCTTTTAAGGTTTTTTTTTTTTCCAAAGTTGAAAAGAAGCCACTTGATTCAGTTTAGCAAGCTACCTCCATTAAAAGAAAATTATGTGAGCACAACTATTTTCAAATGATATATTTAAGTAGTGTTTTTCATTTTAGCTGCAATATACTCATTGAAAAAAATCATTTATATAAAAATCCAGTGTTTGGCTTCGTAGATAAAGGCATCTGCTACCGAACCTGAAAACCCAAGTGTGACCCCCAGGAGCCACATAGTGGAATGAGAGGACAGTTGCTTCAGGTTGTCCTCTGAACTCCACAGACACATAAAATGAATATATTTTTTTAAAAGTAATACTTGATCCCAGTGGGAGTAGCACACGCCTTTAATTCCAGCACTCAGGAGACAGAAGCAGGCAGATCTCTGTAAGTTCAAGGCCAGTCTGGTCTACAGAGCAAGTTCTAGGACAGCCAGTACTACATGGAGGCACCCTGTCTCAAAAACAAGCAACAAAAAACAAAATTGTTTTGAAAAAATTTAGTATATTTCTTAATTGCTACATATTCTTTTCTTTAAATTTATTTTAATAACTCTAATTATGCATTCTGAATGCAGGTGTGTTATATGTGTGTGTGCTTACTCGTGTATAAGTGCACGCATGTGCATTCATGTAGAAACTTGAGATACACCAGGTGTCTTCCTCAATTACTGCTACTTCTTTTTTGGGGGATATCTCTCACTAAATCTTCTCTTTTTTTTGAGACATTTTTCACTAAAATTAATTGATTTAGCGTATGCTGGCTAACCAGAAAGCCCAAGAATCACGATTTTCTTCCCAACCCTGGGATTACAGTACACACCACTATGTCTTTTCCTACATGGGTGCTGGGGATTGAACTCAGGTCCTCATGCTTGCATGACAGCCTTTTAACACTTCTGATATAGACTAATAAGAATACATTTGTATATCATCAATATAGTTGATGATATATAGTTATATATCATCTATATATCAATATATATTGATGTTATCTACATATCTATACATCACTATATGTCATCTATATGTACATACATACACTATACATATATGGGGGAGGGGTCTCGTATTCCATATGACATAATTAAGGGTTTTCAGCAGTGTTGTAGCTACTCTACAAAGAAGTGTTTTTGAACAGTTTGTGAACTTTTACAAATACATATATGTATATATGTATTTTATATACATGTATATATGTATATAAAGATAATTAGCCTTCAAGACAAAACAGGCTAGCCAAATATCTAAAGCAACAATTTTATTGATATTCACCAAGTTCATGATTTATGTTCTATAAGAAAGTTCACAAACTGCCATGACTTCTACCTTTCTCCACATATCCATTACCACACGCCCAACATAAATTAGAAACACTTTTTGTAGAGTAGCTATAACACTGCTGAAAACCCTTCATTGTGATATACAAAATATGAGACCCCTCCCCCTGCATGGTGCCATTGTTCTTATATTCTACTCATGCATTCCCTGCTTCACCCTTCAAGGGAAGTCAGGGTTATACACTGGACACCTGTGTAATCTAGAGTTGAGTCACTCACCCCATGGACCACAATGATGCCCTTATGACCACTTCTCCTGTTTCCTATCATTCCAAGAAAGAAAGAATACTTCGATACTTTCCCAGAAAAGAACAGGAGTGAGGAAGTGGCCTCATTGCCATGAAATGATGGGAGCTGTCCCTTCATAGCTCAAGACAGATCTGACGCAATGGACAGACCTGTCTTTCAGGAAGAACCACTGAACAAATGTCCTAGGTCCTGTATGTGGGCAAGGAGTGCTGCTATTCTCAAAACTCCTGTCCTGGGTAATAGCCCCAGAGGCCTATCAAAAATACCAAAACCATAGCTTCCTCTCAAATACCTTTATACTGGACTTGGTAGTGTCCCTCCTGCCTATGGAAAGCATTCCTGACTGCATTTGCCAAGGCCAGAGGTCATGAGTTTGTAACTTGGCATAGGTCAGACATTCTCTCAAGGGGTTTTCATTGTTTTAAACAGTTTTTTTTTTCTGTGTATGGGTATTTTGACTGTATGTATGTCTGTGCACCATCTGTATGTCCAGTGCTCGAAGGTCAGCAGAGGTGTCCTAGAAATGGAGCTAAAGTCAATTTCAAGTGCACGGTGTGAATGACTGAGACTCAAACCCAGATCCTCTGCAGGAACAGCCTGCCCCTTCAGCGGGTTCGTTTGTTGTTGTTGTTGTTGTCTTGGTTTGGTTCGGTTTTTTGTTGTGTTGGTTTTGATGGTCTAACTGCAGTAACATTAGACACCAACAACAGGGGGCCATCTTTTTCACCAGCTATGGAAAAAAATCTTTTAGTAAGACTTCCCTTGCTTCTGACACCATCCACAGGGTACAGATTCTCTCGAGCACCCTCACATTCTGACCTACACATTCAGAAATTGCTATTACTTCCTTGTTACCTGTGACCATTGTCTGGACTGGATGCTACCAGGTACTTGTCCTCTTCTTGAAAGTGAAGCACATGTTGTTACATGTTCAACATGAAGCAGGTTGTTAGAGCCAAGTGACTGGTTGCTTTGTTTGGAGAGGAGTGTGTCGATGCTCTATGCAGCTGGAGGCTCCTGAGGTGCTAAGTTCTCTTCATAAACTTTCTGCCTCTGCCTTAGGCTTGACAACTTCATTCTAACTCACAGAATTAAGAAAAGCGCTGAACTTAGAAGTGCAGCATCTGCTTTAATTAGCCTCTATGTATGTGCATGTGTGTGTATGTGTGTGCATGTGTGTGGGTGTGTGTGCATGTGTGTGTGTGTGCTGTGTGTGTGTGTGCTTGTGCGTGTGTGTAAGCCACAGCACACAGATGAAGATGGGAGAACAATTTTCCGAAGGACCATGTGTACTCTAAGGGAGCAGACTCAGGTCACCAGGCTCAGCAGCAGGTCCTCACTGAGTTGTCTCAGCAGAGCAGTAACCATGGCTTCATCAGAGCAGAAAGATTTATCCAGAACCAGACACGTAGGGTTAGGTAAGAAAATATCCCAAAGCAAAGTTACTGTTCCCCTATTCATATCCTTCGAGCACAACACAGAGTTTGTCAAACAGAGAAGCTCACCCAAGCTTCAGGGTGTCTAGTTTTTATTGTCAGGTCATTATGGAACAATTGGTTGAATCACTGAAAGTGTCACTCCATCTCTGGCCCTCTTCCTCTCCAGAAAGGCTGAGTTGATTCATAGATAGAAAGCACCAGCCACATGGCTGAGTTTTAAGACCAGTCTCTATTCTGAGGCATTTCATTAGCATAGGCCATTGGGTGTATTTCAAAGGTCCAGCATGAGGAAGGTATTCCTGACACTACAGTAGTTCCAAGGGTATAGGCTCCTCTGGCTTCAGGAACTAAGGGCAGCTAGTTCATTATGAGCATATTTGGTTTCAAAGGCTGTACTAACACTTTTAGATCTTGATGCTAACACAAAAGTCTAAATTTTGGGCCTGGGGGTGTAGCTCAGTGGTAGGGCATTTCAATCTCCAGCACCACCAAAAACCATACAAAAAACCCTTAAATTGTGATCTTTCTTTGCAACTCTGGCTATTTTGGTCTCTATTCACAGGAGGCCACTATCCCCTTAAAACACTCTGTCTTGCTGGGTATGGCAGTCACTGTATTTAATCCCAACTAGAGGTTGAAGTAGCTAGATCTCTGTTAGCTCAAAGCCAGCCTGAGCCAAATGGCAAGTTCCAGCCAGGGAAAGATAATAAGATTCTATATAAGTTACATTTTTAAAAAATTCCTGTCTTCATAGTCTCAATTTCTGCATCTACTCCTCTGTCTCTCATATATATATATCAATATATATATATAGATATCAAAAACAAATACTCCAATTAAAATATGGGGTACAGATCTAAGCAGAAAATTCTCAAAAAATGAATCTCAAATGACTAAGAAACACTTAAAGAAATGTTTAATATTCTTAGCCATCAGGGAAATGCAAATCAAAACTAGCTTGAAATTCTATCTTAATCTGTCAGAATGGCTAAGATCAATAACACAAGTCGTCACATGTGCTCATGCTGGAGAGGCTGACGAGCAAGGGG
Organism: Mastomys natalensis; assembly: GCA_021653895.1. Classification (NCBI taxonomy): domain Eukaryota; kingdom Metazoa; phylum Chordata; class Mammalia; order Rodentia; family Muridae; genus Mastomys; species Mastomys natalensis. The sequence continues at coordinate 143,381 of JAJTUV010001056.1, forward strand.
AAACGTTCTTCCATGGCTGTGAAAGGGCAAACTTGTACAGTCACTATGGAAATCAATATGGTGGTTCCTCTGAAAATTTGGAATCAATCTACCTCAAGATCACTCTTGGCCATATACCTAAAGGAAGTTTCATCCTACCACAGGACACTTGTTCAACCATGTTCGTAGCAGCTTTACTCATAATAACCAGAAACTGGAAAAACCTACATTCCCCTCAATGGAAGAATGGATAAAGAAAACAAGGAATTTACACAGTTACTCAGCTGGTTTTTTAAAAAGACATTATGAAATTTGCAAATGGATACAACTAGAAAAAATCATATTAGGTAACACAGAAAGAAAAAATATAGACTATATTCACTTTTAAGTGAATATTAGCTGCTAGGTAAGCAAGCTACAAGGCAGAGACCCTGAAGGCTAAGTGACAAGGAGGGCTCTAGGGGAAACACATGGATCTCCCTGGGAAGGAGAATATAATACATGCTGAAGGTAGCCGGGGTGGGCTGGAATGACAGGGTCAGGTGAGAAGTGGGGGAGGGAGAGGGTGCTAGAGAGACAGCTGAAATTGGGGTGCATTTAGAGAGTCATGTGGAATCCTAGTGTAGTGGAGACTTTCTGGAATTTATGAAGCAGATCCTAATGATAGAGGATAATGGAGTCTGAACTGGCCATCTTTTGTAGCTAAGCAAGGCTTCCAGTGGTAGGACTGGGTTGCCTTTGTTTAAGTTGTTGGCCTAGGAGGTCTGGCAGAGATTCCTAAACAACTGGACTGATGCTAGGACAGAAAGTTGCTCTCTGAAAACTGACAGTGGGACGCCATTGCCAAAGACAATGTTCACACAACTCAGTGAGTGTACAGTGGTGGAGCTGGTGCCCGCATACAGCCTTCAGCCCTGTGTTCTAGTCTCCTTGGCATGAGAAGGTTCTCTGTAGGATACTGAAAGATAAATTTAGACACCAACCCAGCCACTAAACCTTTTACCAACATTTATCCTGCCAGCAAAATCTACTGGGGCAACGGTGGTATAAACCTTGTGGGCCAACCAATGTTTGGTTTTAACTTGAGGCTGACACCACAAGAGGGAACCCATGTCCTATACTACCTAGATAGCCAGGCACCTGAGACTGGATAGCCCAGAGAAGTAGAATAGAATCAAACATGACTGACTAATTAATTAATTAAATTGTTCCTAATGATATCCTGCTGTACCTATAGATTAGTGCCTTTCCAGTCATCATCAAGTGAAGCTTCCTCCAGCAACAGAGGGAAGGAGATGCAAAGACCCACAATCAGATATTATCCCAAGAATGTCTAAATTGGATGTCTCCATCAGGTCTCTTGGAGTTTGAAGAACTTTACAAAGAGCAGGACGAAAGATGGTAGGAGCCAGAGGGGATGGAGGACACCAGGAGAACAAGGTCCACAGAATCAACTAAGCAGGGCTCACAAGGGCTCACAGAGACTGAAGTGGCAAGCATGTGGGTTTATCCCAGGTTCCCTGCATACATGTTATGGCTGGTAACGATGTTCTTGTGGGACTTTTAACAGTGGGAGCAGGTGCATCTCTGACTCTCTTGCCTGCTCTTGGGACTCTTTTCCTCCTCCTGGTTTGCCTTGTCCTGCTTATATATGAGAGCTCTGTCTTGTCCTATTGTATCTTGTTTCGTCCTGTTTGCTTGTTTTCTCTTGGAGTCCTGCTCTTTTCTGAAGGGAAATGGAGGGAAAGTGGATCTGGGGTAGAGGGGAGGTTGGAGGGAACTAGAAGAAGTCAACAAGGGGGAGCATGTGGTCAGGACGTATTGTATGAGAGAAGAGTCTGTTTTCAAAGTTTTAGAAAATCAAAACAAAGATATTACATTTTTAGGCCTCATGGTTTACTATGGTGGAAATGGTGGGGTTTGGTTATTTTCTTCATTATCAGTTTGGCTCTATTTGGAATTACCTAGGAGAGACACCTTTGAGTATTCATGTGAGTGCCTTTTTTGAGAAGTCTTCATGAGGTGGAAGGCCCACTATGAATTTGTGCAGCATGAGCCCAATGGGTTGGATTGGACAAAAAGGAAAGGGGCCTGGGGACATCTCTCAGTTGGTAGAATGCTTGCCTAGGATATACAAAGTTCTGGTTTCAATCCTGAGGACTCATAAAGCTAATTCTTAGTATTTGTAGAGTAACTAAACTACCCATTAAAGCTATGTTTAAGACATGTCCTATTATATAGCTCAGACTGGCTTTGAATTCTTAATTCTTTTGCCTCAACCTCCTGAGTACTGAAATTTTAGGCATTTAACAATCTAACCACTAAAACTTTTTTATAACCTCAAAATTCAATAACCTGTGGTGCTCTCGAGGTACAGGTACAGAGTGTTAGCATTTTGTCTAAACTCCACCCCACAGTTACCTGGCAACAGCCAGGTGTGCCTGACTCACTATAAAAGGGGCTGCATGCCCCTCTGCTCTCTCTTGCTCTTGCCTTCTTCCTCCAGCTCTGTCCTCTCACCCCCTCCCCCCTCCCTACTTTCCTCCCCTCTTTTCATGTGCTCATGGTCTTCTCTCTCTCTCTCTCTTTCTCTTTCTCTCTTTTTCTCTCCCTCCCTTTCTCTGTCTCTACTACTCCCTCAACTCCCCTCCCCATGCCCTGAATAAACTCTATTCTATACTATACCATCTTGTGGCTAGTCCCTCAGGGGGAAGGAATGCCTCAGCATGGGCCCCCTACACCTTACCACACATTCACAAAACATATTCCTGCTCTCCCTTTATCTTTTTATAAAACACATTTGATACCGAGACTTGGATTTAGAAACTCCGCAGGTTCACATCCCCCCTGCTACCTCATGTACAGCCAACGCTGGCTACCCCAAACTTCAGAGAACTGTTAATCCCCCTCCCCCCACTGGTCAGAGTAAATGTCCCATGGTCCCAGGGGATAGTTCTTGCACTCGGAGCTATCCCTGTGCTGCCCTTGAAGATGGAGACATTCAGTATTTTCACTGACCCTCCTAGGACATTTTCCCTTGGGTGAGATTTTCCCCTCTCCTCTGAGATGATTCCTTTCTTGCCGCTGAGAAATCCCAGGCCTGGGTGAACTGCTGTCTGTCGCTCAGGGTACTGGTACAAAGCTTAGCCCCCAGACTACTACATGACGACCTAGTGGTTTGGCCTGGCTGGAAGTTTCTCTGGTTATTGCAGTATCATCAGGACGCTGGTAGGGATACTTAATAACCCTATTCTCACCCATGTGTTGGTCTTCGCCACCTTGTCCCTACCTACTGGGATGTCCTGGTCTAATTCACAGTAAGCAGCAAGCAATATCTCTACATGGCCACTAAACTGGCACTTTAAAACAGCTCTCTTGCTGGTGACCCATAGCGTACGTTTTCCCCTCCCCCTTCCCGTTGCCGCCCTACCAGCCAGGAGCAGCTCTCATTTTCTCACCATTTGCTCCGTTCTCAGGTTTGATGCCTGAAAAGCAGGTCTGGCTTCACCCCCTGCTGGGAACTCTGTCTGCTGAGACATTGCTTTCCCACACACACCTATCTGCCCTGTCCCTGTTCTCTCTTTTTCTAACTCCCATAGTGAGCAGGAGACCCACAGACATGCTGCTGATGTTGCCATCCCACATCTGAGGGACAGTGGGACTGCTGTGAGCACACTTTCCACTCTGGTGTCTCCCGTCTCAGCTCTCCGCTTAGCTTAACTCCGCCATCTGGCAGAGCTCTCTCCCACCCTGAGTAGAGTTGCCAGGAAATGAAACGCTACTTCAGGCGCTTCCCTTCCCTGCCCACCGTAGACTCTGGCAGGTGGAACAGAGCAGCACCAGCCAACAGCCGGAAGCACCGGGCAGGTCTTCTGGCTGCTAGGAACACACGCACTGCTGCCCCCATCACTACCACTGTCTCGAAATGAAGCCAGCTAAAGCCAGTCCCTCCCGTGTCCCACCTGGCCTATTGTGACTCCTTGCGATCTGTGCTCTTCAGGATGCGCACACATCCCATGCCCCCCACCCCTGCCCGGGCGTGCACCTGGTGCCTCAACCACACATGAGCACTCCTGTCTCTGCAGACCAGCCAGTGGCTCGTGTCACAGGCCCGAACCCGCCTGGATGCACTGGCTTTCTGTCACCACGATCTCACACCACTGCTGCTAGCTCTCTTATTTCTTTACATTCTGGTCCACACCAACTCTAAGCCAAGTGTTTCTTTACTAATTCAAAATATGGTTTTCTCTACTTATACAACCTGTCAAAATTACTTAACAATTACAATGTTCATTCTATCCTGCCTTGGTAAATGATTTTTGCTACTGCCACTATAGTATAGTGTGCTATATTTACTATATACATTCTCAAACAAGTAATTTAACAAACATAAATTGTCCAACTCAGATATGACCAATAGGTACAGTTCTCAGTCTTGTCAGAAGTCTGCTAATTATTAATATGCTTAAGTTTATGACAGACAGAATCTCCCAAAGTCTAACAACTTACTCCACAAGATCTCAGAAGATATAGATCCAGCTACAAGGGACTGCCTGAATTGTGGTATGAAAACGACTTAAAAGCACCGCCATTGCCTGCTCGGGCTTGGTCTACACTGTGGACAAATTAAAGAGCCAAATGCCTCATATTGCCTAAGTCAAGGTGAGTCATTTCTCATTTCATGCATTATCTAACCCAGAACAAAGGCTCTTCATAAAAGGCTCTTTGTCTTCCGGGCTTGAAAGCCAGACTGTGTCTGCCCAAGTTGCCATGGAGACCACAGGGAACTGTTTCACTAGTGGACTATAGATGAACTCTGTCATTTTTAAATTAATATATGACCCTAGATTATAATTTTTTTTTCCTCAGATTTCTGCCTACATTGACAGCTAAGGTAACTGTAGCTTGGCAGCTAGAAAACAGACCTAACTCCTTACATAAACTCAGTGTCTAGCAACTAGTTCAGATGCAAGCTGTGACAGATGTTACTTCCTTACCCAAACTCAGTTTCCATCAATTAAATGCTTCATATCTCCTTTTCTTGCTATGCCACTGTCCTAACATTATTTGAGCTCTTATAAATTTGTCTAACTCTAATGAAACATTCGACTATACGATCCAACTGTATAATCACAAACTCTTGTTCCATCTGCTCCACCCACGAAAGGCTCATCTTTAAATATGTTCATGTTGAGCCGGGCGGTGGTGGCGCATGCCTTTAATCCCAGCACTTGGGAGGCAGAGGCAGGCGGATTTCTGAGTTCGAGGCCAGCCTGGTCTACAGAGTGAGTTCCAGGACAGCCAGGGCTACACAGAGAAACCTTGTCTCGAAAAACCAAAAAAAAAAAAAAGAATGTTCATGTTGTTAACTCATGCTATTATCTCTTTTGTAAAGTTAAAAGCTACCGGAAACCCACTCAGATCTACCTCTCATGGACCAAATAGACTCCATCCAGATAAGTACATCTGCTAATCAATAGCCTAGAGTTCCCACTTATTCCAGAGAGTGGGATTCCTCTGGGTTTCAAATATACATCTAAGAAAAAAGAATTCTTTCTCCTAAACATACTTAATCTTATTCTCTACCTATAATGTGTGTGTGCGTGTGGCGCGTGGCGCGTGTGCGTGTGCGTGTGCGTGTGGTGTGCGTGTGGTTGTGTGTGTGTGTGTGTGTGTGTGTGTGTTTCGGCATCTTGTCAAGTCCAGGTGCTTATTAAATCCAGGACAAATCCAGAGAAGCAACCTCCAGATGCTCCAATCTCCTCTCACAGACACAGACACTTCTACTGGACTTGTTCCCTCTGATATCCTCAGACAAACCCTGCACAGCAAGGAGACAGCTAATTCTCCCAGGACTGGACCGACATCCCATCCCCATAACCCACTGTCCTGTTTCCTATAGACACATCGCCCCAAAATCAGCGGGAGGTAGCTAAAGATCACGTCCACCCTATTCCTGCTCCACCATCACCTCTTTCTAATTTTTTCTTTTTTAATGAAACCAAAATGGGGGAATGTAATCATTTTGTCTAAGCTCTGCCCCATAGTTACCCGGCAACAGCCAGCTGTGCCTGACTCACTATAAAAGGGAACGCTCGTCCCCTCTGCTCTCTCTTGCTCTTGCCTTCTTGCTCCCACTCAATCCTCTCACTCCTTCTCTCCTTTCTCCCCATTCCCCTCCCTCTCTCTCCACGTGCTCACGGCTGGCCTCTATTCCCTACTTCTTGTCTTCTTCTTCTTCTTCTTCTTCTTCTTCTTCTTCTTCTTCTTCTTCTTCCTCTTCCTCTTCCTCTTCCTCTTCTTCTTCCTCTTCCTCTCCTCTTCCTCTTCTTCCTCTACCCCCCTTTGTCTTTTTATAAAATACAACACAGGGTAATGAAAACTTTGGTAGTCCAGAGAGACGGCCAACTAAGAATAAACAAAGTAATTTTTGCCTTTCTGTGCCCTATTAAGTGGTATTTTCACATTTTTCTACTCCCCTCACATTTTTGTTAGTGGTTTTTCTGTTTAAAATGACTCCTACACAGAGCCCACGTGTCATCTAATGTTTATTCCTGAGCAGAAAAAAGGAGTATTCCTCAGGCACAAGTTAGTGACATTGGGCTTGATGCTCTCAATGTTAGGGAATTAACAATATACATTAAGAAAGGTGTTTTAAACAGAAAACCTTATCGGGTATTCACTCATTGACAAAAATATTGACAGAGGCCACCAGGAGCCTGACGCTGTATTTCTTCTATGAAAAATTGTTCATTATCTGCTATCGTTGTTGACAGAATGTATTGCACAAGAATTACAAACAAGAGTCAAATGTTTATAAAATAGGGAAACACATATTGGGCTTTCCATCATAAAAACAGTCAAACAAAAATACCATGTAAAACATGTCAAGGGAAGTTGGAGAGGTGAGGTGTAAAATGGACGTTTCTGGTTGTGTCATATGATGCAGACTCCAATGGTATCTTGCAGAGGCAAAACCCTTGGGAGGACATGTGATGTTCGGAGAGAGTAATGGGGCACTTGCATAGCTAGCCCTGCAACACTTCATTGGTCTCCAGTCTCTGCTCATCTTCACTTCATTAAGAGAGGCATGGCAGAGAATTTCTAGCATTCCAGTTTGCTCCCACTGACTCATGCCGATCCTCAGGGGCCTGGTGGTTTCTGCTGGATCATGCTACCATTGCTGATTTGTGTTTGGTGAAACTTTTGAACTGGACTGTTGGTATCCTGACACTACTGAACTGACAAACAAGATTGTAATCACCCCAAAGAACGACTCCTAAACAGGTCCACATCCCTTTGCCCATTTACCATCTTTTTTCTCCTACCTTTGGATGGTGGGCTATAAGGGGGTTGAGGCATTTGAGAACCCTTATTAAAGTAGGGTTTGAAAATCTAAGCCTACAGAAATGGATACAGAAAATAAACCAAGGATGTTTTCCATCATTAAAAAGAAAAAATAAAAACATGTCAAAAACAGTGAGGGAGGGAGATAGATACAGGAAATAAATGAAGGATACATACACATAGCATGGAGGTTGCTACTCTGAATCAGAAAACTATGGTAAAATTAATGCTTGCTGTCTTTTCCAGGCTAAATAATACAGCCTACAACACAACATAACAAACAGAGAGCTGGTCTAGAATTTGAAAGGCAGGATTACTAGAAAGGAGAAGGAGGAAGAGGAAGAGGAGAAGGAAGAGGATAAAACAAAGAGGACAATTCATTTAAACTCCTCGGAGCAGCCTTTTCCATTCTAGAACAATAGTAACATTTGAGCATAATTATCATCTACAATAGAGCAATTGGTAATGTGATGGCTATTCTTAGTTGTCAACCTGATCACATGAGGAATTAACTAAACACCTGTGAGGTATTCTTTCTTAATTAAATAAGTTGAACTTGAAAGACCCACTTTTAATCTATATCGTTTGAGGTGTGAAGATTCATGTTTAATCTAGGCAACACCTTCTCCTGGCAGCCTGTATAAAGGATGTGGGGAAAAGCTTGATCTCCTGGCTTACTCTTACTCTCCCTAGCAAGTCCATTCCTTCACTGGCATTGGAGTCCACTTCTTCATGATTCCAGCTGAAGACAGCTGAGACACCCAGCCTCATGGACTGAACAACTACTGGCTATTGGGTTATTAGGCCTTCCCTTGGTAAACAAACATTGTTGGGCCACAGCCTATTAGCCATTCTAATATACCCCTTTCCGGATGGATGGATGGATGGATGGATGGATGGATGGATGGATGGATGGATGGATGAAGAGAAAGAGAGAGAGAAAAGAGAGAGAGAGAGAGAGAGAGAGAGAGAGAGAGAGAGAGAGAGAGATTGAGAGATTCTATCAGTTTTAGTTTTCTAGAGAATCCTTGTTGTGGGAGATATTTAAAATGGCGGCTCTCAATCTTGCTTGTTCTTAACCAGCCACCATCTTCCAGACTAGGCTGGGCCTGAGGTCACGAGCAGAGGAGTGTTCTCGATGCTGCCACAGCTCAGGCCGCTGGCTCAAGCCACCAACTCAGGTGGCCAGAAACACCGGCCCTGCCACCCATGAGACACCAGCATGGGAGATGGCTCTGCCAATCTTCCACTCTGTCTCCACAAGGCTGGGTAGGCTGTGCCCAGACCATCCCGCCATCCATGCAGTACCCGGTAGAAAAGAGACTCTAAGGTTTAAAGATTAACCAAAGGCTTTATATGTTTTATAATGCTTATAAAACAAAATGCTCACACAGTTAGAGGTGTTTCCCAATATATAACCTGGATATAAGTTATTATCCAGGACTACTCCAGATACATGTTTGGGTCTCCATTGCTCCTCCATCTCTGCCTCCCTAGCTCCTCCTCTTCTTCTCCTTACTCTTCCTTTTCTTCCTTATTCCTCCCACCTTAGCTCCTCCCAACTTGCAGAGAAAATATGCCACTACAAATCCTCACTAATACAGGTAACATTTGTCATAATTATCTATAGGGCTGAAGAAATGGCTCAGTGGTTAAGAGCACTGACTGCTCTTCCAAAGGTCCTGAGTTCAATTCCCAGCAACTACATGGTGGCTCACAACCATCAGTAATGGGATCTGATGCCCTCTTCTGGTGTGTCTGAAGACAGCTACAGTGTACTCATATATATAAAATAACTAAATCTTTTAAAAACTATCTACAAACAGTTTGCATATACATTGTTGAATGAATTCAACAGCCCTTTCTTACTCCAATATTATGTAGTGATTTCGCCAAAATGTTTGTAATTTTTCTTTGTAGTGCTTGTAAGACATTAATTAAAGTGAAGTTTTCAAACCTAGGAACTAGACTACAGTGGGCTTCTCTTAAAATTTAATTTTTGCCCATGGTGGCCCATTCCTATAACCCCTACTGTAAAGGCTGAAGCAAGATCACAAGGCAAAATAAGCCTAGGTACATACTAAAACTATCTCAAACAACAACTTAAAATATTTGAATGTTTTCTTCTGTCAATGAAAGCCATTCATAGTGTATGGTTATCAAGGCCCCCAAAGGAGTAGGAATTTTCTAAATGTGAAGACTCTAAATTACCACTAGATGGAGCAAGAACAAAAGACATTTCTATCTGCAGTCCAGGAACTAGGCCACTGTTTGGGGCTAATCTTGAGAAGACTTAATGGGAGACAAGCAGGAAGTTGAGGAGCTTAAGGTTAGCCTCAGGACTGCGGATGTAGCTCCTTTGGGATTGTTTGCTGAGCAAGCACGAAGCCCAGCACATCACGAACCTGGACATGTACTGTGCACCTTTTAATATCAGCACTCAGGAAGTAGAGACAAAAGATCAAAGTTCAATGCCATGCCCTACTGATCAGCAAGTTTGAGGCCAGTCTGGACTACATGAGGCTCTTCAAAGGGGGAAGAGGGATTAGGGGCCATTGTAAAGTGCAGCCAATTGCAATCCTGTTTGAGCTATAAGCATAGTGAGTTCCAGGCAAGCCTTGGCTACAGTCTGAGACCTCGTGTTTAAAAAGTTAAAAAAAACAAGAAGAGGAGCATAAAGAGTTGATACACCAGAACATGTACCAGTAACTGGCAAAGCTGATACCAGACCTTCATTCCTCCCATATCCAGTGCTCTTCTCCACAAATACTGGCAAATTCTCAATGACCTGTAATGTAATTACAAGGAGCCAGAATTTTAAATCCTAAAAGTAATTTCCAGTTTAGTATGTGTAATGCATATGTGTGTGTGGTGTGTGTGAGTTCAGGTGTCTGTTCTGGTGTATGGCTATCAAGGCCCCAAAAGGAGTAGGAATTTTCTAAATGTGGACACTCTAAATTACCACTAGATGGAGCAAGAACAAAAGACATTTCTATCTGCAGTCCAGGAACTAGGCCACTGTTTGGCCTACCTTAGGGCGGAGTCTCTGTGGATCCTTGCTGCTTATGCCAGACTAGCTGCTCTGCAAGCTTCCATTTGCCACCTCCACAAGAGTTTGCAGAGCACTGTGCTGAGATCACAGGCTTACTACCATGGCCAGCCTCACATGGGTTCTGGGGACCAGAACTCAGGTCCTCAGATTTAAACAGCAAGTTCTTTACCCACTGAACCATTTCCCCAGTCCCAGATTGTACAAACACACACACACACACACACACACACACGCACGCACGCACGCACGCACGCACGCACTCACTCACTCACGCACGCACGCACTCACAGACACAGCACATATATGTGCCCATGTCTGTGTGTGTCTTTCCCCCACACACCCTGTATTGTGGCTGGGTAATGAACTCAGAACCCTTAGCATTCTAGGCAATCTGTCTACCTCTTGAGCTACACAGCCCAACTCATTTTCCCCAGTCTTTATAACAGTAATACTAATACTATGAAATACGTTAGCTGTCAGGGGCCTGTTTCAGGTGACTGTGTTGCTATATGTATATAGTTCACAAAGGCACTGGACATACACATCTTCATCTCTTCAAATGTTTTTATACACAAGCCCTGGCTAGTACGTCAGAAAAGTATTGAGGAAGTCAAGACACTGCATTGGCATGAGACATTCACAAATATGGAACTACTCCTGAGGAATTGGTGGGCTAACAAGGACTGCTACTCTTCTTTCCATGGCTCATTCTGATTTTCTTCTTCCTCCTCCTCCTTTTTGTGTTTGTTTTTTGGTTTTCGATACAGTGTAGCATTGACTGTCCTTCACATATATTCACTTGCCTGCTTCCCAGTCACTGGGATTAAAGTCGTCTGCCACCCCACCCCCACTGATCCTTTCTTCTTTGTTTTTAGATACATAGTTTCCTGGTGTCACCCTGGCTGTCCTGGAAGTCGCTCTGTAGACCAGGATGGCCTAGAAATCAAGAGATCCACCTGCCTCTGCCTCCAGAGTGCCTGTCTCATTTTTTTTCTGAGACCAGGCTCTGTGTGAAGTGAAGGTAGGCAGGGGAAGATGGCATACACACACACACACACACACACACACACACACACACACACACACATCTCTCTAAACTTCTTTCTCAGCTTCCATTTAATGTTTGCACCCAAAGACAAAAAAAAAAGTAACATTTATCATTAAGGAAACTACTGGATTTTCTAATTGTTTACAAAATTGAATACGACCTCATACACAAAAGAAAAAAATCTCCCACTGAATGGGAATACCAGTTGATAGCGAACTTAGGAGGCTCTAGGTTTAAGTCCTGGCACTACACATACCCAGTAGGAAGGTCCATGCCTGTACTGCCCCATCTCCACCCCCAAGGGCCATATAGCTGCAGAGCTAGTTCAGGCATGGCCGGCTAGAAACTCCTGCAAAACCTGCAGGGCAGAAACATGAATACAATACAGAAATGGAGGTGGGGCGTGAAGGCAAAAAACACCCTTTGGCTGGTGACCCTGCCTCAACGCCCGTTCCTTTGGGAACACCGTGGCCATGTGCACACACCGTAGTCCCGTTCCTCGGGGTCGCAGGTTCCAGAGGCCCGCGGTGCGGCAGGACATTTCCCCAGCGGGAGTAGGGATTGTGGGAACAGAGTTCCAGGTGCACTTCCCACAGCTCAGGTAAGCCACCGAACGTGGGGACCAGTTCCGTTCCTGTCGTCGCGGCGCTCGCCTGGCCTGGCCCCAGCCCCGGCGCCCCGCGGCTGACAGAGCGCAGCTCTTCGCGGCGGCAGTGGAGTTCTAAGACCCCAGGCCGGCGGCGGCCTCCAGGCGGGTACCGTCCAGGCAGGGCGGCCGGCACCGCGGAGCTCCTGCGCTGACGGTTTTTGAGGCTCCGGAAGGCGCGGTGGCCCGCTGCAGGTCTGGACTTTTCTGGCCCGCTGGAAGTCAGCGAGAAAAACAGCGGGCGGAGAACAAAGAGCAGAACCCACAGCTAATACATACCAGGTTTAGACGCAGAGGCCGCGCCACCCTCGTCCCTAAATACCCCATGGAGCGCGCTGATTGGCCGAGCCCAGCACTCGCTCAAGTGCTCCCTCTTTCCCGTTTGTCCTCCTGCTTCCCCACTCCTATTCCTAGACCGTCTCTCACAAAATACATACAAACATACATACATACGTACAATAAAAATGTTTCTTATTGTGAGCACTGGAGACACACACACACAGACACACCTCTGAGACTTGGCTTCTGAAACACATTAGAGTCGAAACTAGGGATATTTCCAATTCTCCCTTTTTTTATTAAAAAAAAAATATATATATATTAAAATTCCACCTTCACCCCAGTCCACTCCCATAGGAGAAATGGCGCAAATCTTAAATCCCCAAACCGGAGAGACAAAAGGCAGGCAGATCTCTTGTGAGTACATGGCCAACCTGGTCTATGTACTGAATTTCAGAAAGAAAAAAATGTCAAAGGTAGCTGGCACAAGCCTATAACTCCAGCTTGTAGGAAGCTGAAGCAGGAGGTCAGCATTTCAAGGTAACCAAGATCCTTTTTGTTGTTTTGTTTCAAGCCGAATTCCGTGCCTCTTCTACCTGCCTGTCCTTTTCACATCTCCGTTCTTTTGCCTTACAGTTCTCTCCAGGGTGGGACAGCTTCTGATAGATTTGGTGTCTACATATCTACTGGCAGAGGACCACAGAAGGCATGGAAGGGGAAAAAGAGACAGAAAGCAAGAGCACCACTACTAATAGAGACAGTTAAACCAAACGATACTACTGTATAAACGGGCAGAGGCTCATAGCCAACATGGAGTCTAGTTGTGAAAAATGTCTTAGGATACAAAAAGAGGGGCCCTGTGGAACCATGTAGAACTCACGTGGTAGAAGGCAAGAGCAGTAAGTAAACAAACAAAAGTTAAAAATGAGCAAATGAGGAACACCTGCATAAGCCAAGTGGTCAGCCATCGTCCAATATTCTGGCCAGCACAAAGATGTCATTTGAACACTGTAGAGAATATGCCATTTCAGCTAGATGACATAGTACTGCTTTTCTCAAGGGGTCCTAGAACCCCTATTAGAACCAACAAGGGAACGGAGAAAGGACAGACACACAGACAGGCCTACAGAAAATCAGGGTCAATAGAGATGTGTTTACCCTGATGGAATGGCACCTACTAGCAGGCAACTCAGAGTCTCAGCGTGTTCTCTGTAACCGCCTGCCTCTGGAAATTCTTTACTTTTTGAAAACAAACTCAATGCTTTGTTGTATTGTTCTGTATGTTAAATATGTTTATCCCAACCGAACTTCACAGTGACCTTGAGCAGTCCCTCCTTATCAATGAGGGACTGTAGCTTTGACAGTTTGCTTAAGTCAGATAGCTGGTACATGCTTTAACCTAAAGGGGGAGGCCCCCCCCCGGATCATCTGCAGCTTCTTTCTTGAGCCAAAGCTTGACCCAAGTATGCCCAAGGACTACAGAAAAGTGCATTCATAAACAGAACCTAGACGGAATGTCCTCTGGGCCAAACAAGGCCACAGCAAGGTCAGGAAAGTACAGAAGGAAGGACTCACGTAAGGAGAATAAAAGATACTATTGTTGGGGTCTGGGAATTGCCTCACAAACCACACAAGCACGATCTAAGTCAGACAGGATAGTTTATTGAGCATACACCCCAGGACTGATCCACCAGGGACACAATCCAGCTTCTCGGGAACTTAACCATGACCCAGAGGTAAGATCCTATAGGGTTTTAAAGCCCCAAATCCACAAACATCTGTGCCAAGTTAGTTCACCAATCAGGATTTAAGGATAGGGGATTTCCTTAGGAACATTAGTTGGGGTATTCAACTGTGGCAAGGGAGTTGCCTTGTCTAACAGTCATGTCTTAACTTGTCAACCAGGATGTCAGTTACCCATGCACATGTCTCTTCTGCCAAGCAGGATATCTGTTCCCAGGGAGGTCTTTACTAGACCTCTACTTTACTAGACCACTACTCAAAATGGAAGACTTATTCCAAATAGTTTCCTATATTGGTGCAGCTGTCTCTCTTATGTAGGGGTCTACCCCAGGGGCAGCTTATATCATAAAAGCTAATACAAAGGTGCAGGAAGTGCTATTGCATCATTGGTTCGGCTCCAAGCTTATTGTGGGCAACAATACAAAATAGTTCTATTGGTTTCCAAGGGCACAGAACATATCAGAATATGTAATCAATCTTGGCATTAGAAAGTTTCCTAGTAATAGCAGAAACATATGAGAAAGTCTCCTTGTAATGACAGACTAACCAAGCAACTGTTACCTAGGCCTTAACATTCCATCTAGGCCTTAATATTTTACCAAGGCTTTAACACTGTCTGCTCAAGTTCTACCTGCAGTGCCAGGGCTATCAGCTAAAAACAATAAGGGGCTCGGAAAAAAATAAAAATTGATTATTCTTGAAGTGAACTCAGTGTCTTGTGTCTCTGTCTACATCCCCCTCCTATCCAGATCCCCATGATAGCCATGGCTGTGCTTACTACAGCACCTAAATTCTTTGGAAAGGCATGCAAGAGTCTATGTAGCCTTGTCTGACTTAGAACTCACTAAGTAGACTGGCCTGACCTTGAATTTGCTTCAATTCTCCTGCCTCTGCTTCCCTTAAGATTACAAGAAGCTGGGTGGACTCACCACACCTGGCTTCTGATAAATCTAAACTCTAACCATCTTTTAAGTCTACCCAAAGCCAAACCTCCCAATGTCTTCCTTAAGCATGGATCTGGGCCCTCTAATCATTTTACATTTAAGCACACTCAGCCTACTAAGAATCAAAATTTAGTGTTGAATGCTGCTGAAGACCCCCACTCAGGGAGACCCCCACTCAAGTCTCGGGGTAACGCGACCACCCAGTAACCCTCAAGACTCTAGAAACTGGATGCAATCAAGCAGAGGTTTATTTGGGTGTAAACAGTTGGCTGTGGTCAACTCTTTAGCTCACGCAGGAGTAGAGTTGACCCCGATTACTGAGGGAGATCTTATACCCACAAACCAGGGATGGGGAGGGGGCGAGAGTTGCTAGGGAAGCATAATCATAAGAATAGCGCAACATTCCAGAGGAACCCAACCTAGGTGAGTCAGGGCCATGTGAAACACTTTGTACACTTATTCTTTAAGTCAGGGCCATGTGAAACACTCTGTACTCTTATTCTTTTTAGAAATGCAGTCTTGCCCTGCTAGTGTGGCCTCGCCCAGTTGCTATGGTCACCATCAGGTTCCTGCTGCCCGGCTATTGTGGTCACCACCAGGTTCTTTGTTCTGCCTGGCTAACTCGAATGTTCTCCTTTTGTAATCAGCCAGGTAGCTTGTTTCAGAGAGGATTTCTCATGCTCGTTGAAGGAAAATCTAAAATGAACTTATATATAATTTCTATAATGTTTTACTCTTCACTGCGTTTCACAGGAGACTGGTGGGATTTATTGCCAGTGTCTGCATGTTGTAGGAGTGGAGGAAGCAGTGTGTGAGTGGCCTGAGTGAAGTTGAGTTTGGATTATTAATGGGGACACAGCCATGAGAAAGACCAAGGTCTTGGAGCCATGGCACATTAGCAGAGCCTTTTCACCATATGGGTCAGGCTTCTGCAAGACCAAACCAGAAACAGTATGCCTTGCAAGTTAATGGGAGACCAAAACAGGAAAACTATACCTCCCAGGTTAAGGGTTCTGTTTGCAGATAAGGCAGTTGAGAATAGGTTCCTGTTTGTCCTGTGTTAAGTCCATGCAAGTTAAGGTTTCTATTTGTAATTAAGAAGTTCCTGTTCCTTGGATCTGATGTAAACTTCCTGCAACCCCATTCATATGATTCCTTGTATCCTTCTAACAATGTATACCAGCCAACTGTCTTGCCCCTGTAAACATCTTAGCTCTCCTATAAAGGGAGATAAGAGGCCAGCAGGGGCTGCTTTCTCAAATCTTGACTTAGGGCCAGTCCCAAGTGCACCCCAAAATACAGCGTGCTTTCGTTGGACAATTGTGGACTTAGTCTTTTCTCCTCCTTATTCTCAGGTTTAACATTTCTTCTTTTGATACAAGTAGAAGCTCTTATAAGAAGTAACTGTAGCTTCCTTGCCCTCCTGGATTTTTATAGCTAGAGGCTACTGCCCTACAGAGACCTCCTACAGTTGGGGTTCAGGAATTGCCACACAAATCATATGAACATTGATCTCAGTTAAACAAGAATAGGTTATTGAATACACACCCTAATACTAGTCAGACCAGGGACATAGTTCAGAATTATCTGAACTATGACAACAGGAATCTTTCTATCATCTTGTAAAGGAAAAAACAAAACCACAATGAGCTCATACACTCTGGTGCAGGAAGTGCTGTCTGGTGGTCAGTTCTGACTCAAGATATTTTAGACAGAAGAATTCATATTGTCCTTTGATTTAATGGATCCTATGTAAAGCTTTGTGGAATTTCTTTAGATTAGCAAACCTCATACAGAACATTCAGAACATATAGAACAAACCAAAATATGTGGTCAGCATGTCGTGCTCTGAGCCAAGTCACTTCTCTGTGTCAAAGACTGGCAGGCATGTTACAGCAACAATAGGAAATAGTTGGCAGGTATGAAACAAAATGGATACAGCTATTCTGGGAGTAGGGCATGAGCTATAACGCTTACCATAGAGTCTAAGTTACTGTTCACCCTATGCTGCACCTAATAAACATTCTGAGGTTCCGAATTGCTTGCTAGTAGGTGTCATTCCACTAAAGTGAGCACATCTCTACTGACCCTGCTTTTCTGTACATCTGTCTATGTATCTGTCCTTTCTCTGTTCCCTTACTGACTCTAGTCAGGGTTCCGGGACCCACGTCTTGAGGGAATACATTGTCCAGGTTAGTCCTGAACATCTATGCTCTAATGATACTCCTGAGCAATAGATTTAAGGACAGGTAACTCCCGAGTTAGCACACATTTCATGGAAAGAACACATACTAAATACACATCTGTATTGCCACCACTGTCTCAGATACCTAGGTCATCTCAGACTCTAATATCCAGTGTTTCTCATCTACCTAATTAGGCACCAAGTCTTGTCAGTCTTTGTAATTTCTTTTTTAATTCTCAGTGTTTATAGTCTTGAGTCAAAGAATATGGCTACTTTATATCTGTATTAATAACTTTCTAATGGATCACTGAAGCTCTAGAATCTTCCCAGTCCGATTTTATTCTCCAAATTAACACTTCAGTTGTCTTAATAAAATTTCTAGTCTTCTGGGGTTAAATCTTTGTTGCTTTCCTCTGCCATGAAGGCATTTAACTTGAAAGACTGTGATGGGACAAGACAATGCAGAGGTTCTTCCATTTTGTATTCTTGCTGACACCATTTCAGATTTAACTAGAATCTGATCTCCTTGAAGGAGAATTCCTTAGGAACCCAAAGTCAAGATTTCCCCAGATAACTTACCTTAACTTCTATTAAACTGCTTGCTTATTGCAAACCTCCCCCTCCAGCTAACTGATTGTCTTAGCTTCTGATAAACTGTTTACCCAGAATGCTTCCTTGCAGCTTCTGCAGGATATGCCAAGACATGGTTTTTGTGTGTTCAAATACCCTATGCTCTGGACACTCCATTCTACACTTAGGGACTGAATACCTGAGTGTAGTCATCTGGACTAAAGACTTTATTCCAGCCATCTGGGGAAAAAAAAAAAAGGCTTTCAATTGGCCATAAATTGTGTCTCAGTGGTCATCTTTGGTGGGTTCTTAGCCTTAATTTACCTTCCTGGTCACACCCCTAACTCCACTACATTCTAGGAAGCATGCTTTGTTCACTGTCTAACTCTAGTTCAATCCCATGCTGTCAGAATATCTTTCCTCTTCTCGTCATGGACTCATTCCTTCCTACAACAACCTTCTTCCTTAAATTGCAACAACCTCAGAGCTTACTCACTTGACACAAAGTTTTAAGCTAGGTAGAGCTAAGTATCCTGTGACATCAACACCCAGGAGGTGGAGGAAGAGAAAAATCACTGCAAGTTCAAGAGCAGCTTGTGCTACAGGATTTAATCCAGCAAGGGCTCCCATGCCAAGATAGCCTGCCAAAACAAACAAACAAACAACAACAATAAAAAACATATATATCGCCGGGCGGTGGTGGCGCACGCCTTTAATCCCAGCACTTGGGAGGCAGAGGCAGGCGGATTTCTGAGTTCGAGGCCAGCTGATCTACAGAGTGAGAAAGGAAATCCGGCAACAAGAGACACCTGTCTCAGATTTAAAAAATAAAAAAAACAAAAAAAAACAAAAAAAAAAAACATATAAATGGGGTACTGTCCATTGCTCTCTTTCCTAGGGAAAAGTCGGGGATACTGTTTCCCATAAAAGCATTTGACTTATTATTTGGGCAATTGACACTTGCTAGGGCTAAGGAAGTCTCTATGTCTAGAAATGAGCTCAAGTTGGATTGTAGAAGGACTTCCGGTGGTTGGATAACAGCTCGCATTCTTCAGGAACTTGGGAAATGGGTTTCCTGTCCCCAGAAGGAGTCGATCCCCTCAGCTACTAGTCTTCCTTATCGTAGAAAGGAAGGACATGATCGCTCCTAGGTATGGTTGAAGGAAAGGTTTTTATTGTAGATATGAGGGAGAGAGGCATCTGGGAAAAGTCCAGAGCAGGGAGAGAGTGGTACACTGAACATGGCCAGCAGAGTGAACTGGGCCATGAGAGGATGGATGAGGGGAGAGCAAGGCGGGAGGAAGGAGAGAGGGGGCAAGCACGCCATGGTCAAGAGTAAGAAGCCCAAAAGAGCACATAGATGAAATTGCAGGGTCATATAGAAATGAAGCTGGGGGAAGGGAAGGCCATGACTGGAGAAGCTTAGGGTACATGGCAGAGTGAGAAGGCTGTGAGAAGCCACAGCTACTGAGTGAGCCCGGAGGCCACAGACGGCCATCTAGTCCAGTTACTTTTGGACCTGACAGAATCTGCAAGATTTGCTCATCCCTTGCTCTCTCACTCTGCCTGTCTTGCAGACTGTCCTACCCACACCTAATCTACTCTCTCTGCTTTGGACTCTTCCAGATGCTTCTGGATTCTTTTCCCTATCTCATTCACAATAAAAACCATTCCCCGATGAAGGGACTATTTCAGTGGCTTCTGAGCTATGCCTCATGTCCTACAACACCCACTGTTATTATCACATTGTTTCCTGCCCTGTTGGAAGAATCCAAGAAAGTCAGGCCCAAAGTTGCAAGCCTGTAATTCCAGCTACCTAGAAGACTGAAGCACAAGGTTTACAAGTTCTCAAGTCCAGCCCAGGCAATTTAGCGGGAGATCCTATCTCAAAATATCTCAAAATACAAAGTAAAATAAGACAGCTGGGAATATAATTCAGTGGTAGAGCACTTAGCATTCATGAGACTCTAGGTTCAATTCCCAGAACTACCAAACACCTTTTAAGAAAGAAATTGGCCATCCCAATAACAGAAATGCTTTTCATCCTCCCCAAATAAGACTACCCAAAGCGTTTTGTTATGTACACTCAAAGCATTTTTACTCATCATTCTGTCTGCACTTTAGAAGCATCTCTGGTGTACAATGTTGGGTCCAACTTCTTCGAATTCTGCAGCCGTGATCCACATGTCTTGGAAGGCAGACAAGGATGCAAGAATAGACCCCCCCATCCACACCGATATTTTCCTTTCCGGGGGAGCTACAACCTGCACGGCGGTATTGGCAGGTGCCATCTTTGCCACATCCTTAATGAGTCGCTTATCTAAACCAGGAAAAGATGTCGACCCTCCAGAAAGGATGATATTGGAGAAGAAGGAGCTCCTGAGATCTGCATCACATTTCATTATGCTGCTGAAGCACATCTTGTCGATGCCTGGAGCATCAACATTCAGAAGATATGGAGAAAAGAGGGCCTCTGGGCAGCGGAATACCTGCTTATGGAGCTTGACAGTCTTCCCATCAGGCAGGGTGTACATTTTCTCTAGGCTAGACTCCTTGGTCATTTCCTCTTCATAGTTCATTGCCACATAACACGCATTCTCCTTAATGTCTGCAACAATCTTCCTGTCCCCAGTTCTAAGCAGCATGATACCATCATCCTTCAACAACATCATGAGGTAGCTGGTGAGGTCAAATCCTGCCACATTTAGCTGTTTTACACCATGAGATAGGCAGTAACCCTCAAAGATGGGCACACACTGAGTAATCCCGGCACCTGAGTTCAGCACCAGGCCAGTAGTAAAGCCAGCAGCAAAGAGAGCCAACACAGCCTGGACAGACATATAGAAGGCAGGGACTCCCAGATTTTCAAAAAACACTTCGGAGATGTGCTGCCGGTCTGCCAATGGGTTCAGTGCAGGTTCTGTAACCAAGACCGGACCATCACTGGCGTTCAGGTTCAGGTTATAGTCATAGATATGCTTCCACATGACCTCCATGTCCCCCCAGGAGGAAATGAGACCCCGTTCCACTGGATAGCTGGAAAGAGAACAAAAAATATATGTCTTGTGCTTTTACGGTTGTTGCTAGTGGTGGTTTTTGGATTTGGCTTAAAATTACTATTACTATTATTATTACTATTACTATTACTATTATTATTGTTATTATTATATAGTTAGTTCTTGTTTTGAGACAGAGTCTCACTATGTTGTCCTGGCTAGGTTAGAACCCATGACACTTGCCTCCAGCACTCAGGAAGCAGACAGGCAGATCTCTAAGTTTGAGGCCAGTCCAGTCAACAGAACTAGTTCTAGGACAGCTGGGCTACACAGAGAAACCCTGTATCAAATAAATAGACAGGAACTCACAAATTCCCCTGCCTTTGCTTGATTAAAAGTGCAGGGTACCATTCCTAGAAAGAAGCCTTTAACACCCTTTCTGCTCTTTTTCATCTAAAGGGAGTATTTATCATTATTGTTTTCTGTCAGTGACAAGGTAACTTCCAGTAAACAGCACAGCTACTTTTCTCTGCAGTCATTTTGCTTGGCCATTTTTCTCCATGGAGAATGTGACTTTAAAAAGTTGGAAACTTCCCACATTCTGGTATAGTTGTAAATAGTTCAAGAGGCCACACCGCATGACAAAAGTCATACATCAAGTCACATTCTTACGCAGGCACGTCTAGCACGAACTGCCACTGTATGTCTGAATAAATTTGTGTACAGAGAACAGAAGTTTTTTGTAAGAAAAGGCTGGCTGATCCTGGTCCCTTCGGGGCGGCTTTAGCTCTAGGCTCTCCGCCCACTTCCACACAGACCCGACTGCAGCATCCCGTGATACCTGATGGACAAGCAGCTCCTGCGCTCCTGCGCCTGGTCACCCACACACAGCTCCTGGCTGCTGTCCATCGCAGTGCTGTGGCCCTTGGTCCGGCCTAGAATATTCGGATAGACAAACTGGGGTTCCCGGGTCCCAGCCAGGCCCGCCTTGATCATTCCCGAGCCGTTGTCGATCACCACTGGTGGCTGGTAGCCGCTCATGCCGCCGGTGCTGCTGCATCTGCGCCTCCGGGCCGTTCCTCCCGGGCTAGGCGGGGACAGGTGCCTGTAATGTCGCGTCATAGAGGACCCCGCCGTCTGCATGACACGCGGTGCCTCCTGAGACTGCTTTCCGTGGGTTGAGCGTCACTGCTGCCTCTGGAAGCTCTCAGCATTAATACCAGAAAATCTGGTTTCTCTTGCAAAACATAGAAATCTAACAATTTACAAGGGTCTTTCTCACTCTGAAAAACTATTTAAATTAAAAAAAAAAAAAAAAAGATTCTCTCAAGTCCTTGAACTGTAGTTACCAGGAGTGTTCCAGGGCCAGTGGGAAACTGGAGGAAGGCTCTTGAAACCCGGGATGGGCCTGGGAATATTGTTGCAGGAAGGTTCTGCTTGGCTTCTGTAAAAATCAACTTCAGGGAGTGCTGGGGTGTGAAATGAGTTTGTGTTCTGTAAAACAATGTTATATCTTTCCTGTAGTTTCTAAAACGTACACCAAAAGGCAAAACCTTTTGGGTTTTGAAAGAGGTTGGTCCCCATTTTAGTACAGGCTGGCCTCAAACTCAGGGGAATTCCCTTTTCAGGCTCTGAATTCCGGGATGCTCAGCTCCCGCCTTCCTCCTTGTCCTTTCTCCGTTCTCTTTCCTTTATTTCCTTCTTTCCTTATTTTTTTTCCTCATTTCATCTTTTTCTTCATCTTTTTGGATTTTATCTCTAGCTCCTCTGAAGCTAATTTTCATTTCCCGCTGTTGATATTTTAGAAATAAGAACACGTCTGCCACTTGGTAAGAATATAAATGCCTTAGATCGTTATGAAGTTCAGTTCAGGGAAAAAGAAAAAAAAAAAAAGTACATTACGCGGCAAAAATGAGCGTCTTGGTGTCTGATTTTGTGCATCCCTTAGGGGCTTTGAAACAGTACAAAAATTAGAAGCTTTGGTAGATATTTCGAAGCCGGATGGGGAAAAAAATAATATATACGTCTTCCACCAGAAACCGGCTGAAGCATGGTTCTGCGCCATCACAGGCCCTGGCTACAGCGTGCCGCTGCTTCCCCAGCCGGAGGAAAACATAACCTGCCGGAACTGAGAAAAAAAAAAAAAAGAACTTTGCCAGGAACTAAGTATTGTACCTGGTGTATCAACCTGGCTTTGCAAAAGAAAAAAAGAAAAGACAAAAGAAAAAGAGAAAAAAAAGAAAAAAGAAAAAGAAGGAAAAATGGAAGAAAGAAAGAACATTGCAAACAATACAAAAATTTTCAAAGTTTCAGCACTGTTCAGTTAACTGTGTTTTGTTCAGTTTTTTTTTTTTCTTTCTCCTCATTGAAAAATACATAATCTCAAACATTTGTGAAGCATGTATGAGAATAGCACATAAGAAGAGCTATTTCAACTTGAGACAGCAGCTAGGTTTCCGTAGTGTAGTGGTTATCACGTTCGCCTAACACGCGAAAGGTCCCCGGTTCGAAACCGGGCGGAAACACTTTTCTTTAAAACGCTCTCAACTTGAAAGAGGACACCACCTGAAGACGTTGGGGAAGAACTTCTTCACAATAAAGAAACAACCTTGACTCAGCGTTTTAAATGTTGATAACAAACGTCGCAACAACAACAGACAGACAAGAACACCAAAGAAAAAGGACTGATGAGGTAGGTGTAGGTAGCTCTCATCTAGAAGTTTGCCTTGCATTCTCACTGGCTCTAGCCTCTGAAGCATTTCTGTATTCAGTTTTTCCCCCTAGAGATTCCATTTTCCCTTCCATGCCAGGCTACATTTTATTCTTGATTTATATGTCAAGTTCACTAAATATTTCAGAATTAACACAATATAGAATGAAATTAAGAAATTTATACTCAAGAAATATAAAAAAGTAGCCTCAACATTTTTTTTTATATAAACACGACTGTAGTTTTATTCATAAACTCTTCAGAGAGATGTTATAAAGCAAAAAGATTCCGGTAAGGAAAAAACTCTGAGTTCTTGAAACTGTCTTTTAAATAAAGTCACAGGTAAATTCCTTAAAGCCCAGAAACGTAACTTTTAACAACAAAAGTTTCAGTTGTGTTTTTTAAGATTTATGACGTCCGCAGGCTCTAAGGAAGAATCTACACAAACACATTTTTGACCACTTTCGTATAGTGCAGCGATAACTTTGCTCTTCTCCCTTTACTGCACTAACTCTGATTTCGAGATAAATAATTGTGCTAAAATTATTCTGGTTCAGACGCAGGAAAACCTTTTCCGGTAGAAAGCCCACCTTCCTCCCACGTTGCGCATGCCCAGTGTGCCCTGCTGCTTTGCTTTGCTTTTGAGCATCTCAGCCTCTGTCACCAGGTAAGGGCATTCTGGAAGAAGAGCTTTGTTGAGCTGGTTCAAACAGAACTCTGGGAGGCCCAAGAGCTTTCGGGTATGCAAAAGAGGAAGGAGTGATTGGTCTCGACTTAAGCATATATCCCTCCCACCCGCCACGGTCAAGAACCAGGGTGCACAACGCAGTCATCTCCACTGGAGGGGCGCTAATGAAGACAGGATGACAGGCGAGGAAAGGAACTACAACTCCCAGCATGCAGCGCGCAGCGCGGTTCCGGGAGAGGCCGGCTCTGCACTCGAGCCGGGTCTCCGTCCAGAATCTGGGCAGACAGCTGCGGGCTGACAAGGTGAGCGGCTGGCGCAAGATGTGAGTGAGCACTGAGGTGTGATCCGGAGACCCGGGCATGCCGGGAAGTCAGGGCTCTGAGCTCCAGCTCGCCGGCCCTAGTGGACATCTAGAGTCCGGTCGCCGGTGGTGTCCCACTGGACCACACATCCGGACGTGACGCCACCGCGGAGGAGGAAGGGAGAGGCGGAGCATCGCGGTGACGTCCTCCCAAGATGGCGGTGAGAGAGTGAAGAAACTGTTTCCCTTGGGCGGCTACGGGTGAGTGCCGCCCTCCGCCTGGCCTGTAGTCCCTGCGTTCTGGGACTCCGGGGTCTTATGTGGCCTGGCACCTCGGAGACCGAGCGCGATTCGGGGCGAAGGAGGGCGTCTTGGGAGAGGCAGCCTCCGCGGTGGCTGTAGCCATGGCCCGTGCCGTGGGAACTCACGGGAGTGCGAGCTGGTAGGGCAGGACAGTGAAGGCCGGGGAAGACTGGCTGGGACTGTCACCCTCCGCGGCTGCCAGACCCGCAGCGGGCCGGCAAGGGGTGTGTCCTCCTCCAGAGAGTGATAGAACCTTTGACACGTCTGGTGGGGCGTTCCCGCCCCCTTTCACTTGCCTGAGCTTGGAACTTCACCATTTCAACCTACAGGTTTCAGTGATCAGGGAGCAATGAAAACAATTCGTATCGTCTTCTTATCCTCTGTTTCAAGGAGTCATTTCTTAGTTTGTTTAAGCACCTTCAGGTAAAGATGCCTGTTGGGAGCTTGAAAGTTTGAGGGGTCAATTCTAAAAGCTTAGAATTTACAGCCCTCTCTACAACTCGTGACATGGTTTTGTTCACTACCATTTATTGCATTAGTGTTCTAGTGCAGTAAAACAAAGAAAAGCATTTAATCACCACGAGTGTTCGATGAGGCTTTTGGGGGTTAGGGGTAAAAAGTAAGAGCTGTGTTCTTCGTGTTTAGTCTTTTGTCCCTTCTCCACACTCCCTTACTTCTGCATGGGTGGATGTTTGATGAAAGCGTATCCATTCACTGTTTCTTTTTGTCTTTTAGATGAAGGGTGAAATTCCATTCTGATATCAAAATGCAGTATTCACACCACTGTGAGCACCTTTTAGAGAGACTGAATAAACAACGGGAAGCGGGATTTCTTTGTGACTGTACCATAGTGATTGGAGAATTCCAGTTTAAGGCTCATAGGAATGTGCTTGCCTCCTTTAGTGAGTATTTTGGTGCGATCTACCGAAGCACTTCTGACAACAATGTTTTTCTTGATCAGAGTCAGGTGAAGGCTGATGGATTTCAGAAACTGTTGGAGTTTATATATACAGGAACTTTAAATCTCGACAGGTAAAGTACACGTTTTTATTCAGTTAACAAAATCTAGTCAGATAGTCTTTAGAGCTAAAGTAGATTCATATTTTTTTCCCATTCGTTCTTCACGCTCATTCTCAATGTTGATACACAACTCTTCTCTCTCTCTCTCTCTCTCTCTCTCTCTCTCTCTCTCTGTAGCTTCAGTAGCTCTGTTTAGGATGAAAAGATGTTTGCTAAGCACAAAAAAAAAGAAAGACAGACAGACACATTAAAGCTAGGTGGTGGGAGGCAGAGGCAGGCAGATCCTTGTAAATTCAAGGCAGTCTGGGCAACAGAGCAAGTTTCAGGACAGCTGGAACTACACAAAGAAACCCTTACTTGAAAAAACAAAAATAAACAAGCAGACAAAACACATTAAAGTCAAGAATTCTGTCTGGGATACTTATTTACCAAAAAAAAGAAAGAAAGAAAAGAAAAATTGGTTGGTTTCTGAAGAAACCTCAGAGGGAATGGGAGAAGCAGAATATTGCCAACAACGTTAAATAAATAAACAAATAAATAAATAAACAGGCATGGTGTGCATGCCTTTAATCCCAAGGCTCAGGAGAGAGAGGCAGGTGAACCCTATAAGTTTGAGTCTAGCCTCTCTACATGGTAAGTTTCAGGTTAGCCAAAGCTACATAGTGATACCCTGTCTCAAAAGAAACAAAACAAATGTGTGTATGTATTTTTGAGTGCAGATGCACACATGTGTACCGCATGCATGTAGAGGTCAGAGACCAGTTTGAGGGACTCGTTTCTCTCTTCACCTTGTTGAGATGGGGTCTTGTTTCTGCTGCGTGGGGCTTCCTTGGTTAGCTGGCCTGTCTTTGCCTCACAGCTCGCAGGAAAGTGCTGTGATCAGACAGTGCGCAGTCTCATTGCCGAGACTGCCTTCTCCTGTAGGGTCCTTGGGCCTTAGGCTTTCCCTGCTGCGCCAGCTTCCTGACCACCCAGCAGTCATTTTTAAATTCAAGTGTCTGTCTTTTGTTTGTTACTGTTTTCTAAGCAGCCAGAAAATACAACATTCTGTTACTCTATGTTCTTTTTATCTTTTCAGTGTCATTAAATTGGAGATACCTGCTCAAACATTGAGTTACATTTATAAATTTGTTACTTAGTTTTAAAATGTTGGGCATTCTGCTTTATTAGATCTTTAAGAGACATTTGAGTATGAACAGCTGTTTCTTTTTATGAAAGAAAAAATGTTTTTATTGTCATTTAGTCTTGTTTCTTTTCAGTTGGAATGTTAAAGAAATCCATCAGGCTGCTGACTATCTCAAAGTAGAAGAGGTGGTAACTAAATGTAAAATAAAGATGGAGGATTTCGCTTTCATTGCTAGTCCCTCTTCTACAGAAATATCTAGTATTACTGGAAACATCGAATTGAATCAGCAGACCTGTCTTCTTACTCTGCGAGATTATAACAATCGGGAGAAATCAGAAGCCTCCACAGACTCAGTTCAGGCAAACCGCAAACAACGGGCATTGACAAAGAAATCATCTCAAAGTAAAAAGAAGAAAAAGGCTTTCAATTCCCAGAAACCAGGGCAGAATAAAGCAGTGCAATATCCCAGTGATGTTTTAGAGAGTGCATCTGTTGAATTATTCCTAGATACAAACAAGTTGTCCTCACCTGTATCAGAACAAGTCATTCAAGGCAATGACAGTTCAGAACTTGAGTTGACCTCAGTTGTGGAAAATACTTTTCCAGTACAAGATATTGTGCAAACTGTTACAGTCAAACGGAAACGTCGAAAATCACAGTCACATTGTGCTCTAAAAGAACACTCCATGTCTAACATAACCAGTGTAAAGAGTCCCTTTGAGCTGGAGAACTCAGGGGAAGAGCTGGACCCAAGGTATTCCAAGGCCAAGCCAATGTGTAACACGTGCGGGAAGGTGTTTTCAGAAGCCAGCAGCCTGCGAAGGCACATGAGAATACACAAAGGAGTCAAGCCGTATGTCTGCCACTTGTGCGGAAAGGCGTTTACCCAGTGCAACCAGCTGAAAACACATGTGAGGACTCACACAGGTAGGGCTGCTTGTGGGAAGGGGTGCTGTTCTGTTTGCCTGCTGGGCTGGGTTAGTGGTGTTTGTGTTTTCTGTTCTGTTTTGGCACTGGGAATTGAACCCAGGGCCTCAAGTGGACACACATTCTACTACTAAGTTGTATCTCCAGCCCTAACAGATGGCATTAGCATACAACATTCATTGCTTACAAACAAAGTTTGCCATATTCTTTTATCTAAAAACATAGAATCCTAAAATTTTATTTGTAATTATAACAAGTATTTAATAGCCCTTTGTTATAATTGACATCTTGAGTTCTAGGGCATTAGGTCCTTACACCTTTTTCTCTCATAATAATCATAAACTTGGTCCTAACCTCCAGACCCTGCTGGGATTGAATCTAGCTAGGGCCTTGAACATGTTGTGCAAGCACTCTACCACTAAGCTAGCCCTGCCTCCTCCCAGGATGACTTTTCTTATTCTGAGACAGTGTCTTCCTATGTTGCTGAAAATGGCCTTGAATCTGCAATCCCCCTGCCTCAACTTCCAGAGTAGTTAGAATTACAGAGCTTTGCCATACTCCTGGCTTGGTTCTAGTTTTATAAATATTTAACAGAGTTAAATACTAAAACTCAGGCCAATTTTCACATTACCATCACTTCCCATTACATGCTTCTAGATTTCATTAGTTTTTGAACATCATTCTTTCTCAGCTTTTCTGTATACTTCTGATCTGCACGACTTTCTGCTGGCAAAGTATGAGTATCCATTGGTACACTGAGGTTTGTATTTTATACATTTTTCTTGCTGATCACCTTTCACTGTTATGATTAATTTCTTTGCTCCTAGTTTTTCAGTACTCCTGAATGACGTCCCATCTGCTGTTGTTACTTAGAAGTTAACCATTTTCTGAAAACAAAAACCAGTACTGTTGGCACTCTTAAAAGCCTTAAGAGTTTATGACTTTAGCAAGTAAATACAGGATTTTTTCCTAATATAATACCATTGTTCCTAATATCACCCTAATACAAATGTTATTGTTCTTTTAGGGAAAGGCCATATAAATGTGAACTGTGTGATAAAGGATTTGCTCAGAAATGCCAACTGGTCTTCCATAGTCGCATGCACCATGGTGAGGAAAAACCCTATAAATGTGATGTGTGCAATTTACAGTTTGCAACTTCTAGCAATCTCAAGATTCATGCAAGGTAAACGGGGATGAGTCATGTGACCTCTACGTTAATTAGTTATTACAATCTAATGAGTAGTGCGGTTTCTGTGAGCACACAGATCACACAAGGCAAACCTCACATGACATTGTGCTGATCATGAAGCAAGAGAGTTTGAGGCTTGTCCACCAGGCTCTCTTCTTCCTTGCATTTTCTCACTCCTCTCCTTTGGAATGGGAATTGTACTGTAGAATTTGTATTAACTATGTTCTGATTTTTATAAGAATTGCTTAAATCTCTGAGACTTTATACCTGGACTTTTTTGTTCTTGTTGTTTCAAGACAGGGTTTCCTCTGTGTATCCCTGGCTATCCTAAAAATGGCTCTATAGACCAGACTGGCCTCAAACTCAGAGAGACCCACCTGCTTCTGTGTCTGGAGTTCTGGGGTTAGAGGCCCAGCATAGACCCAGACTTTTGAGAGATCCTGAAGCTATGCAGACTGGAAAATCTTAGAGATAGCTGAGTGCTTTCACATGTGGCAGGAGATAGAGTATAGTTTGATTCTGAGATGCCTCCCAAATGCCCTTTTGTGGAAGGCATAGTTCCCGGTGTAACTGTTCAAAGGTGATTGTGGGGATAGTGACTCTGACTTAATCAGAGAATTAGAGGAGGTAATATTTTAGGTAGTGAGACCTGGTTAAAGAACTGATTCCCTAGCCTCTCATTGTTGCCTCTTGCCCCAGCCTTCCCTACATGCCCCTTCTTTGCCACGTCTTCCTGATTGCTGTGATGGGTAGCTCTGCTGCAGGTTCCCGGGGAAAGTAGTAGCCATGCCCTGTGAAGTGTGGCTACAGTAGACTCTGAGCTCCTGTGTGGCTCACCTTGGACAAAGCACACAGAAACAGTGTAGTGCGCAAGGAGCTTAGTACGTTCTTCTCAAACCAAAGTTTAACACCCTATCACTAGGATTTGGCTAGTTTTCTACTTTTTTTGTTTGTTTGTTTGAGACAGGGTCTTGCTCTAAAGCCCAGGCTGGTCACAAACCCAAAATCCTACCTCTACATTCTGAGAGCTGGAATAACAAGAATTGTTATTCTTTTATTCTAACCATTTATTTATTCTAACCATTGGTCAGAATTTTTTTTGTTTTGCTTTATGGTGCTAGGAACAGAACTTGGGGCTTCTAGCATGCTTAGACAATTGCTCTGCCATTGAGCTGTATTCTCAGCCTGTTGACTTAGTTTTCATTGTGCTAAATATTCCTCAACCATTTCTTCTTTGGTCCCAGCTTTACTTCTACTTCCTTTCTAGCCAAACTTCTAGGTCCTTCAAAAATTTCCACTTAGTTTTTGCTCACTGTAAATCTGGCTAAAAGTAGCCAGTAATGCTCATAATATCTATGTACTATGCAGTCTTGAAGTTTCCACTGGAATAATTCTTTAAACCCAGCTCAGAGCCTCAGGGCATGGATAAAATCTAAACAGGTATTTGCCAGAATGCAAAATTGTTCTCCAGGTCAGTTCCTAGTGGCAATATTTCCTTCTAAAACTCATGAGCACTGTCTTTACTGACACAGTCTGTTCTGTCTCGCTCCCTCCCCATGTTCCCTTTCTAAAAGTTGTAGTCCAGTTGACCTCGAACTTCTAATGCTCTTGCCTCGGGGTCATGAGTGTTGGAATCATTGACATGGTTCCTATTTCTGGCAACTATCCACATTTCTGTCAGAATGATGGTCTTCTGAATGGCCCACTAAGCTCTGCTAGAAACTTCTAGAACGTCTCTAACCTGCATCTCTAAACTTGCTCTAATTCCTCCTAAATATCAGTTCTAAAGTGTCTGAACACATTGTGAGACACAGTCACAGTGAAAACATCCCTGTCTCTCTTCTTTTTTCCATGTCCCCAGCTGTCACTATGAGGCAGTTAACCTAAGAAGGAAGGCCTGTGTTGGCAGATAGTTCTAGAGGCTTCAGTACATGCTCTCCTGGCCTTCATAGCTTCTGGGCCTTTGATGAGGCAAACAGATACGACAAAGGGTAATAGTGGAATCCACTGCTCATCCTGTGGCAGTCAAGAAGCAGAGATTAAAGAGGGCCTGGAGACAATGGTACAAAATCTGTGACCTGCTTCTTTAGGAGGTGAGGCTTAGTTAGAAACAGGTCAGGCCCCACCTCCTAAAGTTTCCACCCCTAATATTACCGCTACCTGAGGACCAAGCCATTGGCACTTGGCCTTTAAGCAACATTCTGGATTCAAACCATTAACACCCAGAGTTAGGAGATTTATTTTTAGGGGAATTGTCACCTTCAAGTGATGGTCAGAAAAAGAACAAGGTATATAGGTACAGATGCTATAGGCAGGGTGCTATGATTTGGAGCTTTTCTCTCTTTAAATAACATTTCTTTGTATATTTGTATATATCTACACTATGAATGGCATGCCTGTGGTGGCCTTAGGACAGCCCAGGGGAGTCGGTTCTCTCCATCCACAATATGGAACCCAGTGATCAAACTTAGATAGCAGGAGGCACCTCTACTGAGCCATCTTCACTGGCCCAAATTTTAATTAACTTTTTCTCAGTGAAATATGAAGCAACTGTCAGTTGAGCGTGAAGGTGGAATGAGAAGGTACTAGTGGTTTGAGGAAGAACTTTCAACAAGGAAGATGGACTAGCAAAATAATTGCTGTATTTGGGTAATTACTGTGGTGGTCGTTTTTAGTCTGACATAAACCTAGACATACCTAGGAAGAGGGAGTCTTACTTGAGAAAAGACCTCCATTGGGTTGCTGATAGGTAGCCTGTAGGTCATTGTCTTCAGTAATGATAAGTGTGAGAGGCCTCAGCTCACTGTGGTTGGGCCACCCCTGGGCAGGTGGTCCTGGTTAGATAAGAAAGCAGACTGAGCAACCAGTAGGCAACAGTTATCCATGGCTTCTGCTTCAGTTCTTGTTTCAGGTTCTTGCCCTGACTTCCCTCAAGGCGGACTGTGATGCTGAAATAAATCTCTCTTCCCCAGGTTGCTTTGGTTATGATCTTTATCACAGCAACAGAAACCCTAAGACAACTATATAATGATGATGAAAAACGTTTTTGAACTCATTTCAGAACTGCTAATATTTTGATACCTTAAATTATTTTTTTCAGTAGTATTTTACATAGAAACAACTATTGAATTTAAATATGTAGTCGTTTGTTTTTGTTTTTCGAGACAGGGTTTCTCTGTGTAGCCCTGGATGTCCTGGAACTCGCTCTATAGACCAGGCTGGCCTCAAACTCAAAGAGATCCACTTGCCTCCGCCTACTGAGTGCTAGGATTAAAGGGTGTGCCACTACTGCCCAGCTAAGTATGTAGTCTTCACCTGCTGAGATGAAGTAAAATGCTACATGAAATACAGCATTTTACGTAAGAAATACTTCATGTATACACGGCCTCCGGATTGCTTTACTTACTGCTGTGTTCCTTTATATTTACAGGAAACACAGTGGAGAAAAGCCATATGTTTGTGATAGATGTGGCCAGAGGTTTGCCCAGGCCAGCACACTGACCTATCATGTCCGCAGGCACACTGGAGAAAAGCCTTATGTGTGTGACACCTGCGGAAAGGCCTTTGCTGTCTCTAGCTCTCTTATCACGCATTCTCGGAAACACACAGGTAAGAGTTTACTGCTGAGACTGCTTGGAACAAGGCTGTAGCTAAGACAAGTGGGAATTGGGCCTTTTCAAAAGGTAGACTGTAGACTTTAGATATCTACATTGGTAGCTTTGAAGCTATGTTCATGATTTTCACATAACCATTAGATTAAGAATCTGACATTTAAATAAAAATTAAAAAAAAAAAAAAGAATCTGACATTTTCTAGAAAAATATAAGGTAGGTGAAAATTTTATCATTAGCTTATGCTTGTTAAAGTAAGAGAATTCTGAATATATAAATTGAATTGAGCCATGTTTTTATGACTAGAGAAAACCTAGTTAGCCTTTTTTTGAGAATTTGTCTTCTGTGAGCAAGAATGTGAAAGGGGAGTTAAGCAGGAGGTGTCTTAGGCAAGAAACCTGTCTTGTGACTTGGGATGTCTTTTGCATAGACATTCCAAGATCTGGAACTCAAACAGATATGTCAGATGCAAATTAAAAGTTTTGAAAATAAGTGTACTGGTTAGAGTCTCTTTTGGAAGGTAGGCTGTTGGCTATGATCTTCCTTAAATGTTTTTTTTCTCCTTGAATAATAGATAGCAAGATTTGAATTGTTACTTGAATTTGACATGTTCTTAATCATAAGAATCAAATTGTTTACCTAGGTCATGTCTTCTAGAGAGAAGAGACATTTGCAGAAATGATGTTTTAGTGTGTGAAAAGTACCAATCTAGATAAGTAGAATAAATTAATAGTTCATTACTTTGGATGCCTCTAAGATATATTATAGAAAGGCTTTCATATAGATGATAACTTTAAAAGCTTACTTTAGATCTCTTATAATTGATAAGTATTATATTGGTATAGTACACCACTTGGCTATCTTTTATTTTCCATCTAGGTGAAAAACCATACATATGTGGTATTTGTGGGAAAAGTTTTATTTCCTCAGGAGAGCTCAGCAAACACTTTCGATCCCATACAGGTCTGTGTTTAGGGAGAACGCGTCGGTTTTTGTTCTCTCTTAATTCCTTTGTACATAAACCTTGGCTTTGAATCCATTGTGGAGTATCTAGTATGACTTAGTGATAACAAGTTTTTAATGTAGAAATATCAGCTTTTTATTTGTTTCTTTTATTATTTTTTAGTTGTTTATGAGTATAATTTAAATTTGGTTAAGAATTCTGTAGATTTTCTAAGGAATATGCCAGATATCCATCATTTCCAACTAAAAACATTTTCATTAAATTGAATAGATATAGCAAACAAGGAATCATCAGATTTATAAAGTAGGATTCTTATATGCAAGTGTTAGGAATGGATTTTGTTATCAACATATTTGTTATAACACGTAATATGTAAATAGTATGAAGAAAATGTTGAATATTAAATTTAAAGGAAAACTGCAACTTTCTAAATATACTGTTAACCTTTTTTAAAAAAAAAAATCCATGTTCATAAGTCTTATCCAGCACGATATGAATACTAGAAGGGACTGGGTGAGCTCACTGCCAGCTCCTGTAACCTCGGGTTTCTTGTGTATTAGAGTAACACATTGAGTGGTTCTTCAGTCATCACCTGACCCCATAGTGCGGGGCAGACTCAGAGCTTTAGTGATGCTAAGCCTGCAGTCGCCACTGAGCTATATCTCCAGCCTGAACAGTGCTTATTTGAAAATAGTTATATTGAGAATACTGTCAGTATTTCTTACATTTCCTCATTTGTGAGGTATATGAGAACAGAAATCATAATTATCCTTTTTCCTAGCTCTAAAGCAGGTTTTAGCATATGAACAACAACCAATGTATATCTGATATCAATAACAGTAGATTTATTTTTCAAAATTGCAGACAGTGAAAATGCTTTATTTCACCCCAAATTGGTTTATTCTCTTATAAAGTAAAACCATACCTATGTGTATAGCATTTCTCATCTCACAGTCATAACTAAGTGATTAAAGAATTTTTGCTTTATTTTCATCAACATTTAATAGTTTTGTATCAGCTAGCAATTTTTTAAATACTAAGTTTTTAAAGTTCTTACCTTGTTTTTCAGGAGAACGACCATTTATCTGTGAATTATGTGGAAATTCTTATACAGACATTAAAAACTTAAAGAAGCATAAAACCAAGGTCCATTCTGGTAAGAGCATATGCTTAAACTTCTCTATTGGTACTGGGCCTTAGCATGTTGAGCTACACATTTCAACAGTGTAAATTAGATCTATATTTAAAAGTAGATATAGAGAGCTAGACTGGTTCATGCTTTTAATCTCAATACTTTAGGAAGCTGTCGCAGAAAGATCTCAAAATCAAGGCCAGCATGACCACAGAGATAGTACACAGACAAACACACATCCACAAACAAACAAATAAGCAAGCAAACAAATGAATAAAATAAAGTTATTTTAGAAAACAGTAACAAAAACTTAGATATATACATATTAAAAAAAAGTAGCTTTATAATTTACCAAAGATTCCTCTTTCCTCTGTTTTTGAAATATTGAACTTCATAAAATAAATTAAAATTAAATAAATCTAAAATATTCAGGGGCTGGAAAGATGGCTCAGCATTTGCAAGCACTAGCTGCCCTTCCAGAGGACCTGGGTTAGAGCCCCAGCACCTTCATGGTGGCTCACAGCTGTCTGTAGCTCTAGTCCAGGGGTTCCCGTGTCCTCTACCAGGCCCTAGGCACATTCAGTAAAACACCGTACATACAGAATAATAATAATAATAATAATAATAATAAAATACTTTAATTATTTCCTCCTTTAAAAAGTCTGACTTGCCACAAAGCATTTTGGCACATATCACACAACCGTAATTCTGTAACTTAGGAGACAAGAAAGACAGTTGTTCAAGGTGAGCTACAATCTCACACAAGCAAACAAACCAACAAGCAAAAGCCAAAAAGCATGACTTTTGAATAGTTTCAAAAATGAAAGAAAATTTAAGCAAGCAATCTCATTATTGTCCATAACGCAGTCTGGACAGTTGAGGACTACTGTAGTTAGGAAGAAAAGAGTCTCTGAATATCCAAATGTAGAAGGTATAGGACCCTGGTAGCTCAAAAATGTTCTGTTACCATAGGAAGCCAGACTGCAAACTTTTAGGATTGTTGCTTAAAATAGATGCTTGATTTACTGTACTTACCATGCCATTCTGCCAAGATGAAAGGTGTCTAGGTATGACAGTGAAAATCAGCGGGTGTGATACCAGCACATGTGAGGCTCCAGTACCCAGCACCAAACGTACATACGTGTGTGTGGTGTGTGTGTGTGTGTGTGTTTATTTTACATATAGATGATAATAAGTTTAATTTTAAGAGTTAATGTAGAAAATTTGAAAACTGCAGTGAGTGTCTTCATAGTCCATTTAATACCTATGGGATACACATAGCTGCATGGCATATGAAGTTGAACAGCGTATAGCCCTGGTTCTCTAAGAGCTTACCTGGATGTAATATCAGAGATCTAACTATATTGAAATTGTAGAACATCATAAATACAGAAGTGCTAAAGAAGATATTTCTTCTGAAGCATTGGAATGGTCTTAAGTTCACCTAACATGGTAGCACATGCCTATGGTCCCGCACTTAGGATGCTGAGGGAAAGCAGATTGGTTGCAAGTTCAAAGCAAACTTGGGCTCCATAATGACAGTATCTTTAAGGGAGGAGGGCTGGCAAGAGAGGAGAGACTTATTTTTACAGAAATTGAAGAGTTCATGGGATGGGGACCAGCAGGACAGGGTCGTTGCAAACAGAGGACATTTTGATGAGTCACTAAGACAAGACAGCTCAGGTTGTTTCTTGATTGGTTAAACTGCAGAGTACAGAGAATTGTGTGCAACTTAATGTAAGCAAAGCATGCACTGTTAGCTATCTAATGAGGCTGCTGAAGTCATGTCAGCACATGTTGCAGCCAGGAGTGCAGTGAAGGCAAAGTGCATCTCTCTCAGTGTGGTAATTGCTCTAAGAGAGCAGCATTGCTCACTTCTGGAGGTAACTGATAAGTTGTGTACTGCAAACCTGAAGCCACTTTGCTAGTGCACACTCCTTGTTAAAAATAGTCAGTGTACAAAGATTTATTTACTGCGTTGCCTTTCTGCACTTGGAAGGAATTAGAGATGTTTAACTTAGCATTCACTGTCAAGAACTTTACAGCCTAGTTGAGTGGAGGCTTGACTGAGTAGAGTCAAACAAGACTGAGAGGAACGGGTGCCACGGGGAAGTGGATGAGATTTGCCAACTGTGTAGTGAGATAGAGGAGAAAAGTTTACCTGGGTTTAGAATGTGTAGACTTATTTATGTAGTTTATTTGTGCTTGACGCTGTTCTTGATACATACTGTACTATCAGTACAAACTTCATCAGGTCCACTGGGAGAAGAGAAACAGGCTGCATGTGGCGGGTGAAGGCTGAGTATATTGTAGTTTCTAGGACCTGTAAGTGGATCAGTGTACCTCAGACAGTTTTGTGGTTTTGCATTGTTGAAGACAGTGAGTGTACTTTCCCTTCTGTTTCAGGTACAGATAAAAATCCAGATTGCAGTGTAGATGACCATGCTGTAAGTGAACAAGACTCCATACAGAGAAGTCCTCTGTCAGAAACACTCGATGTGAAGCCTTCTGATATGACTCTACCCTTAGCGCTTCCACTTGGGACTGAAGACCACCATATGCTTCTACCTGTCACGGAGAGTCAGTCTCCTACATCAGACACACTGCTGAGGTCAACTGTGAATGGATATTCGGAACCACAGTTGATTTTTTTACAACAATTATATTGACTTTGAAGACATGGAATTGCTAGGGCATCCTTGGCACTAAATGTAAACATGTCTGGTAAGGTGCATATTGATATTAACCCCCACTCATTTGAGCTGTGTGACCATTAGTTTTTATTCACAGAAGTAAAAGCACCTGATACTGTATCAGTCAGTGCTTGTTTTGATTTTTGGCTTTTATTGTAAACATCCAGCCTGTGAAGGAGCAGTTTCCAGGGCACTAGCACTGTTTTGAGTGGGTAGGTTTTAGACACTGTTAAAGCTGCCTTAATTCCATCTTTATTTTGCATTGTAGACATATTTGTTCCTTAGGTAGAATCTGATCTGTGGGGTTTTTTGTTGTTGTTCTCTCCTCACTGTTTAAACAAAGTCTACAGTAATACCAACTTCAAAGTGTTTCTGTTTGTAAGCCCTGTGGACCAGTATGAAAACTGTCAGAGGGATTCAATTTCATGTTTATGTCTATGAAAATTTAGATACTAAGGGAGAATTGTGCTATTTATTAATATATTCCTTTAGAGGTAACTTTTCTAATGAAGCCAAACGAAGTATTTCTCTTAAAACCCAGAAAATGTGTGTAAATTTTTGTTCATTGAGAATGAATTCAGTATTCTGGAGAAAACCAGTACTCAAATCAATTTTGTTTGAGTTGAAACTATATTTTTTTAAATAGATATTTGGTGTTTTTGAGTGGTCAGAAGACAGTTTTGGAATTTGATTCATTTTATATTTTATTAGATTTGTAGATTATTGGAAGTAAATATATAACAAGTTTTGAAAAATTTTGATAAGCCTATCTTGTATCAGTTATGCACTTTTTAAAATAAACGTTCTAAAAAGAATTTTCTAGATATAAAATACATACTAGAAATCACTTGGCTTCTAAATTTGATATATTACTTAGAAAAATCAAGAAACTTGAGTTGCATGCCTAAGGCAATACACATACACTTAAATAGAATTAATATCCTAAATTCAATTATAAGGTATACTTTTGGATTATCAGTTTGTTTACCATTTTATATTTGAGTTTTCTATAGACATGGATTTTTCAATTCTATAAAGTAAACTACAACTTTTGGTTGTTGGCTGTAGCTTTATAGTGGTCCTTTCCATTGCAGCTGGGCGTAGAAAATTCAGCATCACCCCACCCTCCACGCTGCTCCCTCGCGTTCCCTCTCACTGTTCTGCAGAGCGATTGATTTCACTTTGCCTTGTAAGTTACAGTTTCCCAGCCAGTTCCTGTTGCTGATAAGTCCTGGTGACTGTTTCTCATCTCTGCCATCGATTAGTTAGGTCTCACTTGTTTTCAGGATTTAAACTGCACTGAAACAGACTCACAGTGCTCACTGATACCGAATTCTTCGATCGTAATGCTCCCTGTTAGGGCCCAAGTCACAGAACTAAGAAGACATAATAGAGCACTCAGTTCATCCAAACTGTAGGTGTCCTCACGTTTCTTAGAGCTATAGCATTTTCATAATAAATTACGACCAGTGAGACTGTCTTAACTGGAGAGACTATGAAATACCACCTTTGTATAATAAACTTATTTTATTATTTAGCTAAGAAATCTGTGTGTATGTTAAATGAACATACTGAATTTGAATAAAATTTGTAAGGTATAAAATGTTCAGCTAATCTTTTCTGGTTTAAGATCAATAAAAATTTGCTGGAATGTAACAAAACTGGAAAAAAATAAGACTCAACCCTTCTTAACAAGTTTGCCAAAGTGGAGAGGTAATATTTAAATCACAGCTTCATTAATCCAAGCATATGATGAAAATGTTTTAAGTGCTGTAGTTAGTTGGGCATACACATACCAATAATGATAGCATTCTGGAAAGTTAAGGAAAGAAGGTTAAAAAAGATTCCAAGAACTGCTGTAATGATGTCTGTGCTATATGAGGACAAAAACTGCCCAGTTTCCTCAAATGTAATGATAGTCTTTTGTTTGTTTATCCCTCTTAAATTCTGTGCTGGTCTCACTTCACAGTCCTGAGTGTCCTAGGACTTCTGTGTAACCTAAAGTGGCTTCGGACTCCACATCCTCCTCCCTCGTTCTCCAGGTGTGCAGCACAGCACCCAACAACACAGCACCCAACAACACAACACGCAACAAACACAGCACCCAGCAACACAACACGCAACAACACAGCACCCAACAACAAACACAGCACCCAACAACAAACACAGCACCCAACAACACAGCACCCAACAACAAACACAGCACCCAACAACAAACACAGCACCCAACAACAAACACAGCACCCAACAACAAACACAGCACCCAACAACACAGCACCCAACAACAAACACAGCACCCAACAACATAGCACCCAACAACACAGCACCCAACAACATAGCACCCAACAACACAGCACCCAACAACACAGCACCCAACAACAAACACAGCACCCAACAACACAGCACCCAACAAACAAAACACAGCACCCAACAACACAGCACCAAACTTGTTAACTAGCATTGAAAGCTTCTAAATTGTTATTTTCATATAAGTGGACTATGGAATAGGTCAGGTTGGTTTTTTAATTTGTATTACTTTCATATCTAAAATTACTTAAGTTGATACTGGTTTAGTCATTTCTTCTTCCAGAATTATTTGTGAAGAAAGCTCAAAGACTGAATGTCATCATTCTTTTCATACTATACTGTCACTTGTTCTAACGTGCATGCACTTTAGGAGTACCTGGGAGTCATTCTAACACAGAGAATCATGGAGGTAAATTCTTTATGTGTTTTGTTATGGTACAGTGTTTTGGGAATGAGTCTTAATTATTTAAGTATTACAGAAGGTTTTCAAACTCTTTAAAATGTTGAATATCTTAGCAAGTATTTTCTAATTTTGTTTTATATTTGTATTATTTAACTTTAGAGTTAACTTTTAAAAGTTTTAAAAAAGGGAATTGTAGATTATATATTAAATAAACTTTGCTGTTTAATAGTATTCATGTTTAATTCCATAGGATCATTTCAGTGGACAATTTTGGAAGCTTTTCCAAGATTGAAGGTCTGTCAGTTCATTGCAGAAGTAATTTTTCACTTCTCTACATCTTAATCTTACAGAAATGGCACATATCAAACAGTTGAATTGTGGGTTTGAACACACGAGCACAGGACGGCCCCTGCCCGGGCTGCGGCGGTTCCCACATATGCGAGAAGGTCTAGGGTCCCAAATGCTAGAAGCTTGTTGGCAGCAGACACAGAAGACACGTGGAGATTAGTGGCTTTATTCTCTATGGCGGTGGATGGATCTGGATATGCGTGCGCTCCCCCGGCAAATGCCAGGAGGGTCTCCCTTATATTGTGGAGTGGGAGAGAGTAGGGGCTAGGGAGGGGAAAACTTAATTAGCTATGTCCCCCGGCCTTATTAATATGTAAATCTCAAAGGCAGAGGCCTGTTAGTCACGCCATATACCTGTGTCTTACCTGACTGAAGGTACAGGTTAAATGGAGATGAGACCATGAGACTGCGTCAGGGCCCTGGGTTCTGGGGACATGGCCAAACACCTGCAGTCTCAGGGTTCCAGGCCCATGGCAACCCTTCCTCAGCCCGACATTGAATAGGTAGTTAACTCTCTACACTAATTTTTAAAATATCCTGGGCTAATAGTTGTAATGCCTTTACTCCTGTCAGATTAGAGTTTAAGAATATCCATACCCACGTCAGTTTACTGAATCAGATGTGCTGGGGCAGATGTTTGATAGAGAAGCCTTACAGCTGATTCCTGCATGGACCAAACATTGAGAGCTGTCTCCCAAGCACTTCTTGGTGCTCTACCTTTGAAAAGCACTTAAAATGAAGTTCTGAAATACAATTTTTTTTATCATTTACCTGGAAATTTTTAATCTGTTATTTGGTTAGAAATACCACCAAATTAAAAAAAATTAAGTCTCCATTTTCATTCACAATTTTGAATAATAATGAGATTGAGATATTGGGACATTGATTTCTTTGTTTTTGTCTTGAGATAGGTTTTATTATGTGTATGCTGAGATTGAATTTATTAAATAGCCCAGATTAGTGTGGAATTTACAGTAACCTTGCTGCTTCAGTTGTGTCCTGGGATTATAGCTGGATACCACCACTCTCTACGTTAATCTCTTAAGACATGATGTAGTCTTCCTTTGCCTTATTAAACCCCTGCCCCCGCTTATTGACAAAAAATTTTTCTGTGTTTTAAGGATTTATCATATAAACATACTGCCTTCCAGGAAATGTACAAAAATAAATGTCCACTTGCAGGAAGCTAGGGAGCCAAGAATGCTGAGTGGTGTCTCCCAGGAAGTTCAGAAAGGATGTGTGAGCAGTCAGTAGTAGTAGGTAGAGAGAGAAAGGGCCATTGTTCACCTAGGTAGACAAATAGAGTGACTGGGGGAAGTTACCCATGGCTGACTGCAGAGGAGCTAGGCAGGATGCAGAAAGTCTCCAATGAGAATGAGGTAACAGTCAGAACTGTCTAACCCGGCAGCCATGCTGACTTAAGGAAATAGTCCTTGCACAGCATGACTTAGCTAGGCCACATTTATAGCCCGTGTGGTCATATCCTACCACAGTTGACTGCTAAAGGGCAGAAATTAGACACCAAGGTTTGTAACATGATTCCATACTGGTGACCTCAGCTGAGAAGCAGTTCTTAGGCAGACTGCTGATCATATTCTCAAGAATTCGTTCCATAGAATGCTGCAATGTTAAGTAGATGTAAATGAAGAGGTCCTTTGGAGTTGGCCAGGAAGTCAGTAAGGAAAGTCAAGAGTTGTTTTAAGCAAAGGCTCATGTCTCAGAACAATAAACCTGAAGACATAGTGACACAGTTTCATACAACAGTGTAAAAATGAGCTTGTGGAGATCAGCATTGTCAAGGGGTTTATATTTTTTTTCTATACATTGTATTCTGGTCATGCCTTTCCCTTCCCCCAACTCCTCCCAGATCCTCCCAGATCCTCCACAACTCCCCACCTATACCCAACTCCAGGCCCTTTCTCTCTCTCTCTTTAAAAAACAAACAAGCAAACAAACAAAATTAAAAACTCACGCACAGAGTGAAACCAAAATATACAGCAAAAGACCAGTCAGACAGAAAATACCTGAAAAGGCAATTTAAGACAGTCTACAAAAATTACCATCAAGTTCTGTGTTGGCCATACAGCATGAGGCCTAGCCTGAAGTGTGGCTACTGGATCCAGCTATACTCCATTCAAGAAACCAATTTTTTTCTTGGTTAGGAGTGGAAGCCTATATCTACTTCCCTCTGTCAGCACTGAGACCTGTCTGACTTTAATTTATGCAGGCTCTGGGTGTGCTGCTTCTGTCTCTGAATTCTTATTTATATACCTCAGTCCTACTGTATCTGGAAGATACCATTCCCTTGGAGCCCCCATCCCCTCTGGCTCTTATAATCCTTCTGTCTTCTACATGGCCACATGAGCCTTAACAGGAGGGTTTGGTGAAGACATCCCATTTAGGGCTATGCTCCAAAATCTCATTGTCTTCATATTGTCCAGTTATGGGTCTCTGTGTTAGTTTCCAACTACTTCAAGTAGAAGCTTCTCTGATGATGGCTGAGTGATATACAATACACTGATATATGGGTGGTAGTGGAATGTTATTAGGAATCATTTTATTGCTATGTTTCTTTAACAGAACCATAATATTTGGGGTTTACCTTAGGCCCATGGCCTGTCTAGTCAGGTTCTTGGCCACTGAATAGTGTCAGACATAAATTACATCTTACGAAGTGGGTCTTAAATCAGTGGTTCACAAGTTTCCTAATGCTGTGATCCTTTAATACAGTTCCTCATGTGGTGGCCCTCAATTATAAAATTATTTTGTTGCTACTTCATTCAATCTTGCTGCTGTTATAAGTTATAACCTGTGGTTTTTGATGGTTGTAGTCAATCCCTGTGGAAGGATTGTTTGACCCCAAAGGAGTTGTAGCCCACAAGATGAGATCTGCCTTAAAATCAATCAGAGTGATTGGTTTCTCGTCACACTGTGCAGCCATTGCACTACCTTACCGTGCAGGCGGGCCACTGGTGGAGATCAAAGGTTTTGTAGCTGTGTTGGTGATACCTTTCTCCTCAGGTAGTGTGCAGAGTACCTTAAAGCCTCTATCTAGTTAGACACCAGCTAGGCTTCTCTGTTCCATGAGATGTGTGTTGCCCTCACAAATAGGGTCTTACACCATCAGTTTGTGGAGAGCAAACAATAGTCTTGGCAATAGTTTGAATTGTTTGAGGGTTTCTGTAGGGCCCTTTGGACAACACTGAATTAGATGTGACTTATTCCTGGCACTGGAGGTTTCACTTGGTGATGTCTAGCTGGAACATTGTCTCCTGACATCGGGGGTGATGGGGGCCGGGGAGCACATTTAGATTTCTTGGACATATGTATATATTTTAGAAGCTTCTACAGTACTGGGTTTCCAAATGGCTCCAGAGTTGGTTGTCCCTGACCATACTCCCTTCTTGCTCCTCTCTTCCTCACCCTTTCCCATTTAGCCCTCTACTTGAGTCATGTTCTACCCCCCTTCTCTTATAATGAGTTCTCTTCCCCTTTCCTTAGATCCTCTCCTCCCCCATGCGTCTCTACTAGGTACCTAACCTCTGGTTCTGTGGATTGTAGCGTATATATCAAAGGCTTTAAAGCTAACGTCCACATAGTATCAGTCAGGGTTCTCCAGAAAAACAAGTGATAGAGTGATTTTATATGTATGTATATATGTATACAGGATTTGATTGGCTTATAAGCTTTGATCAAGAATCCCAATACCAGTAAAGGCTCTAATACCAGTAAAGGTATTGATCTTGGAATCCCAATACCAGTAAAGGCTTTAATACCAGTAAAGGAATGAAGTCGCCATCAAGAATGAGGGCAAGCAGGCAAAAAGTAAAAGCACTGTCTTCCTCATCCTTTATATGAGGTGGTGTGACCCAGATTTAAGGTGGGTCTTCTGACTTCAGTGATCCAATTGAGAAAAGCCCCTCATGGGTGTGTCCACCTGCATGAGCTTTACTTAATTCCAGATGTAGTCAAGTTGACCAGAATAGCAGTCATGACATGTAAGATAAAACACACCCTGTTGGTCTTTTGGAAGTCTTAAGTTAACGCACTCAGGATTTTTTTTTTCTAGCTCATGAGCATTTCGTAATTTTGTTTTTAACAGCTTCCATGGTTGAGTAAATGTCTCTGTGGTAGAATATAGAGTCCTTTGGGTATATGCCCAAAGGTTACTACTTGGTCTTGAGGTATATCCGCAGCCTCCTGAGGAGCCATCACACTGACTTCATAGGGACTGTAAAAAGGTTGCCCTTCACCAGCAATAAGTGCTCCCCTCTCCCACATCCTCATCAGGATGAGCTGCCTTTTGTTTTATTGATCATGCCTGTTCTGACTGCTGTAAGATGCAATCCCCAAAATTGCTTCAGTTTGCATCTCTCCAATGACG
Organism: Mastomys natalensis; assembly: GCA_021653895.1. Lineage (NCBI taxonomy): Eukaryota > Metazoa > Chordata > Mammalia > Rodentia > Muridae > Mastomys > Mastomys natalensis. The sequence goes on from JAJTUV010001056.1 coordinate 188,279, forward strand.
AAGGGTGTTTAGAATTTCGTTGTGTTTCTCGGCCATTACTGGTTCATCTTTATCATCAGGTATTTTAAAGTGTGCCACTTGATTTTGCTTTTAGAGTTGAAGCATTATTAGTATAATACAGTCCATGACTATAATCAGCTATTTAAGCAGGCTCTTAAAAGACGATTGCTACAAGGGATATACAAGCCGTACATTATGAGCGTAAGATGTATAGAGGGAGAATAGTTCTCCTCCAGTCCATACCTACAGGTCAGTCTGGAGAAAAGTCGCTTCTTTGCCTACTCTCAGGCTCATCTTCTGGAAGAATACTTTCTACCTTTTATTTCTCAGATTGAATCCAAATGTATGAAGGAGCCTAGATGATATAATGGCATCGAAATAAATGGGTCTGAGCATTCTGCTGGCCTCTGAGGCAGTAAACAATGGCCTGTCACATTGTGTCATCAAACTTTTCCTACCATTATCAGAACCAGTAGTTGTCCACTAAGCTGGCCTCACATCAGTTAAGTGTGGACATGTGTCTCCATGGAGACATGGGTGGTGGGAGCCCCCATAGGTGTCGCATCTGCCTCGACCAGCAAGTAAGACACGACACGGTCGGATTCTTCTCAGACAGCTTTATTCCAGGAACATTCTTCATTCATCGACGGGGTACTGGGAACCCCAAGCAGCAGAAACGAGCTGCTTATATATCCACCCAAGGAGGCAGGCTAGGCGGCATGTTCTCTCAGGATTGGTTAAACTGCCAATACCCCATTAGCATAAGCTCTAGGATAGGTTAGGGCCAATACCCCATTAGCATAAGCTCTAGGATAGGTTAGGACCAATACCCCATTAGCATAAGCCCTAGGATAGGTTAGGGCCAATACCCCATTAGCATAAGCCCTAGGATAGGTTAGGGCCAATACCTCATTAGCATAAGCCTTATCGGGAGAGGCTCGAGGCCGACGCATGCGTAACAGGCTTGTTTATACAGGAATCTGAGCTGGCCATGTCAGAAACCAGCGCCATCTTAAATCGGCTGCCTACACATAGGTGCACATGCAGGTTGGTCACATACCTCCCACTGCAGGCTCAGGCAGGCTTAGTGTTGGAGCTTCAGCCATCTTCTGTACTTCCTCTCGGAAGAAAATAGGAGCATTTGGGCCCTCCTGTAGCATGCAGGAGTAGACAGAGACCCAAGAAAGCAAACTGCATTGCTAATGGACTTGAATGTGTAAGCCTGAAAGGCCATCCATCCATCTCCTTCCAGAATCTGGTAGATTCTTACCCAGCATAGGATGGAATGCTGCCTCGAGGCAATGAAAAGCAGCCTATAGCTTCAGTGAACAGCATGAGGGACGTTCGTTAATACTGGATAAACAAGAGCCAGACGCAGAAAGGATATAGACTCAAGATCGTCATTGTCTATGCAAGGAAGCTTTATTTGCTTGTCTTTATGAAGTTGTTAACACCTGCTGGAATGCCTAAACGTCTGTGTGGAATACTTTTTGACTTCTAAGTTTGATGTCTCTCAGAATCCACTGGAAATTTGCCAGCTGCCAAGCAAGTCTGCCATAACATTGGGTTAAGATTTCTGTAGTGACTTTACTGTCTTTGATTTTTGTGTTCGTTTTTAATTACAAAAGAATTAGTTCTGTGGTTTGTTTCAGGGTTGATATTTTAGTCTCTGTGTTAAGAATCAGTTTTTTCTCAATAAGAGGCAAGTACACAAAATTTTATAATTTGATAAAAATAACTTGTTCTAATTTACAAAAGAAAAATTAGTCTACAAAATCTTAGTCTCTACAAGTGTTGAGACAAATGTTGAAAATTGTTTTCAAGCTTGTTTCTTATAGACGTTCACCCACAGGAACAAGGGCAAAGCCTGCGGAAGATGATGGCATGTAAGTACCTCCGTAAGTCGGTGTCCAGTAATAATGCCTTTTAAGGCCATTGGAGACTTCTGAAAGGAAGATGTGTTCATCCACCACATACGGTTCCACATCTGTATCATCTGGCTTTAGTCGGCCACTCTTTATCAAATTTGAATATGCCTAGGATTTTTAGAAAAAAAAAAAGTCATTAAGAATAATTTATTCAGTTTACAGTGGTTGTTCAAACAAATATTCAATTTAACTGTTATTTTGTACGTTAATATAAAGTACTCTTAATAACATTGCTGAGTTTTAGTATTATTCCAGATATTATAGATAAATTGTTATTTATACATAATGAAAGTATAATATTATAAAACCAGCTTTTAAGTTCTAACATATAAGGCAAGTTTTTCCTATGTAAATCCTTTTGTGAATCTGAGTCAATCCTCAGTAATACCTTGGTTGTGACCCATGGTCAGATTTTTCAAGTATTCTTAAGTACTTGAAAGAGGTAGGCAGAGTGGAGACTTCGTGTGTTGGCACATGCCTGAGTTCTCAGCATGTAAAACTCCTGAGCAAGAGGATGGTTGAGTTCAAGACCCACTGAGCTGAATTACTCCTCTGTCAAATCTTATGATCAGTAGGAACTTACATCTCAAAACAAACAAACCAGCAGCTCCATATGGAAGTTAGCTGATGAATCCCTTGAAGTCTATATGGAAGTTTAGTTTTAAAAAGAATTCCACAGTGACCTATCAATTATTTTTCAATTTGTAGAATTTTCTTTGTGTATCCCTATGGTTTCTTGGTGTGGATGCTAAGGGCATCTCATACACTTGTGAGGTGTGTTGTTAATAAAGTTGCCATTGTAGCGGGGAAAACAGGCAGAAATTGCTGTGAGGAGAGACTTCCAAGTTATGACTTATTTTCTGTTGTAGCTTCCCAGTATCTTTGATTCCAGAGTCTGTATACAGCTTGTGCTGTGTGGGTGTTTCTCTGAGAACTATGGGTATTTTTGTAGGGAGGTATACATTTTATTTTTAGCCAATCCTTTTCTTCTCTCTTTTCAAATGGAAGTTTTTGTCACTATGCTTTCTGTCTCTATGATTCTCAGAAGCTCATGGAACTTTCTCCAAAACTGACCACATACTCAGACACAAAGCAGGTCTCAATAGATACAAGAAAGCTGGAAGTAACATCTTGCATCCTATCGAGCACCACAGATTAAAGCTAGATATTACAACAGAAAGTTTGCAAACTCTTGGAAATTGAACAACTTGCTACAAATAAAACATGGGTCAAGACAGAAATCAAAAAAAGAATTAAAACCTTTTTGCAATTGAATAAAATTGAAAACACAACATACCCTATGATACAATGAAGACAGTTCTAAGAGACAAGTTCATAGCACTAAATGCCTACATCAGAAATTGGAGAGACCTGTTTGTAACCTAATGGCACACCTGAAAGCTCTAGACTTAAAAAACAAAAATCAGAAGGACTAGATAGCAGACAATAATCAAACTCAGGGTTGAAACCAATAAAATGTAGACAGCCAGTACAAAGACTCAACAAGACAGGGTGAATCTTTAAGAAAGTATGATGGGCAAACCCTGATTCAAATTAACTAGAAGGTAGAGAGAGAAAATCCAAATGAATAAAATCAGAGATGAAAAGGGGACCAACAGACTCTGAGTAAATCCAGAGAATTGTAAGAACATACTTTAAAAATATGTGCTGCACCAAACTAGAACATCTAAAAGAAGTGGAGATTATAAATACATACATACATATATACACACACAGATATATATTTATGTATATTATAAATATATATTTATATACATACATACCTAAGTGCTGCACAGCTAGTACAGTGTCCTCTGCACACACACACCTAAGTGCTGCACAGATAGTACAGTGTCTCTGCCACACACACACACACATCACCCCTAAGTGCTGCACAGCTAGTACAGTGTCTCCGACTCCTCACCTTGACACATTAGGAACTTTACATCAACTCAATTGTAATTGTTTTTTCATATGGAGGAGTTGGACATTTGTGTGGCTCAGTGATCCTTAATACTTGTGTATGGCATCTGATCTGGCTTTAAATTAAAAACTGCCCAGAGGATAGTGTCACTCCATTCTGAAACCATTTATCAAATTAACTCACAGGGATCTGAGAAGAGCCCAACAAAAGCCAGAACTGAAGTCACTTACCACACAGGTATCCTCATCAAATTTGTTTCCCCAAATGTAGATATTGGACAGTACGAGGTTTGTTTTCATTGACTGGGAAAGTGCAACAAGCCCTTCTCCCTCTATCTTGTTGCTGACTACAGACAATCTGTAGGAAAACAATAATGAAGTTCTGAAGTCCCGCAAAGAATGATTAAGTCAGTATCAACATTTATTAGATCCATTTTACTAACATGTTTTGTTCTGTAATCCATGGAACTTGTTTTCTTATTAAATGTGTCATGTACCTAGAAAAGGTGCCTTTTCTACATACATTTTGAAATAGCACTCTCTCTCTCTCTCTCCCTCCCTCCTCCCCTCCCTCCCTCCCTCTCTCTCTCTCCCCCTCCACTCCCTCCCTCTCCCCTCCCCTTTATATATTTATATACTCAGGAGGCAGAAGCAGCTGGGCCTTTGAGTACAAGGACAGCCTGGTCTATAAAGTGTCTTCCAGGACAGTTGGGTTACCCAGAGAGACCCTGTCTTAAACAAAAATAGAATCAAACTAAAAACAAAGTTTATTCATGTATTTGGGTGCATTGTCTATGTGTATGGATACACACCAGAAGAGGGCATTGGATCCTATTATAGATTTTTGTGAGCCACTATGTGGTTGCTGGGAACTGAACTCAGGACCTCTGTAAGATCAGCCAATGCTCTTAGCCACTGAGCTATCTCTTTAACCCGTTTGGTAAATGTTTGAGTAGATTGCAAATGTAAGTATTGTGTTAAGTGCTTATGAATTTCTCATTAAGAGTTTGGGATAAATAAGTTTTGGGGGCTGGAGAGATGGCTCAGCAGTTAAGAGCAGTTGCAGCTCTTGCAGAGGACCCAGGTTCTGTTCACACACCCACTGAGGCAGCTCACAACCATCTTTAACTCCAGTTCGGGGAGATCTGATTCCCTCTTCTGGAGTCTGTGGACACACATTCAGTGCATGTGCAAACAAGTAAATAACATATGCATAAATGAGAAATAAAGATTTTTCTATGAACTTGAATACACAAATATCCTATTAGGTTCACCCCAATTTTTAAAAGATACAACTTAGAATTTTGTCGTTACTTTGATTGAGTATAAAAAAGCCATACTAACGCTTTAAGACTCCTGTTGTGGGAAGTTAGAGTTTCACTGAGGTACTTTGCTCCTGCATTTTCTATTCTGTTAAAAGAAAGATCTAGTACTTCCAGAGTAGTATTGCTTTTTAGAACATCAGCCAAAAACACCATTCCATCACGAGTTATTTTATTGCTGGGGAGGAAGCATATTTAGCAATATTTTAAAAACACAAAATGTTATTCTTACATTCATGAGGTATTTGAAAACATTTAGTAAGCTTTCTATTTTAGTTTACTCAACTTCCAAAGATGAAAATTCACCATGAAATAGTGCTTCCATCTGGCTGGTAATCACGTTATTACAGATATATTACACTGTAAACTAACCTAATAAATCGTATATCTTATGATAAAAGTTCATCAACATCAGTTATAATTTCTAGTTACTGAAAATAATGTCTAATAAACATGTCTTACATACTGTGTCTCTGCATGATTATGTAAATTATCACTTACCAGCTGACATCAAGGTAGCGTAGGCTTCTGTTCAAATACAGTGCACTGCATAACTGTTGTATACCGAAATTTTTCATACCATGTTTGCACATATGAAGTTCAACAAGGACATGATTTTGTTTCAACATGTGGCCAATGTGGACTGTAGACTCTTCCTAAAAAATAGATAGAATTCTTGTTTCTGATTTTGAAGTATTACACTTCCATTTTAAAAGCATACATTTTCTTAAAGTTGGTACAGGGTCTCAGTATTACCTCAGGCTGGCCTCAATCTTGACTCAGTTGCCCCAGCCTCCAGAGGGCAGGTATTACAGGCCTTAAATTAGCTTGTTAGAAATATTATATTAAGACCCTTAGTCTAGGGCTAGAGATATGACTCACTGGGTAGTGAGGACCTGAGTTCAAATTTCCCCTGTCCATTTGGAAGCCAGGCACAGCCACATATTCCTGGAACTTTATTGTCGGCTGTTCAGGCAGATCTTGGGAGCTCATGTCCCAGGGTTAATACAAACAGTGAACTTTATGTTCAGTGAAAGGCCCGTCTGAAGGCAATAATGCAGAGAGTTATGAAGACCTCTGACTGCTTCCACTGATCTCTGCATGCATCGCAGAGGCACAACATGTATGTGCATACACCACAGACACACGGACCTCACAAACAACAAAAAAGACTCTACCATTTTGCATTTGGCATACCTTTTTTAAAATAACAAAACCATTATCACTGCTCCAAATCATATGGCGTGTGTTAAAGTGTGCATGTTGTGTGTGTGTGTGTGTTGTGTGTGCATGTGTGTGTGTGTGTGTTGTGTTGTGTGTGTAACAAGGAAGTGACTGGTCTCACATGTAGCCTAAAAAAAAAAAGTGCACTTCCAAATATGAAAAATAGCACTTTAAAATATGGTTACTTCTCAGTTACATGAAGGAAGAACACTGGGGCAGATAGTTTTTAATTATGGACAGTACATGAACTTTAAGAGAGCTCAAAATTTATTTGAGCAGTGAACCTGTAAGTTCATTGTTCAAACTAGATACCCTGAACCTTTGTCTCTTTCTTTTCTCCTCTTGTGTAGGCTTGTATGGAATGAGTTCATATGTATGTATGTATGTATGTATAACTGGGAATCGGGGGTATGTGTGGGTGTGCACATGTCACAATGCACATATAGCAGTCAGAGGACAGTATACAGAAATTAGTTGTATTCTTCCACTATACGGACCCAGAAGTTTAACTCAGGTCACTGGGAGCTTGGCAGCAGGACCTTTCTTAACACTGAGCTATTTTGCCACCCTAAGTTCTTACTTTTAAGGGGAAGAATCCCCCACAAACGAATGTGAAAAAAGCAGCCACATTTTCATCTGCTTTCCCAACAAGAACCTTAATCTAAAGAAGGGATCACGTTCAAACTTGCCAAACTGCTATGCATGCAGAGATGGAATGCTTCAGTCATATCAGTGTAACAGATGAGTAAATCAGCTGATATTGGGCTTACACCATGGCCTAGGAAACTTTAAGCATACGTGCTTTCTTTTGTCTGACTTTTACACAGGTTTACACAGAACCAGAGTTTCATAAACTTGCTGCTTAAGTAACAGCAGCGGAGTGCATGCAAGTCACCAAGAAGTAACAGTTATACTTTTTCTTTAATACTTTTCACTTAACACACTGCAGTTTTATAGAATTAGGATAATTCTAAGAATGCAGTGTAACCTTGCACCATAAACTCCAATAGGACCTTAGTCTTAGTGCCATGGACATTGAATACAGACCTGTTCTCCGTACAGTATAGGTCGGTTCAGGTTTATTCCCTTGATTCCTTGGTTTTGAGTTAGTACTGTAGCAAATGCTATCACACTTTGCAGTCCCTACAAACAGGTAAATCCATTAAGGAAGTTGAAAGTGTGTTAATCTTACTTTACAATTTCAAGATAATTAACTGAGTTCTGATAAAATTGTTTGTACAGAAGTTAAAACATCTCTTCCCAGAAGTGAACTGTTACTATGAGTCTGCATAGGAGTTTCTTAACATTTCGACAGGTGTTTCCTAGGGGTGGCTCTGAAATTGCTCCTGAGTCCTTTAGGTTTTCCCAAACGAAGACACAGACCCACCTATGGATTCCAGCAGTCTCACATGCTTGTATCCTGTGCAATCAGCCTTTTATACTTGGTTTTACTCTTCTCTCATACAATACACCCTGACCATGGGTTCCCCTCCCACCCCTCCCAGTTTCCCTCCACCACTCCTCCATTTCCCTTCAGAGAAGAGCAGTGTGTGCTACTGAGATTGGTGAACCATTTTCCACAGCTCCTTCAGGTCTCTCCCGACATCTGATTGGAGGGCCTCTCCTCCCTCATCTTTGTGATGGACACCACTGAGTACACACCCAGCCTGTTATGCTAGTAAATGGCTTTCTCTTGCCGCTTCTCATCCAGTTGATCATTAAGTCTGAACACTTTCTGTCTCCAAAAGGTGGCTCCAATTAGTTCAACTGAATGTTTCTGTGGCTGCTACTCCTGCCTAAGCCCTCCTCATCTCAAACTCAGATGCCAGCAGCAGGTATCCGAGTGGCCTGTTGGCTTCTGTTTGCTGCCCTCCACTTCGGATAAACTAACGATCTTTTAAAAGCATTGATCAGATCCAAGTTCCCTGAACTTTAAGCCTTTTTTGTGATTAGCATTTGTATCAAATTCCTCCTCTTCTCTGCCCCACGATCTGTCCACATAACCTTGCTGTGAACCTCTGTTCTTGGGTAGTCTAATTCTGGTCACACAGTCTCCTCCCTGTGACTTGCATAGCTTAACATGAAAGAAGTTTACTGCTGTCTTACTGTTTCATTAACACCACCCTGTTAGTTTGGGTTATACCTTTTGCATTACTGAGGATTGCATTCTTGGGCATACTAAGCAGGACTTGCACTCAGCTGTATCTCTAGCCCATTTTAATTTTTCTTTTATTTTTAGACAAAGTCCTGCTAAGTTGTAAAGACTGGTTTTTAATTCATTATGTAACCTACATACTTCCTGAAGCCTAACTGTTACCTCCTGCCCAACGTCAGAGTAATTGGTTCTCTTTAAAGCACTTTTCTCTGTTGATTGACATTTCCCCAAGTAAACCACAAAGCCTCGTGGGGGCTGAGACCATCTCAGATTTACTGTTGCAACCTTGAAGTGTCTTGCAAGTGACTGCTGTCAATAAGCAATAAGCATGACTCAGTGCTACCCAAAGCTGTAAGAGCTACAGCTTCCTGTTTAACAAGTCCTTCCAAACCACTGCAGGTTTTGTGTCCTATGAATTTGATTAATCTGAGGTTGTACAACAGATTTAAAGGTTCAATACTTGAAGGCATGACCAAGAAAGTGAGATTTAGAATTTGAAGATATGAAAAACAAATGCAGATCTCTCATCTGGTGGATGGAGGCTCCTAGCAGCTTTTAGAATCATCACAACTTTCATGGTGCAACACACTCACTGAAAACAGGGATTTATATTAGCAGCGATGGGGCAGGGTCAGTTTAATGTAAATGAGCAAGGTCTTTTTCTGTGAAGTCACACACAGTTCAGATAAATTATGCATAGAGTTTAGAAATGTCCTTAGTATGCTAGTTGTCTAATATTGTTTATTAAAAGCTTTTGATTTTATGTGTACAAGTGTCTTGCCTACATGTATGTCTGTGCACTGTGTGAATATAGAAGCCAGAAGGGGGCACCAGATGCCCTAAAACTGGAGTTACAGAGGGTTGTGAGTGGCCACATGGGTGCTGGGGACCAAACCCGGGTCCTCTGTAAGAGCAGTAAATGATTTTTAACTGCTGGGCCATCTCTACAGTTCCTGTGATCTGGTTTTGTTAACAGTCTATATTATTATGTGAACAGAAAATCTCATTTCCCACTGGGACAGAGAAACCATTACTAAATTGTCTTGTCGGGTTAGCAGCATGTGGATGCAGTCCCAGCACTTGGGAGATAGAGGAGAATTGTGGGTTCAAGCTTGGGCTACAGGCAGGACCTCTGCTCAAAACAAACAGCAAACCTCCTCCCCAGTTGCCCGCCTTCGTGAACAGTTCTCTGTGTGGCCTTCTGGGAGAGTGCCTGCCACCCAGGTGCTTTTCCTCTTAACCGACTTACTGACCAGGTCACAGTCGCCCAGATCCAGTTTCTCCAGGGATGAGTTCATCTGCAGCATTGCAGCAAAAAGCATGCCGCCTGTATTCTCAATCTTGTTTCCAGTCATTCTCAAATATTTAAGAGTTTTGTTTTTCTGGAAAAGAAAAAAGAATCAAAACAAGCAGTTTCACTGCTTAAACTAGAATCCATGAAACTCTCCCTCAATTAAGTGAGTCAGAAGTTTGTATTACTATTTGCAAACTCAGTTTTATATAGAAAGAACAAGATATATTCTGTAAAAGTAACATCCAATTTCTCATAATAGCCAAATCTTTTAATAAAAAGAATGACCAAGAACAAATGCCCAGGAAGTAAGGGAGATTTTTAATATGTTTTCATTGGAAATTTTGTAAATGTGTCTCATAAGAAAAATACATTACTGAGGTGAAGTTCACATGGCAAAAGCTGACTATTCTAAAGTGTTTCAATGGCATTTACTTCCTCAGCCAGTTCCAAAATACATCCCGTATTTCCCAAAAGCCCCGTGTGCAGCTGTCATTCCCTAGTGGCACAGTACTTGTGTATGTGTGCACACCGCACGTGTGTGGGTATGTAGGTGTATGTGTGTGCATGCATGTGCGGCACATGTGTGCTTGCATGCATGTGTGGTGGGGATCAAAACCAGGGCCTCACATGTGCCAGGCAAATGTCCTGTCATTGAGTTACATCCCCAATGCTCACTTAATTTTTTTCACTTATTTTTATTTTATGTATATGGGTGTTTGCCTGCATGAATGTACCATGCACATGCTGCCATGGAGTCCAATAGAGGGTGTTGGATACCCTGGAACTAGAGTTAAAGCCAGTTAGGAGCTGCTATGTGGGTGCTAGGAACTGAGCCCAGGTCCTCTGCAAGAGCAGCAAATGCTGGAAAAGTAAATGTAAAATTCAAACAAATAAATCTTAAAAGTAAAAAGCCAACTGTTGTCTGAAAGCCTCAACACCCTGTTAGCAGAGGCACGTGACCATACAGGCTCTAAGAAGAAAGCAGTTATTGAACATGAGGAGTGGACTTGTACACTGCCATCTGAAACCTTACTCTTCAAGCTACACGTAAGTGACAGGGTACTATAATGAAGGGAGTACTCCACCGAGAAGATCGTGGTTGCAAGTACATTGAACATTGGGGCCACTCTGGGTTACATGAGTCCCTGTCTCAAAAACCAAAATTTTTTCACAGACATCCACAAGCATCCATCTTCTCAAAGCTGCAGAACACACAATCCTCTCCACAGCCTACATAAGACTGTGTGGAGGAAAGAAATCACATTTTAGTCACAAAGTCACTCTCTATTTTTAAAAATTGAAATAGTTTCTTGTATCTTATTGACCATAATGGAGTGAGGTAAAGCTCAGTAACTGATGGAGATGGAAAGGTATATTAATTAAAACAGAAAATGAAATCCAAGATTCTGATTGTGATAACATATTCCAACAAATTGGAAAATCTGCAAGAAATTAATATGTTCCTAGGCACATGTGAACCACCAAAATAAATCAAGAGGCTATAAAGAAAAAGAAACATGTAAAATTGTTACTCTGACATGACCTTAAACTATGTATAGAAAGTCCTAAGTAGGTCACTCCAAAACAGCTGTTCAAAGAGAGCAAAATTCAAGCTTCACCTAACAATCAATTCTATTTTTATATTCAAGAAGTGAAATACCCCAAAGTAATGTTAAAATAATTCTGCAGGACACAGGTGGCACATGCCTTTAATCCCAGCACTCAGGAGGCAGAGGGCAGGCAGATCTCTGAATTTGAGGCCAGCTTGGTCTACAGAGCCAGTTTAGGACAGGAAGGTTTTGCCATTTCCCTCCAAAGTTTCTCATATACCCCCCCCCTTGATCTCTTTCCCAACTGATGCTTTGAAAAAGTGCCAAGACAATTGAATGGAGGAAATAGTTTCTTAATGTATGCCCTTGAGATAATTGGATATCCACATATAAAAGAATACTTCTTTTTGAATACAAAAATTAAGTCATAATAAATGAGTAAAAGAAAACTCTTAGAATAATTACCAACTAAATAAATGTGAGCTTTGTCAAAATCCAAAAGTTTTGTTTCAAAGAAGATCAAGAAAGTGAGAGAAAATATTTTGAAATCATAAGTCTGATAGGATCTTGTACTGGAATATATGAAGAATGCTCAAAACTCCAAAAGACAACCATCCAGGCATACAGTGTGCCACCTTAGCCCATGTGCTCAGAAAAGTCAAGCCAATGGATCACCTAAGCTCAGAGGTTCAAAACTAACCTGAGCAAGATGGTGAGACATCCTCTCAACACAGATGAAATCCAGGCTTTAAAAGGGCAGATGATTTGAATAAAGGTTCCTCCAAAGGAAGAACAAGCAATGCTAAGTCCATTATTGATTAGGGATGCCTCCTCACGCATGCTCAGATGGTGAGGACCCAGATGACAGGGACAGTTCTACCAAGGATGGCAGGACCTACAACGCTCACATGGCTGAAAGAATTGTTAGAAGGTGAAGCTACTTTGGAAAAAAGTTTGGCAGTTCCTCAAAATGTTTTACAGAGCTATCACAAGGCCCAGAAATCCACTCGTATGTGTGTGTATGTAATGTACCTTCCACCAGTCAAAAATATTTGTTCATATAGGAAAGAAGCATTATTCATAATACCTAAAAGTAAAAACTCCAATGTCTTCAACTGACGGATGAGCACAGTGTGATCGATCCACAGAATGGAATATTACTCAACAGTAGAATGTGTTTTGGGGCTGGAGAGATGGCTCAGCAGTGAAGACATGGACTGCTGGTCTAGAGGACCTAAGTTTGATTACCCAAGTAGTAGTTCACAACTATCCTAACTCCAATACTGGGAATCTGACCCCTCTTCTGGCCTCCTGGTGTGCCAGACAAGCATAAGGTACACAGACATGCATGCAGATAAAACACTCCTACACATATAATTTCAAAGTATCTTACATCACTGATGAACCTTGAATATCTTAAGCCATGCATTGTATGATTCTGTTTAAATTATCAGTGGTTGAAGAGGCTAGGGAGTAGAGAGGAGGCTTCACTAACAAGTATAGGGATGTCCTTCGGAGGTTATAAGAATGTCCTATAAATAAAGGTACGGGATAGCTTGGTAGATAAAAGCACCCGCTCTGCACACATGAGCATTTGAGTTCAAATCCTGAGCACACAGGTAAAAAGCCAAGCATGGCTGCCCATGCCTATAACTCCTGCAGCAACAGATCTGGACCACTGCCCTTCCAACTCTGTTCCCTCTGACAATTACGGCCATTTTCATGGGCTGACTCCTCTTCCTACCTGCATCTTTCCTTGAAAAACATCCCATGCTTCTGGTATCTCCAATATCTTGGCTTTCAATTACCAATGAGACTTCATTCCTTATACACCTGTCATGCACAGCTCAAAAGCCCCATGCAAGGATCTGACCCTGCTGCATCTTGTATGGCCTTAGCACTATCTGGAACCTTGGTACAAGTCTCTACAAACCTCTCACACTTGTACCACGCATGCCTGCAAAACTGGCACTTCATGGAAGATGCCCCTGAGGTCTGCTGCCAGCTCGTGAGGTAGCCTGGCATCCTTGGACCGCAGCAGCCTCTGCATGGCTTCATTGTTGAAGCTGTCAAGAAATTGACCTTAGCTACCCCTAATTCCAGCAGGTACCCTGAAGGCTATATTTTTTTCAGGAAATTGACTTTGAGATGAATTTGCATTGCTACACCCTGGAGTTCTTGCATCCAAGGCACTTTTTCTACTGTTTGGTTTCCCTTTCCATGCTAATAGCTACAGATGCTCTGTCAGCACATGCCTGCTCTGAGCTCTAGCCACGCCTACCTCTGGTCCCTCCCAGGCTGTGGGTCTTTCATTTATTCCCGTTTTCTTTCACTGTAAATCTGACTAAGGGCACTGACTGAGCAGTAACTGTGTTACAGCCTGGATGCTATGTTGTCATGAAATTGCCTCCATCAGCAACTTCAAATTCAGTGTCACTTGAAATTTTAGGATACGGAAGATAACTAGATTCTTCTCCAGACTGTAATACAAGTGCCCTCCAGCCCAGTTCCTGGTAGAGTCTGTCCCCTCTGAAGCCTCACCAGCCCTGTCTCCTCTGCTCTCATTGCTTTTCTTTTTTAAATTTTATTTTTATTTTATGGTTTTGCCCATGTGTATTTCTGTGCAGCAGTTGCGTGCCTGGTGCCCACAGAGACCAGAAGAGGATGTCAGATTCTTTGGGACTGGAATTAAAGACAGTTGTGAGCTGATATTTGGGTGCTGGGAACCAAATCTGGGCCCTCTGCAAGAACAATTATTCTTCCCAGCCCTGTATCTTTCTATCAGTGTCATGATTGTTGTCATCATCGTCGTTCATCGTCGTTGTCTCTCTGTGTGTGTGTGGTGTGTGTTGTGTGTGTGCACATGGGCACACATGTGTAATATTTACATGAGTATAGGTGTATGTACCTGCCATGGATGTTGAAGGCAAAGGACAACTAACTTTTGGGAACTGGTTCTCACCTTCTATCCTGAAGTCCAGAGAATAAGCTCAGGTCACCAGGCTTGCACGCCAAGTACTTTTACTCGATGATCCATCTCAACATCCACATTTCTATTAGCACCGTGGGCTTCCAAACTCTTAACACAATGGTTCATCAGACCCCACTCTAGGGGTTCTCCTAGCTCATGGTTCTAAATGCTTTTACATCCTTTCCATAGGATGGCCTACAGATTATATAGGGTTTTATTGTTTTTGTTTTTGTTTTTTTACAATAACATTCTCAGTAGCATTTTCTGTATTGTTTACATCTCTTCTCTTGCTGTGACTAAATATTCTGCCAAGAAGCAACCTAAGAGGAGGAGCTTATTGTCTTTGGCTCACAGAGCAGGAAACACAGTCTGTTGTGGTGGCGAAGGCATGGCAAGTGGCAGGAGGGGTGAAAGATGACTTGGTCGGGATTTTACCACAGCCAGTGTTGAGCGGGGCATTCCTTTAGAGACAAGGTCTCATATATGTCTCTTGGACTTGACTTGAACTCCTGCCTCTTCCTCACAAGTGTGCACCACCAGAATCCAGCAAAGCTGGTTAGCAAGTTTTTTCAATGAGTCCAAAGTTCTCAAGTAGTAGCTGTGCTTTTATAAACGGAAATACATTAAAACTATACATTTAAGGGGCTGGAGAAATGGCTCACTAGTCAAGAGCAATTGCTGCTCTTCCAAAAGACCCGGTTTGTTTCCCAGCATTTCCATGGTGGTTGACAGTCCCGGAGATATAATGCCCTCTTGTAACTTCTGCAGGCAAAACACTCATACACATAGAAAATAATAATGCGAGGCTAGAAAGATGGCTCATCAGTTAAAAGAACTGCTCTTCCAGGGTACCCAGGTTCAATTCCCAGACCCACATGGCAGCTCACAACCATGTGTAACTTTAGTAACTGCAGAGTATCTGACTCTATCTTCTGGCTTCCACAGGTACCAGGCATATCGGCAGGTTTTACAGATATATATGCAGGCAAAACACCCATATACATTATACAGTCACACATACTCACACACAAAGTGTATAGAGACAGACAAAAAATTGAAATAATGTGGGGGATCTATGATCAGGATGTAAAGTGAATAAGTAAATTAATGGAAAAAAACTGAAATAACCTAAGCTTATATGAACTTTGGTTATGTTGTTCCCAAACAACTAGAAGTTAAACTTCACCACTTCCACTACTTTGAGATATATAAATGCTTACATGCAGTGCCTTGGCAATCAGTTCTCCACCTTCGGGTCCAATATCATTAAACATAAGGTTTAAGTAAGTGATATTTGGCTGTTTCTATAATAAGGAGAGAAAGAAGCTATTATGTCTGTATTTACTAGAATCAATCAACCTATACACAATACTTAATTAAATGTGCTAACAGAATTCTAACAAAGGCAATCTCCATTTAAAAGAAGTCAGAGTCACCTTTCTCTTCCAAACACTGCAATTGTAGTATCATTGAAAGAAAAAGACTCAAGATTAAGCAGACAGAAAAAAAAAAAAAAAAAAAAAAAAGAAAGAAAAAGACTCAATTCAGTTTTACCAATAATCGGATGTGTGATCATCTTTGCATATTTAACTGTGGCATGCAGATTTGCAAAAGACAACTCAGGAGGTCCAGGTAGCACCTCTCCACATACAAGTGGGTCTCATGTATTTGGAGCATTAGACACACAGCGTATAAACCCTTTTGTGTTTGCCATACTTAGTGCTTGGCTATGTGTCATTTGTCTAAGTGGCCTCATCTCTCAACAGAACGGTGGATAAGAACATTTGCTGGCAGCAATGTAATACCTGAAGTAGTTTTGCAGCATAGTAGGCACCAACATCGCCTATGAGGTTGTACCTCACGTCCACACCTGAAACACACAGGTGAAAAGAAACTGATATTCCGTACAAAGAGTACTTAAAATCAGGAAAGTGAGAAGCAGGCAGTGTTTACCAGCAAGCAAACTTACCACTGATACATGGCTGGGTCCTTAAAGCTTTGGAAAGAAGCCAAAAGTCTTCACCTGTTATTCTTTGTCCTGAGACTACGCGACTGTTACCAGCAATGTTTACGGTGATTTTTTCTTTGGGTCTGTCAAAATAAAAGAGACAAAGGAAGTGAGGAGGGGGACAATGTTGACACAGAGCTTGAAACCCTTCCAATGCCAGTAGTATATCAGAGACTTGCAATCCAGGTTAACATAGCTCATTTCATTTCTCTCTCATAACCCCACTTTTTTGTTGTTGTTGTTGTTGGGTTTTTTTGGGTTTTGTTTTTTTGTTTGTTTGGTTTTTTTAATGTTGTGACAGAACATCTGGACAAAAAGAAATCTAAGGGTTAGGCTCTGTTGGCGCCTTAAATCCCAACACTCAGAAGGCGGGTGGGGGGGTCAGTGGATCTCTGTGAGTTTGAGGCTAGCCTGGTCTACAAAGTGAGTTCCAGGACAGCCAGGGTTTTACATAGAAACCCTGTCTCAAACAAATAAACAAAAACAAAAGGGGGGAGAGAAGGAGGAGGAGGAAAGGGGAGGAGGAGGAAAGGGGAGAGGAAGGGAGGGGAGGGGAAGAGAAGGGAAAGAAAAAGGAAAAAGAAATTTAGGGGAGAACATGTTGATTGTAGGTTTGATTCCAATTTATTTACCTTTGAGGGGAGGTCACAGTAGAAGCAGCTAGCTACATCATACTCACAGGTAATAGTAGACAGAAAGAAATGAATGATGCTCAGTTGGTTGCCTGTCTTCAGCTTGATTTCTCCAGTTCAGGACCCCTGTCTAAGAAATGATGCTGCCCACAGTGGGCTGGGTCCACCCACTCAATTGACTTAACTAAGAAAATCCTCTACAGACACTGGCACAGCCTAATCAAATATAGAAAATTCCTCATTGTTCCCAAATGGTGCTAGGCTGTGCCAAGTTGACAAAGCTAATCATCAAACCCACTTTTGATATAAGAACACTGAACACTTTGAGGACCCTTAGGTTTCTACCATTGTGATAAAACACTGCGACCAAATCATCTTGGGGAGGAAAGAGTTTATTTCGTTTTGCAACTCTTGGGTCATACCTCACTATTGAGGGAAGTCAGCAAGAACTCAAGGCAAGAGGGACCTGGAGGCAGGAACTGAAGGAGAAGCCACGGAGGAGCTCTGCTTCCTGGCTTTCTGCCCATAGCTTCCTCAGTCTGTTTTCTTATACCACCCAGAGCCATATGCCCAGGGTTGGCACCAACCCACAGTGATCTGGGCTCTTTCATATTCATCATTAATCAATAAAATGTCCTCACTGACTTGCCTATAGTAGCCAATCTGATAGGAGCACTTTCTCAACTGAGGTCTCTTTGCACATGTAAATTTAATGTGTCAAGTTGACAAACAACAGATACAAGAGGAGCAACAACCAGGACAAAGGACTTGCCTGAATTCACCCAGCTCATGGGCACTAAGGTAACAACAGGGGCCCTGACTTGAAGGCTCCTGGTCCAGTGCTTTCCCCGTGTCAGATACCACACTTAAGACCTTACAGTGTCACATGTCTACCTATTAACTGTGTCCATTTTACCAAGCCATTGTCAAGTGGGGATAGAATGGCTGAACAGTCCAGGGCTTTGCAGGAATGGGAATCTGTGAGAACTTTTGGTACAGTTGAATACTTAGCTTCCTTACCGCTTTTCAATTTCTTCATCCAGTTTCTGAAGTATATTCAGTATAAAAGGATTAGTTTTCCGTATATTTTCTGAACAAAAGTAACAGTACTGTGCCTCGAGCTTCTCCATAGACTCTGGAGCTTTGGAAACATAAATGCATCATCCATCATCACGTATAAATTATCCCCAAAGCTTCAGCAACAACCTAACTTCTTTCAGAGAAATGAGTATGTGTGTGTATGTATGTGTAGTGAGGGGGAGAAGGAAAGGGGAGAGAACTAAGGGTGGGGGTTGAGAGGCTGTGAATATAACCAGAGACTGTGGGCAGACTGTGACTCCAGTCAGCACCCCATCTGGAAGAGGACAACTAACCTATACCATGTGTTAGACTTCGTAGCAGAGGAAAAGATGTCCAGAGAAATTACTCTTGGTAAAATCAAACTGACTCTAAAGCCTGCATGTGCCCCTTTGGGTCCCAAGGACAGGGTTTCTTAAAATACCTCTAAGCAAAGACAATTTTATCCAACAATCCAACTCCAGAAGGACCTGAAAAATTAACCCTCTTTGATTGGATATCTTGACACCAAACCAATTTGATAGCATCTTCATGGCACATAGAGGCCTGGTTCACAAAAGCGTTTCACCTGTCTAGGCCCCTCTTCCTCTGCCTCGATCTAAGGTTGATTTCCTTCTTCTGTGTGCGTGGTGGGGAATCCAGGGATTGTGCATTTGGGAGCCAGAGGTTGACATCAAATGTCACCTTCCTCTGTTTTCTGCCCTATTGTTTGAAATGGGTCTACAGGTCACTGAACCACTGTTACAGACACTATTTAGGGAAAATTGACTGGCCAGAGAGCCCTGGAGATCCACCCATCTCCAAACACTAGGGTTTGAGGCATAAATCATGCCTGGCTGTTATGAGAGAGCTAGGGATTAAAACTCAGACCCCCCATAATTGTGCTGTGAGCACTTCACCCACTCAGCACCCACCCCACCCCCACCAATGTTTTGCTTTTGAACAAATAGGAGCTGAGGTCTCTGTTCTCTGTTACACAACAGGTTTCCTAATACTCCCACTACTTCTCACGTTTGCCTTTCCTTTCTTTTCTTCTTCTAAACACAGGGTCTCATTGTGTACTCCAGAATAGCCTTGAACTCACTCAGGCTCCCTGAGTGTGGGATCACAGGTATGTGCTAGCACATCCGGCTTCAATATTACTTTAAAGACACTTCTTGTGAACTCTGAGTCTTCCAGAATGGAAGCCATGATCTTACTTTTGTAAGAAGCACATGCTGCTGCTGGCTTGATTATTCTACTTTCTGTGTATGTGTATTTCAGAATACACTCTGCAACCTTACATTTTAAGTAGCCTGTATTCTTAGATGCCAGCTTCTTCTCTAAATTTCTATATCTTAGAAGCATCCACTGCTGAGTGGCCATTTACACTCTAAGGGTTTACCACTCAAAGCTGCAGAACAAGACTTAAGATCTGGTATAGTTAAGTTGAAAGGAAATGAATTTTTCTTACAATTTTTTAAATATTTATTTATTTGTGTGTGTGTATGTGTGTGTGTGCATGTGCACTTAGAATATTTAAAATATTTAGGTGCACAAAGATTCTTTGTGCTGCTGAGCTTCGGAAGGGAGTTGGGATCTGAATGTCCCATTCTGAGATGTCTGTAACACACAGGGAGCACCATCGACCTAGTACAGTCTTAGCATCCCGGAAACAGACACCCTGAGGTTTCTAAACAACAGCCACAGCTGGGATCCCTTCCACTGGCTCCCTTCCTGCCTCAGGCTACCAACAACTTCTTGGGGGTGGAATACTAGCATTTCTGGTGTCTGTCCTTCTAGGGGCCAAGAGCGAAAGCAGGACTTGAGTCTCTATACTGTGTTTTCTTCAGAGGCCCAGTGACCCGAGAAGGCAGCTGTCACACCCATGGGACAGGACAAAAGCATTCAGTTTTTCCACAGCCTCGTCCTCCCCCTCCTCTCCTCGATCAGGGTCCATGTCAGAGTCGCCGACCGGCGTTCCCTCCTTTATCTTCTTATTTCTCTTATATACTGTCTCTCTGGGAAGTCTCTCCAGCCCCCGCAACACACACTTTAAAACAAACATCCCAAAGTAGTGGCAGGAATTCTGGTTTCTCTGGATGCCAGGCAACCTCAACCCCTAAAGTATATCCCCCGCCTTAAGTTTAATTAGTTAAATTCATGGATGCAGCCATATTCAAGCGCATGTGGAAGTATATATATATGAATGAAAATGTCACGATGAAATCCCTTCTCTATATGCTATTAAAAATAAGCGTAAGAATGTAGGTGGTCTAGAAGTGAGAACTCAAAAATGTCTGAGGAACCTCTTGCTTATCTAGGGTGTTTTCCTGGGATTCCACCAATTCAGGGGCCCAGAAGAGCCCCCACATACCTCCCCCAGACCCCAGAGCAAAGTCACCCTCCTCACAAAGCCTGGAGGCCAGCGGTGGTCAAGGGTGCCGCCATACCTGGGGCTTCTGCAGGCGGGATCCGTCGCTCTTCCGTTGTCCTGGAGCCGCAGGGCCCGGTGCCCCTTACCCAGCTCGCTTTCCCAAACTCGACCTCTGATGAGGAAGGCCTCCGTGGCTGGGCTCTCTCAACAGTCTGCTCCTGCTCTGTCCTCACAGGACTCGGCCACTACCAGTCCACCAACCGGAGTTGCTCCCATGGCAACCACAGAAGCTTCCTTTCGGAGGAAGAGGGAAGAGGCGGGGCCACCGTTAAGAGGGCGGGGTACTCTGTAACCTCGAGGCCTGAAGTGGGAGCCAGTGATCGTCACTTTAGGCCTATCCACTCTAGGTTACAGATTCTGAAAGAGGAGCTTCGAAGGTTTAGGAGTTTGCTGGGCTAGGGACCAGGGCTACAAACCCTGGTGACCTAGTGCTAAGCTCAGAATCTGATGGTAGAACCTCCAAATGTGTAGTAGTTTAAAGGATTTTGTGAAGGAGTAGAGCCCTCTGGAAGAGTTTCCTTGAGGCGACTTCCGGACTAATCTGAGATAGCCTACCCAGTGCCAAGCTGCAGAGGCACAGGTACAGTCAGTACCTAGAGTACGGAGGCAGGCAAGTCATATCCATGTGGAGTCTTAGCATCTTCTGTGTTGTAAGGCTATGAAGGGGCGGGGCAGAATGCTCCGGACCCACAGATGCTCGGTTGCAGACCCACCGATGGAAATGGGGTCTGAAATACTCACAGAAATCTAGGAGAGGTGATAAGTTACAAGTGAATAACTAAATATGTGAGTCCTCTCATAACCACCACATAGGCAATTCCATCCCTGTGACTCCACTACCGGGAAAGCCCAGGCAAGGCAGGAGCTCTGGGTGGATATAGGAATTGAGTTTCAGGGTCCTTTCTCCACATATAACATAATAAAGTGCAGCCTAGGTTAGCCTCTGCCCTTTTCTCTCTCTCAGATCCTTTTGAATTAAGAAGGTAGAAAGAAGGAAAGAAAGGTTGGAGTTGCTGCAGGGCGGGGTGGGAGGGGGAGGGGGAGAGGTGGGTGTAGGGTGTGCTCTGCCTCTGGAGCAAGCAGCATAGCAGCTGACTGCGACCAGGATCCTTATTGGTCCTACCTGCACTGTCCTCAAAGGGCTCTTGTCGAAATCTAATGGAGCCCTGGCTGGTGGGAGAACTCAGCCCCCACTTGAGAGTACTCCAGACTAGAGGAGTTGCCCTTCTTGACATACATGCAACTATTAAAAATGGTTTTATTTGGCTGGGTTCTCCTGTCCCAGACATGGTTTGTTTGCTCAGTTAGCTTTTTGTTTGCCTATGGCAGACTGGCTTCTCTGCCTACCAGCCTCACCAGTCATGGCCTCCCATTGGTCTCTACTTAAAGAGAAAAAGGTGGTTGCTGATCATTAATTTTCATCCCTCAGCCTGCTTTGCAGATAACAACTCTGATTATATATATATAATTTTTCTCAATATCTTCTGGGGGTGATGGAAAGAGCTATGCACTTTTGCAACCTTCTAGAACTCATATGAAACTAAATCAAGATAAGTATCTTAAAAAGTTGTTTTTGTTTTTCTGTTGTTTTCGGGACAGGATCTCACTATGTGTCTCTGGCTGTCCTGGAACTCACTGTGTAGACCAGGTTGGTCTCGAACTCACCAAGATCCACTCATCTCTGCTTCCTCAGCGTTGGGATTCAAGGTGTGCAACACTAT
Source organism: Mastomys natalensis (assembly GCA_021653895.1). Classification (NCBI taxonomy): domain Eukaryota; kingdom Metazoa; phylum Chordata; class Mammalia; order Rodentia; family Muridae; genus Mastomys; species Mastomys natalensis. Next base: position 210,500 of record JAJTUV010001056.1, read on the forward strand.
GCTCAACTTTGAAAAAACAATTTTTTAAATTATGCATTTTTGGGGGTGAGTGGGCTGAGAGTCCAGGAGCTCAGAGAACAGGAGAAGGCATGGAATCCTTCCGGAGCCAGAGTTACAGGCAGTTGTGAGCCTCCAGAGTTGGGTGCTGGGTCCCTACGCCAGAGCAGTAAGTGTGTTTAAGGTGTTTTAAAGGCATTTCTTAGCCCCTAAACAAGTATGTTTTTAAACCTGAAATTAGGCCATCTGTGTGTTAACACATGTGCACAAACTTACTAGAAAGAGTTGCATACACTTTAACTCTCACACTGACATGAAATTCAAGAAAAAAAAAATCTAAATTTTATTGTTGCAGAATAATCTCAGTCATTTAACCTTTGTGCCCCCTTCCCCCCACCCCATTCAGTCTGGTTGTCAGGGAAATCTGATTTCCCCCTTTTCACTGTATTTCAGATCTGAGATAATGGACACCTTCAAAACTGTGACCAAGGAACTGCTGAGACAAGAACATTTACCCAAGGTTCTTCAGAGAAATGACCTCCAACAGGTCACTGATAGAAAGTTTTTCATTGATAGCTCCAACCAGAGTTTGAAGACCATCCCGTCAGAGATTTTGGCATTAAAAGAATTAGAAGAAGTGCATCTGGAGAATAACCACATTGCAGAAATTCCCCAGGGCATTCACCATTTACAGAATATCAAGGTCCTCTACCTGCACAACAACAGCCTGCAAAATCTATGCCAGGAGCTGGGGGCGCTGAGTAGCCTGGAATCGCTGGACCTGAGCGGCAACCCGCTGGTCGCCTCTTCACTGCAGGTCATCAGCCATCTCCGCACCCTCCGCGAGCTGCGGCTCTATGGTACCGGTCTGACCGAGATTCCCACGGGCATCTGCAAATCCCTGCATCACCTGGAGCTGTTCGGTCTGTCAGAGAACTACCTGGAGACGCTGCCCAAGGAAATCGTGAACCAGACCAAGCTCAGAGAGATCTACTTGAAGCAGAATCACTTCGAGGTTTTCCCTTGCGACCTCTGCGTTCTCTGCAACCTGGAGGTGATCGACCTGGACGACAATAAGCTGAAGAGCATCCCGGAAGATATCGGGCGCCTGGTGAGGCTGCAGAAGTTCTACGTGGCGTCTAACCACTTGATGGGTCTACCTGAGTCTCTGAGCCAGTGCTGTAAGCTGTCGGTGCTGGATTTGACCCAGAACTCTATCCACTCCCTGCCATCCACCCTGGAGCGTCTCACCGAGCTCACAGAGGTGGGGCTGAGCGGGAACCGGCTGGAGAAGGTGCCCCGCCTCCTCTGCAGCTGGGTGTCGCTGCACCTCCTTTACCTGCGCAACACCAGCCTGCACGGGCTGCGGCGCTCCTTCAAGCGTCTGGTCAACCTGCGCTTCCTGGACCTCAGCCAGAACCAAATAGACCACTTTCCCGTGCAGATCTGCGCGCTCAAGAACCTGGAGATCCTGGCGCTGGATGATAACAAAGTGAAGCAGGTATTGCTTCCCTTCCAGGCTGTCACTCTGATCTGCCCTTTCTTGTTGTGCCAGGAAGTGTATTGAGCTGGCTACCGCAAACAAAACAAAACAACAAAAACCCCCAGGTTTATCAAAGATATCCCACAAGGTGGTACTTCATATTCTTCCTTTCCAAATAATAGTAATTCTGATATCCACTTAATGTTTACTTAAGACATGGGCAGCAGCCACTGGCGGGGGCGGGGGGGGCATTCATACTCCATGACACATTAGACAGAACTGAATTGAGTGACCACTCATTTAAGTGTCAGAGTGCCAAGATTCCAACCCAGGGTTTGGGCTCCAGGATCGCTACTAACACAGGCCATCCGACAGCTTCCACAAGTAGTCTCCTCCTGGTCCCATCATTCCCGAGATATCTGTCTTAAAGATTCCTCCATTCATAGGACACTAAAGAAAAGGTTTCTTTGGGTTTTGGTTTTGTTTTGTTTTGTTTTGTTTTGGAGAAGCTGTCCCCGTGACTGCGAGGGCCATGCACTTTGGAACTGCTTATCACAGCATTGTTGAGCATCTGAATTCTAGCAGACCATTAGAATGTCAATGGGGCACACGCGGATAACCTGCAGGGTCCTCTAGAATGGCATATGATACAGTAATATAAGCTAATTAAAGCTGTGTGTGCCAGTCTACCGACAACTCAAATCAGAACAAGAAGAAACAAACAAGTTCTTGGGAAATAGAAACAGGAAGACCAGAAATTTGAGGTCATCCTCAAATTCCAAGTACTAGGCTAGCCTGTGCTACACAGCTCCTGTCTGAAAACAGAAAGAAAAAAAAAAACATGCAAATAAAAAAATGAAGATATCTGTAGCAATTTTTTTAAAAGGCCTCTTACTGAGAGATTCCAGTTCTAAAGAACCTTTATAGAAATGTAGTTTATTTTTATGGTAAGCTTCCTTCTTTTTCCAATTCTTTGTGGCCACCATCCCCCAGTGCTGAGCTATGGAAAGGCGTAGGGAGGGAGGCCTCAGCAACACCATGGTCTAACCTAAGTGGAGAGGTCAGCACAGATGAGGGAGAAGGTGAGCGAGAGACATTGGAAAATGAGGAAAGGTTTTCCAGTTAGGAATGAAGTCAGATAAAGGAGTGTGCCAGCTAAGCAACTGTTAAGTAGGCATCTAGAATTTTCTAACAACAAACGAAAGCATCTTTGTTACACAGTGAGCAGAGGGTTATGTAAGGCAGAATAAGGGTTTTGTTGTTGTTGTTTTGGTTTTGGTTTTCCCATGAAATTCTAGAGGACCAGAATGAGAAAGGTAGTAAACTTGGCTGTGGGTTAATAAGGATTTCTGCTGAAGGTGATGCTCTTTTCTATCTTCTTCTTTTTTTAAAAAAAAAAAAGTCTGGCACTCTGCAAGATACCCACCCAACTCCTTGGGAACAAAAAGACAGGTGTCACTAAATGTATCAATTCCAGGAAATAAATGTATTACTATTATTATTATTATCCATATAACTATAGTGCTTTTCTTCCAACAGTATCAAGCATATTACATTCTCCAGGTAACACATTTACAAGGAAGTAACATATATTGACCCAACTTGTGAAAAACAGTGTTATCAGTGGCCAGGGGTTGGCCCTGGTTTTCAGGTTCTTGGACTTCTCATCCAAAGAATTGAAAACAAGAGCCCACACCAATTTACAGAAGAAGCAAGGTGACATCATTCGAGCAAAGTGGCGGCACAGATGATAGAGAAAAGCAGATCACATGAGGGAGGATGCTCCTGGGCCTCACTCATTGTTCTGGGCTTCATTCTGTCGGTTCAAAAGAAGGAGGGGCTAGTTACTGAGGGGTGGTTTGGATGGCTCTGTATTTTGATTCACAGACTAAGTCATACATTCTGCACATATCTCTTCCTATAATGATTCTTATTTTAATGATGCCCGCAATTAATTGAGGCCCTTCTATTTATCATATCTGGATATACTGAGGATGTGCTTGAAAATATACTGTCTAAATTTGACTGTTACCAGGGCAATTTATATTCCTAATCAGAGATGGCTGTACATGTAGCCTGGTGCAGGTGGGAGTTGCAGGGGGCTCTGAGCTTGCTAGGGTGTTGGAAGGTATATGTGCAGAGTATTTGCAGGTGAAAGACCTGTCAAGTCCATTATTACACGAGAGTGTGTGTGGATGTCTGTGTGGTGGTGGTGTGTGTACAACCCCAAACCAAAAAGTTGTCTCCCTCAGAAGGCAACAAATGGAACCCCAGACTGCCAATGTGCAAGCATATTTGATAAATTAACTAGCACATATGTAAACATATATAAAAGTTGTTCATCATTCTCAGAACACTAAGCAACTCGACTTTTTGTTTAACAACTTGTTTCCAAGTCAAAAGCTCAGCTTTTTTTTTAATTCTTATCATAAAGCCAGTTAAATTTAGCACTGGGGTCTTGTATACAACTTTTGTGACACTAATGTCAGTACTGATAACCCACTACCACCAGAGCACCCAGACAGCTTATTTTTGAATGCTTAAAAATAATCTCAACCTTAACTTCACCCTTTTGGACTGCTTCCAGTTACCACTGAGAATAGGCTTGCTTTCAAAACTGAAGATACTCGGGCTCACAGGAAATGACTTTTCATCCTTCCCAGAGGAAATCTTTTCTTTGGAATCTCTGGAGAAATTATATATCGGACAAGACCAGGGATCCAAGCTTTCCTGTTTGCCAGAAAACATCAAGAAACTAACGGTAAGCCTTCCCAACGAACATCTGAGAAGCACATACCACCCCCCCACACACACACCCATACACTAATAGTGAGAGAAGGTGACATGCTGTTTCCCACACTGTGTACAGGATGCATCTGTAATAGATTTTCATCCCAAACAGTGAGTTTCAAATTTTCAGGCTCACTGTTACTGCACAAGCCCCACAATACTCTACTGTGCTTATTCAACATGTCATTTTAAAAAAGGTATCTTTTATTCTCTGACAATTTCATACACATATATACAGTACATCATGGTCCTATCCATCCCAACTTTCCTGCTTATCTCCGCCCCAACACTTGGCTTCCTCTTAGTTAGGGTTCCTCTTGCTGTGACAAAACACATTGACCAAAGCAACTTGTGAAGGAAAGGCTTTATTTTCACTCCAGTTCCATATAAACAGTTCATCATCAAAAGCAGTAGGACAGGAATCAAGCAGGGCAGGATCCTAGAGGCAGGAGCTGATGCAGAGGTCATGGAGGGGTGCTGCTACTTTGCTTGCTCCCATGGCTTGCTCTGCCGCTGTCTTCTAGCCCAGGTGGCTCCACTACAATAGGCTGGGCCTCCCCATGATCACTAATTATGAAAATGTTCTACAGTCAAACTTATGGGCCTTTTCTCAATTGAAGTTCCCTCTTTCAGCTACTCTAGCTTCCTTAGCCTAGCAGCACACTCTCAAACCTCTCGTTCATTCCTTTCTTTAAAGATCCACGTGTCCATCGTTACTGCCGGTGCCTAGAATGTTGACTACCATTCGTGTGGCTCAGCCTTGTGCAGGTCTTGTGAGGTAACCATAGCTTCATGAGTTCATAAGGCATTCATGTCCAGAACAGCATTACCCAGCATGCCTCCCCATCTTCACTCCTGTTAATATTAATTCCCCCAAGTTTGATGGGATCAATATTGATATCCTATTTAGGTACTTAAATCCACTTATTTCAGCCATCTGACCATTATGAGTCTCTACTTAAGACATTGATCCACACCTATTTCTATTTAATTTTATTTTTCATAAGTGTCCTTGACAATGACATTATTTAGAAGTTAAAATGTCTATGAGTGCAATGAATTGGAACCTGAATTTTGTTACCTGGAATTCTCTGTAGGAGAAATTGACCTGACTTACTGCTTAGCGATGGGCAACCTGAGAATGTCCATAGTTCTCTACTGAATGCTAAAATAATGTTCCCTATCCAGTGTATTATTCTTTAAGAACCATTTGTCGTGTGTCTTATGTCCTCTTAATGATTAGCAGCTTGGGCTGCCTCTTTAGTCATAGTGCTGAGCCATGGTAGATATAATACTGATAATTCTCAAGTGACTCAGAGATTCTATTCTCTACTACATGTCTATTCTCAAAGAAAATCTCCCATTATCTTATTCCTTGTATGTGACATATCATACCAATGGTAGAAATGCAAAAAAAAATTTTTTGACTAGTTGTTGAAAATAGATAAGTTGAATGTATTCAAACCAACTTTCTATGCATTCGGGCTACTTTAACCTAGATAATTTGGGGTACTTAGTTTAAAAATTGTAGTCATTTCCAAAATAATTACCTATTAAAAGGGAGTAAATGGTACATGCTGTAATGATCCAATATTTTTCATGAGGTTCTGATAAAATTAAGCTGCAGTATTTTCACATTGCTGCACTAAATCTAATGGCTTTACTTAAAAGCAATTGTTTTTCTTGATATTAATTCTGTAAATATTGTATCAGTTTTTCCCCTTGTCATTGTGACCAGTATAGCTCACTAGGAGTAAAACCATCCAAGGAAGGATGGATTTATTTTGACTTAAACCGGAGGACTTCAGCCTATCACAGTGAGGGAAGCATCATGGGAAGAGTGGCTTTGTCAATGATAGCAGGAACATGTGGCAGAGGTCCCTCAGCCTTGGCAGATCAGGAAGCCAAGAAAGGTAGACAAAAGCTGAGGGGGGGGGCAAGTATGACCTCCAAAGGCCTGCATCTAGGGGCTTGTTTTGCCAGTCAGGCCCACTTCTTAAAGCCTCAACAGCATCAAGAAGCAGTACATATTAGGGAATAATCCCTGAAAAATGAGTCTTAAAAGACATTTCAGAATCATCAACAACAAACAGGTCTCTCCCACTGTCCTAAGGCATGATTTCCCTAATGTACAGGAATGACACACACAGGAAAGTCTGGTTATTGTAATCCACTTATCAAGATAAGTGTTCTCACCCCACACTCCCCTTTTTACTGTAGAATCTTAAGGAACTATACATGAGAACAACAGACTGGAACAACTGCCAGCATCCTTGGGGTTAATGCCAAATCTGGAAGTTCTTGACTGCCGGCATAATTGTCTTAAGCAACTCCCAGATGCCATTTGTCATACTCGAGGTAAGGAACTTCCTAGATCCACAGACCAATACAATGAGGCCCATATTTCCTATGAATGGCTTTCTTGGAAGCCCAGTTTCAGAGTTGGCAGAGCTGAGTCCTGTACCATTGCCCACTTACAGGCCATTAGCAACTCTGTGGGAAGCCAGGTGTATCTATATTTGTATAGCCAAGAGTCTTGCAAAGGTAGTTTGTAATTTGGATGAAAAAGAGAAGCAGATAGTAGTTACTAAGAAAATTAGTATACACCTATACTTTCACTACACCTACCATCAGCAGAAATTGAACACATACAATTTGACAGCATTGGGAGTTAGGTCTGATGTAAAAGTTTATTGAGGTCATTAAGTCTTTTGAATAAAAGAAAAATTATTGACCCAGAATGATGGAACCAACGAAGGGGATCTCTAGGATTATATGATTAACTTGGAAAACATAATCACATTGATTCCTTAACACTCAAATACTGTTTGACTGATTCATTCCTTATCCGATACCCATTCACTCTTTCGTTTAGCAAGAATCAACTGGGTTCTCTTAGGCTGTCAAAGGGCAGACACAGACAGACATTTGATCAGTGGTATTAGAAGCCATGGGTCTTGGTACCTCCCTCCTCTCCATCCCCTTACCAATGGATCTCACCCGAGTGAGTTTAGGTGCTGCTATCCTAAGTTAAATCAATCAATTAAAATTAAAATCTTTCCAGATTTGAGAGAGCTGCTGCTGGAAGACAACTATACTCACCCGCCCTCCCGAGAACCTCGATCACCTGGTGAATCTTACGGTCCTGACATTGACGGATAACCCCATGGTAGACCCGTCCATGGAAGTGTGTAACCAAGGCAACGAAGCCATATTGAAACCACCTGAAGGAAAACAGAATTAGGAAAGTGATGGCCACAAAGGTAGACACAGCACAGATTCCTTTTTGAAAATGTATTCTTAGGCGATTTTATACACGTATACAATGCATCTTGATAATAAACACTGTATTCCCCTTCCCCTCCCTTCCTCTTCATGCCCCCCTTTTTTTCTATCATTCTTCTCTCACACATTACATCCCACATCCCAACTGTAGTTTCCCCTCCCTCTACTCCTCCAAGTCCCTCCCCACCCCCTCTCCCCAGTCCACCCAAAAAATTTCTGCTATTTCCCATTCCCAGGGAAATCCATGCATTCTCCCCTTGAGCCCTCTGTGTGACTTAGCCTCTCTGGGTCTGTGGATTGTGTAGCATGATTGTCCTTTACTTAACAGTTTATTTCCACTTATAAGTGAATACATATCATGTTTGTCTTTCTGGGTCTGGGTTATCTCACGCAAGATGATTTTTTTCTACTTCCATTTATTTGCAAATTTCAGGATGTCATTGTTTTTTAACAGCTGAGTATTACTCTGTTGTGTAAATGTATCATATTTTTTTAAATCCATTCTTCTCTTGAGGGACACCTACGTTGTTTCCAGTTTCTGGCTATTATGAATAAAGCTGCTATGAACATGGCTGAGGAAAAGTCCTTGTGGTAGGATGGAGAGTGCTTTGACTATATGTTCATGACTGGTGTAGCTGGGGCTTGAGGTAGATTGATAGTTTTCTGAGGAGCTGCCATATTGATAACCATGTGATGTTGAGTACTGTTCTGTCAAGGTCTGTAAAGAATTGTGTTGAATTTCAATGGAAATTCCATTGAATATGTAGACTGCTTTTGGTAGGATGGTCATTTTATTATTTAAATCCTACAATCCATAAGCATAAAAGATCTTTCCATCTTCTGATATTTTCAGTTTCGTTCTTCAAAGACTTGAAGTTTTTGTCATACAGGTCTTTCATTTGCTTGGTTAAAGTTACCAAGATATGGTAAAGGGTATTATTTCCCTGATTTCCTTCTCAGTCCATTTGTCATTTTGTATGTAGGGGAATATTGATTTTTTTTTTTTGTAGTTAATCTTCTATTCAGTCATGCCACTAAAGGTGTTTACAGCTGTGAAAGTTCCCTGATAGAATTTGTGGTTCCATATGTATACTATCATATATGTATAGTACCAATATCAATATGTATGCTATCATATCATCTACAAATAATGATAATTTGACTTTTTTCTTTCCAATCTGTATCACTTGATCTTTTACAGCTTTCTTATTGCTCCTGATAGAACTTCACATATTATATTGAATAGATATGGAGAAAATGGATAGTCTAGTCTTGTTACTGATTTTAGTGGAATTGCTCTGATTTTCTTTCCATTTAATTTGATGTTGTATATGGGCATGCTGTAAATTGCTTTTATTATATTTAAGTATGTCCCTTCTATCCCTAATCTCTCCAAGACTTTCATCATGAAGGGGTCTTGGATTTTGTCAAAGGCTTTTTCAGCATCTAATGAGATGATCACGTGTGGGTTTTAATGTCGATTTGCTTATACTGTGGATTAGTTTTTATGAATTTATATGTTGCAACATCCCTTTGGGTTAAAGTCTACTCTATCATGTGCATAATCCTCTTGATGTGTTCTTGGATTTGGTTTCCAAGTATTTTATTGAGTATTTTTACATCTCTGTCCATGGGGGGAAATGGTCTGTAATTCTTGTTCTTTCTAGAATCTTTGTGTGGTTTGGTTATCAGGGTAATTATGGACTCATAAAATGAATTTGGCAATGTTCCTTCTGTTTCTATTTTATGGAATACCTTGATGAGTTTTGGTATTAGCATTTCTTTGAAAGTTTAGTAGCATTCTGCACTAAAACTGCCTGTCCCTAAGCTGTTTTTCAGTTGGGAGACTTTTAATAACTTTTTAAATTTCCTTAAGAGTTATAGGACTGTTTAAATTGTTTATCTGATCTTGATTTAACTGTGTTAAGTGGTATCAATCAAGAAAATTATCCATTCTTTTATATTTTCCAATTTTCTAGAGTACAGGTTTTTAAAGTTTGACCTAATGATGCATTGGATTCCCTTGGAGTCTTTCATGTTTCCCCTTTTGTTTCTTATTTTATTAATTTAAATATTCTTTCTCTGTTTTTTAGTTAGTTTGCATAAGAGTTTCTCTATCTTGTTGATTTTCTCAAAGAACCAACTCTTTATTTCATTGATTCTTTGTTTCTATTTTATTGATTTCAGCTATCCATTTGTTCATTTTCTGCCTTTTACTCCTCTTGGGTGAGCTTGGGTTTTTTTGTTCTAGAGCTTTCAGGTGTGCTGTTAAGTTGCTAGTATGAAATCTATCCAATTTCTTTATGAAGGCATTTAGTGCGGATGAAATTTCCTCTTAGCACTGCTTTCATTGTGTCCCATAAGTTTGGATATGTTGTATATTCATTTTCATTTAATTCTAGGAAGTCTTTAATTTTTCCTTTATTTCTGCCTTAACACGGTAGTCATTCAGTAAAGAGTTGTTCAGTTTCCATGAGTTTGTAGGCCTTCTGTTACTTCTGTTGTTGTCTTCATCTGTGGGGATCTGGTAGAATGATGGGAGTCATTTCAATTTTGATGTATTGTCAAGACTTGCCTTGTGACTGAGTATGTGGTCAATTTTGGAGAAAGTTCCATGAGGTGCTGAGAAAAAGGTGTTTTATTTTATTTGGGTAAAATTTTCTGTAGATATATTATGTCCATTTGGTTTATAGTATCTGTTAGCTGTATTATTTCTCTATTGAGTTTTTGTATGGATGACTTGTTCATTAGTGAGAATGGGGTATTGAAGTCTCCCACTATTGATATTTGAGTGTCAATTTGTAATTCAAGTTTAATAGTATTTCATTTTACAAACATTGATGTTCTTGTGTTTTGGGGCATATATGTTAAGAATTGAAACTATCACCTTGGTGTATTTATTTTTTGATCATGAGTATAAATGTATTTCCCTTGAAGTCTATTCTGTTAAACATTAGAATGGCTTATCAGCTTGTTTTTAGGCCCATTTGCTTGGAAAATCTTTTTCTAACCCTTTACTTTTGAGATAATGTCTATCTTTGATGTTGAGTTGTGTTTCTTGTAACCAGAAAAAGGGTAGATCTTGTTTTCACATCCATTCTGTTAGTCTGGGTCTTTTTATATGGGGAATTGAGTAGGGAATTGGGGTTGGCACTGATAACAAACAGCAGGGACCCTGCTAACAATGGCAGGCAATTTACAGGGCCAGCACTGGTAGCGCTGATGGGAGCAAAACTTATGTGGGGCTGGAACTCTCTCTGACCAGCAAGGCAAAAAAAGGAGAGAGAAAAATCACACACAGACACACACACACACACACACACACACACACACAAAACAATGAAGAAAGTGGGCTCCAACCATTTCACACATACATACATATATACACCTCTACACATTTGGTGGATAAATCAAAACTCTAGCAAGAGAGCTTTAACCATTTTATATGCATACATACACAGGTGTACAGTGATAGATAGAGCAAAGCTCTAATGAGCAGGCTCTAACAACTTTATTTTTTCATTTAGTCCTTTTAAATCCCGAAGACAAAGCTCTCTGCATAAGAAAAAGAATTACCTCATTCAAGAGCTTTGTTCAAGGAAGGGTTGCTTCTTGCTGCTGATGTGTCTTCTCATGTTTGTCATTGCTGTATTCCTCATTCTTCTGACATGGTGTGATTGGGCAAAGAAAGATAAAATGTTACACAAGAGGGAGTTAAAACAGCATTATTAATTATAAGTTCAAAGCAACAGTTTCATCTCTCTTTCATTTCATAAGCTCAGTATAAGTTTAAAGCAATAGGTTATATTATTATTATCATCATCATTATTATTTTATGTTATAGAACTACCCATTCCTTATTCATGGCCTTACTTTATCACAGTGCACACCTGTGGCCTCATCCAGGATCTGATCTAGAATGAATGTTTTTCTTGATCATTGATTTGTCCTAAGGCTATTTTTCTTCCCAGTGCAGCTGATGTGCTTGTAGCACATGAAAGCTCATTGGATCCTTGTCTGTCTATGCATCTAACCATGCCACAGGAGGCAATGTGTTCTATTTTTATTTAACTTTAAACTTTCTATCAACTATCTTAACTTCTTAAAATTATTTGAATCAAATCAGGAATTCTGTAAAGCCATTATCAGGAATTATAAAATCATCAGTTCATCTAAACAGCATTATTTCATGAAAGTTCATCTTCATCTTGATCTGGAGGAAATTTGCCCAATAGGGTGACCTAATATCTAGGAATCAATCATAACAGACGATAGACAGAAAGGTTCTTTCTTTGCCCAATCACACCATGTCAGAAGAATGAGGAATACAACAATGACAAACATGAGAAGACACATCAGCAGCAAGAAGCAACCCTTCCCTGGACAAAGCTCTTGGGGTGTGCCTTTCTACAATTCACCCATCACAACAAGCAAAAATGGTGGGCAATCTCCAGTGGTAGCCCACTTCAGCTCTTCCTGCATGGTGTTCTCCATTCTTGTATGATTTCTTTAAAATATTTTCTGGGGCTTTGAGCTTAGAATCTTCCTCTTCCTCTATTCCTATTATTCTTAGGTTTTTTTTTTTTTTTTTCCCACAGTATCTCTAATTTCCTGGATTCGTTGTTATTGTTGTTGATGTTATTTTAAGAGTATTGCAGTTTTCCTCTTCTCTTAGCTAGCTTCCAAATAATTGAGACTGGAATGTTATATTTATTTAACAAGTTTAAGAATACAACAACAGAGCAGTATTAATCTATCTTAATTGTCTAAAATAATCTGGTTACCTCCCAGCCAAAATCCCATATTCGGTACTGACCTGGTTCTCTAGATTCCAGGTGTTTTCTCATGGTGTTTCCTGGATTCTCTCCTTGTGGCTAATCTCCACTTTCTCTCTCTTTTCCTCCCCTGGCTGGGAGGAAGTCCAACACTATTTGCTGCCCTGACCAATCACTGGATGATCAGCTAGTTTTATTGACCAATCAGGGAATAATTGGGGAACAATGTTTTCACCACACTGAGGCAGGAGACTTTTAGAATAAGGATTGCAACCAGATATGGGGGCACAGAAATCAGAACTTGGACAACACAAGGATGATCTTTACACAGGACACAGTAACATTATGCGTACATCTTCTACTGGGAATTTTTTAGATTTAACATTTTCTTTGATCATTATTTTGATTTCTTCTATTGTTATCTTCTATGTTTGAGAGTCTCTCTTCCATCTCTTGTATTCTGTTGGTGATGTTTATGTCTGCAGTTCCCATTCTCTTTCCTAGATTTTCCATCTCCAGGATTCCCTGTTTCTTCATTGCTTCTATTTTCATTTCCAGGTCTTAAACAATTTTATTCATTTCTTTCAACTGTTTGATGTTTTTTTTTCTTGGTTTTCTTTAAAATGTATATTCATTTCCTCCAATTTTTCTGTTTGTCTTTTCTTTCAGTTCTTTAAAGGAATTTTCATTTCCTTAAGGACCTCTTTCATCTTCATAAAGTTGATTTTAAGGTTGTTTTCTTTTGTTTCAGCAGTCTTGGAACAGTAAGAACTTGCTGTAGAAGAATAGCTGAGCTCTGATAGTGTGGCAGAAATTTCCTGCCCAATGCATTTGCTGCAGGAGCCCTGTCATTGGACAGGGAAGAGAGAGGTGGAGCTAGGAGCTGGGAGGAGAGAAAAACACAGAAAGAGAGGAAAAGGAAGGAGAGGTGAGATGGTGACAGATATATACTCGTGTGTTCTCTAGAATTTAATTTGTTCATTTTGTAAACTGAAGTTGCTGGCTATTGGGGTTTTTTTTTTTTTATTAATTTCTCGCCTTTATGAGAGGAAAGCAGGGGATGCACACTTGATTTCATGACTCTCCATGCCATATGCTGCTATTCCCCTTTGTCTAATGTTATCCTTTATACTTACAGAAGGCTACAAAAGAAAGTCACAATGGAGACTTGTGAAGTGTAGCCCATGTCTTGACTGCAGTGGTGTTTGTACAATGCTATGTGTGACACAATTGCATTGAACTACATGATGAATGCACACATGCACACATACACACACATCCAATGGAGTTTTATTTCAAGGCAGAGTCTCAGGTAGCCCAGGCTGGCCTGAAACTCAAAACATAACCAAGAATATTCTTGAATTTCTGATCTTCTTACCTCTACCTCCAAATGTTGTGATTTTAGGTATTGACCACAAAACCAACTTATGTGGTTTGGGGGTCATACCTAGGACTTCATGTATGCTTGGGCCAGCCTTTTGTCAGGTGAACTCCACCTCAAGCTCAGTCATACATTTACTGTCCCTCACACTACTACACAGGGCCTTCAGAATTTATGGCCCTCTACCCAATTCTCTTGAAACAAAGACTCTCACCCAACTAGAAGGACACCATTTCAGCTAGGCTGGCTGTCTAGTGAGCTTTTAGGATCTGTGTGCTTCCACCATACAGTGTTGGAGGTATAAACATATTACATATAGGATGTTGGATATTTGAACTCGGGTTCTCATTCTTACACAAAGAATACTCCTGTCTACTGCATCCCCCAACCCTTCAATATGTTTTTAGAGGAGTAAGCCACAGCTAGACCACAGCTAACTCCATCTAAACACCAAGTTGGGGTCTATCTTGTTTTCAGATTCAGGCGTGGTGGCGTGGAATCATGGTCCGCAAAGGATATGGATCTTTTGAAGAACTAGTAAAAGCCCGAAAAAAAGGAAAATCCCCTCCAAAAGATAAGAAAGGAAAAACTCCTGCAAAGGGAAAACCGGCAAAAAAGAACAAAAAATAATCATATAAATGAATGGATGAAAATAAAGATTGGTAACAGGGCAGGAAAGCACCGTGTCTAGGGACCAGACAACAGCCACATGAAAATTGCCCAGAAAATTAATTTTGTAATAATAAAAGAGTCTTATTTTACTGAAATGTTTGTGGGAATAATGATATGACACCCGGGAACTGCTTCAAAACAGCATGCTAAAAGGGCTGGGAGACAGGGGTTCAAATGAAGCGAGACAGGATAGATGTAAATTGACAACCACAGATATATGATGAGCAGTGGGGGTACCTGAATTCTTTTGTCTATTTAAAAATATTTGGGGAAACTCATGGATATACACGTAGGTCCATGGAAAAAGTGAGCGACAGAGCAACAGTGATCCGGGCATTCGGCTCAAGTTTTGGTGGGTCTGGTCAGCTTATGCACTTTGTGGCTGGGCACGTGACCTAGTCTTTTAGTCTGTTTAGGTGTTCACTCATTATTGAAAAGTTATTTATTATGAATAAAGCTACAGTGAATATTCACACACAGGTCTTTGCATAAACATTACATTTGTAAGGGAATACTCAAGAGAACCCAATCTGCAAAGCACCTCTTCTACTGCTCTCAAGACTACCTCACCTTGATGACTTTGCTTTTGGAACAGTACTGACTTTAAATGTAATTGTATCTCATTTACTAATTGAGAGGACATATGCATGCCAGGCTATATGTCTGGAGGCCAGGGACGACTTGCCACATTCAGTTCTCCTCTTTATCATGTGTGTCCTGGGGATTGAACTAAAATGGTCGTGCTTGGCACCAAGCATTTTTACCTATGAGCCATCACACATATTTTACACTCATACATCTTTAAGCCATGGTTGAAATTCTAATTATTCATATTGTCATGTTGTGAAAAAAAAAAACCTAGTTGACTTGCATGCATCAAAATCCAAATTTATAGCAATCATTCTTGCTGTTCACTGACTTACCCTTCAGGAAATAAAAATGTTCAAAACTTGGATAACGCCGGGCAGTGGTGGCGCACGCCTTTAATCCCAGCACTTGGGAGGCAGAGGCAGGCGGATTTCTGAGTTCGAGGCCAGCCTGGTCTACAGAGTGAGTTCCAGGACAGCCAAGGCTACACAGAGAAACCCTGTCTCAAACAAACAAACAAACAAAAAAACTTGGATAACATAAGACAAAAGCTTTCATAAACAAACAAAAAGCAAGAAATGCCAGAAGAAGTATTTATTGGAATTTGTTTGTTCCAGCCAAAGAAGGTTTTATTTTATTTTAGAAAGATATGATTTTGATGCTGTCTTTTAAATTGTTGGCTACTTAAAAAAGAAACCAAACTCACATATGCTGGTAGCCATTGCTACTGTGGATAGTTTATATCTAAGAAAGAAGTATAATAGAAGAAATTTTATATGTTACAATAATAGTGTCTTTGTTTGGGTTTTACTGCTGTGAACAGACACCAAGACCAAGGTAACTCTTTTAAGGACAACATTTAATTGGGGCTGATTTACAGGTTCAGAGGGTCAGTCCATTATCATCAAAGCAGAAACACTGCAGTATTCAGGCAGGCGTGGTACAGGAGAAGCTGAGAGTTCTACATCATCATCTAAAGGCCACTAGCAGAAGACTGGCCCCCATGTGGTTAGGAAGGAGGGGTTCATTGCTCACCCCCACAGTGACATACTTCCTCCAACAGGACCACATCTACTCCAACAAGGCCACACCTCCTAATAGTGCCACTCCCTGGGCCAAGCATATTTAAACCACCACAAATAGTTAACATAGCCTGGGTGCTGGGGAGATGGCTCAGTGCATAAAACAGCTCTATGCAAGCACAAGGGCCAGAGTTTGGATCCCCAGATCCTACATAAATCCATGCAGGTGTAGTAGCACTTGGAAGCAAATCAAGGAATCCCTGGGCAAACTGGCTAACAAGACTCACTGGAATCATCAAGCTCTAGGTTCAGTGAGAGACATAGCCTCAGTAAATGAAATGGAGAGCAATAGAAGACAACTGGTATTGTCTTTGGACCTCCATGTGCAGCAACACAACACACACACACACACACACACACACACGCACACGGCGCACACTATGAAAAAGTTAGTGCCTTTCTCAGAATTATACACACAGATGTCTGTGTGTGCACACATACACACCTTTGTAGAACACATATAACATATAGGTGAAGTGGAAATTTCTAGTTTCTTTGGAGACTCAGTTGTGTCATGTGATATTTTTCTGGAAACTGTCTCATGAGAGGATATTTTGCCGAAGCAGATGCATGGTGTTTTTCTGGAAACAGTCTGGGAAAAGACCATGTGAAATTTTGCTAGAGTAGATACTTGAGAAGACACCTGATGTTTGGAAAGGGTAAAACAGACAATCAACGATTCTGTGGTGTTGGTTTGCCTTGCCACTCTTGGCTGGTCTTTGTTCTGCTTTGCTGACTGGTCTTCATTGATGATGCTGTGGCATTGGTTTGCCTTGCCTTCTTTGCTGATCATCATTTGTTGTGACTTCATAAAGTAAAATGCATCAAAAAAACTTCTCATGATATTCCAGTGGCTTCTTGCTACTTCTGTGGACTCGGGCCTTGTGGTTTCTTCTGATAGAACTGCTATTGCTGATTTGTGAATGGTGTTTGTGCGTCAATCTACCACTGCTGGTTCATGTCAACTGAACTGTTGATATCCTGACAACACAGATTGGAATCACCCCAAAGAACAATTTCTAAACTGGTCCACATCCCCTTTTCCCTATTAACCTTTCTTTCTACTACCTCTGTTGGGAGGTAGGCTACAAGGGAGGTTAAAATATTTAAGAACCATTATTAAAGTAGGTTTTGAAAAATCTAAGCTTACATATAAAGAAACAAGGCAGAAAATCTCAGAACAATAAATAAATCAGAAGCATTACCACAATATGAACATTTCTAGTGGGCTTCCTAAATGGAAGTAGATTAATTATTCATCCAAAACAAATAAAAATTCTGCTCTAAAATGTCATCTTTGTCTTGTAAGAAAGAAACTAAAGATATACTCACATTTTATTATCATTATTTTGTTTGTTAAGTGTATGTGTGCGTATGTACAGGTGTATATGTGTACAGGTATGTATACAGGTGTATATATGTTCAAACGTGTGTACTTATACAGGTGTGTTGTATATGTATGTCTGTGCATGTGCAGATGTGTATGTGTGGTGTGTTTTTGAGGCGTGGTCTCTCACTAGGCCTGGAACTCAGCTTCTCACAGCTGAGCTAGCCTGGGAGCCTCAGGGATCTGCCTCTACAGCACTGTGACTACAAGCACACCATCACTCCTCGCTTTTTATCTGTGCTACTCAGATCAGGTTCGGGTTCTCATGCTTATATGGCAAGCAGTTTCTAAACTGAGCTATCTTTTCAGCTCCTTATTTGCTTATTATATACCAGCGATTCTCAAATTTCCTAATGCAGTGAGCATTAACTTTTAACACAAATTCCTAATGTTGTGGTGAACCCCTCAACCATAAAATTCTTTTGTTGCTACTTCATACCTATAATTCTGCTACTGTTGTGAAGCATAATGTAATATCTGATACACAGGAGTGTGTGATATGTGACCCTCCAAATGGGTAGAGATCCTAGGTGAGAACCACTGTTATATACATATAATTACAAAAATCTTACAACACAAAAGCTACTAAGCAGCTACAGGCTGAGCATAGCTGATGCCGGGATGGTTCACATTCTTCTCCTCCTTTTAGGAGTTGTTTGTTGCTTACAAAGCAGTGCACTGAAACCCACCATGGTCAAATCGAATGTCTCGTCTGTGGTCCTGGATAATTCAGTCTAGTTCTTTTTCCTGGGGGGCTGGGATGACCCATCTTCTCATCTCTATCTCGGTGATCATAGGAAGTTTGGTCACAGCACATAGTAAGTGCCTAAACCATTGCCCACAGTCTTGGAAGCTTGAGGGTCGAAGGCTAATGTCTAGTTCAGTTAACTCTTTGAGAAAGCAGAGGTTTTGGCAGAAGATGGCCCATCCTGCATCACAAATACCATCATTGTAGCTCAGGTCAAGCTTCGCAGCGTGGCTAAATGTCCTGTCTGTATGACCAAGGCTGGAAAACAAAATCAGTCTAAGATATAAGGATACTCTCTTCCTTGACTGCTCCCCTTTCCAGTAATACACCACTTCTGAAGTTATTAACAATTAATAAACTTTCTTTTAACCAGCTGTTTTATTTGGGGCATCAGAAAGTATTTCAGTAAGAAAATTTACTGCTGTGTATCCCATACACAGCATGAAAATAGATGCCCCAGACTCTCTTTTGTAAACCTCAGCTGGAAGAATTTCATTTTTGTATTAGCTCAGGTTCTTTGCTCCACTCGAGTCCTAGCTCTCCTGCAGACTTTGAATGACCTACTGGCTTTGATTGATCCAACAATTATCCAACAGAGTACCTTCATTTTGGAGGTGCTGGAAATTGAGTCTAGTGTCTCAGACATGTGAGGCAAGCACTCTATCACTGAGCTATATCACCATCCCTAACAGTAAATTCAGTGTATAAAATATACAGTGTAATTTCCAGTTCACTTTTGAGACTTCTACTACACGAGATAATTTCCTCTTTGGAGAGCCTTTATCATACTTTAGCCTTGGAGAAGATGACGGCTTCTGCTGGAGGAAGTAAGCAAGATACTCAAGGCAAAGGGCACCTGCCTCCCTCTTCAGCTGAACCCAAAAAAAGGATTAAGGAGAAGAGATAAGTGATACAGCATCTCAGAACAAAGGATCTCTTCATCTAACCTACAGATGAATGATTTGTGAAGTATCATTTGACAGTCCTCTACTGATGGCCACCATGGTTGGATCCTCCACCCATACTCTTTCATGTCACTGTGAGGCTGACTTTACAGAAGGAAGCCTTCTTAGCCTCCCAGCCTATCTTCTAGTGACTCCAACCAATCACTTTCCTCTACCTTGGTCAGTTCATCTCAAGGGATACTCAGGCTCTAGAAATCTGGCGGCTGGTAGCAGAGAAGTGATGGGGATTATTAAAGCTATATGAGGGGCATCATGCTTCACCATGCTTCCCAGATGGGAGGTGGACACTGCTATTGTAATCTGAAGGGATATTAGGCTAAGGTACATTGCTTGGACTCTGATAGCTTAAATTATTCTTTATTTAATTCTCTTTCCATACTTGTAAATTGTCCTGGGGAAAGTGTGAGGTTTGTGCTACAGCATCCCGTTAAAGCCTTCTCATGTCATTTTTTTTTTAACATAGAAAGAATGAACTTCTACTTAAAGCCTTCAAGCAAGCTAATATCTGTAATAATTGATACTCGTATTTCAATTATGATGACACCTGTTTTTTCTTTATCTTTAATTTGAGTCAGGGTTTCTTTCCTAGCTGTCCTGGAACTCACTCTGTAGACCAGGCTGGCCTTGAACCATCTGCCTCTGCTTCCCAAGTGCTGGGACTAAAGACATGTGTGACTACTGCCCACCATGTTTTTTTTTCCTTATTTTATGTACTTGATTTTTAAAGATATATTTTTATATGCATGTGTGTATATGTCTATGTGGGGTTATGCACTCTTGTATTATGTGTTCTTAGTTGTGAGACATCTCTCCAGTCTACTGTAATTAATTCTTTGTATTACTAATTTATTTTGAGATGCTAGGGATTGAACCCAGGGCCTATGCATGCCAGGAAAGCACTCTACCACTGAGATACAGCCCCAGACTCTCATGCTGGTAGTTGGTCTGGTACTGCTGTTATTTAAATGCTGAATACTGATTCCCAAGATCTGGTTGCCCATGACAAGCAGATCCTCATATACACCAAACGATGCTTTGTAAACCTTGCTCCCCAATTTAAAGCTATTGGTTAAATAAGTAGTCTATAGCCAATTACTGAGGGAGTAGAAGTAGGCAGAGTTTCCTTTACCAGGCTGGGGGTCTTGCAGGTAGGGATCGAGAGGAAGAGGAAACAGAGGAGAGAGGAGGAAGGAGGAAGACGGAGAGAACAGAAGGTCTCCACTAGCCATGATGGACCAGGAGCACATGTCCAAAGTGCAGTGGACCCTGAGGACATGCTGATGGAACAGAAATAAACCAGGAAGACACAGACAAGTATCTGGGGAGCACAGCTGTGGAAGTACGCAGTCTAGCACTAAAAAAGTAGATTAGGAGTATTTCCCCCAGTATTTCTGCTAAAGCTAAATAAATAAATCATAGTCTGGGGCTCGTTCATTTGGAAGCTAAAGAGGATAGAAATAATCCAATTACTCTATGCCCTCACTCCTTTCTTATTTAAATAAAAGCATTTGGGGGTCAATTTATAGGAAAAATGAACAGTGCAAGTACCAGGTAGCTAGTGTGCAAGCTCTTAGTGGGAGTACAGCACAAATGATGGCCTCTGTGTGGGTGGCTGAAGCAGAAGCTTCCTGGCAGGAGCCTTCTTCCCTCCTCATCATCCTCAGAAACGCTGTCCCAGAAACACCCTCCTCTGCCATTCGGCTTCAAAATTACACTATCTGTGTAACAGATCTCTCCTAAGCTGATGAGGAGGGAAAGGAAGCTGTGTCAGCCCCAGGTCCACCACTTTATCCATGCTTTGTGCCACGACTACCCTGGGAGGGGTTAATACAAACCCAGGAGAACTACATCCTCTGTAACCAGGGAGCAGCTGCTCAGCCGCAGTACTCGAAGGACCTTGACAAATTTAGTGTTTGTTGAAGCAGCTCCAGGTTCCCACCAACACACTTATTCCAGGAAAGGTTGAATATCTCCAGGGCAGGGAGGTACATGGAGGCTTCCGCTAAAATTGTAAAGATAAGAGCATCAGTAACTTGGATCCAGTGAGAGACCTTAAGGTTCATATCTGTACAAAGAGCTGGGACAGTATATTACTAGACCCAGGGCTGAAAAAGTTGTTCTCGGGACACTACTGGCAACATTAGGAAGCCAGACTTGATTCAATGGTACTGTCCATTAGCTGGGATCTCTTTTATTTCCTTTGTACTTGTGGAGAAAGGAGTCAAGGTACTTGGAAAGCCGGTCAGAATTCCTAAGTATGACCTGATTGGCACCTATGCCAATGTGTGGTCCCAGTTGAAATTCAGAGATGGGGCCAAGCTTCTCTGCAACTCAAGAACACCAAGCTATATTTGAGGGTTATTTTTGTGCAATTAACCAGGCATGTATTGTGGACTGAATGAGAATTGGCTCATATATTCAAAAGTTTGGTTCCAGTTGGTGGAACTGGTGGAAGGGTTAAGAGGTGTGGCCTTTTTGGCAAACCTGTGTCACTGGGGATGGGCTTTGAGATTTCAAAAGTCTCAAGTCTTGCTCTCTCTGCCTGCTGATCAGATGTAAGGTCTCAGTTACTACCCAGCACCATGCCTGCCTGCTGCCGCCGCCATGCTCCTCGCCATGATGGGCACTGACTCATCCTCTAACTGTAAGCAAGCCCCAAATTAAATGCTTTCTTTTACAAGTTGCCTTGGTCATGGTGTCTCTTCACGGCAATAGGAAAGTTCCTAAGGCACAAGGAAAGAGCTAACATATTCTGCACAGAGTTTTTAAATGCCAATTAATTCTCAGTTGGCTCCTAGGTTAAAATTAATCATAAGAACTTATTCCCAAGCACAATAAGCATTTTAATTGTTCTGCTTTTTTTAAATAAAGAATAATATTGTTCAAGGGGAAATCTTGGCCAC
The DNA here is from genome assembly GCA_021653895.1 of Mastomys natalensis. Lineage (NCBI taxonomy): Eukaryota > Metazoa > Chordata > Mammalia > Rodentia > Muridae > Mastomys > Mastomys natalensis. The sequence continues at coordinate 232,556 of JAJTUV010001056.1, forward strand.
TCGTGACACAGAAGTCTATGAATAAAGAGGAAACAGATTTTCTTATTTTTCCTATAAAAATGATGCAGAATGTATATCAGGTTGACTGGTACAATTATGTCAATGATGTGATTTGTGTAATAGTGTCCTTATTCTTTATTGATTATAAGCTAGAAGTAGAAGGAGCTGCTCTCAAGAGCACTTTTCCAATTAAGAGGTATATTTATGAACCATCATATTGTTCCCAAACAGTGTATTCTGTAATTTTTTCAAATGAACATTGAGTATAAAATGTTTCATTTTGGTGTTTACCTAATTGCTTGATGAATTACAGACTCCTTTGAGAAGCCTACTTATCTACTTACTTAGTAATAACCAAATGCAGAGAATGCCGAGTGCCTTAGGTAGGGGCATTACACAACCATACAAATAAGTGCATGAATTAGATCTTATTCTTGACACAGGTACTTGCTATACAGCCCAGGCTGGCCCCAGTCATTTGGTCCTCCTGCCCCCACCTCCTGGGTGTTGGGATTCCAAGCAGGCACCACACACTTTGCCTTAATTATAAATGTTGGCAAAGCCTATGAAGAGGCTTCTAGTTTAGGCAGCCACTGTATTCAAAAGCAACAGTTACACAGACCTGAAGGTTGTGGGAACTACCAGGAAAGCACAGAGACTGAATGTCAGGCATTCCATAGATGAGACTCAGAGGGAAGGTTCAGAAAGCATCTGTCCGCACTGGAGAGAGATGCTGGTGTGCTGACTCCATTCTCTGTCTGCACTGGAGAGAGATGCTTGTGCGCTGGCCCCATTCAGCAACACAGGTTCCACCTGAGACACTACAGGAAGTACACTGCCCATTTGTAAACTGTCAAAACCCATTTATTTTGAATGAAATTTATAGACTTTGCAATAATATTAACAACTAACATTTGTTGAGCTGTTATGAGTCAGGCAGCTTCCCAGAACTGTCTATGTAGTTAAGCCACTTAGTTCTACAACCTTGGGTATACATTGGGTTGCCGAACTTTTTCTATTTTACAGATGAGGAAGTAAAAAAGCTGATGTCTTAGAGACCTACGGTCACATGGGTCACAAGAACCAGAGCTAGATGTGATTCAAGAGATCTGATTGCAGGTGTGCTATAGTCAGGAGATGAACTAAACAGCCCCACACTAAGTAATTGTTATGAACTTCAAGGCATTCACAGACTCTCTCAAGTGCATTGTTAGACACTATAGGTTCCATGCTAAAAGTATCAAGTCTGAAAGGTTTGTAGCCTAGAACTTTTCTTTTTTTTTTCTTCTTAATTTTTATTTTCAGCAAATCAAAAAAATTTAAAAAGCATTCAAACAGAATAAAATGAAAAGAAACAAACAAGCAAATACCAAGGGTCAGATATACTTATACAAGAATTCTATAGAGCCTTCAAACAAGCAATACTTTTTGAGTTATGTTTAAAAAAATTCAGAACCACAATAAGCTCCTTCACAAAGCAAATAATATTGAAATAGTGACATCAATTGTAAACCCAACAAAATATATAAATTATAGTCCAGTACCCTCATGAATATACATACAAAAATTCTCAATGAAGTAGTTGCAAACTGAATACAAGAGATATAAAAAAAATAATATTCCATGAGTAACTGAACAACTGTTTTTTTTTAGAAGACCGTGCTGTGTACTACTTCATGCTCTGTCCCAGCATCCCATCTAGAAAAGTTACAGCATAACATATATTGTATAATTCTGAGAAAGGCACTAACTTTTTCATAGTGTGTGCACGCGCGTGTGTGTGTATGCCTGCACATGGAGGTCCAAAGACAATACCAGTTGTTATAACATTATTTATTTTTTTTTTTTTGTTTGTATTAGAACTTTTCTAGATGGATGCTGGGACAGAGCATGAAGTAGTACACAGCAAAGATCAAGTATGTGTGGGCAGGAAGTGGGTCAAGAGCTCTCTAAATGTAGACTTCTTAGAACTCGGAGTAACCACTTATTCCTAGTAATAGGGTACATTTATTTCATTAATTGTAGTCCTGTCTGGCTCATGGTACAATTTTAAAGGAAGTTTTACTACATAATAAATATATGAAGGTCAAAAGCTGGGCTGTTTTCACCATTATCCAAGAGTCACCATGGAAACCCACTTCTGGTGTGCCTATCAGAGTGTTCCCAGAGAAGGTTAACTGAAGAAGGAAGATACTCCTAGCAGTGGGCAGGCTTATGCCATTGGATGGGGTCCTGGAGCAAACCGAGCACCGGCATCCGTCTCTCTGTTAGTATGGCCACACCTTTAGCACTATATTCCACACTGTGCACAAAATAAACAGTTCTTTCCTTAAACTACTTTTGTTAGGCATTTTGACAGAACTCTGAGGAAAGGAACTAACTCACACCAAAACCCAACAGTCTGGTCACATGTACAACTATAAAAGGAGTGAGTATATTAGGTTTCTTTTGGGTTTTGCCATTTTTAAATTTTTATCTGGAGAACAACTTGTAACTTCTTTAGGGGTTGATGCCAAAGAATACAACTTACGTTGGTTTTTTTTGTTTTGTTTTGTTTTGTATTTCTGTTTCTAATCTTGAATCAGAATAATACCTTAATGACATTAATAATTCCACAATTTTTGAGACCAGTAATATTTCATCAAGAGCCAAGATTAGTCAGCCAGATTTCTGTTGATGTGACAAAATGCCTCTGAAGGCTGGGCATGGTGGTGCCTGCCTACAATGCCATCATCCAGGAGGATCAGCTGAAGAGTGAATAGTTTGAGTTACAGAGTGTGACCTTGTGTCAACAACAAGACAAAACAAAGGAGCAAAAATTTGGCTCTGTAACTTCAGGCTTCGGTGACACAGACAGTCTTGCTGAGTGTGTGGTGGGGCACCTCCTAACAGCCAAGAAGAAGAAGGAGAGGAAAAGCACAACAAACCTAGTATAAGATACGGCTGATCGGGGACACCTTCCTCTGCAGGGCCACACCTCCTACAAATCCCACCACGACCAATAAAGTGCCCACTCAGCTCCTAATCTATCATGACATGCATGGATAAAATAAGAGTCCTCAGAAGTCAGCCACCTCGGGATACCACTCCAGTGAAATGTAGGGAGACATGGCCTATTGAAATTATAACAGAGTTAGCACAGCAAAACTGAGACTATTACCCTAGAAAGGTCCATGGCTGACCAAAAGGCTGGCCTGGCCCTGGATGCTACCCGGAGAGCCTGGGGTTAGGAAGCACTTTCACAGATCCCTAACTAAAAAGAAGCAGCTTACTGTGCCTAATCTGTTTGTATTAATAATATAAATTATGACATCTACTAGTTTTCCTTCTGTGAGTCTGGAATTCTCAAATGTTCTAGGGAGGGGATATTTGTGTGACTGAATCTCAATGAAACCCTGGGCTTGCAAGTTCAGGTGAGCTTCACTGGGAAAATATTTCACACACACGAGTCACAGCTCATTGCTGGAGTAATTAAATGTACCTGTGCAACTCCACTGAGAGAGAACTTTTGGAAGATTGCTGTTGGTTACCTTGGGGCTTTGCCTCAAAAATGTTTTCCTTTCCTGATCTTATTTTCCCTTATTCCTGAAGTTTTCTTTATTGCTGATCATATTTCCCTATAATAAATCTTTGCTATGAGTTCAGCTATCTGCTAAGACTTGAGTCTTCCTCTGAATCAATGAAACAGGAATGGCACTGTGGACCCCAGTACTGAATGCACAAAGTGCTGGTTTACCTGCGTGGTTCATTTGGGGAAATTCTACAATGTCCTGTCACCACTAAGCACTGCCCTCCACTTGCCAGCCACGATGGGTAGAACATCTAGATCTGGTAGACTAGGATAGGTAGAATAGGCTAGGATAGACGCATGACCCTTAGGATTCCTAAGAGAGCATTAAGTCCTGTGGGGACTGACGCCGGATGGTCAGCTAAGTGTAGACATGAATAACACATTTTCCCACCAGACTCCCAGCAACCTCAGTCATGTTCCCTCTGGCAAAATTACAGGTTACCAGACATAGACTTCTAGAGTTGGCTTCATATAAAGGAAAATGCTATTCAAAGCGTAGGAGGCAGCTAGGTGAGGGTACAGCAGAGGCAGGAGGACAAGTTCAAAGTCACTGGTCAGTTAAAAAGCAAGTTCAAGGCCAGCCTGGGCTATATATGAGATCCTGTCTCAAATAAATACTAAAGTAAAATAAATTCCACTGTCATTCATGACTTTAAGGTCACTTTTAAGGGGATATATTTCCTTGAAAAGCAAACCAACAAAATCTCAGTTAGTCTTTAGTAACTTTTCTGCACCATAATCTTGGAATGATTGGTGGGGGGTGGGGTTCTCTCTCAAGTTACTGCACAGTGTCTGCTGGGCGCTGGGAAGCTCTTACCAGGCATGAAAGTCTCACTTTGTAAAGCGACTTTGATCAGCAAGGACTTCAGTGCTGGTCAAAACCGGAGCCTGCTGAGCAGGTTTTCTGAGGAGCCACCCATGCCTCTGTTGGATGACAAATCCAGGTCTTCCAGGTTGGAGAGTAAAGGAATGATCTGAGCTGTTAAAATATCAACCATGACAAGTATGAGGCACCGTTTCACAGTCGTGGGAGTGTCTGGCTCCCACAGGCTTCCTGACCTGGTGTCTACCAAACTCATTGTATGATATTACCCTCCCTGGAAACTTGCTGCTACCAAATCCAGGGTCTTCCTCAGACTTCTCTATTCTCAAGCCTCTCCATAGACTAGAAGGCAAAGCAAAGGAACTGTGTAATTAGCTGGGCCTGACATTCTGAGCCTGTAATCCCAATAACTTGGGACACTGAGGAAGGAGGGTTGATCATTCAAGGCCTACCTGATCAGCATGGTGAGACCTTGTATTAAAATAAAAGGCAAACAAGAGGACTAGGTACAGAGCCCAACTCTTTGGCTACTTTAGGGTTCTTATTTCTACCACCCTACCCTATCATTATCCCTTCAACTTCAATACTAGGTAGGATAGAAAGAAGGCTAGAGGGGAAAAGGGGGCCTCAGTATTGTTAGACTTCTTCCTGATGATTAAGGGTGTCGAGTTTCTTGGAACAGTTTTGATCTTTGTCATCAGAATATCTCCCGCCAGCAACAGCAGCAGCCGCAGCCCCTCTCAGGACTATTTATACACTCTCAGGAGTCCCCAGAATTCCAAGTACTGTATACCTGAAAAAACTATCTGCAGCTGGTAAAATCATGTCCCTGCCAGAGCACAAGGCAAATCACCATCTATTGCTGTGGATAGTCTAAAGCAGCCCCATACCCAATACCTGGGATTAAAACAAAAATACATTCCTATGACATGTCTATGTTTTTAAAGAAATCAAAATGCTCACTACAAAGCCTGGTGGTAAAGTGTTTGCAAGCTACAAATAGGCCCTAGGTTTAAACCCCAGGACCACAAAAGCCATGACAATAACAAACCCTGTATGGTTTTTTGCAGTAGCTGGCTACTCTGAACCTTAGTTTTCTTTTTCTTTTCTTTTTGCATTTATTTTTTAATTGGATATTTTATTTATTTACATTTCAGATGTTATCCCCTTTCTCCATACCCCCCTTAGAAACCCCTTATCCGACCCCCTCCTGATACTTCTATGAGGATGTGCCCCCACCCATCCACCCACTTCCTCCTCCCCACCCTCAAATTCCCCCACACTGGGGCATCCAGCCTTCACAGGATCAAGGATCTCCTCTCCTACCAATGCCTGACAAGGCCATCCTCCACTACATATTCAGCTGGAGCCATGGGTCCCTCCAAGCATGTTCCCAGGCTGGCGGTTTAGGCCCTGGGAGTTCTGGTTGGTTGGTATTGTCACTCTTCCAATGGGACCGCAAGCCCCTTCAGCCCCTTCAGGCCCTTCAGTCTTCTCTCTACCTCCTCCATTGGGGACCCCATAATCAGTTCAATTGTTAGCTGCAAGCATCTGCCTCTGGCAGAGCCTCTCAAGAGACAAGCTCTAGTCAGCATGCAGTTCCTGGCATCCACAACTGTGCCTGCATATGGTGACTGCACATGGGCTGGATCCTCAAGTAGTCAAAGGATAAACAGGCTGAGAAAGGAATTGGGAAAATGACACCCTTCACAATAGTCATAAATAATATAAAAATACCTTGGTGTGAATCTAACCAAGCAAGTGAAAGATCTATATGACAAGAACTTCAAGTCTCTGAAGAAAGAAATTGAAGATCTCAGAAGATGGAAAGATCTCCCATGCTCATGGACTGGCAAGATTAATATAGTAAAAATGGCCATTTCTGAAAGCAATCTACAGATTCAATGCAATCCCCATCAAAATCCCAACTCAATTCTTCACATAGTTAGAAAGAGCAATTCGCAAATTCATTCAGAATAACAAAAAACCCAGGATATAGAAAACTATTCTCAATAATAAAAGATCTTCAGGCCAATCACCATCCCTGACCTCAAACTGTACTACAGAGCAATAGTGATAAAAACTTCATGGTACAGAGACAGTCAGGAAGATCAATTGGAATAGAATTGAAGACCCAGAAATGAACCCACACACCTATGGTCACTTGATCTTTGACAAAAGAGCTAAAACTATCCAGTGGAAGAAGTACAGCATTTTCAACAAATGGTGCTGGTTCAACTGGAGGTCAGCATGTAGAAGAATGCAAATCAATCAATTCTTATCTCCTTGTACAAAGCTCAAGTCCAAGTGGATCAAGGACCTTCACATAAAATCAGATACACTGAAATTAAAAGAAGAGAAAGTGGGGGAGAGCCTGGATCACATTGGCACAGGGGAAAATGGCTTATGCTCTAAGATCAACAATAGACAAATGGGACCTCATAAAATTGTAAAGCTTCTGTAAGGCAAAGGACACTGTCAATAGGGCAAAATGGCAACCAACAGATTGGGAAAAGATCTTTACCAACCCTATATCCTATAGAGGGATATTGCAGAGTTCTCTGTGGAGAATGAAAGGGGGTCTTTTCCATTTTAAAGTTTCAAGAAATCCTTGAATTCTTTGCATTTTTCCAGATTAAGGGACAAGAGCCTAAGAAATATCTCAGCAGATCCAAAAGCTGATATTTAGACCTGAATTTTTATATTACTATTTTCCTTCCCCAGGTTGTTTTTAAAATCTATGCTATTCTTATTTTGCCATTCATATGCATTTTGAGCACGTCCTTACTTAGGGAACATGCAGGTACTACCACTTGAACAATGGAGTGATTCAGGATCAGACCGTCTCCTACCTTGGAAGTGGCCCTCTATCTGAACAGAGAGAAAGCAAAGGCCCAAAGACTACAGAATGCCTGGCATGTCTGAGGCCTGTGAGGCCAGTGTGGAGTTCCATGAGATGAGGGGTGGGGAGCAAAGGCAGAGACAGAGCGACAGGAAGATATTTGGGCTCTTGTAACAGCTGAGGCACAGGATGTCAGGTCCCCAAACTAGGGCAGCAGAGATTTGAATGGTAAGTCATGTTGAGTATGTTGAAGGTTCAATATGGCCACATATGGGGAGGAAGAGTAATTTCTGGTCTTCTTGCTATGGGAAATTGCATTTATATATTATAGGTAATAACTACAGACCCATGTCGATGGTAAGAAAATCACTGCTGTTATTTAAAGTCATAATGTCCATTTTGTACCATCTCTGTCTCCTTTTCAGTAACTGCTCTTGTCTCTGAGTGTCTTAGCTTCGCTTTGTCATTTAAAAGCCTTGTTTTGGATTTCTCTCTACATATCTGTATGTAAGCGAGCCTGCCACACTAAGATACTTGTTTCTAAAAAGCAAGAGAAGTTTAAAATTTTCCCCGTCAAGTACTAAATCCTGGACTCCTTAACATTTGCTGGGTACCCAGTGTACACACAAAACTCCGATGACCTGATCAGTGAATTTAAACATCTACTGCCAGTCTCTAATTTCCCAGGCATATCCATGGATTCTGCTCCACAGGGTCACTTACTCAAGGACGTCACATCTCCTGCTGTCAGTGAGCACTGGTGAAGGTCTAGGACTTCCAGATGCTTCAGTAAAGCCAGCTGAGCAGGCACATCCTCAAAGCCTCCACCCAGTTCCTTGTTGCAGGAGAGATCCAGTATCCTCAGCACATCCAACGATGCAAAGGCACCATCTACAAAGCAGGTCCCAACCCAGGTCCTGAAATTCATATTGTGAGTCGGTGGGAAAGAGTGCTCAGGAAGGGAGGGGAGCCAGGCAGGAGAGGAGGCAAGTGAGCATGCTGTCCTGGCAAAGCCAAGTGGGGTTAGGGATAAACGCAGGGTCCCTACCTACTAGGCCTCAACAGACCCAACGATGACCTCACAAGCTCTCTCTCTGAGATACCAATTGGCTGCTCTTGTCTATGAGGACGCTTGACTAGGCCACCAACCACTACCGAGCAATGACCTTAGATTTACTCAGGCTGCCAGTAAGAAGGATGCTATAGGTTCTGAAGTCACAGGGAAAACTGTCATTCCCTGTAAGAAGCTACTCTACATGGAGATAGAATCTTTACCCTAAATGTCTCTGGAGCTGCCATTGTTTTTAATCAATATCAACATCTTCCTAGCACTAAGCACAATTAATGCTGACATCTGCAACAGCAATAGTAAACTTACCCAGTGTCCAGTGCAAACCCTAGGTTTCCCAGCCTTTGTAGAGCTAGTCCATTTAGAAGCTTGTCTGTTGTGTGGAATTGATCCTAGAGCCTTACACAGGCTAAGCAAGGGGGAGTCCTCCTGCTGAGACACCCCATCCTCTTCTCTCTTGTTACTGCTTTCTTAAATTGCTATTTTATTTATTTATTTATTTATTTATTTATTTATTTTAATTTATTTATTAAGTTGCCTGTTTTGGCTTTGACTTTGTGGCCTTCCTTCCTCAGCCTTTAGGATTTCAGGTCTACACTGCCTAGCCTGACTTAAGAGGCTTCTTTATTTTTCTTCTGTGTTTTTGTTTCTTTTTATAATAATAAAAGTATATGGTTACTGTGAAAGATTTAAAAAAAAAAAAAAATGAATAAGCCTAGCATGCACTAAAACCCTGGCTTCAATTCCCAGCTCTGAAGCAAATAAATAAATAAAACAAAGAATATTCAAATGTATATGTTCTAATAGGTTTTAAATAACATATATGCTATATATTTATGCTGTATGATATATTTGAAAACATTTCACTTATTTCTATTGTTTGTCGGTGTATAAGTGGGTGTGTATGAGTGATACCTACTGTGAGATACTCAGTGAGCCATCTTACAAACCCTGATATATGATACATTTTATACATTACATGCATGATCTTAAACTTAACTATTGCTAACTCACCCAATATTCTTATGCTCTTTTGGGATAATCCACAGGAATGCAACTTCAATACCTTCAGGCCTGATGTACTTTTTAGTCCTTGTGCTATGACGTCTAGACTGCTGCCGATATTTATGTTGTTGGAAAGGTCAAATACTTCGAGGCTCTGCAGCTTAGGTAGCAAGTGACCTGGAAGAGAATAAATCCAAACAGGAAGAGCATCCATGCAGAAGACAGGTACAAGCAGGAGGCCTTTGGCAGGTCTCTGTGCCCTGGGGACAGAGAGCATCCAGGAGCGATTCCCAGCTGCCAATCACAGGCATCTGTAGAAAGAGTCTCTTGTGTTCTATATGGTTGCAGCACTTTTCAATTAAAAAAAAAAGGCCTGTAGGAAAGGGTAGAATAGAAGGTGGGACATCCGTTAGGCAGAGAGGATTCTGGGATAGAGCCAAGCACAGAGGATTAGGGTCCCAGACATAGAAGATGTCATATGTAACTAAGGACCAGGTAAACAGCCATGAATAAAATAATGGGATTGTTAAATTATAAACTAGTTAGGGAACATGCCTAGCTATATGGCCTAGGTATTTATAAATATATGTGAATCTCAGAGTCATTATTTCCTTGGCTGAGAGGAAAAACACACACTTACAGAAAACTCACTACAGGCATCTTTCCTATGTTTTTCTGGGACAAATTCTTCCAAATTCCACTTACCCACAAACACTCCGTCCTGTATTGAGGGCACAGTCCACAAGTTCAAGTGTTGGAATCTTGCTCCCTTGTTTGGAATGTGCGAAGAACCTGAGGCAACTCTCCTCCCACCTTGCGGTTCCAGGACAAACTCAGTTCTTCCAGTTCAGGTATCATTTCAAGAGCACCCCCTAGTACAAAAAGTCCCCGTGACTCAGTGGGTGCTGCCTCAGAAAGGCGTATGGAATCCCAGGCAGATACTGTTACCTGATGAGACCCAGAGAAGAAAGAGACCCAGTTCCTGCCCTAATAATACTTTGGTAAGCGTTTGGGAAAATAGTATGAGTTTCCACAATTTTTTTTTCTTTTCAGTGTGTAATTAAACTTAATTGAGGCTTTAGTTACAGTTAAGACAATTTTTAGTTAAAAAAAAAAAAAGCCCTTCATTTTCATGAATTTTTAAAGGTGGGTTAGAAAAATGAAGGAGATATTATTTTGGAGTTTAAAAACAGACTAACTGCTGTCTACTCCGGTTCTTCTGATTTATCGATGAGGTCATAAGACCCAACGTAAGCTGGCTTTACAACAGCCGCACTGAAGAGCCACACAGGCAGGTGTCTGGTCAGGTCTGTCCCTGTCCTCATTTTTATCCACGGAGCTCAGCACAAGCTGGAGTCCAAGGCACAAAGCTTTTCAGCAGTCACTCAATGCCTCAAGGGAACACCATTTCCCAGAATGCACTTGGTCATCCACTCTTGAAGAGACAACAATGACGGTTTGTCCCCCAGGAATCAGCTTGGAAAGGTGCTTCAAGGGAAGACATATTTTCTGTTTTCATTTCTAAGTTTTTAATCTGTGTGTGTATATACAAATATGTGCGTTTGCACAGTTGTGCACATAGACAAGAAGCTATAGAGTGTGGTAGCTCATGCCTCTATCCTCCTTGGGTTGTTGTTTGTTTGTTTGTTTGTTTGTTTGTTTTGACAAAGGGTCTTCCCTGGCCCAGAGCTTGCTGAGAGCGCTGGCTCACTAGCGGGCCACAGGGATCTGCCCGTCTCTGGCTCCATGGCGCTGGGATTCTTGGCCTATCTGCCATACTCAATTTACATGCATTCTGAAGTTCAAAAGTGGGTCCTCATGTTTACAAGCTTCTTATGAACTGAGCCATCTCCCCAGCCCCTGTCTTTACTTGTTTTTCAAGCTGGTATACAAAAAGCAGTCTGTTTGAGGGGAGGAGTCATCATACCCAGTGTTTGAAGTCCTCAGTGGTAAGTCTGCAGCTACTCAGCCTCAGGACTTTTAACTTGCTGATGGGATGCATTTGCTGAGTGAAAGAGTGGAGGGTCCCGCTGACAAAATCGTTCCAGGAAATATCTAGTTCTTCCAGATCTGAGAGGAGAGGCAGAAACGAAGCGAAGGTAGGCAGAAGAAGATGCAGATCTATGTGTGTGGTTTGTGATTTGTAATAAACAGAGCTCACAGTGCCTATGTGCACAGGGTGTATTTGGGATTCTATGAAAACACAGTGGATAGGCACATTGACTACAAAGCAGGGGTCTCTTGCTTGCAAGTAAGGAAACTGTCCCGTTTGCATTTCTATTTCTTAGGATATTTTCTATTTCTGCAACAACAACCAAACAAAATGCACTCTGTAAACACAGAGATGTCGTCACAGGATTCTCTAGAACTCTCTATGTCATTACTGAATCCTGTGGCAGAATTGGCACTCTGCTCCGCTGCAGCTGTTACTGCTCCTGTCATATGTTCTCTCTCTGTTCAAAGCCTCTGACATGCATCCCCCCTTTGCTCTAGTGGACTCTCAGACTGAAACCTGGAGAATGCTCCAGGGGCCCGGTTAACAGAGGCTGGGAATGTCTGCACATTTTCTTCCTCATCTTGACCCCAACCCCCTTGGCCCCGCAACCATCACTACACTTACATTTATTGAATATTATTCATTTTGAGACAGGATCTCACTGTGCAGCCCTGGCTGGCCTGTAATTTGCTGTGTATCACAGAAGTCCACTTGCCTCTGCCTTCCAGAGTCCTAGATTAGAGGTGTGTGCCACCACCATACCCAGTGTTATCTTATACTTAAGCGGGCAGCGATGTGGAGATTTTGTGAGTAAACCTTTCTGAGTCTCTATTGGAGTTTGTTAAAAGGTAAAGTTACCCTCTGAGGAAAAACTCTCAAAAAGCATCTTTATCTTCAGGATCAGCAAGACTCAGGGTGGAGATCGCCACGTGGAGGAGGGCCCAAGGCATGTTTGTGTCCTGAGTGTTAAAAGGACATCAGCCTGGAAAGTGGCACAGAGGGCTTCTGGTTTCAGGTCAGAGAGTCTGGAGTCATCAGTCTGAAACCACAGCTCCGGCAAAAACCCTCTTTTTTCTAGCTTCAGGTGAAATTGTATCCTGTTCACCATGACCAGACGTTGTAAAGGATAAAACCACTACATCCCAGAACAGCAACAACACAGGAAAAGAAAATTCTTGCTCATCTGACCCCAAACACTGAGTTAGCTGCTGCCTGCTTTCATTCCCATGTTTGCTTGACTTCCTTTATGAAGTCAACTTCCTTTCTGGTGGCAACTTCATAAAGAAAATGTGACTACCACACTCAAAACACAGGTCAGTGGTAAAACCAGCTTCCACCAGAGTCCCCTGAGGACTGTCTGGGACACAGGACCTAAGGCAGCTTCCACCAGAGTCCCCTGAGGACTGTCTGGGACACAGGACCTGAGGCTCCAATAGCGCAAAATGTTTGGCTTTGTTCCCAGAAGCTCAAGTGGCTCTGACCCCTTAGGCTTAGGCTCATAGTTCCCTGTTTAGAGCCCCATTCTAAGGCTGGGGAGATGACCTTGTGGGTAAGGGCACTGCCCACTCAACCTGAAGACCCGAGTTCAATCCTGAGCTCCTGTGTCTTGTATAGAGAGAACCAACTGTCTTAAGTGGCTTCTGACCAATACACATGAGATATGGCATGCACATATACATATGCACACACACAATAAGCTAACTAAAAACAATTAATATAACTTTAAAACATTTTTAAATAGCCCTGTCTCATAATGACATAAATTTTAACTAAAATTAATTTTAATGAATTAAAATAGTGCTACGGTCTAAATATCTGTGTTTCTTCTCTGCCTCCGTGCAAGCACTGAAAACTAATCTCCAGTGTAACAGGATTAAGAGTCAGGATCTTGGTGGGAGAGATGGTTCAGTAGTTAAGAGACCAAGTCACACTGATGTTGGATATTTGGTTCCACACAGAGCTATTTTCCATCGCTGCCCATGTAGATTAAGACGAAGATGAGGACACCTAATTACAATGCACTTTTGGTATGTCTCTATTGGCAGACACGTGCAGTCTCATCAGGGGCTCATTTTAAAGTCTCTGAGACGCAGAATACAAGAGTGATGTGGGGGAAGGGACTCCAACAGACATTGTTACTTTTGCTTGCAAAAAATGTAAGGAATAATTGCTGGAACCATCAACAAACACTCTTACTTTTGTTTTATACAAATGTAAGCAATAATTGCTGGAAGTTATTCATTGTGTTCCACAATTCTGAACAAGGCAATAGCTTTAAGTTCTCTGCAGGACTCTGTCTCATGGATTAGACTAGTGAGTATAATTCTCAGGAACAGATTTTATCTTAAAGAGCAAAACTGCAATTGCCCAGTAGGTAAAATTGCTCAGGAAGAAAACAAGTGAATTGATGTCCTAAGCTCAAGTCAAATCTGTGAAGCTTCAGGAAAGCCCGTTCACATTTTTTTAAGGGAAGTGACCACAGAAAGCTTTTATTTATTCAAAGAAACAGCACCTTTTGCTGTAAAACAAGAAACGATCCAGCAACTGTCAATACTTTCAAAACCAACACATCAAACTAGACTCTTATTAGAATCTAAGGGGGTGTTTTGTTTTGCGTTTTATTTTATTTTGTTTCATAGTAGTGATCTCATGGGTCCCATCCAGACTGGCTTAAAACTTCTTATGTAGCCAGGGGTGACTTTGAACTTGTTATCCTGCCTCCCGAGTGTGGCAGTACAGGTGTGTACAGAGCCTGGGTGGGAACCAAGGCTTAGAGAAAGCTAGCACATTCTCTCTTGACTGAGAGACTAAGAGACCAGAACTTTAATTAACAATGTTTGCTTGCTTTTAAAATAAGTAGTGGCACTGACACTTTCTGAGAGTGTCTAGGACCTCAAGGAAGACTTTAACATAGGTTACTGTGTAGGTTTTGACTATACCTTTCCATCTAAAGGCCTCTCTCTATACAAAGCTAAGTGACATACAGACCGTTTCCTTCACATCCACTGTTGTTAATCCATTACTGTTCAAGTCTAGGCCAGTGCCAGCAGCCCTTCTGCACAGCTTCTTCAGGAACCAGTCTCTTTCTTCCATATTGGATTTGTCAGGTCCATTTCTAAGTCAATAGCTACATAAAAACAGAGAATTTGCTCTTAACACAGTTAAAAATATAAATACCCATGATAAGGTAGGAAAAGACACAGATAACAGTCTGGAGTTCCCTTAAGAAACCCCCAAAGGTGGGAGAGGAGAGCCTGGGATAACCATAGTTCCTGCTACCAGTGTTCAGACCTGCACCCTACAGCCTGAGGCAGTCAGTGGGTTTCCTCGCCCAGCCAGTCCTGGGCTCCTCAGCTTCAGTACTGAGCTGTGCTCTGAGCAGCTTAGTCTAGCATTTCAAAGATATGCTGTTTGAAGAACATGTGTCCTCTGGCCAATGGAGGTAACTCCCAAAACCAACCCAGTGAAGAGTATCAGAAAGAGATCTTGTTATCAAGGAGTTCCAGACAGCCACTGGGGAAATGAGGAAAGACGTGAGGATCAATTCCCTTACAGACCGTTCACCTGGCCACATGGGAGGGATGCAGAGAGAGCAGTCCTTGAGAGAGAAAGCTGTAGCATTTTCTCTACTTCTGAAGGGGTTGCCTTCAGAAAGACGCTGGGTCTTCCTCACTATTTGGGATGATGTATGCATCATCCCTCCAAGTTCCTCTGTAAGAACAACATGCTAATATATCTACTACACACATACAGACATGTATACACATATATACATACATACACATATATACATATACACACGCACACACATACCTATACATATACACATGCCACACATATACATACATATATACACACATGCACATATATAATACACACACATGCTCATATATAATAGCAAAAGTCAGTGACTTTATTAAGCACTGATTACGTATCAATTCCTCAAGTATTTATATGTACTAGCACTTAAGGCATACAGCATACTTCTGTCATAACAAAAGAGCATGCATGTACTGATAGTGGCCTTAACATGGTGTTGTTAAATGAAAATGTACAATTTAAAAGAAATAGATATAGTGTATTGAAATCCAATGCAAATTTTAAGTTCTAAATGTACAGATATTTTTATTCATCCTAACAAAAACCTTTAGAGCAGCCAGCAATGGTGACATAGGTCTGTAATCCCATCACTTGGAAGGATGAGACTGGAGGATTACCAAGCATTTGAGACAATTTTGGTCTCTAGCGAGTTCTGTGACAGCCAGGACTGCATAGCAAGACCATCATGTCTTAAAACACAAAAGTTGCACTGCCACATAGTTAAGGAGGAATGTATTTACTGCTAGTGAGAACTAATGTATTCATAAGTTTATATTAAAGAAGCCAAGGTAACCAAACTCCACTTAGCTATGTGTCTATGCTCGGAGGTTCTGTTAAGCAAAACAACAAAACAAACAAACAACAAACCACCATACAGGTGACACACTTCTATTAAGGTGAATGGTGTTGCCATAGCCACCAGTAGGGGGCAGCACCACACATCATTTCACACTTTCCGTATGGAATGTTAAGTTTTATCATGGCTCATTGGAGTCAAGGTATTTTGGGGAGGGCTGGTAGAGCAGAGAGATGTAGGAAAAACACATACCCAGCTAGCTCAGATTTTAGATAAGGAATTGTTTTTAGTATGCCTCATGATTGCATGTAATCCATCAGACAATTTCAGTTTTGAGTGGGGCAGGGAACAAGGCAGGACCTTTGTATCTACAAATACTGCAAATACAGACCATGTTTTCCAAACTTAATCCCAGAAGTCACAATTAAATTGTCTCAGAGCCTTGGAGACTAGAGGGCTAACATTTAGCAGCAAGAAGCGGAGCCAGCATTTGAACCAGAACAGTTTCCTCCAGTGTCCACTGTGTGTTTTGTGTATTTGTGTGTGCAACTCCTGTGCCTTAAAATACTTCTCCACATTACCGTTGGTTGCTTTCTCTAGTTTTTTTTTTTTAATATTTACTTTTTTTATTATCTTATTTGTATGAGTTTGTTTTGTTCATTTGGGGTCCAACTTATATTCATGCTCATAAATCCCAGCCTTACCAAAGTTGTCTGTCTTTCTGTCTTTTTCTTTCTACCTATCTTTCTTTCTTCTTTCTGTCTGTCTGTCTTTCTTGTCTTTCATGATTTCTATCCATCTCTTTTTCTGTCTTCTGTCTGTTTTTGTTCTTTCTGTTTCTTCTGTTGTCTTCTTCTATCTGTCTTTCCCCTCGAGGTACTGTTCTGCCAATCTTTCCCTTTACTGTCAAATATCTAGAAGGATTTCTTTGTGCTTTAGCAACCTTACCTAAACTGCAAACACCAGTTTGTCCTTTACCTTCGACTGACACATTCACCTATCCAAATAGTTTCTTAAAAGTCACCAACAATGACCTCTGAACTAACAGATTTATAAATTTATTCTCAGTCCAGCAAACACATGGGTACCAGAGACCCCTGAGACAGCAATGTTGGAAGACCTGGTTCAAATCCCCAGTCAGTCAGATAGATACAACTCACCTCACTTCCCTCGAGCCTTGTTCGTGCCTGACTTATTTCTCTGGAACAAAATAAAGGGATAGGGTACCTGAGAGACATTTGTAAAATATTTGTTCAGTGGAAAAATAATGTATATTGCCTTCACAGTTCCTTAATTGCCAAGTAACTGAACATGATAAATATTTATCAAAATGTCAAAATGAGTGCATCTTTATGAGTGGCCTTTGCCATCTCAGCACAGTGTGAATTTCTACTTTGTTTAGTCTATTGACCCTTCCTTGCTAAAAAGTATCTCTTATGTCATACTAGTGTGTAAAACAGAGGGACCTGTGTTCAGTGGCAGGTCATTGGAGACCTTTTTCTTGTGGCCTATGCTCGGAATAAAGCTGGAAGTTCTCAGGGTAAGTTTGGGCACTCTGCAGTGTCTTCCCCAGATATTACCTTCTACCTTAAATCTCTTCGTTGTTTTCTTCTTTTGCTCACAAACAGGAACCCTGAGGCTTTCATGGAGCACTGGTATTTGTGGGCAACAGGAGATGCAGTTCAGGGAAGCAAAAGAACAAGCTTCTGAGCTCAAAGATCTGCTGCATGAAGAAGACTGTCTTAGTCAGGATTTTATTGTTGCAAAGAGGCACCATGACCAAGGCAGCCCCTAAAAAGAACAACATTGGGGCTGGCTTGCAGTTTCAGAGGTTCGGTCCATTATCATCAAGGTGGGAAGCATGGCAGCGTGCAGGCAGACTTGACGTTGGTGAAGAGCTGAGAGTTCTACATCTTTATCCGAAGGCAGCCAGGAGGAGGCTCTCTTCCACACTAGACAGAGCTTGAGCACTAGGAGAACTCAAGGCCACCTACCCAGTGACATACTTCCTCCAACAAGGCCACACCTCCTGATGATGCCACTTTCCATGGGACAAGAATGTTCAAACCACCACAGAGATGAACAAAAGAAGAAAGTACTTCACAGGCAGAAAGCACCCGTTAACAACGAGAAGCCCAGAGACAGTGACACAGGCATGGTGGACGCTCTCAAAAATGTAGTAGGCTTTTGTTTTGTTTTGTTTTGCGTTTATTTATTTATTTGGGAGAGGAGGACTCTGTGCCAGCCACAGCACATATAGAAATCAAAGGACAACTTGTGGGAGCTGGTTTTCTGTCCTGCTGCCATGTGGACCTTGGAGATCAAACTCAGGTCACCATGTTTGACATCAAGGGCCTTTGCCTGCTGAGCCATCTTGCAGGACCAGAGCAGTTGATCTTAAAATGTAAGTGGGATCCACCAAGTGGTGGATGTTATGAAAGTGAGTGAAGGGAAATGTCATGAGGAATGGGGTTTCTGGGCACATACTGCTTGCGGAGGACAGGACAAATCAGGAAATTTCAAGTAAATTAAGCAGTTGGGAGTATAGGAGGAGGGTAGGAAGTTGGGAGTCAGGGGAAAGGCAGAAATCCTGAAGAGTTAGTTATGCGGTCTTCAGGAAGTCTATGTCTGGGAGTACAGACTTTCTCTCCAAGGCAAGAGAAACTTAAGGAAGGATTTTAAGCAAACAGGTGATACAAGCATCCTGTGTAAACACAGAGTGAGGGAAGGCTGGCAAGAAAGCAAACACAGGAGGAGTGAGCAAGTCGGGTAGCTGGCCCAGCAAGTGACAAGGGGACCCAGGAGGTGATGGAGCTCAGGAGGCAGGTGTGAGAGTCAGGTGGGACCAGGGGCTCTGTGAAGAAGCAGCAGTGTTGGACCTCCACTGAGTGTGACTCGGATGGCCAGTGTCACAGCGATGACCTCCTGTCAGTTGCTGGTCCTCCCTAGGCTTCCATGAGGCCAGCACACTCTTGGGAACTAATATGAACAAGCTTCTGACAAACAGTCTCCTTTTCAAAGCAGCACATTAACTTTCTCTCTCTTGAGAAAAACATTTAAAGTGTATTTAACTTATATGCTAGTAAAACAATTGTGTTTGGCGTTTGAGGCCAACGATCCTCTGAATAAGGTCCATTCACAAACAGCAACAAAACACTATCATTTAAGCTGATAATTGCTAATGGTAGGGGCAACAGGAACTCTATATAATTCTATTTTTATATGTTTGTATGTACGTGTAAAATAATTTAAGCATATTTATCATCTCTCTTCCCTTCCCCACCCAAAGAAAACAAAAGCTGAGTGTGGCAGTGCATACCTGTAACATACCTGTAACATATACCTGTAACATACCTATAACACACTTTGTAATCTCCACTGGGGAGGCAGAGAAAGGAAGATCAGGAGTTCAAGATCCATCTTCAGCTACATTACAAGTTGAAGGCCAGCCTGGACTATGTAAGACCAAATCTTAAAAAAAAAAAAAAAAAGTCTAATGGGCTGGTGAGATGGCTCAGTAGGTAAAGTCAAGTCTGGCAAGCTGAGTTCAATCCCAAGGCCTGCATGGTGGAGGGAGAGAGCTGACTCCCAAGTTGTCCTCTGACCTCCACAAATGTGCATGGCATGCACTAAGCCCCTTCCTCTCCCACACAAATAAATGTATTAAACATAAAAAATCCTAAACAAAACCTCCAAACAAACAAATAGGGCCAATAAAAGCTCACCAGGTTAAGACGGTAATTGCCAAATCTGAGTTTGGTCTTCAGGATCCACACAGTAGAAGGTGAGAACCTGACAGCTGTCCCGTGACAGCCTGTTTATCACATGAGTTTGAGTGCAAATACCCACACACATCATACTCACAAATCCGTACACACACACATGCATGCACAATCAAATAACTATAATAAAACATAAATAATCAAAATATTTAATCTGATAGTGTTTTATAGTGCCAATTTTAATGGTCTTATTTTAGACATTGCCTTTTCCTCTTATGATGTCGTATGTGTAAAGTGCGATGCTCTTTGCTCTCCATGCATTCACTCTCCATGGCCAAGTGTTGAGAATGTCCAATAATCTACTGCAGCAGCCTAACCTTAAAGCTGTCACAGAACTTGTTAATTCTGGGTCTTTGCCTGTGGAACCATGCTAGTCCCACAGTTACCTGGCAACAGCCAGGTATGTGTGACTAAAAGGGGCTCTTGCCAACCCCTTTGAGGGTGAGTCCTGAAGAAGCAGGAACAGAAGCGGCAGCTCTGGGGGAATGCATGGCGGTTGCAGGGACTCTTTCTGCAGTTCTTTCTGCTGGTGTCCGGCTTCTTCCTATCTTCAGGCAGATTCTTATCCACTGATGATTTCACCATATTTGTCTAGAATCTTCTGCTTGATGTCATCATTGATCTTGCCTTGAGGTTTCTCATCCTTGGCTGTTGCTTTCATGTTGAATGTGTAAGACTCCAGTGAATTCCCGGGAGTATTCCTTATCTCTCTGCTTCCCGTGCTCCCTTTGTCCTCCTCAGCTTCCTGGACCATTCGCTCAATATTTCTTCATGGCCAAGCAGCCCCTGTCATTGGTGATGGTGACCTTGTCCTCCTTTTGTGTACCTTTATCCACAGCAGAAACATGGAGGATGCCATTGGCGTCAACGTCAACAATGACTTTCTTCTGAGGAACACCACAGGGTACACAAGCTGTGCCTGTGACTTCAGAGTTTCCAAGCAGGTTGTTGTCCTTGGTCATGATTCTTTCACAGTCATGAGCACACGTGGCTGGTTGTCAGTCTGTGGTGAAGGTCTGTGTCTGCTCACTAAGAATGGCGGGAGTTTGCGTGATCGGGAGTCAGTACCAAGGGGAAGGGGCGTGACATCCAAGAGCAGTAAATCCTGAACATTCAGGATCCTGAACATTGGAGATGAATCAGTTGCGTCTCCAAATACAATGGCATCCTGGACAGCTGCACTGTAAGCAACAGCTTCATCAAGTTAATACTTGCATTCAGTTCTGTCCCACTGAAGCAGTCTTGCAGAATACCCACCAAGGCAGTATCGTGGATGTGTGACTTGTCTAGTTTGGCATCTTTGAGGCCTTTCTACAGGGTCCTCGGTGCCATGCAACGGCCAGCATTCTACTCTTCAAATCCAGCATGGGTAATGGAGGTATAGAAGTCAGTTTCCTCACAGAGAGAATCCATGTCAATCCTAGCCTGGGTGTTAGAGGAGAGGATATCCTTAGCCCATGCATGGGCAGTGTGCAGAGACGGGGTGTTCTCTGATCTCGCTAATGTGCTCTTGTGTTTCTGTTTAAACTCAGCAATAAAACAGTTGACTTCTTGATTGTCTAAGTTTTCTCTACTCAGTTATGTATTTCTGTCTGTAGATTTGACCTTAAAAGTTCCATCCTTAATAGTGAGGATTGATACATGAAAAGTACCACCTCCAAATAAAACATCAGCACATTCCTTTCAGCCCCGACCTTCCTATCTAAGCCACAAGCAATAGCAGCAGCAGTTGGATTGCTGATATTACATGGAGGCCAACAATAGTTCTGGCATCTTTTGTCATCTCTCACTGAGAGTCATGGAAGTAAGCTGGCACAGTGACCATAGCATTGGTAACAGGCTTCCCAAGATGGGTTTCTGCAGTTTCCTTTATCTTTGTGGTCTTTGTCAGAACCATTAAGAATTCTTCTTCTGTGTAGAAACATTTTGTCTCCCCTTTGTATTCTACTTGGACCTTGGGCCTGACTACATCATTCACCACCATGAAGAGCCAGTGCTTCATATCAGACTGCGCAATGGCATCATCAGATCTGCATCCAATTAGACATTTGGCATCAAGAACTGGGTTGGTGGGGGTTCACTGAACCTTATTTTTCACAGCATCCTCAGTCCGTGTCAGTAAAAGGAATTGTGCTTGGTGTGAAGCAATTACCTTTGTTATTGGCAGTTATTCCCATCCTGCTAGCTGGAAGACACCTACATGGGAATAGGTGGTGCCGTGAACAGTGACAGCTACAGGTCCCTCAGACGTGGTTGCTTACATGTAGGCACAGCTGTGCTGGTGATGAGACCGTACGAATCCCTGGGAGCTGCCCCACGTTGAATGAGCTCTTACAATGTTTTGGAAGTTGCGTATATCACAACTTTGGAGAGGGGTACAGCAACATTTATGCTCACTATTAGAATCCCCGTTCTAGGAGCTTATATTTTAAATGACTGAAAAGCCATGAGAAAGAGAATGGGAAAGGAAACCCACAGAATCATGGGAGCACATTTCAATGGGGGATAGAGACCCCTGCAAACAAAGGACAGATTTGTGGAGCATCACAGCTGTGTGAGATGCCTCTCTGACTAGTTTCCTAGTTCCTTCTCTCACCTAGCCTTAGCTCCTGACATTCTCAACGCGTCTGTCCTGGTTCCTCAAGCAATGTGGGGTTTAGCTTCTCCAGCTGAAGAGTTTGCCTCCATCAACAGGACAGCTTCCTGGTGCTTTCTTGTTTTCAAGGATTTCTGAGAAGGAACAGACCATCAAGCCTGTAAGGCATATTTTCCTACTCTCAACCTTTCTGTTTTCATTGTTGTTAATAATTAATGTAAAAACGGGAATGGTATATGATCCAGCATCCGGGAACCAGTACATGGGTATCAGACACAAACCCAAAGCAGATTTCAGTGTGCCAATCTGCCCCACTTACTGCATGGCACACAGATCATTAAACACTTTGGTTAGGGAGTCGAGTGTGCCAATACTTTTTAAATGTCCAATCTGATTACAGTTCCCTTGTAAAAGTTATTGGTGCAAAAGGATTTCCCCATATCTCTGAATAGGGCTGGCCATTTACAGAGCTGTCCCCAGAGCTGACCTGGCCTCCTCTCTGTGTCCCTTTGTCATTTTCAAGCTTTCTCTGTTCTTGTCCCCAAGCCACCGCATCTTTAAATACATGCCGGTAGTAATTGATTCATTTCTTAAACATAAAAGAAAAGGACCATTAGACAATTACTGTTGGAATCTAGAGAGGTTCAGTGATGAACCAGATACAGCTCTTCTCTTCCGTGACATTGAATCCTTTGTCTCAGAGATGACATGGGACCAGCCTACCAGGGAGAGGAGACAAGGGAGGAAAGGGACCCCAGGAGAATTCAGCCTTCCTTAGAGACAGGTTCTGTACATCGAGCACCAGTGGCTGGGAGTTAACCGCGAGATCAGGAAGCTGAGGAAAGATGAGAGAACCATACTGGGCGGTTATGAAGTTGAGACATGAACCTGAAAAGAATAAAATGGCATTCCAAAATATATCAAGTAAGCTTGTATTTTTTTTGTTTCTTCAAAAATGTGTTTAGGTGTCTGTATCACAGTAAAACACACACACACACACACACACACACACAAGAAGAATATCTGTGTGGCTGTAGACATCTTTCTTTATGCTGCTGCCTCGCAGTGCTGGGATTAAAGGTGTGCACTGCACCCCACCACTGCCATCAGGTGTCCTTTGAAAGCACACTGTGTTTCTCTCCTTGTAAAATAGCCTCTCTGTGATATTATGGTGTAGAGTGGCCCAAGACGCAATTTACACAGGGGACACTCTAAACCAGTGGTTTCTCAGCCTTAGTAACGCTGTGAGCTTTAACACAGTTCCTCATGTCGTGGTAACCCTCAACCATAACATTATTTTTATTGCTACTTCATACTGAATTTTGCTACTGTCACGGACAGTAATGTAAACATCAGCGTTTGCCAGTGGTCTGAGGATACCCCCTAAAAAAGGTCATTTGATCGCCCAAAGGGGTCTTGACCCAAAGGTTGAGAACCATTGCTGCTCTTAAACTACTCTTACTGAGCCTATCTGGAGGGGGAAGGACACCATCCTGGTCTGTCTCCCTGTCTGTCTCTCTTCCTCAGTCCCTCCCTCTTTCTTTTCACTTTTTCTTTTCCTTTTCTTTTTTTCTTTTTCTTGAAAGAATTTCACTGTGTAGCCCGGCTGGCCTCAATCTCAGACAGCTCCCCGGCCTGTGTCCTGAGTGCCGGCATTAAAGGTGTGCATCACCACACCTGGCTCAGCTTGCTTTTACTTTTTAAGTTAGAGTGGCCCTTAGCCCTGATATACCCAGAAGCATCAATGGGACCAGCCAGTTGCCCCCAACCACAGCCCTACAACCCCAGAGTTCACCAGGGCCTCCTGGCTTGGGTAAGAAAGAGGCAGGAAGAACTTTTACAGAGACTGATTCTTAAATCCATCCACAGCCTGCACCCTCAATACCATCTCCCTGTCTACAGTCTTCCTTTGGTGGGATTCCAGTCCCAACCCAAGGCTTACCTCCAGGCTTGTCTCTACCGAGTTTCACCTTTGGAAGCTCTATGTAGGGTCGTTTTCTAGAGAGCTGGCTCAGAAAATGGTTTCAAGGTTTTTCCCTCTTCCTAAATGCACTGACTCCAAGTCCCCAGGTCTTCAGGAGAAATTGTCAGGTGGTGTATCAGAGTGTAGGCATTTGATCAAGTAGAACCCCACCCATTAAGGAGCCCTGTCAGATGATGTACCTGGCACAGGCATTTGATCAGCCCCACCCAGTTAGAGAGTCTTGCCAGGCTGTCTGCTCAGTGCAAGCGTACCTGAGAGCAGAGATCCAGGGAAGGCCAATGAGCTGAGAGGAAATCAAAGGAAAAAAAGCTAAGCTAGTCAATAGCTGGGAATAGAGGAAGGAGGTACATGAAGAGGTAGGGACAAGCATCTGCCTGCTTCTTAGCACACAGTCTTTTGAGCAGGAAGTTACTACACTCACACAGAGAAAACGTTTTATTCATTTTTCTTCAAAAATGTGTCTGCAAAACCTAAATTAGGCTGTGTTCTCCCTTTCAGCTTCATGATACTGAATCAGCACCAACTTTTAATGTTTAGGATGTTATTAGTAGGTTAAGGTTATTTTCCACGATATCCAAAGAAGAATTAATATTTGATGTATTTCTCTTGTATAAGCTGTTTTTATTTTATTCCTTTTGGATAGGTGAGGAGTAATTGTCTTTGCTGTCATTACATTTGGACTGAACATATTTTAGATTTTTTTTTTAAGAGCTCTTCTAAGGGCTTGTTTTTGATCCAGTACTTCAACAAGAATTGTGTTTTCATTGTTGCTTATCATAGATGGATCTTCCCCTCCAAACCCCCCTGCCACCCCGGCAAAGCATAGTCTGTCAAGAAGAAAGGAAATCTTGTCTCATGTAAGCACAGGGTGAGAGAGCCTTGAGAACATTCTGCCAAGACGTGAGCCAGTTACAGTAAAGCATATGCTTTATGAGACAACTTACACCATCAGATTCATGCAGACAGGAAGGTCTGCTTACCAGGAGCCACGTAGCGACTGTGGTGAAGGAACAGAAGTGGATGTGGAGACTCGGGCTGCAATGTGGGACAAGAAGAAAGCTCTGGCCATCTGTGGCACAGTGGGATGTGTACATCCGGGACCACTGAGCCATACACCGAAATGGTCACTACAACACATCACGTTATGTTTTCTTTACCCATGCATGAGTTAACAGACATATTAGCTGTTTCTGGCTATCAAAGACTAGTACAGCAGTGAACACAGATGAGGAAGCATTTCTGATAGGAATGGACTTTCTTGGCTATATGCTGAAAAGCGGTAGAGCTGGGTGACATGGTAGTTCCATTTCTAGCTTCATGAGGACTCTCCACAATGATTCCCACATTGGCTGCACTCATTTGCACTCCCACCAACAGCAAATGGTATTTCCCCTTTCCATGCATCCATGTACCACACACCCACGCATTCACACATCCACCCAGCCCCCACCCACCACACACTCACCACCCACACATCCATGAATCCACATAACCCACGCACCCACGCATCCACATCACCACCACCCCACATCCCACACACCCACACATCCACGCATCCACATACCCACACACCCACACACCCACGCCAGCATTTGTGTCATTTGTTTTCTGACTTGAGTACAATGAAATCTCAAAGTAGTTTTAATCTGCATTTTTTCCAATAGCTAATGATGCTGAACATTTTAAGAAATATCACTGAGTCATTTGTAATCATTCTTTTGAGATCTTGGTATTGAGCTTCTTACCTCACTTTTTTTAAATGATCGCTTGTTTTCCTAGTGTTTATTTTATACACATGGGTTTTATTCAGCTGTGAGGAAAAATGCAGGCAAATGAGTGGAGCTGGAAATAACCGTTTTGAATGAGATAATACAGACCCACAAGACTAATACCACATTCTCTCTTACATGTGGATCCTAGTTTTGAATCTTTTAGATTTGTATGTTTTAATCAGAATTCTTGTATTAAGAAAATAAACAAAAAAGGGACCATTTTCATAGATGAGGAAGATACAGAGCTAGTCAAGGTATTGCCCTGTTGGTACCTGCGTCTTTCCTTTACCGTGCAGCTGGCTGCCTTCCTTCCATGTTCTTACACCCATACAGAAACCTTTGCCTCTCCTCTATTTCTATAAGTCCTATGAGATCAGGATCATACCTTTATTGCCTCAAGACCTCAATTGATTACCTCAAAATACTATACCTCTAATACAATAGTAGCATTGAAGGTAGAACTTCAATATGTATGAATTTGAGGTGGGCAAAGAACCCTGTGTCTATAATATGTCTGTAGTATGTCACTATAGACACAGGGTCAACTCACATTGGACAGCTCACAATCACCTGTAATTCCAGCTCTACGAGGCTTCTGGCATCCGCATAGACTTGCACACAAAAGCATGCACACCACATATTATAAACATTTTTTAAGTAAATATTTTAAAAAAGTGAATCCATGAATCCAATATATCACCATGGTGAGGGGAGTCTACTTGTTGGAAAAAGAATATCAACAAGTTTTTGGACATTTAAAGACTGCCATAAAAATATAAAAAGGGTTAGTGAGAAAGTGAAATCTACAAGTGGAAGGCAGAGAGAAACTAGCCTCTTCTATAACAGGCTTATAGAAAATACAAACTGAAAATAGAAATTGAAAGCAAACACTGAGACCTTTAGTTCATGAAAAGATTAATGAAACCCTTATTAACTCACATGCTGAGTTAGCCTGACTAAGAACATACACCCATAACTGGTAACACTAAGACATGTTTAGTAAAAACTAGTGATGAGAGAAAGTGGGGGGCCTAAAAGGACAAACTATTGGTAAGGGAAAGGAATCAAGCTGTCATCAGGTTTTCCAGCAGCAGCTAATATTTATTCTAGACAGTAGTAGAGTATAGCGGGAGTTTTTAGCAACTTGGCTTTATGCTCCTGGTGAGTCTCATGCTTCCTGCCATCTGCCAAGAAACTCTTTGGATTCACGAATGGAAGATGCACACACACACACTGCAGTTAATTTTAAAATGCTTTGGCTACCTCAAAGGCTGGGCACTTCTAAACCTTCCCCTGTTACCCCAGGCCCAATGGGGGAAGCTGCCAGTGGCCACTTACCTGAATTCTCACACGGTTCATTGGCTCTCTTCCTGCAGCTCTACTTCTGATCTGTCTCTTCCCTACTATGTCCTAGCCAGCACAACTCTAAAGGTTCCACCTCATCTCTCTTTGCCCAACCATTGGCCACTGGCATCTTTATTGATAGATCAAAAACCAACTGGGGTAAGGACCTTTAGCATTTGGACACAAATATTCCTGATTGAATCAAAGCATTAGAACCAATCTCCAACAGTAGACCATTGCCAGGACTTAAGGATTATTACCAGGAATCGAACTGAGTGTGCATGGATAAACCTTCACATTTATGGTCTACTGAGGATAGATGCCTACCTCACACCAGCAACAACCTAACTTAAAATGTATCAGTCTTAAGCAGAAGACTGGAAACTCTCAGAAGGTGATACTAGGGCAAGTCTTTGCAGCTCTGAAATCTTTACTTCTTAGATAGGATGCCAAAAACCTAAGCAATGGTAGCCAAGTAGAGGAAATAAATAAGACCGACATTCAAAGCTTTTGTTCTTCATGAAGCAACTAATGGCTTCTAAGACAGGGAGAACCAGCCCACGAATCAGTGAATAATTACACATATCGCCATTCCTCCTCCAAACAAAATGTATGACCATGTGTACTGCCCAAAGTTCTGCTCACTGTGAAGAATTCCCTCCCTTTCCCAGGGTTGTCCCAGAAAGGTGTTGTAATGCCCAGCTGTCTACTTCTGGATGGTGCCCTACATGGAGAACCATCAATAAACCAGGTCCTAGTATTCTCTTCCTCAGTAAACCAATTATAGAGAACATCCCATGAGAGTATAGGTGCATGCTTGGCAGTGGACAGCATTGTAATAAGAGTAGAAAGCATAGATATTTGAGCAACTTCATTTGATTTGTTTGTACCTTCAGGGCCTGCTTCAGCCCGATCACATATGTACTATTTCCCCGGTAGATAATAGATTCCTGCTGTACACGCCCTACTTTATGACTTGGGGGTTTGATAACACCCAGATCATGATGGGCAGTTCTGGTCACATGGAAACTTGGTAGCCCATTGTCAAACATTCAGTTTCCACTAAGACCCAATTGCTGACCAAGAGCTGTCTCACAAAGAGAAAATAATTGTCTGCAAATGGTAGCAGTACAGCCTTGCTTCCAAAATCCCATAGGTCTCTTTTGTGATTCACCTATAGGTACCTGCCAAAGGCTCCACACAGCATATCTATTGCCATTGCCACCTCAAGTGCCACTGAATCTGCTGGATCATATGGTCCAAGTGATGGAGCAGCCTGCACAGCATCCTGACCTAAGAGCCTTTGTTCTAGGTCCCAACAAAGTTAGCAGCTTTCTGAGTCACTTGGTAAATGGGCCTGAATAGCATACCCAAGTGAGAATGTGTTGATTCTAGAATCCAAATAGACCTACTAAATGTTGTACTTCTTTCATGGTTGGGAGGGTCCAGGTATAATAACTTATCCTCTACCTTAGAAGGAATATCTCTGCATGCCCCGCACCAATGGACTCCTAAGAATTTTACTGAGATAGACAGCCCTTGAGGTTTGATTGGATTTACTTCCCATCATTTGATGCACATATATGTTACCAACAAATCCAAAGTGATAGCTGTCTCCTGCTCATTTGATCCAATCAGCATAATGTTATCAATATAGTGCACCAATGTGATATTTTGTGGAAGACAGATGATCAAGATCCTTCTAACTAAGTTTTGACACAGAGCTGGAGACAATGCTTTTGAAGTAAAACTAAATGTATACCCTGGCCTTGCCAACTGAAAGCAAACTGCTTCTAGTGATCTTTATGAACAGGTACTATGAAAAAGTCATTTGCTAGGTCAATAGCTGCATACCATGTACCAGGAGATGTGTTAATCTGCTCAAGTAAGGAAGGACATCACATCTGGTACAGAAGCTGCAGTTTGAGCTAATATTGGATTGAGTTTTTGATAGTCCAACTGTCACTCTCCATGATCCTTTTGTCTTCAGCACTGGCCAGATAAGACAGTTAATGGGAGATGTGTCTTTCAAGACCTGTATGGTGGTACTAATTTCTACAATTATTCCAGGGATATGATACTGTTTTTGATTTACTATATTCCCTGGCAGAGGCAACTCTAAAGGCTTCCATTTAGCCTTTCCAACCATAATAGCCTTCACTTCACGGTCAGGAAAACAATGTGAGAGAAAATTCTGTCAACTTCAAAGGATATCTATACCAATTATAAAATCCAGGACGGAGGAAATGACCACAAGATGAGTTCAAGGACCCACTGGATGTCTACTGTGAGCCAGACATCAGCCAAAAACCCACTAATCAGCTGATCTCCATAAGCCACTACTTTAACTGAAGTAACTGTAACACAAGTTTCTTAGGGTCTCCCAGAATCAGTGTCAATTCAAAATCAATATCTAATAGACTCCAGAAAGTTGATTGTTTCTTTCCCCAAGTGTACAGTTACCCATGTAAAAGGCTGTGAATTCCTCTGAGGAAGGACTGAGGAAAGGCTAAGAGTGAAAACTTTTAGGTATTATATCAAGGTCCTTCCTCAGGGATATATGGTTGTCCCTTCATCCAAGAGTTTCTGGGTTGCAAACAGGTTCAAGTCTGGAAATTAGTTGGTGAGCCAAGATTTCCTTTTTCCACAATCCAATGTAGCCTTTCTTTCATTTGTCTAAGAATCTCTCCACTTAAACAAATCTAACAAAATGCAGCAGGCTTCTTATTTATTTTATGTCTATAAACATCATGTTTGATTAACCAGTACCAATGGTCCATAGAAGTCATGCAACTATAAAAACCACTTTGCCTGAGCTGGCCATTATGTAAAGATAAGGCCATTGTGGACATTGCTTGGTCTATGCTGCCCATTATGATAACTATGATCACCTTGCCTTTGACTGCTACATGGTCCCTGCTACCTCAGGGCCCAGTGAAACCCATTGCATTTAATTCATCCAATTGAGCAGCAGCATCTCAAACCCTAAGGTCTGGCTCAAGGAAAGGGGCAACAACAAAGCTCTTCAAATGTGCTGGTGCCCCATCACCATTTTGTGTCTTATAAGATTAGTGAAAGGCTTGTCTTCTGGGCCTTTCCATTATGGGGAATTAGGTTTTATGTGGTATATCCACTTTAGCATTGTAATGTCCCAGAGCCTTAAAATTGCTTCATCAACATTAAGCCAAAGGATATCAGATATCTTCAACTCCTTTTTAGTAGGTCATCTTTTGACAAATGCTTCAGGCAACCATTCCTAAAATCCATTCCCACACATTCCCAGACTGCTTTAATGAACTAGAAAATTCTTTAAGGTCTTTAGTAGTGTAGTGAACCTCATCATGGACCACACTCTCTACCTCCCTACTGGCCCTGTCTCTCCTTAAGTCTGGCTGTGGAGTTCAGAGGCCTGCTGGGCCCTGAGGGACATCAATACTAGCATTTCTTTCCACGAAAGTTACTGCTGGTTTAGGAGGCAATAATTAATTAATGAGAGTTAATTTCCTCATTGTAAGGCATAAAAGGCAATAATATATCGGGGATGGGGGTAGGAATACATCCTCTACTGGGATTGGAGAGACTACTTCCTCAGATGAGATAAACCTGTGAGAATCAGAGGATTCAAAGTTCACAGCTTCCGCAGGGCCTTCCCAAACACCCCTATCCAAGTTGGATCTCTTCTTTTAAATTAATGTTATTATTTTAACCTCCGACAGCTTCTGAGGCTGGGACTTGGAATTTTGCTGGAGTTCAGCCATCCTTATAATGAGGGCTTCAGTCTGATTTTCTGCAGCTTGAGCTCTGTTGCGACTGGAAAGAAGATTCTCTTCCAGGGCACACTTAGAAAGCTTTAGACTGCTTCTGTGTATCTAGGGCTGGTGGAGTCTATCACCAAGTTCACTGCTCTCCTTCACTTTATTCTGAAATGCTAAAAGCTGGTTAACTTTATCAAAGATCTCATTCTTTTCTTCCATCAGTTTATCCAGAGATGCTAGGAACAATCAGCCAGAGTCACCATTTTCCCTACAGTCCCAAAAACTGTCAAAGCTTTAAGTATTCAGAGTCATTAAGTCTGTTGCCTCTCACAGTTGGTGAATCAGGACAACCCAATGCAATTGTTTCCTTAAGTTTGTAAAACAGTTCCCACCATGGGCTTTCGGTACTCTCTGAGCTTCTAGGAGAGGCTTCAGTAATTGTAGTAGGTGTTGGCAAATTGGAAAGTCTATTGTATTGCAGATACTTTTAAAAATTCATCTTTATACTTCTGTGTTTCTAGAATCACTTCTGGTACTGGTCCAACAATGGTTGTCTAGCAACAGAAGACCCAAGAGTCAATAGTGGTTCAGTACACATGACTGGACATCTCGGTTCATCTTCGGTATACATCAGGATTCTGAGGAAGCAGACTCTAACACCAGTGAAGGGAGAGACTTGCCAGCAAGAGCAAGAGCAAGCAGTCAATGATGAAGCTTCCATCTTACAAGTCCTTTATACAGGCTCCCAGGAGAAGGTGCAGCCCAGATTTAAAAATCTTCTCACCACAAAGGCTCCAAATTAAAGGTCTTCCCACTTCAAATAACTTAACTAAGAAAAAAAAAAAAATCTCTCACAGATGTACCCAACTACCTGGTAGTAAAATTGAAAACAGAGAAAAAGCATCAAAACTGTGAAAAGTTTTTATGTAGTATTAGATATTTATTTAAACAAGACCCTGAAGTTAAGAGCCATATTGGAAAATGTAGAGAAGAGAAAACTGTAAAATGAAACAAAACAAAAACCAAATCATTATCTGGCTACAAAGAAGATGATAATATCTAGAAAAGAAACAGCAGCTGTGGCAAAACCACAAAACCAAAAGTGAGATAACAATACAAACATGTCAGGCGGGCAGGGCAGCACAGAAAAGCACGTGCATTGAAATAAGATGCCCTTATTGTATTTACAGTTTTCAAGATTTGACAAATACAGTTGAAGTTCTTAAAGTTATTCCTTCTTGTTGTTGCACCAGCACCCCCCCCCCAAGGAAATCAGAAATCACAGTGATGGTCTGTTTGGGATTTGGGGTTTGTAACCTGGAGGACAATAAAAAGATAATCCACCTGCTGGTGAAATGATTGATGTCGGGGTCCAACCTTAACACGGGATCGGAGTTCTCAACTGGAAGTAGAGACATCCGGAAGGCATATAATTAACAGACACAAACTACTTTTCGGGTACAAACAGGCATTTTTTTTAAGGCTCACAGTTGTTGCTCTCTCTCTCTCTCTCTCTCTCTCTCTCTCTCTCTCTCTCTCTCTTTCTCTCTCTCTCTCTCTTTCTCTCTCTTCCCCTCTCTGTTCTCTTTTTCTCTTGCTCGAAGCTTAAGGCTGTACGTACTCTTTATTTTCCTTGTGCGCTTTTTTCTCAAGCCACATTCCTACACACCTCTGTGCATTCCTCTTACACACCTCACACACTCACTCTTCACACACACGTCACACACATACAACATGCACTCTCACTCTCACACACTTTTCTCCTCACATTCTCTCTATTCACTCTACATTCACCTCACACACACCTCATGTGCACCTTACTCTCACCTCACTCTCTCTGCTTGTTCTCTTGTCTTTTTCTTGCCTCAATCTTTTATTGATACTCCAAAAAGCAGGTAGAAAGAAAGACATTGTATAATCATTGTCAAATCAAATTCAAAAGAATAACCACATCCCACAAAGAATCAAGAATTACAATTGTCCAAAGTTTCAAGCTTCCCCTATTCCCAGGCCTGTGGCCAAAATAATAATAATCATAAACTTATCATTAATTAAACATTAACTTTTGACTTATTATTCTTTAGAGCTCAGAGCTCCAAGGTCAGCTACTTGGATTTTCCTACAAAACTCTAATGATAAATGACATAGGCAAAGCTACCAGGCAGTGGCCAGACATTATCAAGTTAACCCTTAACTCAGTAGTTCCGCTAGCTTTCTGCTTCTGTACATTGCACACACTGACTCTCCTTAGAGTCCCAGTTTTTGACTTAGTTTTACTAGAATATAATTTTATGTATTTTTATACATTCTTATCTAGGAACCACTCTCAAATGTTTCGCAAAACTTATTTCATAATTTCAATAGTTTTTTTTTCCTTTCTCTGAGTCCCAATGTTGGCTGTATTTTATTTTTTAATAATTTTTACAACTTTCTTTGTAAGTCAAACATTAATCTGGAACTACGACTGTGCAGTCATTGCATTGTTTCCAAGATGAGAACACACAGCATGTATCTGGACCACTAGGGCTGTTCTGTTCTGTGCCCTATGTCTCAATTTTTAATTGTTCAAGAATCATTACATCAAGGAACTTCCAGTTTCACAGAACTCACCAGAGCAGGAGAAAGAAATAGGAAAGTCAGATATAATAGAATACTTATGCACACCAAGGCTGACTGAAAAGCAGTCATGCACAAATGAAATCTATACAGCCATTGTCCAGGGCTAAGGTTAGGAGAACTGGGAACAACTGTTTTTTACAAAGAGCTGCCGCGGGCTACTGAGATGTCTCCATCCTGGCCTACTGCAGGCAGTCCCTGTCATGGTATGCTGTCCCCAGCAGATTGACAGCTGTTACTTTGTGAATTTACACAAGCATCCTAAGTTCTAAACATTTCAAGTCTAAAACTTAGAGATCACAGAGAAGCCTTAAATATAGTAAAAGAACATTGTTCTTTTAATATTAACTTCTCCACTCTCCTCCCCACATTTCCCCCTCCACTCTTCTCTCTACATCTCCCCCTCCACTCTTCTCCCCCCACCTCCCTTCCAGTCTTCTCCCCTATGCAAAATTACTTAATACAGTCATGAACTGAGTTCATCAAAGTTCTCCTAGCATACCACCCCGAAAGGATTGCCTAAGGTTGTTGTTTATTTTGTTTTTAACCAAGGCTGAGCAGAAAGAAACACAGATGATTTCATTCTCTATTTTGTCCTTAATACCATCTAGGGCAGACACCAGGCCAGCCCTATGGAGCACTAATAGAAGAGCTATCCTGCTGAAGCTTTGAGCTCTGCCGAAGCCTAGTGCACTTAGTTACCTTTCCCAGACCGTCTTCAGAATGAATTCCACACAATCCCTGCTGCCTAACACTGTCGTCCCAGCTTCTGAGTCGAGTCTCTGAAACACTGGTGGAATTAACCAAAATGAAAGTGTCTAGTTTGTCAGGAAAACATAGATCTATGAAAGTATTAATGGAGCTCAGGTCACATGTTCACACATGTCTGCAAAGACATCTGAGAAAGTTTGAATTGGGCCTTTTTAGCTTCCATAGTTGGGAGCTGCTCTACCTCCTACCTGGGGGATTCTCCAAACATGAAGGAGACCACAGCATGTGGGACTTAATGATCTCCTCACTAATGGGATTTACTTGTCTGTGTTTACACTTCTGCTCCACATACATGTTTTTATTCAAAAACTGACTTATTTTATTCTGTGTATATGCTTGTACGCCTGAGCATATGTGTGTGCATCTCATGTGTGTACACGCCCTCAGAGGCCAGATGAGAGCATCATATCCTATAGGATAATCTCTTGAATACTGTGTGGGAGCATTACCTGTCAACAGAAATCTGATGGCCAATAATCTGAAGCAAGATTAGAAGATGGGACATCCAGCAGAGAAAGAGGGACTCTGGGAAAGAGTCAGGTGACTCGGAGGAAGTCGGTGTGAAACTGAGGAGACGTAACCGCTGACTGACACGGAATAGTATAAAAGGGATACTTAAGCTATGAGCTAGTCGGGGAACAAGCCTAGCTTAAGACCTGGGCCTTAATTCATAAAATAATAGGCCTCCAAGTCATTATTTGGGAACTGGGACACAGGTGGAAAAGCCCATGGTTACTATATCCCGTTAGAGTTACAGGCAGCTATGAGCTGTCATGTGGGTGCTGGGAACTGAACCCAGGTTCACCCAGAGTAAAGTGGATACATTCACATCCGCCATCAAATAAAGCATTTTGAACAAGCAAGGGCCATCTCTTCACCAATCACTTTAGGGACCAGGGGGCTTTGTTGTATAGAGCCGCACCTAAATCTCCCAGAGAAGGTCTTCTCTCTCACAGCCTCCCATATCCGGGCACTCACTCAGAACCAAGCTAGGTTCTGCCCGCGACGTGGGCTCTGCCTTCCCTTCCTGCATGGCACGTGGATGCCCAGAAGGAAGTGTAGACCACCAGGGATCCCTGGTCCAGTTCCCAGCACTATGCCAGTGTTGCCTGGGTACACAGGAGACTGGGAACCACAGCAATTTTCCCAGAATCCACTGTTTCCTGCCCTGGGAAAACAAGGACTGAGGAAAACAAGGAACACAGGCTGTGTTCTGCCTTCCCTGAGCAGCTTCCCAGCAGGCACTCCAGGCACCTCAGTGGTGAGGTAGACACACAGCCCAGCATGGAATAATTGTTTTTATTCAAAAATTTGTTTATTATATTTATCTATGTTTATTTAGTGGGGGTGGGCACAAGTGCCATGATATACATGTGGACACTAGAGGACAACTTTCAGGAGTTGGCTTTCTTCCTCCCAGTGGACCCCAGGAATGGAACTCAGGTCATCAGCGTTGGTGGCAAGTGCTCTCAGCCACTGAGCCATCTCTCAGGCTCCCATAGTACTTGCTTTTCAATTGGTAAATGGAAAAGAAAAAGAGTGAAGCCTTCTAAAATGTTCCTGTTTACTTATAGAAGCCTGTGTAAGGAACAGTGCGATTACTCCAGGGGTAAAGCTGCCATGCGGACTACTTGAGTTCCACTTTCAGAACTTGCAGTGTGTAAGGCAAGAACCAATCCCCATGGGCTGTTCCACATATGTGAAGTGACACACACATGTGCACACATTGAACTATTAAGGTAAAAGAGGACTGTAGCATCTAATATTGCTGACAGATCCTCTAAGTCCTACCATCGCTGATGCATTTGATTATTTTGTGGTATTTGTAAAGAGTCTCAAACGTCCTCTCTTCTATTTCTTTCCTTCTCTCACACACCCCAGGCCTTGACATCACTATGAAGATGAGCATGGCCGTCAATTTGTAGACCTCCTCCCTGTGCTTCCGTGGGATGACAGGCATCTCCCATCTTCTTCAGTTTGTATGCAGCTGGAAATCAAACCCAGGGTTTTGTGCATGCTAGCTAAACATTCTACCAATTTATTTTTATGTGCATGAATGTTTTCCCCACACAAATGTGTGTGTACCATGTGCGTGCCTATGCCTGCAGAGGTCAGAAGAGAGAGTCAGTTCCTCCCTGGAAGGAGAGCTAGGAGGGGTAGCCACCACATGGGTGCTGGAAGTCAAACCTGGCCCTAGCAATATATGCTTTTACCTGCCATCTGTCAGATCAGTGAAGTATCCCCTAAAGGCAGATAGTTCACAGATCACTAACAATGAGGGAAGTAACTTACAGATAAGTCATTGTGGCTCAGGGGCCTTTAGAGTTTGCCAGAAGTCAGGAAGTTAGGAAATAGAATAGTGAAATTTTTAAATCAAAACTCCTGGATTCTCAAGCCTTTGCTCTTAGTCATCAAACACCCGCCTTTCTGTAACAGCCCCCTTGTGGTAATGGATGGAGCTACATCTCGAGAGCTTCAGCAACTATCACAACACATACAGTCATGCTTTTCTGATACAGAATATAAGCTGAACACTGTTGTGGTAAATTGTTGAATTTGTTTTATTTTCCTGGCAGGTATGTATGTACTTCTCACCACCCACCCAAGGCTCTGGATTTATAAATGAAATACACACACCACACACACACACACACACACACACACACACAGAGGCTTATTTTTAATATGGCCTAAGTAGCACAATGTTGGGTGCTTCCAAACTTCTCTGTGGCTTACACATTCTCCCTCTGATATCTCTGAATTATTACTTACTAAATCTATATTTATCTTTGTTGTCCATGGACCCTCTGGGCAGCCCTTCTGGGGCCGTTTCCCCTTTGTACTTACATTTCAGCTGTCTCTCCCTCCTGTACTTTCCCAGTGGGATCTGTCCTACGCCCTTCTCAGGGCAGATTCCCTTCTTCTCCCTCTCCTGAGTTTCTTACCTGGCAATCCTAAAAGTCTACTCTCTGTCTCCCTGCCCAGCCATTGGCCACTGGCAACTTTATTTCCCAATCAGAGCCAACTGGGGACAGGCTTCCTTTAGCCTATCTTTGGGACACTGCAAACAGGGTTTTGGGTAACACAATTAGCATGTATACAAGCAGCTACAGGATGTCCCATAGTCCACAAAACCAGACACCAAGGAAGGAGGAGAAAGAATGTAACACTAGTGGCTAGTTGAGAAACAAAGTATGATTAGTGAGTTCCTATGTTCAATAACTAGAAAGCACCTGCAGGGGCGAGGCCAGCCTTTTGGTAGGACACCTTAGTCATGTGATGTGACGTGACGTGACGTGACGTGACGTGATGTGACGTGATGTGATGTAAGCACCACTTCTCTCACTACTGTGACAAGCCTGATAGAAGCACCTTAAGGAAAGAGGGGTGTGTTTTGGCTCAAGGTTTCATCAGGACAAGGAATCCTGACAATGAGGATGTGAGGTACTGTGAGTGACTGTCCTCTAAGTTAAGCAACTGCTGTCTTGGAGAGTTTAGCTGGGCCCCCTCCAAAAAATTTCCCACTGGGGCTTGTTGGCTATTTGCATCCCATCACGGGGAGGGGCATAAAAGGGGGGCTCACAAGACCCTCGCCTGAGTATCCAACCTCTCCCTACCACCTATTGGCCATTACTTGGTATTAATTGCATGTAGCCTCAGGGAGAAGATACTATGTATAGGCCAGGGAAGAATAAGGAAGGGGGCTCCATCTATGCAGCAAAGGGAAACCCGCATCCCGACTGGGTAAATGTAGGCTGCTGGGGCAGGAGTATGCACTGACCTGCATGTACCTCTTTATATGTACAGAAGCCCAGAGAACCCGCTGACCAAATCAATCATGCCTAAGATTGTTGACACCTTAGCAGGAGGGAAGGAATTTCAGCAACAGGTGGCTATCACATTGTGTCTTCAATTAGGAAAGGAAGCAGGGAAATTACTGTGAGTATTGTAAACAACAACAAAATTCTTTGTTATGTTCAGTCTGGGACCCCAGCCTATGGGACGGTCCCCACATAGAGGACAATGCCTCCATCTCAGTTAAGCCTTTCTAGAAACATTGTCCCTGACCTGCCCCAAGAACTGTTTCCTAGGTTGCTCTGAATTACATTCACAATGAAGACTGACCATCACACTTGAGAGAGTCCTAACAGAACTTATTTCCATTCCCAGAAACAGTGTCAAAGAAAAAAGCAAGGTCATCAACTGAACACCCCCGAGAATGTCACCAATGGTAGTTTGTGTGGAAGGCCAACTTAGTGCTCCTAGTGCAGTTAGGATTTATATCTCACCTAGGAATGGTTCTAGGTACATTTTATAAACTATCAAACAAGATTAGTACAGAAAAAAAAAAGCAATCTGTAGAGCTGTAACGAGAAATATAATTTTACATACAGAAAATGTTTAATTGTACTTAAAAGTATACCAGCCCTCAAATTACTAGCATTATGTGATGATTCCCAATGGCCTTTAAGACATATTTTTTAACTATAATCTTTCCTCAGAACAGTTACAAGAAAGGAACATCCACACTGACCAAACCCTTCAGGAATTTAATTAGCATGTTAGTGACTTAACTGAATAATTGATGGTTAGCCCCAAAGCCTAATAATCCTTCACAAGAAAAGCCCCATACGTATGCCTCAGCTTTCAGGACAGAAAGCACATATTTTCAGGCACATGCTATAGCCCAGGCCCCATGTCCAAAGGTTCTTTCAGATGGTAAAAGCCCAGTTAAGTAAGCTTAATCCCTGATAACCAAGGACAGCTGCTGCAGGGTCTTGGTGATCCCGTCAAGGAAGACTATTGCTATGAAATTGGCAGCTCTCCCCCTGAAGCCTGACTGTAGATGGGATTCACGGTCTCCATATCCCCCCAAAACAAACAACCTGGGCTCTAGGCCTGGCACAACTAACTAGCACAAGTTACGAAATTTCTCAAAAGTCTTAGATTCATCCATCATGCATCAAGTGGATTGAACAGGGCAGCAGAATGCCATGAGGATGAAGATAGGCTGTGGGGATTACTAACAATAACTAACAGGGTTCCAACTCCACCCAGGCACTCAGTGGCCTCGTTTTCCCTTTCTGGCTACAGAAGCATCAAAGATCAGAGAAGCCCTGAGCTACAGAAGTCACACTGAGGAGTAAGGCATGCCCCCAGCTATAGGAAACAATGTCATTAAAATTCCAAAGATGGACCATGTGTGGACACACTGGGCAAAGCATGTCCCGGTGCCTTAGCTGCTCCTTCGGTTCAGGCACACTGCCTAGCCAGAGAATCTCCGTGCATGAGCTTCTGTTACAAGGTAAGCAGAAGAAATGAGTTAGACCCTTGGGTTGGTGGCCGTGACAGTATGACAAGAGACATCATCTTCTTGGAAGGCTTAATTTGTTTCTTTTCAACTAAGTAATGAGGTGGCAATTCTGTTTCTATAAGAGAAAGATGCTCAAACTGACCTCATGTCTCCTGTGAGCAGATTCTTTGCACCCCTCAAATTCATCCACATTAAAGTCCTATCTTCAGTGTCTATATTAGGGCAACAGAGATAGCCATGGATAGTTGAGGTCTTGAAGCTGTAAGGATGGGATCCTAATCCAATAGGACTTGAAAAGAGTGTGAGAGACAGATTTCTCTTGTGTTTGGATGTAAAGACATAGGAGCAAGGCAGCTCTCTGTACCGCAAAAAGAGAGACTCAGAAACCACCCAGGCTGTGGTATTTTGTTTTGACATACCCAGGCCAAGTAAACATTAATTTAAAAACTCTCAGGCATGTTTCTCCTGTGCTTGTTCCACTGCCTGAGCTTTGAAGAGGTAGAATAAAGCACGGCCAGTCAGGTGTAGTATCACATGCCTGTCATTCCAGAATTTGGGGGTGGAGGAAAATCAGAAGTTTGGGGACGTCCTTATCCACACTCTGTAAGTTCCAGCCCACCCTAGGATACACAGGACATTGTTTCAGAACATAAACAGCAACATCACAATCCAACTGCAGAACGGGGACTCAGCCTCTCTGTTGCTCTTCTGAGAGACATTGACTCCCATTAACACTCTGTCACCTGTTCTAGGAACAGCCCAAAGACCTGTGACTCCTCTTAGGACTGTGCTACTATTGTCATCGAGAAAGTTACTCAGAGCATTTCTCACAGGAGCTTCCCAGGCATCTGCTCAACTAATGTGTCCCATGTATCTTTCTGGGAAAGATACCCATAGTTCCTGATGTCATTTGCAGGATCAATAGGCAAGAATCATAATGTTCTAATCTCAACTGTTATCCATGAGAAAGGGAAAACAGTTCATTGAGTGGTGACTACTATGGGAATAAATACGGCCACAAGTTTCCTCTGGTGACATCTCACTGTGACCCAGGACAACTCTAAACTAAAGCACCAACATGTTATAATGTAAATAATAATGTAAGTCATAGCCACACTGTGTAATATAGGTATCCAGTCTTTGTTCCAACATTTCCAACCTTTTCCAATCGTTAGAGTGACTAAGAGCAGGTGAGTGTCGGGGGTGTGGTTCTTTGAAGTGGAACACTTTCCTTTGTGCTTGTAACTCTCTGGAACCCCAAGGTAACAGCAGATGAGAGGGGTGCAGGACCTCAGGTTCAGCCAACACCATGTTTCCTGAACTTCTACATAAGTCTTGGATTCCTGACATTATCACACAACCAGGCATCCTTCATCAAAGTAAGAATCAAAACAGCCTGTCAAGAGGGATTCTTAGCTCGCATCTGTGGACTGCAGCACCATAAACACTTATAGCAGAGATTCTCAGCACCCTCTCCAGTCTCCTTGTTAGCAAGTTATAACAACAGGGCACATCCATTTGTGCTCAAAATCCCCAGACTAAGGGGCAAGGTGTTGCAGAATGCTGTCTTCAGGGCATGACAGGGATGCTTCACTCTTGAACTTAAAACAGCTGTGATTATCTGCATAAGATTTGGCCTGTCAATATCCTGTCATGGAAGAGATCATGAAGCTTCACTCTTCCATGAAGATTTATAGGCAGTTAATGGTTGATGGGAGAGACATGCTCTTTACGAGTACATCCATAGGTAAGGAGCACAGACTCCTATAAATACCACTCACCCATGCTCCCGTGAGCAATGGTAATGGGACTCATTGGACCGTGAAGAAGAGGCATGAATGCAGAAGGAGGCTATACAAAAAGTAAAAGAGGATCAGTGGGAATGGGAGTCAGACAAGAGAGGGTAATGGGGGTGAACACAGTTAAAAAGACATTATATGTAGGGATGAGAAAAATCTCCAGATGAGATCAGACTGGACATTACTTCCCTTCTGCCGGTACCCAGAGGACATCAAGGTTTATACAAAATCCTGAGAACTAAGGTCTATCCTTATATCTTAATCTCAAAAATCACCACAGAGGAAGAAAACCATTGCAAAATATTGTCCAAGTGATCCAGAGTGGTTTGCAATATCTCCCTGTGTAGCACTTATGCTGGTTGCTCAATGTAGCTCATTTTTGCTGCTTAAGCATTCTCCCTTTTAGGCATTACCTAAACAGCCCAACTGGCCTCATTATAGAGGAACATGGCAAGATTAATGATATTGGCGAGTAAGCACATGCATGAATCTACACAGTGCTGGCTTCTAAGGTAATCCAGACACAGAAAGACAAATCTTATAGGTCATTTCTCCTGTGGATCTTAGCATCTGTCTTAGTTAGAGTTTCATTGATGTGAAGGGACATGTCCAAGGTGATTCTTATAAAGCCAAAGATGTTTTTATATATTTTATAAAGATTTATTTGTTTTACATAAGTGCACTGTTGCTGTCTTCAGTCACACCAGAAGAGGGCATCAGATCCCATTA
Source organism: Mastomys natalensis (assembly GCA_021653895.1). Classification (NCBI taxonomy): domain Eukaryota; kingdom Metazoa; phylum Chordata; class Mammalia; order Rodentia; family Muridae; genus Mastomys; species Mastomys natalensis. The sequence goes on from JAJTUV010001056.1 coordinate 274,720, forward strand.
CAGATGATTATGAGCCACCACGTGATTGCTGGGAATTGAACTCAGGGCCTCTGGAAGAGCAGTCAGTCCTCGTAACCACTGAGCTATCTCTCCAGCCCCAAAGGCAAACATTTAATTGGGGCTAGGTTACAGTTTCAGAGGTTCATGGCATTATCACGACAGAAAGCATGGCAGCGTGAAGGCAGACATGATGTTGGAGGCACCAAGAATTCTACATCACGATTTGCAGGCATCAAAAGGGGCCTGACTCTGCAGGCAGCCAAGGGGAGGTTCTGATTCCAAATTGGGAAGAACTTAAGCATAGGAAGATCTCAAAGCCTACCTACTCAGTGATGCCCTTTCTCCAACAAGGCCACATCTATTCCAACAAGGATCAGCTCCTAATATTGTCATTCCCTGTGGGCCAAGCATTCAAACACATGAGTCTATGGGGGCCATACCTATTCAAACCACCATAGTATCCTATCTTGATTTGTGTGTTTAACTCAGAGTACATGTAGACTCTAGGAAACTAGAAAGGGACCCATGTTGGCTGGTTTTATGTCAACTCGATACAAGATAGAGTCATCTGGAAAGAGGGAACCTTGACTAAAAAATGCTTTTACCAGATTGATCTGTGGGGTAAGTCTGTAGAACATTTCCTTGATTGATGACTGATATGGACAAGCCCAGCTCACTGTGGATGGTGCTATCTCTGTGCTGGTGGTCCAGAAAGCTACATAAGAGAGCAGGCTGGGCAAGCCATGAGGACCAAGCCAGTAAGCAGCATTCCTCCATGTTCAACTGCATCAGTTCCTGCCTCCAGGCTCCTGCCATGATTGAGTTCCTGCCCTGGATTCTCTGGCTAATGACTGTAAGCTACAAGATTAAATAAACTCTTTCCCCTACAAGTTGCTTTTGGTAACGGTGTTTTATCACAGGACTAGAAACCCTCACTAATTACAAGGCCATTGGTAAGAAGAGGGAAGAAAGATCTTAAGGGATGGAGGAAGAAAAAATATGTGATTTGGAGGGGAAAAGGAATAGACGTTTATTTAAGTGGAGAGAAGGATGGGAAAATAGGGAGAAGTGGAGGTAAGAAAATAACCTTGTAGTGGTGCACACACCTTCAATTCCAGTACTTGGGAGGCAGAGACAGGCAGATCTCTGAGTACAAGATCAGCCGAGTCTAGAGAAGGAGCTTCTAGACAGCCAAGGATACACAGAGAAACTTGTCTCAAAAACAAAAAATAAACAAACAAAAAGAGGGAAGAGATAACCAACACTAAGAATGTTGGAAAAAAAAAGCCATAGAAACTTATTGCTTTCTACTTTATATTAAAAATATTTTTATCTAATATATTTTGATTGTAGTTTCCCCTCCTCACCTCTTCCCAGATCCTCTCCACCTCCTCACCTTCCCATACACCCAACTCTATACCTTATTTTTTTATTTTGTAGACAAACAAAACAAATCAAATTTTAAAGAAAAAGAAAAAAGAGCAAGAATCACACACTTACGAACACAAAGATACAGAAAGAAACCTCATAAAACACAAAATCAGAGACCAGAGTATAAATCAAAATCTGGTAAGACAAAACGAACAAACAACAGCAACAACACAACAACAAAAGCACAACAACAAACAAGTTCCTGAACAAGACAATATGAGACAAAAGGTTTACAGAAATCCCATTGAGTCCTTCCTGTGTTGGCTATCTACTGATGGACATGGGGCCTGCCCTCAAGTGTAGTTAGCTCACCCAGTGAGACTCCACTGGAGAGAACTAATTTTTCCTTTGCAAGCAGATGTCAATTGGAGATGACCTCTTGGTTAGGAATGGGAACTTGGGTCCCTTCCCTCTCAGCCCTGGGACCCTGTCTGACTTGACCTTGTGCTGGGCCTATGTTGCCACAGTCTTTGTGAGTTTGTGTGTCCATCATTCCTGTTGTGTTTGGAAGATGGTTTTTCTTTGTAATCATTCACCCCCTCTGGCTCTTACAAGTTTTCAGTCTACTCATCCGCATAGCCTGTTGATCTCTGTGGGGAGTGGTTTGATGAAAACATCCCATTGAGGACTGAGTATTCCAAAGTCTCTCACTTTGTACATTTTCCAGTTGTGGGTCTCTGTGTTACTTCTTGTCTACTGCAAGAAACTTCTCTGATAACAGCTGAACAAGGCACTGATCGATGAGTATAGTAGGATAGTATTTGGTATTCCTCTAGGCCATGACAGTATTGAGTCTCAGACTCTTGGCTATCTGAGCAATGTCAGGGATGTGTTCCATCTCTCATGCAGTGGGCCTTGAAATCGAAGCAAAGAGGGGTTGGTTACGCCCACAACCTTTGTTCCATTATTGTGCCAGCACATCTTACAGACAGGTCACAGTTGTAGACTGCAAAGTTTGTTGTGGAGTTGGTGGCTCCCTTTCTCCTTTAGTTAGCATGTGAAATACCTTCCAGTACCGTGAACAATACTCAGTATAGGTGACGTCTGTAGCTCGGCTCACCTTCTCTGTGTTCAATGAGATATGTAAGTATTGTATTAGCAATAGAGCTATGGAGAACATGAGCTTATGGAGAGCAATCAATACCTTGGCTATAGCCTAAGTTCTCTGGGATTTCCATAGGGCCCATTTGACCAATAATTTAACTATATGTGACTCATTCTTGGCACTGGATATTTTCCTTAGTGATGAAAGAGAATTTACCATTTTATATGCTTCAAAACAGAGTCTTCTGGGCATAACAGACTGTGGCACAGATGACCTCACTGCAGCAGTGATGGCGTGCACAAGACAAACACAAGAACAAACCAATCAACATTTTATCATGGAGGGGAAAGGGACACTTGACACCCTTGGCTGAGGAGTTATTGACTGTTAATGGCTTCTGCGAGATAGGAAATCAGTTTTTCTTTAAGAGTATATTGCCTCTGGTAGGCTGAAAATACTCCTGTGACTGACCCCATGCCCATAAGTATATGGAATAGCACAAATTGGACTATTTGTGCTATTAGGGGGGGAAAATGAGAAAACATGAAGTTGGAAGGAGGTGGAATACCTCTGAGAGAAGTTAAGAGGAGGAGTAAGGGGTAACTACAATCAACTATATTGTATGCATGCATAAACTTCTCAAATAATTTATAAAAGTATTATTTTTTAAAGAATTTTTTAAATGAGTCAAAGAATCATACCTGACATAGAACTATGTTTTTAAAATGTGCCTTATTTTTACAGATTTATTTACTTATTTTATGTTCATGAGTACACTGTAGTTGTCTTCAGACACACCAGAAGAAGGCATCAGATCCCATTACAGATGGCTATGAGCCACCATGTGGTTGCTGGGAATTGAACTCAGAACCTTTGGAAGAGCAATCAGTGTTCTTAACTGCTGAGCCATCTCTCCAGCCACAGAACTATGTTTGCTTTTTAAGGTTTGTTTTACCTTTGTCAATAGAGCATTCATAATCAACAACAACAAACTCATACTGTTACAACTTGTACCATCCCTAATACAGGAATACAAATACAGAAATGTATATGGTTCGATTAAGTGCAAATGAAGTGGAATATGCTCTCCACTGTGAAGAGAAGGGAAAGACAACGTAAAGACAAGGAGACTTCATCTTGTTCCATCTTGTTCCACGTGATGTGATGAACTATCTGTGTTTGATCTTAACTCTACTTTCAGGCTTTCCCAACTGCAGAAGTTACAGAGCCAAATGATGTTTCCCTGTTGGGGTTGGTCTGGTGCTGTGTATAAAAATGCTAAACTCTGAACCCCAACATCTGGTTAACTCCAATGAGGAGATTCTTGTGTACACCACCAGCCTTTGTTGTGTACACTTGCTCCCCATTCAAAACTATTGGTTAAATAAAAGTGACTACAACCAGTTATGGGAGAATAGAGGTAGGTAGGTTTTCAGTTACCAGGCTGGGGGTCACAGTGAAGACCATGAGGAGAGAAGGAGGAGGAAGTAGAGAAGAGGAGGAAGGAGGAGAAAAGAGACAAAGAACAGGAGGTCTCCATCAAACATGATGGACCAGGAGCCCATGGCCGAGTGAAATGCCCCTGAGGACAGACTGCTGGAGCAGAAATAACATGGGCAAGACTGAGACAGCAAGTACTTGGGAGCACAGCTAAGGAATTAGTCTAGTATATAAAAAACTAGATTAGGTATAATTCACCCAATAATTGTGTTAAAACTGATTTAAAAATCCATAGGACTCTGCCTTGATTATTTGGAGCTCTCTAGGTCATATTAATAGTGGAGTTATTAAGTAACCCCATTAAGTTATTAAGTAACTAACAGTTATTAAGTACCATGTAAAAATAGTATTTGCATTCTCCAAGTTCTGATATGACTTACTTGTTCCCTGTTTCTGATGTACAATTCTCCCACTTCCTCTGGTCCCACTCTTTCCTGTCTCACATTTACCACAAGCCTCCACTCCTTAGAGGTAACTTAGCCTGGAAACTTCTTTAATTATAACACCTCTATGCTCTGTCATGCCAGACAGGAAAGTGTGTACAGCAGAGCCTTTGCTTGAGAGATGTACTCCAGTCTCTAACAGTGCCTTGTCCAAGATCAGCACCTTATTGAGCACAGTTAGAATAAACCTAGCCCTATGTTTGTTCTAATCCCATTGCCTCTAACTCACCCCCATGGCCACAATATTGCAGTGAGCAAAGATGCCTTGGAGAATTGGGCACTGCTTCTTAGTGCTGCAAAGCAGGCCACAAGATCTATTAAAATCATAAGGACAATGTAGGAAATGGATAACTATAGGCCCTGGTGTGATGGTTTGTATATGCTTGGCCCAGGAAGTGGCTTAGGAGGCATGGCCTTGTTGGAGTAGGTGTGCACTATGGGATGGGCTTAAGACCCTCATCCTGGCAGCCTGGAAGTCAGTCTTCCACTAGCGCTTTCAGATGAAGATGTAGAACTCCCAGCTCCTCCCACACCATGCCTGCCTGGATGCTGCCATGTTCCTGCCTTGATGATAATGGACTGAACCTCTGAACCTGTAAGTCCAGCCCCAGTTAAATGTTGTCCTTATAAGAGTTTCCTTGGTCATGGTGTCTGTACACAGCAGTAAATCCCTAACTAAGACAACTGGTATTCAGTAAAAGTTGGGGTTTTAGCCTATTGCCCAGGAAGCTGAGCTAAGCTGTAAGGTAGGGACAGTGAGAAGTCCTGGTAATTCTACAACCACTAGCTTGAGTTTCCACTTCCTGAGCCAAGTCCATGGCTCCTTTGTTCTGATGCTGTCATCAGCATTTATTGTCATGCTCTCGACTGATTTTTTTTTTCTTGGCAGTTCTAAGCACAGGCTTTACTGGATATATCCCTACAAGCATGAGCTTTGGGGCTAAAACAGAATTCGCTTACCCAAGCAGATTGTTCATCTATTATTGTTTCACAAGAATGGATTTAGTTCCTTTGTCACGAACCCTGATGATGCCAATGCTCCTGCTCATTTGCCTTGGAATACAGTCATTCTGAGCCGGAACACAACTTGTATCAAAAACCGTTCATGGTTTATTCAATATGTGTGTGATGCTGTTCTTGGTTGTCAACTCTGGAATTAACTAAAATTAATTAGTTAATTAACTAGTTAACCTACTAATCAGAAGAAAACCCACTTCTGACTTGGATCTTTTCAGATGGGAAGATACACCTCTGTTCTGGGCCACACCTGCTGCTGATGGTATAGGTAAAGGACATGGAAGAAGGAAGCTTGCTTTCCCTTTGCCTGCTTGCATTTGCTCTGGTTAGTGAGTCCATTTCCTCACTGACACTGGAGCATACTTCTCCAGGACTCTGGGGTATACTGAAGACCAGCTGGACATCCAAACTCATGGACTAAACAACTGCTGGAAAACCATTCATGGAGGAGCTAGACCACAGCCTTTAAGGCATTCTAATAAATCCCCTTTCTGAATGGATGGATAGATAGATAGATAGATAGATAGATAGATAGATAGATAGATAGATGATAGAGATGGATGGATACATACATACATACATACATACATACATACATACATACATCAATAAACAGAAACATAGATACATAGATGATAGGTAGATAGATAAATAGATACATAGATAGGTACATAGATGATAGATACATCAATACATAGAAACATAAATACATAGATGATAGATAGATAGATAGATAGATAGATAGATAGATAGATAGATAGATAGAAACAATTATGCCCTTGTCTTCAAGAAAATACCTTCAGGACTGAGGAAACAAGTTGTAAATTTCTCCTAGACAGCCTATATTCACGGCTCCATGCATTTTAAATATAGTAGCTGTAGTCAGAAATCAAAAGAATCTCAGAGGCAGTATCAGCATGGTATATGTGAAATATATAGTATGGTATATATGAAATGCAATTTTATCTAGCCACAAAGAACAGTGAAATCATGGTCTGTAGAAAAAATACATGGAACTGTAGATCAAGCATAATAAACCAAACCCAGAAAGATAAATACAGTATGTTTTTCACATGCATGTGAAGGTCAAAGAATGAGCTCAAAGGAGTGACGACATCAGCCCAAACTTCAGGTGACAAACCAGTTAAAACTGTCTGCTGCCTCCTTCATTAAAAAATCAAGCTATTTATTGATTCTTTGTGAGCTTCGTATTGTGCACCCCATTCCTGCTTATCTTCCCATCCCCTCACATCTTCCCTTAGCCCTTGCATCCTGCCCCCAGTACACAAGCAAACAAAACAAAGCATAGAAAACATCTCATCATGGAAGCTATAGAGTGTCACAGTGTGTCACAGTATATCTCTCTGCCCACACATCTTTACTTGCAAATATTCATTGCAATGAGCCTTTGGTCTGGTTCGAGAGCTCTGGCTTCTGTGACACCATCAGTATTGGATCCTCATTGGATCTCCTCCCTGTTATCCTGTTGTTGCCCAGTGTCATGGAGATCCTGCAGCATTGAATCAGCAGGACTGGCTCTTTCACATGTCCCAACCATTCACAGATGATATCAACTTTGTGGTGGGCCATCTCAGAGATGTGGATCTGGGCCTGGGTGGTAGCTGGCTGGTCAGCCTTCTGGCTTTCTCTTGTCTGCATTACCAGGGAGAGTTCTCCAGCACTGCTCTGGCTAGGCCACCCAATGCTGCCACCAGCAGGAGACAGGGTCAGCTCTCCTGCCTCATGCCTGGTGCCAGCTCATCCAAATCCGTGCTTCCAGAGACAGCTCCCTTGTGCTCCATTGTTCAGGGGCCACTCTTCCAAGTGCTACAGCCTGTGAGAAGCTGGGCCAGCTCTCTAGCTTTCATGACCCCAGGGTCAACCCTCCTGACTCCTGCAGGTGATGACGAACAAGGGGGCCAAGGCACCACCCCAGCCACCCACCCACACACCCAAGCCACATCATAGCAAACAAGTGGCTGGGCCAGCTCTCCCAAGCTCTTGCCCTCAGGTTGGCTCACCTGCACCCCACCACTACCACTAGGGTCAGCTCCACTGTGCTGTCCAGGCAAGGTGCAAGGCCTGTTCTCCTGAGTGTTGTAGCTGGTGAAGGGAAGGGCTAGCCCTTCCTAGCTCATTAACCTCTGGCAGCTTTCCCAACTGCCATTAGTGGCAAGGCGTAGGGTCTACCCTCTTGAGTACCACCAGTGAAAGATATGGCCACATCCAGTGAGGGGCAAGGCTAGTTATGTATAGTACCTGAATGACCATGTGATTACCAGCAGTTGCCCCAGCCAGGAACATCCCCATATTCTCTAGTGGTGCTATGAGCCACAGACATTAACCGACCCCTGATGATGCATAGCCATGAACTCAGACATGTCCCTCAGTGACAGCTCAGGCTGGAACCTCACCATGTCCCCCAGGAGGGCTGGCCACTCATAACAGGCTATTCCTCTCCACCCTCCAGTCTCCAGTCCCATCTCTCTTCATAATGCTCAATCTGCTCCACTTCTCTTTCTCTCCCATCTGCCCATAATATATTCACACATTGTGGTGGGTCTTGCTACAGGCTGGCCATGGGAGGGTCCCTGGAGGGCAGGTATGTGGGTGGCTTGGCAGATAGAAAGTCTCTTGTCTTCTTCCTCCTGCCCTGTGCTGTCTGGATATGATTTGATTTTTATTTGATTTGATTTGATTTGATTTGATTTTTATGAGTCCTAGGCATAAGACAACTTTGTCCACCAAGCCAGGGTGAACAAAGGACTGCCAACTCTCTGCCTCTGACTGAGAACAGCATCATCAACAAGGTGTCTCTTTAGTCCATTGCCAGAGGGCTGTCTGCTACCTCTTAAAGGTTACCCACCCATAGACTTCCCCAGCTTTATTTGCCAGCAAGTTAAGTAAAGTTCATATGCTTAAGTTGAGATAGAAATCATCAGGGGAGAAATTTTTCTTTTGTTCAAATTTTTTATACCTTTACAAAAAGAAGGAAGAGAATGTGGCCACCATTTTAAAAGGTAAATATTACTCTGGGTTTTGATTGCTTTAGAGAACAATGGACTACAGATCAGAGCTGATTAGAGTCCAGACACGTGGAGCAGTTGAGAAGCAGCAGCAGACAGAACCATACTGTGTCTATCACACACCAACCATCTAACGGCTCATGCTCTTAAAACACGATTCAGAGTCTTTGAACAGTTGCAGTTTAGATGAGTGTCACAACAATTTAACATTTTCTCTCATTTTTACTTATTCTTCTCCTTCATTTTGATTTTAAGTATATAAGTATTCTGCCTTATATACTTACAAGTATATAAGTGTTTTGTGTGCCACATTCATGTAATGCCCACAGAACCAGAAGAGGGCATTGCATCCCCTGGGACTGGAATTACAAATGGTCATAATGACAAAACTACCATGTGGTTGCTGAGAATGGAACCCAAGTCCTCTTGAAGAGCAGCCAGTGCTCTTAACCACAGTTATCTCTCCATCCCCTTCCATGATGGTTTAAATTGACCAACACAGACATACACAGAAGAATATGCTACCTCTGTGGAACCAAATCTTTGAGTGTCTGGACATTTTTCCTCAACCAGATTTCTTACACAATCCCTTCGTTGTCATCTTCAAGCCTCAGAACTTTGTTCATCTTCTTGTTTGTGCAGAGTTGGGGGTGGGGAGGAAGTGTTCATGTATGGAGGTCAGAGGGCAACTTGCAGGAGTCAGCTCTCTCCATTCATCATGTGAGACCTGGGGATTGAACTCAGGCCAGCCAGGCTTGGTAGCAACTGCTTTTGCTTACTGAGTCATCTGGCTGGCCCCATTTGTTTGTTAGCTTCATTTACCAACATAGAAAAAAGAATTACCTTCTCTTGGTGGCTTTCTGTTTTAATTCATTTTAAAGAGGCCAAACTTGTCCCATTTCAAATGTTTTCTTCTCGGAGAGAGGCCATATTCCTGTCCTGTTCATACAAAGCCAGCCACAAGGGTCCTTAGAACAGCTACTCACCTCAGACCTACTCACCAAATTGCTAGATATTTATAGAGGTTGGTAGGGGGCCAGGGCGCTTTAGGGATCTCAGCTGTTTCTTGGCAAGAGACCTGGCTGTGAGCTCCAGGCTCCAGAGGAAGCTGGCAGTCTGGTCCCTTTTATGACAACTGGCTTCTCACCAGGCAAAGGTGGAGCTGCCTGCCATGGCCAAGAATCTTCTTTCTGCACTACTGAGTAGCTGAGTGAGCAGCCCCAGTGTCCTCAGAAGACACTACTATTTTTAAAACATGTTTAATCTTGACCTCATAACTTAAAATCTTTGGGGATAGTTCAGAATGGGCATAGCATAGTAAGTCACAGGGTAGACATGTAATTTATAAATACATAAGCATAGTGAAGAGATTCATTCTTTAAATTGTGTGTGTGTGTGTGTGTGTATGTGTGTGTGTGTGTGTGTGATGCACATGCATAGTTCATAGTCTTGGGACTTGAACTTAGGGCTTCAAACCTGCTAGGCAGAGGCTCTACAACTCATCTGTATTCTCAGTCCAAAAGGAAAATGTTTTCTTTTAGGAATTTTTTATTAACATTTGTATCCTACTGGTCTATGAGCTGATCATCTAGAGTCCTTCTCCACAAAAGCACTTTAAAAAGCTTCTTTGGGGAAACCGAATTTGAAACAGCTTCAAATGGCCAAAGACTTGCTCACTGGAACAACTAATTAAACTCTACTGGATAAAGATACATGAATGTATAATGAAATTTTGACAATAAATCAGTTTGTCGTCTTTGAAGGATGTCAATGAACCAACTATGTAATCTGAAAAATGAGGCTTTTTCTGTGTGCTGTGCTGACCACTGTCCTGTACTGGAAGTACAATCATCAAATGTATGTGCTGATGGCACTAGAAGACTGGGGTGGGGGGAATGGGAGGGGGGATGGGAGGGGGAGGAGGGAGGGTCTGAGAAGTAACTGGGTATGATGAGCTCTTAAGAAGCTAGAGGCCTCAGCAAGAAGTCTCTCACTCTGGCTATGTGATGTTCCCTGTGGTGGATGACACAACCAGCTCCTTAATATCATACTGCCTCTAGATTGATGGACGATGTAGGAGAAGCTTAAAGCCGTAAAGTTGATGCTATGAAGAATTTACTTAAGAAAGTTACACAAAGTAGAATCCGGCTAAGGGACTGCCTCCAACATGACTGGAGATGGTAGTGCACTGCCCAGGCTTGTTAGAAACCGTATAAAAAAGAAAATTCTGTAATATAATTGAAGTTTAAGGTTAAAGAGAAAGTTCCTCTAAAGTTTGCTCTCCTAGGTTAACCTACAATTAGGCTCCATTCCCATAAAAAAAGAGACAACCCTGACTTACAGCCAGCCATCAGGGTCATCTCCATATCAAAGAGCATGTCTCTAAACTGTAGCCCAAGAAAGGCACCACAGTGTCACAATCACCTTTAACTCCTCTCCTCTGGCTGCCCTGTGGTTGTGGTCGAGAGAAACCAGTAGAAACTACTCCTAAAACACCACGGTGCACTTCAGAGATAATTCTGTCAATATTCTTTCTATGTCTGTCTCCCATCTGCCCAAGTGGCCAGATTTGCAGTCTCCTGTCTCTGTTTCAACTGTTCAAAGTGTGACCTGGGGCTGTGACCTGAAAGAGAGTTAAGGATAAGACCATATGTGGAACGCACAAGCCTAAAGTACATCTTCGTTCTTGAGATCTTCTACTCAGGGCTGGCTCCTCTGGCCTTAGCCCCAGCCAGACATGTGCTATATTAAAGGGTTAGGAAAACTCTGTCACAGCCGCAGAAGGGATGAGGACATCTATGGATCCTCGTGCGGAATCTGTATGCTCCAAAGGGAAATCCCAGAGCGGTTTCTCTTTCCCCACACACATGGGTGCTGAAGCCAGAAGTCTATTCAATGAAGTAAGACTTCAACATCCAAACCCGAATCAGATCAAGCACAGAAATCTATTAGGCAGGTTTGGGGAAATGTTAAGGCCTGTAGAATGTGTTCAAACACCATGGGGATACCACAAGTAAAATTGACTTTAGAAGACTCAATGGAAAGAAAGATGATGTTTTCATAACTTCATTTCAAGGAAAAAGAGGAAAGAAAGGAAAAAATCCCGGGTTTAAAAGAAACTCAGGAAACATAAACCAAGGGCAAATTGAAGACATATTTTGGATTCTCATCCAAACAAACCCACTTTATTAAAAACAATGTGAGGAGCTGGAGAGGTGGCTCAGTGGTTTAGAGCAATGGCTACTCTTGCAAGAGACTCAAGTTTAGTTCCCAGCATCCACTCTGGGTTCACAACAACCTGTACCTCCAACCCTGAGGATACAACGCCCTCCTCTGACCACAGCTGGCACCCTTCCCCCAGCAAAGGTGCTGTACATTCACAAAGCCATATACACATACACATAAGTCTTTAAAATTAAAACAAAATAAAAGCTGTGAAGCAGGGTGATTTGAAGCTGACTAGGCATTGAGAGGACTTTAGGTTGGCATGATTTTATAATAGTGTGGGCATTTTGTATTGTATATCACACTTATAAAACATTCATTCTAAAGTATCTGCATGAAATGTTATCTTGACTGGCATTTGCTTCTATATAATCTATGGGGTCAGGAGACAAAGTCAGATTTATAATATAGACAAGTCCTCACTGAGACTTTTCCTCCCAGGTGACTCTAAGTGTGTCAAGTAGACAAAGCTAAACATCACAAAAAATACCCTTAACTGCATCATGTCTATCAACACACTATCTCCCAACACACACTAAGTGGAACACTTAGCCATACGCTAAGATGCTGGGTGTCAGGATTTCAGCACAGATTGAGGAGGGACACGATTCAGGCATGATGCTGATCTCCCTGTCTCTACTTAGGGCAGTTACACTAGCTTGGACTCCCAAGCTTTCCAGACAGGTTCCTGGGTTACAAGTTGTCAAATCTCCTTGTTTGCCAGTGCCTCCAAAATAACCCATCCCCCTTGTCTCTGGCACCTCTTAGCACTGGGATTAACGACACCTGCTCTGGCTTTAGGTGTCCTAGTTTGTGACTGTTATTATATCACGTGACTGTGCTCTCAGATTGCTCTTCCTTCAAGTATACCCCTAAAAGCTGAAGACATTCTCCATGCAAGCATATATAGTCTTTTGACCAAATCTACAAGCTATTTTGTTCCCTGGTAACTCGATCCTCTCAGGAATATTGTATAGGTTTCCAAAGCCCACAGAGGTGGAAGGTGACAAGGATTCATCCTTCATTGCCCTTTGATTCCTCTCCTATCACTGGTAAGTTTTCCATCCCTCCTTCAAAGCACAATATAATTCTTATTTCACAGTAAACCAATACCTCAAACTGACCCTGTGTTTAACACATTTTTCTCTAAGAGTCTTCATCTTGATATTTGAAGAGCTTGTAGTTACTGAAGTTTACTGTCCTGTTTTTCTGAGGAGCTGGGAGCTCTTGTCATCAGGAGCTCTGATAGCCTTGGTAGTGGTCAGGATTTCCCATAATTCATCTGTAAGACAGGTGTTCAGTGGCTCTCAGTTATATGAGAGTTATGTTCACATCATCAGTATCCCTGCTGTTTTTGAGTCTGAGACTAGTCAAACAAAGACATTGCTATACTCTTCCAGATGCACAAAGTAGACTTCTGGCTGGTTTGGTATGGGGTAAATTAGAGTAAGCAGCCAGTAAACACTAGCTATCATCACTACTATTACAATATTAAATCCACGTGGCCCTCTTCCTGTTGAAGGAACAAGGATAACTCCTTTCATCTTATCTGTCTTTAGTTCATAAACAAAGAATTTCCTCTTTCCAAACTCAACAATGACGTGTTCAGGTCAACATCAGCCTGTGGAAAACTGCTGGTGCCTCCCCCAAAGGCTAGAACAGGCCTGCTGAGTATCTTCAGCATTGGGAAGATAAAGGTGTATCATTCAGTTGTTACAATTCCTAGTTACTCTCTCTTCAACTTTCAACTATTCAACATAATACAAGTAGCTCAACAATTTCAACAAATACAGCTTAGCCTCTACACTAGAACTATCTGTCAGAAACTGTGGCTGGAAGGACAGAGGGCTCTTCTTCTAATGGAAGGCCATGTCTTAGAAAGCCTCACACAGTAACGAGGTCCTCAGACTGTAACAAGGCTGGAATTCTTGATGCATGATAGAAAGCCTATTGCCATTGTTTCTGAGACAGGTTGTGATGGCTAATCTTTATTGTCAACATGACTGGGTTTAGAATCACCATGGAAACACATCTTTGTGAATGTCTACAAGGTTAACTAAAGAGGGCATGTGGAGGTTTGGGGGACAGGTATCCCTGCAAGAGTCACGGCTGGCAGCAAAATGATCTGCTTAGAGGCAAGAAAGAAAACTCAGTTCATCTCGACTTAGCTAGGCTGGATCAAACTTCTGGAGTCCAATACCAGGCAGTTATTTCAGATATAAATACATTATTATTTTGGAAAACCGTTTCCTGGTAGCAACCATCTGAGTTCCATGTGCACAATACAGCTTAAGGTGTGAGGACATTAAAACTCTTTTCCAAGGTACATGTGACTTTTGCAGGAGATATTTAAAACTGTGGCACTCAATCTGGCTTTTCTTAATCAGCCGCCATGTTCCCGACTAGCCTAGGCTTGTGGCCATGAGCAGCAGCAGTATATTTTCGCAGCTGCTTGGCTCAGACCGCAGGCTCAGGCAGCCAGAGACACTGGCCCTGCCACCCACAAGATCCCAGTGTGGGAAATGGCTCTGCCAATCTTCCACGCTGTCTCTACAAGGCTGGGCTGTGCCCAGACCATCGTGTCATCCACACAGACCCGGTAGGAAATGAAACTCTAATGCTTAAATATTAATCAAAGGCTTTATATTTGGTAATACTCAATAACAATATGCCCATACAATTAGAGGTGCTTTCCAATTAGCTAACCTAAATATAAGTTGTTACCCAGGACTGCTCTCCATACCTGCGTGGCTCTTCATCCTCCTACATCTCTGCTTTCTCCCCTTCTCCCCTTGCTCCTCCTCTTCCTTTTTCTCTTCCTCTCCTTACTCCTCCCACCTTAGCTCCTCCTACATGTGACCTCTACAATGAGCATGTGTGTTATACCTCAATGACCTAGGATCTCTAATCGAGACAATATAGAGATCAGCAGGTTATAAAGTACATGTGACATTTCACCAAAGGATGGGTTCCATTGACTAAGTCTGGGATAAACATTCTGGGGGATTTCAATGAAGTCTGGCTCTACAGATAGCAAAAGTCACCAGGTCATTAAAACAGCCACTCCCAGCCTGCTGGGTGAAAAACAGGTATCGATTTCCTCCATTGAGGAGACAACCCTGCGTAATTGACATCCCATTCTCCAGTGGGTAGCAATGAGCACTCATGCCTTACGCAAGAGAAGATCTACTTAAGTATGGGTAGCCCCACTTCATAGGATTGAGTTTTAAAGTCCTCACAAAGGAGCATTTCTCTCCCTGAGGTTCCCGACTATGGATACAACATGACCAATCCTATCACACTCTGCTGCCATGACATCCCCACCATGATGGATTGCATTTTCTAAAGCCATAAGTCAAAATAAACCTCTCCTCCATGAGGATGCTTTCCTCAAGTGTTTTTCTCACAGGAGTGAGATAAGTAAGTAACCAATATACAGGAGTAGAGGCAAAAATGGTAGGACAAAATGGGAAACATAAAATCCTCCCTTCATGGCTCTTTGGAAGGGCAACAAGGTAGAAGTAGGAAGGGAGTGGGGATCTAGCAATGTGAAAAACTCAAAACAAAGCTCTCATTTTCCATAAAAAAAAAAAAAAGGAAAGGAAAGGAAAAAAGTCACATATTTTCCCACTATGCATAAAGAACATACAATTCACACAAAACATCAATGGACATACTGGCTATTGTTTGTGGTTTGGTGGATTGGTTTCAGCTCAAATACTGGAGGCTGGATTACCCAGGAGCCTTGAGGCTTTTGAGAACTGAAGGCAGTCACACTGCTCAGTTAATCATTGCAGTGACCAGCTCAAGGTTGTTTTCCCCTCTGGAGAGCTTTTCTTTGTCGACTGAGTGAGCCTGGATTTATGACCACAGGGTGTGGCACAAAGCATGTGACTTTGATCAGTTTGTTCCTATTGAATGGAGGGAGGTTTTGTGTAGTTAAAAGCTGGAACGACTTTGTTACTTTTTGTGAATCCTGGCTGTATTTTTTTTTTCTTAAAAGGGGAGGGAATACAAAGAAAAGATTTGTATGAAACAGTGACTGAACTGTTTGTTCATGACCTGAAGGAGCAGGACTTTGGAAGCTGGGGAGCCAAGTGCCAGTCTTCTTTTCCTAAAGCACTTCCCAGGTACTATCTCAAACACTTGGTCTCTGGTCATTTCCTGAGTCTTGACACAAAACCACAAAGCCTCCACTCTAAAAATAAGGCCTTTTTTGGTTTTCAGAAAAATATGTCCATTTTATTTATTTTTTTTTAAGAAAACAATATTACAATTTAGTGTGTGCGTGTTCTCTTGTGTGTCTGCACATGTATAGAGGTTAAATGACTGTGGCGGGAGTCAGTTCTTTTCTTCTACCACGTGGGTCTCAGGGATCAAACTCAGGTGCTCAGGTTTGGCAGCAAGTACCTTTACCCACTGAGCCATCCTGCCAGGCTCTGGAGATAACTCCAATATGAAGTGGAATAGGTAACAGTGAACAACATAGGGCTCAGCTCCCTAAAGGCTCAACTCTATTTCCTGGGACTAGATTAAAAACACAAAATTCCTTTGGTCATCCAGATAATATTTTGATGACTATCTTTAAGACTACAGTGTGTGGCATATGTAAGCAAGCTTTCCAGTTCTTTGCCGGACAGTTTTATTGTGTACTTATCTCAGCATCCATGTTGCCACTGCTGCTATGCAACTTTAAGGTATCTGGTTCCTGGACTGCCACTTGTAGATTCAGGAGAGCACCGACGCTGCTCCCATGAGCACAGATGCACTTCAGGCAGGAAGGCAGGTTATCATTGACAACAAAAACCGTTGTAGTAAAGCAAGCAGGCAGCAAGATGACAATACAGGATTTCAGGATGGGCTTCATCCCACAGCTTCTCACCGAATGAGACTCCAAACTCCAGTTCTCACTACAAACTTCCAGCACCTGTTTGACTTCCTGAGGAGGAATTTGGGGAGGGAAGAATGTAACCTGCATACATACTTCCAAAAAAATCAGAGGCCTAGAAGGGCATTACAGATGTTCTCTGTGACAGCATTGTGTAGAAGAGCATTGCAGATGCTGTCTGTGACTGTATAATGCAGCATACCTACCACCCATTTGTCCAAACCTTCAGATTGTCCACCAAGAGTAGCTATAACGTGAACCTTGAGTTTGGGGAAGACTGTTGTATTTGAATGTAAGCTCATCACTGCATAGATAGCAAGGTACCACCTGGTAGGGATGTTGGTGGCAGGGATAGTTATATGGGAGGTAGGCAGAACTATCTGGAAGATTTATTTCCCTCCTTCTTATTTTTTTCTGTGACCCTAAAACGTTAGCCTATTGATAGTAATTCCTTGTTTGAGATTCAAGTAGCACACTCTAACAGCAGGCCATTTATTAGTGCAAAACTTCAAACATCTTTACCTGCTCATAACAATGTGTTCTTGAAACAAATTCTAATAAAATCACAACAAATATCTAACCAAAGCCTATCCACATAGTTCAGCAAAATGTCCCAATTGAACAATATGAATACACAGTAAATACCACACCTAACATGGAATCCCTTTTGTAGCCCAAAGTTACGGTACTATATAGTGGTTAGTCATGTGTGTCTGTAAACATGATGAGGTGAGAAACACAAGAAAATGAGGCTGTGGGCATAGCTGTGAGTATAATTATTGTTCCCTTATGCCAGTCCATGCCCCCTAATACCAACTCCTTCCACTTAATAGAATAAATAGACTCCATTAGGTGTACTACATTCAAACTACAAATGGACAACTCCTCCAGACTCATCCCTTACAACTACCTTCAAAATATGTCATTTGAACAGGAAGTCTTCCAATGGGTTCAAAGAAAATCAACAAGCTTCCAAAGCAGCCATAGGTCCACCATGGGGTTAGATACCGGGATGTGTGGGCCACTCTCGATAGTCTGGTAGACCAGTGACTATTTATTGGGCACCCCTCAGATTGTTGGTGGATTCTTTTGTGTCCAACATTACATCTTGCCTGCATACCTTGGGAAAAAGCTGCTTCATCCTGGTGGCATGCCCAGAGGAGGCTGGCTCTCTGCTGTCAGCTTGCCCAGTTCTGTGAATCCACCATGTAGGTAGGTCTTTTGCACAGATCAGCTGACCCAGTCACACAGGTCTCCAGTGCCAGCCACAGTGTCCCTTCTTCTTCCATATCTACTGACACCTTGAGTAACACACTTGAAGCAAGAAGCTGGAAGTAGGTTTTCTACCTGACATATTTTCTTTTTTAAATGGTGGCATTGTTATAGAAAGGATAAAATGTGTGTCTACTTGTGGTGGTTTGAATATGCTTGGCCCATGGGAAGTGGCACTATTAGGAGGCGTGGCCTTGTTGGAGGGAGTATGTCATTGTGTAGGCAGGCTTTGAGAACTCTTGATACTCAAGCTCTGCCCAGTATATCAGAGAATTTCTTCCTGGTTACTTTTGGATCAAGATGCAAAACTCTCAGCTCCTCCAGCACCTTGTCTGCCTGCATGTCACCATGCTTCCTGCCATGATGATAATGGACTGAACCTCTGAAACTGCAAGCCAGCTGCAATTAAATGTTCTTCTTCCTAAGACTTGCTTAGGTCATGGTGTCTCTTCACAGCAATGAAACCCAAACTAAGTCACTAGCAGAATGTAATTTTCATACCAAGGGCTCAACTTATTAACTTACAATTTTTGACTTTTGATTACTTTTTTGAGTAACATTCAACTTTAATTTTTTTAAAACATTTTATTGATTCTTTGTGAGTTTCACATCATGAACCTGAGTCCCACTCATTTCCCCATCCCCTCATATCCACACTTTGGTCTTGCAACCTTCCCCACGAAAATAAAAAACACATACAAACAAAACATAGAAAACATCTCCTCGTGGAAGCTGAAGTACATTACAATGTGTCCCATTGTATATCCCTCTGTCACACTGGAAAGTGTGAGTGTATACAAACAAAAATACAGTTGGGCCCTTTATTTAAACCATTAGAATTAACTCAGAATGAATTATGGCCCATGGGAGTCATAACTCATAATGTGAGCTAAAACTATAAAATTACTAGAAGAAGACATGAGGGAATGGCGTATGACATTAGATTTGGAAATTATTTCTTATGTGACTTCAAAAGCAAAGTCAAAAAGTGAAGTAAATTGGATTACATTAAAAATTAAATCTTCTGTAAGGACACAGTCAACTGCATGGGAGGGTCTTCCATGAGATGGCAGAAAATATTTGAAAATCATGTCTCTGTACTATTCAGTATAGTACTGGAAGTCCTAGCCAGAGCAATTAGACAACAAAAAGAAGTCAAAGGAATACAAATAGGAAAGGAAGAAGTCAAAATATCACTATTTGCAGATGATATGATAGTATACTTAAGTGACCCTAAAACTTCCACCAGAGAACTCCTAAACCTGATAAACAACTTCAGCAAGGTGGCAGGTTATAAAATCAACTCGAACAAATCAGTAGCCTTCCTCTACATGAAAGATAAACAGGCTGAAAAAGAAATTAGGGAAATGACACCCTTCACAATAGTCACAAATAATATAAAATACCTCGGGGTGAATCTAACCAAGCAAGTGAAAGATCTGTATGACAAGAACTTCAAGTCCCTGAAGAAAGAAATTGAAGAAGATCTCAGGAAATGGAAAGATCTCCCATGCTCATGGATTGGCAGGATTAATATAGTAAAATGGCCATCTTGCCAAAAGCAATCTACAGATTCAATGCAATCCCCATTAAAATACCAACTCAATTCTTTACAGAACTAGAAAGAGAAATTCTCAAATTTATTTGGAACAACAAAAAACCCAGGATAGCGAAAACCATTCTCAACAATAAAAGAACTTCTGGAGGAATCGCCATCCCTGACCTCAAGCTGTACTACAGAGCAATAGTGATAAAAACGGCCTGGTATTGGTACAGAGACAGGCAGGAAGATCAGTGGAATAGAGTTGAAGACCCAGAAATGAACCCACACAACTATGGTCATTTAATCTTTGACAAAGGAGCTAAAACCATCCAGTGGAACAAGGACAGCATTTTCAACAAATGGTGCTAGTTCAACTGGAGGACAACATGCAGAAGAATGTAAATCGATCCATTCTTATCTCCTTGTACAAAGCTCAAGTCCAAGTGGATAAAGGACCTTCACATAAAACCAGACACACTGAAACTAATAGAAGAGAAGGTGGGAAAGACCCTCGAATACCTAGGCACAGGGGAAAAGTTCCTGAACAGAACACCAATGGCCTATGCTCTAAGATCAAGAATTGACAAATGGGATTTCATAAAATTGCAAAGTTTCTGTAAGGCAAAGGACACTGTCAATAGGACAAAATGGCAACCAACAGATTGGGAAAAGATCTTTACCAATCCCACATCTGATAGAGGACTAATATCCAATATATACAAAGAACTCAAGAAATTAGACTCTAGACAACCAAATAACCCTATTAAAAAATGGGGTATGTTAGAAGTCTGCAAGAGTCTGACATACTCAGAGGCAGAAGCTCACAGCTAACCATTAAACTGATCATGGGTTCCCAATGGAGAAGATAGAGTGAAGGCTGAAGGAGTTGAGAGCATTCGCGACACCATGAGGAAAGCAACAATCCAGCCAACCAGAGACCCCAGGGTCTAAACCACCAGCCTGGGAGCCCTTAGGGAGGGACCCATGGCTCCAGCTATATATGCAAGGGAGCTATATATATAAGTGAGAGAAGAGATCCTTGGTCCCATGAAGGCTGGACATCGGGGTGGGGGGGATATTTGAGGGTGGGGAGGTGAGGTACGGGGGAGGGTGGGTGGGGGTACACCAATGTGGAGGCAGGAGGATGGGGGAAGGATAGTGAGTTCCTGGGAGGGGGGGGAAATGGGGTAAGGGAGAATATCTGAAATGTAAAAAAAAAATTTCCAATAAAAAATAAATAAAAAATAAATGAATAAATAAAAATAAAAATGGGGTATGGAGCTAAACAAAGAATTCTCAACTGAGGAAATGCAAATGGCCGAGAAGCACCTAAATGTTCAGCATCCTTGGTCATCAGGGAAGT
This sequence comes from Mastomys natalensis, assembly GCA_021653895.1. Classification (NCBI taxonomy): domain Eukaryota; kingdom Metazoa; phylum Chordata; class Mammalia; order Rodentia; family Muridae; genus Mastomys; species Mastomys natalensis. Next base: position 295,473 of record JAJTUV010001056.1, read on the forward strand.
GCAAATCAAAACAACCCTGAGATTCCACTTCACACCAGTCAGAATGGCTAAAATAAAAAACTCAGGTGATAGCAGATGCTGGGAGGATGTGGAGAAAGAGGAACACTGCTCCATTGTTGGTGGGATTGCAAGATGGTGCAACCACTCTGGAAAACAGTCTGGTGGTTCCTCAGAAAATTGAACATATCACTACCTGAGGACCCAGGTATACCACTCCTGGGCATATACCTAGAAGATGCTCTAACACATAACAAGGACATATGCTCCACTATGTTCATGGCAGCTTTATTTATAATAGCCAGAAACTGGAAAGAACCCAGATGCCCTTCAACAGAGGAATGGATATAAAAAATATGGTACATTTACACAATGGAATATTACTCAGCTATTAAAAACAATGAATTCGAGAAATTCTTAGGTAAATGGATGGAACTAGAAAATATCATCCTGAGTGAAGTAACCCAATCACAAAAGAACACACATTGTATTCACTCACTGACTATTGGATTTTAGCCCAGAAGCCTGAAATACCCAAGATTCAACTCACAGACCACATAAAGCTCATGAAGAATGATGACCAAGTAGAGGGGGGGGCTTCAGTCCTTCTTAGAAGGAGTAACAAAATACTCAAAGGAGCAAATATGGAGACACAGTGCAGGACAGAAACTGAAGGAGGGGCCGTCTACAGACCATTCCACCTGGATATCCATCCTATGTGCAGTCACCAAAGGTAGAGGTTGATGTGGATGTCAGGATGTACATGCTGACAGGAGCCTGATATAGCTGTCTCCTTAGAAGTCTGCAAGAGTCTGACATACTCAGAGGTAGATGCTCACAGCTAACCATTAAACTGATCATGGGGTTCCCAATGGAGAAGATAGAGTGAAGGCTGAAGGAGTTGAGAGGATTCACGACACCATGAGGAAAGCAACAATCCCAACCAACCAGAGCCCCCAGGGTCTAAACCACCAGCCTGGGAGCGCTTAGGGAGGGACTCATGGCTCCAGCTATATATGCAAGGGAGCTATATATAAGTGGGAGAAGAGATCCTTGGTCCCATGAAGGCTGGACATCGTGGGGGGGGGGGATACTCGAGGGTGGGGAGGTGAGGTACGGGGAAGGGTGGATGGGCGTACACCAACGTGGAGGCAGGAGGAGGGGGGAAGGGATAGTGAGTTCCTGGGAGGGAGGGGGGAAATGGGGTAAGGAGAGAACATCTGAAATGTAAATAAAATTTCCAATAAAAAAGAAAATCATATCTCTGACAAGGAGTTAATATCCAGCTTCCAAATCAACAACCAGAATCAAGCAACCTGACCCAGAGCTAGGCAAGACAGTTGAAACAAATGTTTCATAGTTACTGTAAAAACCATCAGCCAGCCAATGGATATTTACTTGCCATTGTAGGGGAATGCAAATCAAAGGCATAAGGAAATACCATCTCACACACACAGGAGAATCACCGTTATTGAAGAAATCACAAGCACTGGCAGGGCTGAGGGGGAACTGAAGCCTGTGTACCTTGCTGTAGGGATATAAAGAGAACACAGCTGCCGTGGAAAGCAGCATGGCAGCTCCTCAAAAATTAAAAATAGAATTCTCATATTCCACTCCTGCGGATACATCCAAGAGGACTGAAAACAAGGAGTCAAAAAAAAAAAAAATGTGTGCCTCCATGTTCATACTATCTAAACACTCATTTTAAAAGAAGAGAAAGAAACAAACAAACAAACAAAAGAAACAAAAAAGAGTGAATGAGAAAATGGGACATATGTACATAATGGAATTCAGCCTTTAAAAGGAAGAAAGTCTGACATGTGGTCCAGTATGGATGAACCTTGAGAACCTGACGCTGAATAAGCAGTCGCAGGAGGAACAACGCTGTGCAGTTATGTTTGTATGTGCTGCCTGGATTAGTCAGATTTCTAGAGATCGAAGGCACAACCAAAGTTTCCCGGGGCAGGAGAGTTTAATGGACTTGAGTTTTCAGTTTTACAAGATTTAGATAACGGGCCAGCTATCTACAGCAATGTAAATGTACTTGCTCCTGAGCTACACACTTAAAACCGGGTAAGTCAGAAAATGTCCTGGTATTTCACTGCAATAAAAACCAACTAGATAGTTCGTGCCATGGGGCACTCATCTTAGTGGCCTGCCATCTAGCTGTACAGTATTGGTATCTGTATCTGGCTTGAAACAGGATACAGCTCAAGCCAGAGCCAGGGAAGTCATAGGAGGAGCAGAGATCCTAGAGACCCTAGGAACCATCTGAGGAATCTTCAGTGATCCACCATGCAGGAAATATAACCCCTGCACCTTTTAAGGATCTGGTCAGGAGCTATGGCTGCTTCGTAAAAGACACTGGGTGTCATGGGTACAAACAGGATAATATACACTGCAAAGGCTCTGTACCAGTGAGAAGATTTTAAGTAAAGAAAAAAAACCACTGCTATTCATGTTGTTAAGCTACTTCTGTAAACATGGTCAGATCACTGAAAAGAACTTAATCTATTTATCTGGTTAAATATCTATTAATGGTGGGCCTTTTGTCTCAGTAAATGCTACCCAGTTTCCAGAAACCAACCCTTAAAAGCCTGCTTTGTACAACTGTTGATGTCCGTCATTACATGGGTTTATTTTGGGCACTGGATCTTGGAGCTCCTACTAATAGCAGTCAACTAAGGTAATTCCAGCTCAATTTGGCCAGTGTTCTAACAGCAGTAAAAATATGTAGCTCATAAGTCGCAATGACGCTGAGAAAGGAGCCAGGAAGGCCCAGCAGCCACAGTCCCTATGTTTCCTAATCTGCTGAAAAGGCTTTTTATTATTTAGAGAAATGAAAGGGATTTTTGGAAAGAAATTCTGTTACAGTTAATATCCACACAAGAAAATGCGTTTGTTCAGAAACCGAGATTCAAATTTTCTGGGAGGTATTTCATGCTGTGATTTTATTTCGTGAGTAAATCAACAAAATACACTATTTTGTCTTTACAGAGTGCCACTTGGAAAATCTCTAATGTTTTACGGACCTCCTGTCCCACTGACCTCCACAGCAAGCCTGTGAGTTCACTGAAGCTCATCCCCAGTCAAACACCTAAGAGAAGAGTCCATGAAAACTGTCTCTAAAGAAACCGTCAAGGGGCCGGGCGGTGGTGGCGCATGCCTTTAATCCCAGCACTTGGGAGGCAGAGGCAGGCGGATTTCTGAGTTCGAGGCCAGCCTGGTCTACCAAGTGAGTTCCAGGACAGCCCGGGCTACACAGAGAGACCTTGCCTCGAAAAACCAAAAAAAAAAAAAAAAAAAAAAAACCGTCAAGGGAGCTGGGGTTAAATTTCAGTGGTTGAATGCATGTTTTCATTTTGTGAGACCCTGTGCTGAATCCTCAGCACCATATTAAATAATATTAATAATAATACTGATGATGATGATGGCATAAGACCCAATAGCTACTGACAAAGAAAAATTGAGCTGGAATTGATCTGTTGGCTAGACTCCGTGGTGCCAGAACGTGTATACAGGCTGCTGGAGAACAAACGTCATCAATGGTCTTATCCAGCTGTGAACCCTGTAAGCTACAATGCTGACCTGCCAGGCAACGAGTGCCCTCTGGTACAGTAGTGTCATGAAGATACGGGGTAGCACAGCACTCTAGGGCAGGATTTGAGGCCTACACCACTGCACGGGATTTCATACCTGGCACTGTACACTTTATCAAAAGTTCGTGGTTGGAGAGGGAATCAAGTATCATTTTCCTAAATGAACATGGTGCCGATCTACCTCCTAAGTGTTTGTTTATACCCATAGTTAAGGGCTAAGCCTAGCCTAGGCCAGGACTTCTGTTCTGCAACGGGTTATGACTAATTTAAAGACTCATAACTGACAAAATGCTGAGACCATGAGACTTGAGTGTCCAGCCCTAAAGGGGACAACTACATCATTTTCTCCAAAGCTCAAGGAGCACTGCGAAAGAGAGAGTAAGAAACAATATCAGAGACAATCTAAGGGTAAGGTGGAAAGGGCTCTGGGACACGAGCCTTCTGGACATGGCAAGTATTCACGGCAGCAGTGGCCACCTGCACAAGATGGAGCCCATCAATATCCCATCATGGGAGAGACATTTATGAGTTCATGCCCCTGCTTGAATTGGAGCCAACCTGGGCTACCATGGTAAGACTATCTTTTTTTTTTAAGCACTATTTTAAAATTAATTGATATTCTAAGTACTTTGTTGTATATAAGTACTTAGTTGTATTTTTTGTAGGATTTTTATTACTCTAAGCCACAGCTTTCTGTGATTATTTTTAATGGGGCTATTAAGAAAGTAAAACAATTTAAAATTAAGGAGGTTAAAGAAAAGATAAGGAAGACCTCTATGCTTACTGTCTTGTTTACAGTACCGTTTCCAAATTGTTCAGTTTGTAGGAACAAAGAATAAAGCCAAGGTCTGGAGGTACAGCTCATCAATAGACAGCTTTCCTAGCATGTGTGCACACGCGCCGCACACACACACACACACACTGGACCAAAATTCAGTGGAAGTGCAGTTATAACCATACCAAAGTTCACCACTGTAATTAAATGCAAGATGTAAAGCAAGTTCATGGTTTCTAAGTCAATCATCCCTAAAATCGAGCACTTATACCAACCACACAAGGCTTAAACCAAATATGGTATAGTTGGAGTCACTGTAATAAGCTTTATGACTATGTATTGCTACAAATAGTTTAAAATTCATAATCTTATTGAGATGAAAGGTTTTCAATTATTATTTTACTTTATGTATATTGATTTTCTGCTGTGTGTGTGTGTGTGTGTGTGTGTGTGTGTGTGTGTGTGGTGTGTGTTTCAGATCCCCTAGAAGTGGAGACAGTTGTGAGCTGCAATGTGAATCCAGGTCCTTTGGAAGAACAGCCAGTGCCCTTAAGCCCTGAGCCATCTCTCTAGCCCTGAGCTGAAGATTTTAATTATTTGCTGTTTACTGTTCTAGTTCAGTGTGGACCTGGGAGAGCGGGGCCTAAGACTGAGGTGGGCTAAAGTCTTGTACAATTGTTACCTTTATTCATAGCATCAGACAGTGTGTACGCTGAGGGTTAATAAGAACCACATGACTAAGGTCTTCGATCACAAAGACAAGCCAATGTGACATAACCATTTTCTGTAGAGGCATGTGAATGAGAACAGCTGAAGTAAATCACTCTTATCTGCTATACCTGGGAGGGACATGAAAATACATTCCAAGAACAATTCTCTGTTTTGAAGAAACTGAGGTCACAAGACTCTTGTTTTCTTGGAGTTGTCTCATGAGTACTCAGAATTTCCCTCACATGATTCCATTCTTGGACTTTGTTGGATAATTCACAATTTAAGTAGATTCCCCGTTTTCCTTAAATCATGAAATAATCATAATCTGCAATAAATAGATAAGTAAATAAATAGATCTAGTAGTGTATTGTATTTCTGTTCTACAAGCTTATATTCTGGAAATGGGATACTTGGCAGTATTACGATAATTAATTTCAAATGCATGTGTGGTCAGAAGTGTTGGTATCAAAACAACTGACTCCACAAGGCTATAAGCATTCCTCAGTTTTCAGCATGTCTACATAAAGTCATCAACACAAGAATATTAATTGTAACCAAAATTTAAAGCTAACTCTGTATTTTTATATGGATGTGATATAAGTGAATTTCATCCTTTCTGATAGCTCAGAGGTGGGGTCTGAAAGTCACTGTCATGGTAAGGACAGGGTGACACCTCCAGTCATTGACAAAAACTGACTGTGAGCTTAGTTTCTTTTCTCCAACTACCTAGCTGGGTATTTGGTCTTAAAATTAGATTTGATGGACAAAGACTGGGTAACCTAGCTTCAGATGTCCCCACTGGTTAACAGGTTAGGAGCCAGCACTAGGGAATCCAACAGTTCCATTAAGTCTGAACAAGGGGAGCAAAGTAACAGTGACCTTTCACCCCCTTCTTTCCCACTCCCCTACCCTGCCTAGAGTGTTCTGCAGTGCAGGACAGGGCAGCTGTACATGGTGAGCAAAGACTCCTTTAGCCCTGACTGGCTCTTGGCCCACATCTCCTGAGGTTTCCTGGAAGCACTGGCCTGGAACAGTCACCCTGAGTAGCCTTGGCTTGCTGTATCCAGGCAGGCAGCCAGTCTGGTTTTGCTTCCCAGAGTCACATTGAGCGCCAGAGACCTAGAAGTGCTTCCACACCCCAGGTTACATAAAAGGAGCAGAATGCTTCTGGATACTTGCTAAGGTGGGCCTCCAAGGCTGGGGCAAAAATAATACTGTGGCCAAGAGCTATCTATTTTGGGGACCACATAAACCAGGGGAGGGGACATAACACACTATATGACAAATGAAACCAATGCCAGGAAAGTCAAGGGACAAGGCCCAGTCCCTCAACAGTATCTAGTGGCCCTTCTCCAACCCATACTTTGCTACTGTATAATCTTGTCTGCCTTTCTTTCTTTTCTTTCTTCTCTCTCTCTCTCTCTCTCTCTCTCTCTCTCTCTCTCTCTCTCAACAAAGTCTCATGCTTTCAAAGCTGGCCTTAGACTCACTAGGGAGCCAAGGATGACTTTGGATTTTTGATCCCACTGCAGGCATGGACCACCATGCCCAGTTTATGCAGCGTTGGGTACTAGGCAAACACTCCAGCAACTGAACCACATTCCAGCCAACTATATAAATTAGGTGTGCATCACTCTGACCATCTCTACCTCACAGACACAATAACGGAAGAAAAGGGATGCTTTGACTGACAGTTTCAGAGAGATCTCAATCCATCTTAGTGGAGCAAGTGTGCTGGTGGAAACTTGGGGCAGAGGCTCCATCTGTATCAGCAGCAGTGGGAGCCGCATGCTTGTTAACAAAGGCAGCGGGCAGGAAGAAGAGCATACTAGACTGGAACAAGAGATGAATTTAGCCTTCAAGTCTTGACCATCCGAGACCTATTTCCGACAGGCAGAACCCATCTCCTAGCCCTCCATAGCCTTGACATACCACCACAGCTGGGGTCCAAGCTGATGCGCACCCCAAACAATTAACAAGGCCACTACTTGTGCTCTTCCTTACCCACCCTTCTCCCTCCCTGTGGAGCTTCAGTTCCCTGCAGCAATCCCTTACAGGCTAGAGCCCTGTGAAGTCCCCCACTCTCACTGGCAATCATGACTCTTGGAGAGCTCTCTCCAGCATACAGGAGAGGCTGCAGTACCTGGGCTGGGGACTCTGGCGAGTAGCTATCCTGCAATGAGAGTAGGAGAATTTGTACTTCACACTCCAGCGGAGCAGATTGGTCTACATTAACTAGGCAGAAGTCAGCCACACACAAGATAATCAGAACTCTGGTCTTTCTGTCTCACTCACTTCTGTTCTACCTGCCAGAGCTCCTTCCTTGACAGGTTCAACCACCTCATGTGTGGGAGCTGGTGTGGGGAGTGAGAGACAGAACACCCACAAATGGGTCTTGGGGGTAAGATGAGGCCATAGACAATTTCTAATTTGGTCCTGAGCTTCCTACCATTGGGGCCAAAGAGCAACATGCGACTTACACAACTTGCGTGATTCCTGCAATCCTAATGTTACCTTATCTTAGAAATAATCCCAATTACTCTTAGTAATGGGCAAGGAAATGTTTAATTTTATGGAATCTCCAACAGAGACCTGCAGTTGAAGGACATACAATTCTTGTCTGAGTCTTCTATTTGTAACATTTAAGACACTGGCTGGGCTGGGGAAATGGCTCAGTAGTAAATTGCTTGCTTATAAGCGGGGGATGTTCTGAGTTATCCCCAGAGTCAGAGTTAAGAAGCTGGGCCTAGCTGTCCAGCACAAAACGGGCCCAGTGCTTTTTTGTGCATTTTGCTTTGATTTTTTTTTTTTTTTTTTTTGTCTTACTGATTTACCTTTTAAAAATTTGTCTACTTCGATTTCATTTTTTTGGGGGGGGAGTTGTTGTCTTAAAGTATTTTGAAAGAGAGGAAGAAAGAGGGAAAGAACATGAAGTTGGGTGGGTAGGGAGGTGGGGAGGACCTGGAAGGGGTTAGGGAATAGTAAAGACTATGATCAAAATATGTTATATGAAAACATTAATAAATGTATATAATAATAATAAAAGCTGTTCCTAGTGAATATCCACTTGTGATCCCAGAACTGAGGAACTTAAGATAACAGGAATGCTGGAGCTCACGAGCTAATCAGCCTAGCCTGCCTGGTGAGTTCCAGACAGAGAAAATCCCTGTCTCAAAAAATAAAGTTGACAACATCCTGAAAAACAACACCTGAAGATGACCATTGACCTCTACACACAAGTTCCCATACACATAGATACACACCACACACAGAACACATACAGACACATATACACACCTACACAACACACACACATACATACACACTACATTTGAAAAACAAAATAAAAACAATTAGTTGCCTTGACAATAGCTACAATAATATGGTAATAGGGTAATAGTCCATAGAATTTGCACTAGAAGGAATTGTCTAAGTATTTGTTCACACCACTGCCTGCATTTCTCAAAAGGCACTCTGTGTGGCATTGCTGAGATGAAGACATCAGGTCTCACTGACTCATCCAGGTGATACAGGTATGTCCCTTGTGTCTCCACTGCTGAGCACTGCTTCAGGAGCAACAGCCTATAGTGACCATGGTAGTTAATCTCAAATCCTTGTGACAGAGGAGCACCTGACTTCATACTGGAAACTAAATATGGGCAACTCTGTACAGCAATTTTAATCCAGCAACATGACTGCTCTGATCACATCAAAAGACCTTCTAGGTCTGTGTGATCTGGCTGGAATGCAGACACACCCTTAGTACACACCTTTAACCCCTAACAATGAAGGTAAAGTTAGTTTGCAGATCATGTTTGAAAGTAATGTCTAATTGAGAGGCAGACAAAGTGACGAATCAGAGAAAGATTTGACAGACTAGGATATGCCAACTCTCAAGAGAGGAGAGAGGAAAGAGGGGCAACACAAGAGACAGCATCACAGACAGAAGAAGTGGGGAGGCAGTTTTTCTAGGAGAGATTTACAGAGACAGGTTGAAGAGAGAACGAGCTAGACACAGGTGAAGGCATAACAAGCCAGAGAATAAGAAAGATCAGAACAGATTGCCAGAGTTAATTTGAAGCCAAACAGAGCAATTGAGTCAGAAGCTGAGAGAAGCCACTTTGAATCAGTCAGCTTGGAGAGGAGTTTGAGTCAGAAGAGCTGAGTTGAACCAGTCAGCCAGAGTTCAGAAAGAACTAGAAAGAGCAGGCTTATTCAGCAGTAAGCTTAGGTTAGATTTTACAGAGCCTAGAAACTTTCAGGACTAGGCCTAGGATAGCAGACTGAGGCAATAAGCCTCAGAGGCAACAACTACAAGACAATAAAAGTTACATTTATACCACTATTTACACTAAATTCTAACTTTGTGCTTTGCCCTAGTTTATTACAAGCTATATATTATCAGTTATATATCATAGGCTATATTATAATATATGCTATGTTATCAGAACAAACTATTACCTTCATTTCAATGGTATCTTTGACAGTACATGAACTGCAGTTGTTCCTTGTCAAGGCTGTAAATGTGTCTGAAGGAAATGAAACAGGACATGTTTTAAAATATTATCTCTTCTTTTCCTTATAGAATGTCAACTTTCACCTAGAGCATGAAGGGTTTTCTTACTGTCCACAAAAAAAAAAAAAAAAAAAAAAAAAAAAAAAAAATGGAAAGCAGCTGTTGGTTCTAGAAAGTTCATCTTTTTAAATGCTTAAAATTAAATCATGCTGCTCTATAGAAAACAACTTCCCTTTTCCATCTGCAAGAGTAGCATTTCCACTGGATGCTTGTTAGAAATACAAACTGAGAAATAATTGTGTTGCTGATCCACAGCTATTTTCCTCTTCTGTGAAATTGAACAGTGGTATTGGATGAATGCCCACAAAGCATCTTAAAGGCTAAGGACGGATTATGCTAAAGGCTAAACTCTGAGACAGGTTTATGTGCCCCGTACTGCACTTTCCTTGGGCTTAACATCTTTTAGCCTATCTGTGGAGGATGTCCGAGGGCAGGGCTACTGTTGGGAAACAGCATTAAGCAACTTAGTTGAACTCGTATTTAAGGCAAGGTTTACCTTCACTAAGAAAAAGCTGTCAGCGGGGGCATCCACTGAGCACCTGAGAAGCTGCTGCAGCAGAAGGTAGGACAGAGGCTCTGGTGGTCCTCACGTGGGCGGTGCAAAACCACCCCTTAGAGAGGATGTGGGTACACACATCTTACAGGCTACCTCTTGAGTCATCCAAACTAACTACGCTTAGCAAAATGTCGCACATAAAAAAAACAAAAGGGGACGGTTTAATTATAGAAGTTGGTTACATTTGTAAGTTCCACTGGGCATGTACTAGCAGTATGGCCGCTCATAAGTAATGATTTAACTGATTTGCCAAAGGTAAAGATTCTTCTATTCCATTCCTGCCAGATAAACACTGTCTGGCTCTGTTTAGTTAAATGGAGTAGGAGTAAGAGTTTGCTTGTTGTTTGTTTTTAAAGTAAGATCAGTTCAACACTGGTTTATAAATTTAAGCATTTTATCGTCTTCAAATAGACCTTCTCTTCATGCTACTGCTGTTTGTTTTGTCAGAGTATATTATGTGTAATAATGAAATCCCCTGTGAAATTCTTACATGTACTGTGACCATATTCACCCCATTGCCCTCTCTCCTTCTCTTCCCTCTCCTGTGAGCCCTTCTTCCCAAACAGTGCCTATACACTGTGTCTCTTGTGTGTGAGACAAAGAGTGCTTGGGGTACTTGCAGGAACATGAATAAGGGGTTATCTACAGGAGTGTGGGCGATTTACCAGAGGCTATATTGCTGAAGAAGATGCTCCTCGCTACCATTGATTGCCTACAGAGGCTTGGGGAAGGTGTTTTGTTTCGTTGTGACAGTGTTATGCTGTGTTCTAGGATAGTCTTGAACCTTACTATGCACACAAACTTGTACACAATGGACTTTGCTTCATGGCACCTAGATTATGTTGAATCCAAGCAGAATTCAACATAATATATACTTGTTTAGTGATTGATAAAGATTTACCTTTTTCATTATAATAATTATGGAATTTGACATTTCAAGAAGGCATGGCTGTTTCTAACGTCAAAGAGCTTTCTAGAGTGAGAAGAAGCAGAAGAGAAGGGGAGCGTGCGTGCAACCATCTGTCTGCAGCAGCACTCCCAGGGCAGGGGAGGTGAGAGAATTCCAGAGGAATTCAGGAAAGTGCTAATGCCTGTGCTTGGCAAAGGGGAGATTCACTTGAGAGCCAGGCCGAGGCTTCCAGTATTAACTGTCTTCGTTTCTTTCTTTACTCTGTGTTAGGATATCAAAGAAAAGACTTATTGTTATTTAAGACCATATTTAGATCTACTTATCTTTTAAAGAGGAGTGTTAGTGATATAATTCAAACCAGTAGGAAGAAGATTTCTAGGGGCTGGGGAGACAGCTCAGTCAGTAAAGGGACTATGTTTAAGCTTGAGGACAGAAATTCAGACCTCCAGCAACCATGTAATAAACCATGTAGTGGCACAGGCTTGTAACCCCAGCACTGATGGCAGAGACATAAGGATCCCTGATGCTCATTGATTCCCTGTTTGCTTCAGTAAAAGACTCTGTTTCAAAAACAGTGAGTGGGGAGTAATCAAGAAAAACAGCACCCAACATCTGCATGCACACACACACATGGTCATGCACGCGCACGCACACACACACACACACACCCCACTCAACACATATTCAGAGTCTGGATGTGGGTAACTCAAACCTCAGAATTTAGTGAACAGTTACAGTTTGGCCAGTGGAAGATAAATGCAATCACAGTGTGCCTGACCACTGTGCCCTGGACACCATTCAGAAAGAATCTGCTGATTTAGCAAGGGTTCAGTTCACAAAGTGCTTGTCTTACTATGGCTACCCTGATCAGTTGAGACAGAATTAGCACTAGCTAAGTCGTGTGTGTGCCTTGGGAGGGGTTTGTTGAGGGTAAGCATCTGAAGGCAGAGATTAAGGCATCTTCATCCTGCTAATGTGCTGGCCATCCAGGATTAGAGCTCTGGGTCAGGGAAATCCACCCAACTGCAGACCTCAGCATAGAGCCCTCTCTGCATTGAGATTACCAGGCACGCTCTACACTGAGACATACCACCTGGTCTACAGCTTCACTCAAGAGCTTCACCTACTGCAGCAGTTACCTGGTTCAGAGTCTACCAACATATGTGTGAAATAAAAGAGGATACCCTGAAAATACTTATATTAATATTTAAAAACTTACAGGTAGATCATAGAGATTAGTACCTCCCAAAGTGATACTTTGGGGACAACATGGATTTGGACTTTTTAGTGCCAATCTGGGGGATAAAAGGACCCAAGAAACTTTTCTTTGAAAATGTTCTGGCTGTATTTGCTTTACAGTGTCATTTGATTTGGGGTAGTACCCATATTTTGAGAGATATCATAATGGTGGTTTATATGCCTTTATACTTTCATCAAAAGTCATAGAATACAAACCAAGAGTGAACACTAATGTAAACTATGGACTTTGTTGACTTATTGATCGTAATAAATACACATCTAGAACAGAATATTGACTGTATTCGAGTATAGAGAGGAGAATGTATAGAACTCTGTTCACTCAATTTCTTATGCACATAAAGTTGCTCTAGAAAACCAAATCCACGTGTATAATTACCAGTTTGTATAAATACACACGGTAGGAGGGATATCATGAGAGATGACAAGGCTTTCTTTTAGTGTTATTATTATTGTGGGTGCCTGATGTGGGAGGGCACATGAGTGCTACAGTGTACATGTGAAGGTCAGCAGGAAACCTTAGGGAGTCAGTCACAGAAACACATTAGAAATAACCAATCAAAAAGAACTTTAAATAATAGGGAAAGAAAAAGGGAGTGGGTCTAAGGGAGAGGGGAGGTGGAGGGAGCTGGGAGGAGTGGAGGGTGGGAACTGTGGTTGGGATGTATTGTATGAAAGAACAATCTATTTTCAATTTGAAAAAACAAACACATGGCCAAAGCCAGTGATGGGTTGCCCATGTATTTGAATTTCCCAACCAATCAGATTTATATCTGAAGAGGCACTTCAAGAAGCCATAGCATCGTTAAGTGCTGGCACATCTTTAGTTTTCAGACCATCCAAATGAATTTATAGCTATTTTTAAAACTCACATCAAATGACACATGATAAAGAGATAAAAATGAAAAATAAATCTCTCCACGAAAATCAGAGAATTTCTTGCTCTTCTTTTTTCTTACCATGGCAGGGATTGAACCCAGGGCTCATGGATGCTGAGAAAATTCGACTCATTTCCTTTTTTGTCTTAGATTTTTAAGATGAAAGAGAAGAGAAAAATGACCTATTATCTAGGGCTGTTTAATATTTAAAATTATTCCAAGGACACCAACCTCTAATGAGACACAGTAAGGTACCCAGCATCCCTTTAACCACAGATCCTCTCCAATCACTGGGTGCTGAGGGTAACATACACAGACATGTGTTTATATGCACATAAACATAATTTGGTCCCTTGTTCTAATTAAATCATCTCAAGCAATCAACCCACATCCACCCTAATTAGATATTGTTTTAGCCATTAAGAGGATTCTCTTCCCTCATTTTCTGTTTTAATCTTATCAACTATATAAGAATATTTTCCCAAAGACTGAACATATGGAAGGGTTTGTACATTTCCACCTCTGGAAATAGTAAGTATGTAAATCAGTTGTGAGAAGGAAGCTGTTGGCCCTGGAAGATTCCAGGGTTGTTTCTGTGTTTTTATTGCTGTGAGGTGGTGCAGCATTACCCTGTGGGCTGTGACAAATTCCAGGGGCACATTTATAAAATGAGGTGTTTTATAAAGATTTATTTGTTTATTTTATGTATGTGAGTACATTGTTACTCTCTTCAGACACACCAGAAAGGACATCAGATCCCATTACAGATGGTTGTGAACCACCATGTGGTTGCTGGGAATTGAATTCAGGACCTCTGGGAGAGCAGTCAGTGCTCTTAACCTCTGAGCCATCTCTCCAGCTCCCATAAGATGAGTTCTACAGAGAGTATAAGGCACTTTCTTTTGGGTGAGGTTTTATATAATTGTATATCTAAAAGCTTAGTATAATTAATCTTTTCAAGTGTTCTGAAAGTACCAAGAGGTTATCATTATGTTTACGAAGAATTCAAGTAATTCACAAAAATTCAGGCATGCAGACTTGAGTTCAATCCCCAGAACACACACAAAAACAAAACAGGTATAATGCTGTGCTATTGTGATCCTGGCTCTGGAACAGCAAAGGCAGGAGGATCCCTAGGCATCTCTGGCCAGCCCCAGGTCCCCAAAACACAAGGTAGACAGCTCTTGAGGAACAACATCCACGTGCCTTACCTAAATGGGGGCACACAGAGACAGAAGCAAATGTTTTCCAGTGGATTATTTGTTAATGTGCCTGTCTGTTTCTTTTTAGAATTCCATCGGAGTCAAGAAATCTGATGACAAACCCAATGATGTCTGTGAACTCTTTACTGACATCAGGACAGCAGAGGGTCCCAGTGGTTCCCTCGCCATTTGGGCCTCCAATTGTGGACAGGTATTTCTCTCCAATCTGATAATCCAATCAGAAAAGAGGACACAGCATCACTGGAGCTTGGGATGGCGTTAGCGCTAGATGATAAGAGCACTGGGTTACCTCGGTGGACTGTGGTACCGTGACTCATGGCACTCTGCTGGGTTCACCATCAAACGTAACCCACTGCTTTCCCTTGAAAGCTTGTTTGACCTACTAACTCATTAAGAAGTCACATTTACTTGGAATATCATAGACATTATCAAGTGCAAAAACTGCTGAATTAGTCTTCTAAGGCTACCACAGTAAAACGCAGAAGAAAAAAATGCTTTAAATAACAGAAATTCCATTCTGAAAAGATGGCTCAGTGGTCAAAGCACTGACTGATCTCTCGAGAGGACCAGGTTCAATTCCCAGTACTCATATGACAGCTCCTAATTGTCCCAGCAGATCCAACACCCCTTTCTGACCTTCCTGACACTGCACACACCTGATGCACAGACATGCATCAGGTGAGACATCCATAAACATATTTTTTAAGTAAAAATAAAAATAAGAGATATTTAGGCCCTCAGTTAGGGAAACGACAAGTCCAAAATCATGGTGCTGCCCAGTTCATTTCTGGTGAGTCCTACTTCCTGGTTTGTAGATTCTATCTCCTTACCGTGTCCTCACATGGCCTATCCTCTGTGTGCAGATGCAGGTGTCCTCTGTGTGTAGTTGCAGGTGTCCTCTGTGTGCAGATACAGGGTGTCCTCTGTGTGCAGATGCAGGGTGTCCTCTGTGTGCATATACAGGGTGTCCTCTGTGTATATATACAGGGTGTCCTCTGTGTGCAGATGCAGGTGTCCTCTGTGTGCAGATGCAGGTGTCCTCTGTGTGCAGATGCAGGTGTCCTCTGTGTGCAGATGCAGGTGTCCTCTGTGTGCAGATGCAGGTGTCCTCTGTGTGCAGATGCGGGTGTCCTCTGTGTGCAGATGCAGGTGTCCTCTGTGTGCATATGCAGGGTGTCCTCTGTGTGCAGATGCAGGTGTCCTCTGTGTGCAGATGCAGGTGTCCTCTGTGTGCAGATGCAGGGTGTCCTCTGTGTGCAGATTCAGGGTGTCCTCCAGAGAATGCTCCTCATCTTAAAAGGGAACCAATCCTATCAGATTAAGGTTCTACCTTAACTAAATCTATAACATCTGAATTCCTGGACTGCTTATCAAAAAATCATTTTTTCAATAGCAGTGTAATTAGAAGTATCTTGGCTGCACATTCTGGTAATATTCTAGCTTCCCTTCTTTAGAATATTTTGACATTCTGCGGAGAAAATAAAACACACTATTTGTCCTTGTCCATGGATGGAATTTAAACAGCAAAACTCGACCCAGAAAGCCTGCTGTAATTTGCAAAACAAACAACTTGCGCACTGAGGTGACCAAGCATTTATCCTAGATGGCAAATGCCACCAAAGAATCATTAAGTAAGGACAGAAGATCGCTAAATAAGACCAGAATGTGTAATCAGATCATAATGCCCATTGTAAATATTCTGAACATGGCATTGAATTGTGTGAGTCTTTCTCCAAGATAGCCCTAAGCTATCTTGCTTGCTGTGGCCTCTCCTCCTAATCTTTCTCACCATATTTCTCCATAACCAGTGAAGCTTCATTGTGTTATTTCTTTTGCTCTTTGGTTGCAATGGAGTCCCAAGTGGCTATTAAAAACCCAGTACATAAGTGAATTAGCTACTTTTGTGTTGCTGTATATACTTTTTATACACAATATCTTAAGTGTATTGTAGCCATCACCTCAAGGGGGGTAGATTAGTGTTGGCTCACACTTCCAGAGGATCTGTCCATCATGGCAGGGAAGGTATACTACAGCAGAATAGTTCATATAATCCTGGGCCAGGAAAGGGCAGATGCTCGCCTTCTGCTCACTGTCTTCTTTGACTTTATCAGATTCTCAGGAGATGTCAGCCACATTTTCCACCTCAGTAACTCTCTTGAAATGCCCTCATGAATGTGTCAAGAATCGTGTCTCAATTTTCTAGATGATCCTAAATGCAGTTAACTTAACAGTGAGCTTTGATTATCACATTAAACAATAGAAAATTCCCCAAATTCCAGCCATTTTCTACTTATTTTGTGTCTTTTTTTCCCCTCCTAGAGATGTCTTGTCTTCCAGTATAGCTCCAACTGACCCAAGCCAGTTTTGCGTTCCTTCCCAATTTGGATCCTCTGGCCTGCCAAATGCAAACATGCCAAACCCACTGTCTGGTCACTTCTACTCAGGTATGAGCAACGGGCACCCGGCCCAGGCTGTGGAGCCTGGTGGCATGCCACAGGTGCTGGAAAACTGCATGGTAGTTAAGCCTGTGCAGTTTGCACACTTGCTTTCCTGGTTGAGCTTCTGGTGCTACCATTGTGCGAGCAGGGTCAGTTGCTTAACTCTTTCAGGCACAAATTAAATCATGAATGAGGGAGGACTTGCAACATGTGAAGAGCTGACAGGCTTCAAAGAGACAATCTGAGAGTTAACTTCTTGGGAGTAGTGTAGTCGGCAGCAGAGCACCTGATTAGCATCCATGAGGACCTGGATTCATTTCTCAGTACACCAAACCAAACCAATGAATAACATGTGGTCTCATGAGCCATGATGACAATTTGACTCTTATTCTGGTTTCACTCTGGAGATGTTTATTACAGGACAGTGGTCACAACTTATAATAATATGTTACATACTTACAAATTGCTGATGGACTTCATAAACATAGGAGATAGTAGATGTGTTAATTATCTTGATTTAACCATTCTTCCAATGTAAGCATGTATCAAAACATTGCATTGTATCTTAGAAATGAATATAATTAGGACAAGTAAGAACAGACCAATCAACTCAGGTTCTTAGACTTGACAGCAAGCACCTTGATTTGAGCTATCTTGGGACCACCAGAATTATGATTTTAACAGGTCCTTTCAAGAATAATAGGAAAATGGCATCAGTCATGACACTGACAATTAAAAACAAAACATGAAATGTTATCTGCTGTTGATCTAGTGGCGTTTATCCGGTTCTCACCAAACTATCTAAGATTCTTAGCAGAAGTGACGTGATGCCATTTCCCACATTCCATTCCAGCCTAAGGGGTCCTGAAGATTCAGTTTTTAATTCTTTTATTAGTTTGAAGTCATGTTTCTAACTTGTTTGGGGGATGGGATTGTTCTCTCTCTCTCTCTCTCCTCTCTCTCTCTCTCTCTCTCTCTCTCTCTCACAAGGCTGGGGCATTTTACCACCTGAACCCATAAAGACAGTGACCACAAGGAATGAGATGTTTGAAAGACATCATGCTGCCAGGTAATTTAACAATATTGTTTGCTTTGTCTTCTATTCATTTCCTTGACCATTTGTTCATATGAGTTTGTTTTAAGTAAATTAAATGAATACATATAAATACAATAGATGTACATAATGGATATGATAAAGAACACATGCCATGTACACATATACACACACACACACACACACACACACACACATACACACACCAATCATTCAGTCATTTACAGAACGTCCCTCAGGTACATTATAGAATATATTACAAACATGTATGCAAGCTTTTTAATAGTAAAAGGAAGATTAAAAAGCAGACAGTGGAGTATGAGAATTTAAAAGTTTGGTAAGAATGCTTGCTGCACATTGTGACTTGAGGTCAGAGCCACATACAAAGCTGGGTGTGGCCACACATGCTTTTAATCCCAGGGATAGAAACAGGGATCAGCATCAGAAGGCTTGCTGGGACTTGTTGTCCAGCCAGCCTAGCCAAAAACAGGTGAGCCAAGGGTTGAGTAAAAGACTTATCTGGAGGTAATAGGATAGAGAGAAATAGAGGAAGACACCTATAGTCTCTGCATGCGTGTGCCCAGGTACACACCACACACACCACATACATGTATTTCCTATGCCCACACCACAAAGAGTGGATTGATCTACACCATCAATAGCTTTCCATTGACCCATAATGAAAACTGCTGGCTGCGAATCCTCTGAGAGTTCCTCTGGCATTTCTGTCTTCAATGGCTTCAGCCCTGCGTGAAGATAGGAGTGAAGCTCACCGAGTGCATTTCAGAGTACCTCACCCAAACCCAGGAAGTCTCATATCACACTAGCAATGGTCTTCAGCTTTAGTGGCCAGCAGCAAATAAAGTGCATCCGTGAGAAACAGATTTTGACCTCAGGGAGAAGGAAGACATGGGCTTACGTTTTCCCATCACAGAACTCTAAGGGTCCAGATGGTGGCCAATAGGCCAAGTGAAGTAAGAAAGCAAGCCTCCCTTCCTCGCCATCCATCTACATGCAATGACTTGGACCCACCAAGACAAGCACTAATTTACCTTGAGTCCCACTGACTATCATTGTGCTGAGGAATTAAACACCTCTATGAAGTTCAGTGTCTGGCAGGAAACTATTCAGAGCTGCATCATCCCCGTGCCTGCTAAAGCCGCTCTGCACAACAGGCGACTGTCTGAACACGGGCCTCAGATGTGCATTGTGACACGCACCCCAATCCTCCACTTTCAGGTCCTCTTCCAAAGTCCACTTTCCAAACAGTGTAAAGATAGGAAAAGCTAAATAGGGGCTAGCTTAAGGAAGGCAAGGGCTTGGTAAAATCATGTTTCTGGGGGCCTTGGACAGCTCAGGAAATCAGAGTGTGTGCTGCTAAGCCTGACAACCTGAGTTTGATCCCTGGCACCCACAAAGTGGCACCAATGTCCTCATATTGTCTTCTGACTTCCACAATGTACAACGGCGTTCATGCACCCACCTGTTCACATACTAGATAGATAGAAGATGGATGGATGGATGGATGGATGGATGGATGGATGGATGGATGGATGGATGGATGGAAGGATAGACAGATATATAGATAGATTTCTAATGGTTGTGTAAACTTATGTTGTTTTCAGGGCAGAAATGGAAATGTATTCTCTTTATCAGCAACGTAGAATGGAAAGAATTAATCCCAAAGGACTCTCTGGCCTGGGAATACCACTCTTCTATGGGTCAAGTTGCCTGGGTGGCCCCGCAGGCTTCCAGGGCAGGAGCACACTGCCGGCCAGTGATGTGCATTTGCACAGGAGCACCTTCAGACAGCTTCAGGGAAACCCTATTCTGCTAGCAACTAGACCACACTTTACAGAGTGCTGGGGCCAGAAATACCGAGTCAGGAGAGGTGCAGTTTACCAGAAGCTCCCAGAGAGTGACACTGAGAGTTTCAAAAGCCAAGCAGAAGAAAAAAGCTCAGGCCAGATGTCTGCAGTTCCCTACGAAGAGGAAGAGTATATCAAAGATCCAGAAATTGAGGTAGACAACCAGCAGAAGTTAAGAGTCACTGATGGAAAGCCAACTACAGTCCTCGCCAACCCCCACGGAGAGCTCCAGCCACACCAGGGAAAACCCTCTTCCCTGGAGACAAAGCCATGGGATGATGGGAAGGGAAAGCCCTCTGAACAGGACTATGAAAGTTGTGATGAAAAGAATGGGGTTTGCCTGCCCGTCTCCATCCCACCTCTGCCAGGTAGGTGTCTGGAATCAAGGGCGGGTCCTCAGTAGCTCCTGGGTGGCAGCTTCTTCCCCTGTGGAAGGAAGTGATAACCATGCTTGTTCTGGTCTCCATTCTCACTTTCAGGCCCTGTCTACCTTTTCATCTCTATCCTTTAAAACATACTTACACATTCTTATTATATGTGTATGGGTATTTTTCCAGCACGCGTGTATGGTCATCGGGTGTGTACTGTGCATCCAGAGACCAGAAAAGAGCAGTGGATCATCTGAGTTACAGGTGGTTGTGAGCTGCCACGTGGGGGATGGGACCCAAACCCAGGTCCTCTGGAAGATGCAGCCAGTGCTCTTGACTGCTGGACCGTTTCTCCTGTCCTCTCCAGCCACCTCTATTTTCTTAATCCTGTTTTAAGTGACTTCTTAAGTCGCTTTATTATATTATGTTTCATAAGTCATATTAGAAATACTAGTCTCTTGATACTGCTGTATAAAAAACCACTCAACACAGATTGAGAGAGTAAGTATAAGAACGTATGAAGATTCTTAATTAAAATCTTAATTAATTCATTGTGATTTCTTTAGCACAGAAACTTTTATTTTAAAGTATAAAGTCTATCTCCCTTGTTTCCAAATGTAGAAAAACCAACAAACGCACAAACTTTCAGTTACATAAGTATCATTGTACTTCTGAGAAAATCCCATATTGGATAGCCCCTTGGAACTTGTTTAGAAAAAAATTAGAACACAGACATGTGATGTGTCCATGACTGTTGTGGTTTTCGTTCTGATGCTGTGATAGAACAGCACGACTAAAGCAACGTAAGAGAAGAATCTATCCAGGTTGCAGTTCCAGAGGAGTTCAAGGCAGGAACTTGAAGACATGCCTGCTTGCTATGCCACTCGGCAATACCTCCAAGGAGCGAATTCGCTTCACATCTGGCAGGAAGGTTTATAATAACTAGCTTTCTTATATGGTACAAGATCACCTACCTAGGAGATGGTAACGCCCACAATGGGCTAGGCCCTCCCACATCAATTGACTATCAAGAGAATTCCTCTGACAGACCTGCCAACACACAAATGTGATTTAGGCAATGCTCTGATTGAGTTTCCCTTCTTAGATAATCCTAGCTTGTGTCAACTTGACAGTTAAACTAGGGCACTGAAGTAGCCACCGTACCAACTGCTTCAACATGAGGTTCTTGGCTCACACTCAGATCATGATGGTCTCAGGAGACCACATAACATGGTATTGTAGCATTAATATGGAAAATGAAGTTGACAGAGCCTTCCTGTCAGCACCTCAGAGATCCTAGGGCAAATATGGAACTTCTCTGTTCACATATAGCTACATGACTGAAGAGATTTTAAGAAAGGGGAAATGAGCCACCCATCAGTGAGTCTGAATATCTTCAGGGAGTTCAAAAATTAGCCTATATAAATGGCACATCCTGAGGTGACAGACGTTAGTGGGTTCACATAGCTAAACGCAAACCTACCTTCTAAGCTTCTCCTTCCAAATGGAAATTTTAAACCACATGATAATTTTCTTTTCATGTTTAAGGAACACAGAAGCCGGTTGCACTTAGGGAAAACTGTTCTTTGTCTGATATTCAGAAGTGGACTGTGGAGGATGTGTATAACTTCATCAGAAGCCTACCAGGCTGCTCAGACTATGCCCAGGTAACTTTATATGTTTGCAAAATTATGAAAGTTTGCAACTATTTAATGCATAATGAACTTTTTGCCCCCTGGAAAGGATTCCATTTTGTCTCTCACTGGAGAGGTGTCTATGATTGGTGGATACAGGTGTCAGAGAAGGCTGGAGAAGCTGTTATTTAGTTTTATTTTCTGTCCTGCCTAGACTTATCAGAAAGGTGACTCAGAGGCTAAATATCCAGAAAGAATGAGAAATACTTACTACAGTACTTAAATAAAAGAAATTTGTACTTTGTCCTGAAAGACAACAAAAGAGGCTTAGACACAGCTCAGTCAGTAGATTGTCTTGCAAGCAAGAGGATTTGAATTAAATTCCCAGAAGTCACACTCACACAGAGAGCTGGGGATACTGGGGGAAAATGGCTGCTCAGTATATAAAAAGCTTACTGTGAAAATATAAAGGCCTGAGTGATGATCTCCAGAACATATAAAGCCAGACACATCTATAATCTAGTGTGCTAAGAAGAGACAGGAGACCCCCCACAATGTCTTGAGCCAGCTACCCTGTATGCATCATTAAACTAGAAGGCCCTGTCTCAAGTAAGGTAGAAGTTGAGGACACACCCCTGAGGTTGTCCTCTGACCTCTATACATACACTGCATGGTGTACATATCACATTCACACACATGAATATGTATGCACACACACACACACACACACACACCAAAGCTAGGCATTCTGGTGCCTACTTCCAGTCTCAGCATTGGAA
Organism: Mastomys natalensis; assembly: GCA_021653895.1. Taxonomy (NCBI): domain Eukaryota; kingdom Metazoa; phylum Chordata; class Mammalia; order Rodentia; family Muridae; genus Mastomys; species Mastomys natalensis. Next base: position 318,096 of record JAJTUV010001056.1, read on the forward strand.
CCAATAAATCCTTAGGGCTTGCTGGTCAGCCAGACTTTGGCAAGTTATAGGCAAGTCAGAGACCCTGTCTCAAAAATGCACTGTGGATGGTATCTGAGGAACTGCATTTAAGGTTATCTTCAGGCTTTTGTGCGTGAACACACACACACAAGCACAAACACACACACACACACACACACACACACACCACGAGCACAAACACAGAAACAAGGAACCAGGAACAATGGCCTACAGCTGCAATCTCAGCGCCTGAGAGGCTGGGGCAAGAAGATTAGGAATTTGTGGGCATCCCCAGCTATATAGTGAGGCCTTGCCTCAACAAACAAACAAAAAAGAAACAGCTTCTCTGGCAACAGTATCACACGTGTCTTATGCTTTGCATTAGTTAGCCCTGTGTGGATAGACAGAAGTCATAGAAACATCAACACATCAGACTTTGTTGGCCCGTTGTCTGTCACCAACAGGGTATCAGTAGCTCAAGAAATTCTACCATTTATTTCTAGAAGTTTCTCATTTGCATATGGGGGGGGCACATTTTGAAGTCTTCTCCCTTTGGGCTATGGTAGATGGCATCAATTGCAAGGCCCAGCCTCCCTGCTAAGCACTCACTGCTACTCTCTGAGAAATAACTGTGCAGAAATGAGGAGATGCCGGTCCTTCTGGGTACACAGCCCAGAAGGACCGGTTCACACACTGGTCTAACAGAGACCTTTGCCAAAAATGTCTCCTTGGCTTCTATTCACAACCCCATACTTTGAATGGTTTTTTTTTTCAACTTCCTGAGACTGGTCAGCTTTACACCCCACTGTCTCTCCTCTTTCTCAGTCTCATGCCAATGAAGTCTTAAAAACCTATCTAGTATCAACTGTGATAGCATATACCTGGAATCTCTACACAAGGAAGCTGAGATAGAAGGATTGTGAGTTCAAGGCTAGACTCGCTACATAAACAAAGAACAAAACCTTGAGCAAACCAGCCACACACAGATATAATTGTTTAAATCATACATATGTTGTCAGTGCTGTGCTACTTCCTGCTGTGTTGTAATTTGTTCTTGTTATGTTCTCTATGAAAGAAACTTAATCAAAAAGCAAAAGTAATAAAAGACATAAAGAGCTTCGGTGAGAAGGTTAGTGAGAAGCTGTTTAGCAATGGCACAAAATCATCACACTCCACTTGATCAGTGGGGCTGTGAAGGGAAAGAAAAGAGAGAAAAAGTTTGGAGGTGTAATATCATTCCCATTAGCATTTTGCAATGGTAGTAACCCACTTAAATGTTAATGGAACAACAATGAGGCAAGGTTGGAGACTAAAGAAGGGTTCCCACTGTGAACCCCTACCATGGGAAGGATGAGGAGCCACAGCAAACATGCAGCGATCAAGCCCTCTTCTATTAATCAGGGCAGTGGGACGAAGTGTCCGATTTTAGGCTCATTGTCCAGACTTACAGGGGACTGTGCCTACTGTAAAGAAGATTTGAAGAGAATGCTCAGAAGTGAGCACAGAAGGCAAGTTGCAGTTGGATGTTATGAGGTTATACCACCACAGATCAGCACATTTCTTCATATCTACTTTCTTGCCTGTCTGAAAACTCTAGCCATCAGCAGCCTTCCTAGCCTAGAAGAAAGGCGTTATGGCACTGAGTAGCATCAGAGCAGTCCCTGCTGGGAAGGCCCAGTGGACACCTCTTACCTATGCTTTCCTGGCCCTTTTCACTATACACTTAACCCAGAAGACAGAAGGCATTGCATCTGCCCAAGTGATGGATGTTGTCTGGGCTGGCCTTGCCCACCATCCCTTTACTCCAGGATTTTCCCACTTACTGATTTACACAGCATGTATGTTCACCATGCCCCTCAGGGCTGCAGAGTCAATAAGACCTGCTGCCCTGGGATAATTACTCCAGATTGAGGGAGTCCAATAAACAGAACTACTATGGAGCATTTTAAATATATCATTAAGGGAAATGTCGCACTGGAGCCCAGAAAGAAAGGTTCATATAGCTCTGTGTTACCTTTGAGTGGTCTTTTATAAGCAAATAGTCCAACATAAACCATCTGCATATAAAATGAAGACTTCACTACAAGACTCAGAAGCCAGGCTAAATAAAGACTTTTGTGCTTCTTTAGGTCTTTAAGGACCATGCAATTGATGGAGAAACACTGCCCCTTCTCACAGAACAGCATCTTCGAGGCACCATGGGACTCAAGCTGGGGCCAGCATTAAAAATTCAGTCTCAGGTATGGTGACTTCACATAATTAGTATATAGCAATGATGAAAAGGTTACGTTATGGTTTTGTAATATTAATATATAGAATACTTATTTGGTCTGCTTTTAGCCTTCTCCCTCTGTAATTGGGGCCGTGTTGGAAGAGAAGACACCTAAGAGCACTTGCCGAGGGTGATGTACAGTTCCCCATGTGGCAGGGACTGCTGTGTGCTGGTGAATGATTAGCAGTTCTATCTCTTTATAAAAGGAAACAGATACTGCTTTGTGACATTCACGGTGTCAATGACTCCCACTGTTACTGACAAGTTCCTAAATGTCACTGGATACAGAATTGGGAGGAGACACATATCAACGCCTCATTTCTGGGATGTAAACCATATATAACAGGCACATTATACCTCTGGTATAGATATCGCTACTAACATAGATAGCAATAAACAATAATGATAAATAATTTAGGTTTAAAGCAAGAATCAGTGAGCTCTAATATGTATTACTTCCATTTGCAATATGACTTACTTAATTTTAGGTTTGTTTACATTTTAATGATGGCTTGTTTTAGCAACTAGTTTGTAAACTTCCTAAAAAGGAAAAAAAAGAGGCAATAATTGGCTTTTGAGAGCTGGCAAGGCCAACTCTAGTACCGTCAACTGTTTCTGGATGGCTTCATTACCAGATTACAGCCTCTGCTTCTTCTCCCTGCTTCTCTTTCCAAACCAGAGTTACTCACAAAACAGTGACAGCAAAAAATGTATATCAGGACTAGAACTCCAGAATATCCTTTCATGGCCAAAGAGATGGCTCAGTCAGTAAAATGTTGCCACAAAAGCCTAAGAAACTACATTCAGATCCTCAGCAATCATGAGAAAACAAAAACCTTGGACCTGGTGATGGTAGCGATAGTCCCAGCACTGCGAAGGCAGAGGGTCCCTGCAACTCACTGGCTGCCTGTTCTCACCAAATCAGAGCAGCTTCAGTGAGAGGCTTTTACTTAAAAACTGACAAACAAGCAAATAGTGAAAAGCAATGGAGAAGACATATTGTGTGTGTGTGTGTGTGTGGTGTGTGTGTGTGTACCTCTGGCCTCCACATGTTCCCCATCACGCATTTAAACATGTATGTGCAAACACACAACATTAAAAAAAAAGAATGCCCTATCATTATCATTTATAATTATCTAAAAATTTTAGGATATGGAAATCCGTTAATCTTAATTTTATTAAGTGAATAGGTGTTATTTCTGCATGTATGTCTATGTACCATGTGTGTGTGTCTGGTGAGTTACAGACACTTGTGAGTTGTTTGTGTGGGTGCTGGGAATTGGATTCAGGTTTTCTAGAAGAACAATAAGTACTCTAAACCACTGAGCCATCTCTTCAGCCAGGAAATTATTCAGCACATCACGATAGCACCTACCTGTAATCCCAGAATTTAGGATACTGAGACAAAAAGACTTTGAGTTCAAGGTCAGCCTCAAAATAGAAAAGAAAGAGGATGCTTCTACTGCAAACACCTCAACACTTTAATGTCTTCACCAGAGTTCTCTTGCAGAATTTTTTTAAAAACATTTTGTTTTAGAATAATTTTAGAAGTAGTAGCATTGCAAAAATACTACAGAAAGTTTACCCTGTGCTTCCCAGTGTTAACATAACAGCTTATATAACAGGATACATTGTCAAAACTAAGCACTAACATTGATACAATATGGAACTCTTCTTTAGGGGTTCTTTTTTTTTTTAGTGAGGATACTATGTCTCTTGGCATACTTACAAAGACAATTCCTGGGTTGGTTCTTTTTGACTTTGATTTGCTGTTGCTTGTTTCTGGGTTCCCATGGGAGTTTTTCCTCCCTGGAAGCCAGTGGGGCGGTTAGATTCCAAGTGCCATCTGCCAGCAAGACCAACTGGCTTGGGAAGGCCCAGTTAGTGGTAGCTGTCAATCAAAGAAGACAGGCATGAAGTCTTTGTCACTGGGAACCGAAGTAACAGAATTGGAAGGCTCCAGTTAACACTTGGGAGTTCAGAGGGCAAATAAACAAGAGACTGCCATTGAAAAAGATAATAAGGTTTGGGTATCAGAGATGGAAACAGAGGGCAATCCCCACAATAGTGGATATGACCAAGAGGAAAGAACCACCCCCATGCCAGGACAGAAACCTAGAGGATGGATCTGAGTAAGGCATGCAAAAAAAGAGTAGGATTTGGATAGATAGATAGATAGATAGATAGATAGATAGATAGATAGATAGAGCGCAACATGTGGCTTTGAATTTTGAATCTTGCAGATGTGGCTTGGTTTCCATCCAGGGCCAAGATTATTGAGGCAAAGGTAAGGGAACCCCAGAGGAGAAGCCCAATGGTTAATGTCAAGGTACCAATGCCTAGAGCAGCCTCACTGTGGTTCACTACTGACCAGACATATGCTAGAGTTGTTTGAAGAATTTGTAGAAATCTGGTTGTCTTTTGGTGGTGGTGTCTCAGAATAGAAAGGTGAGAGAGAATGGAATTGGCACAGGAGCAGATGAACCACAGTAGGACAGGGGAGAAGTGGAAATGTAGAGCCAGCAGACACCCAATTTTACAGTTGCAAACATCACATGACTCTGAAAGACAGACAAGGCCGACTATACGACCTCCTACATCTATATGGATGTTCCATGTCTGAAATTACCTCAGCCTCCCAGCCCCCCTGTGGTAAATGCAGGGTTATCAAAAGAATTCACAGACTTAATCACTATAATTATTTTGTCTTCAAAGGTATCTCAGCATGTGGGAAATATGTTCTGTAAAAAACTTCCTTCACTTCCCACCCATGCACGGCAAGCATTCGAACAGTCAGCAGAAACAGCTCCTCTTCCGGATGTTAGTTCCTGGAGTGATGGTTTGAGCATTCCTGGTTCCCAGGATATAATGAGTCCTAAAAGAACTGAGCAAGATGTTATGAGAAATTAAAAATACTCAAAGACACAGAAGTCCATCTCAGTTTTCTAGAGTTCCAGATGCCACCAGCACAGTGAGACCTCCCTGGGACCAGGTGGTGGACAAAGAGAGCAAGATCATGCTCACAGTTTTCTTGGAAGGGGACCTCACCCAACAGGCTCCCTGCCAAGCTGAAGCAAACCAAGCACCAAGGTTCTGAAGAATTGCCCTTAGGAGAAAATACTAATGGGGAAGGGGATTTACAAACATCTTTCAAGGTACAATCTGATGATTCTGTGAGGAAAATTCTGAAGAAATTGAGAGCAGAAGCTGAAAAGGAACTCCTTCTCCTCACTCCTTCCATCTCCCAACCCCGATGGAGCTGCAGATGCTGATGGGAGGAGGCGGGGCAAAGCTGAGCATAGACTGGACCTTATCTCATGGCCGGAGCTTCTTGCCTGGAGTGGGCCCTACAAGGGTGAAGTTAGGATTTACCAGAGGGGAGGGGGAAAAGCTATCTGTGCATAACAGGTTGGAACTTGAGAGAGGGAGGTGATGATTAAGGTGGTTGGGTAGGCTCCATGTGGAGTCCCGGTCTTCCAACTCAATATTTGACAGAATGACTTTAAAGGGACACACACACACACACACACACACAAGAGAGAGAGAGAGAGAGAGGAGAGAGAGAGAGAGAGAGAGAGAGAGAGAGAGGGGAGAGAGAGAGGGGAGAGAGAGAGAGAGAGAAAAGAGAGAGAAATGGCAACAGTTTGATCAGAGAGGACACTGGCTAGGAAGCATAGGAAGAAGTCTTATTTTTAATGTTCTGAATTATAAACCATGAGAATGTGCACATGACATTCTCCGTTCATGTAAACAAACCCTAGCAGGAAGCCTTTAAGATAGCCCCCAGTCCCATTTCGAGTGTGTTTGCCCTTGTATAGCCCTCCCCTTAGAGCATGCTGGACCAAAGAAACACACCTTCCTAATGAAGCACACCTTTAAAGACTGACAGGGATCACTCCTGTGGCTTCTGTCCCATTTCTATGTCAGCTTCCCTCTCTGAGCAGCCCTGGGTAGAGAGCCCCACATGACTAACATTGACAGTGGACACCAGGGAGCTGCCAACAGCCATCTGCCTTTCAGATGTGTGAAAGTGCCATACATAAATCTTGGTCCACAACCTGATGCCAGCTCACAAGACCTTGGTCCAGGCTCACTGCCAAGCCTCTCTAGGTCCCTGACCACAGAACTGTTGTCGAAAACTTGTTTTTCAGTCACTGCATTTCAGGGTCATTTCACAGCCATGAAGAACTGAAACACATAGATTTAACTTACTGACACAGAGAGCGCAGTACTGAGTCCACTCTTGGTCTGGAAGGTGGACGTCCAAGCCTTTCCCCCAGAGTTCTGTTTTGCTAATTTTGGGTTTTTTTTTTTCCTTCCATGACAAGTGTTTTGTCTTATATAGAACTTACTTATGTCATTTATGTGTTTATGCAGGCATTAGTGTGGGTTTAGACTTTGAAGCTGGAAAGAGCAAACAGAGATACGGAAGAATTCAGTTGAGGACCATGGCCATGTGTGGTGTGATTGGAAAGGAGGATCCAGGGAATGGGAGGGCACTGGAGGGGCTCAGGGACGGGCCAGGGGTGGAGGAGAATCAGCAAAACAGTCTTTGCTTGAAAATCTCATCATCAAACCTAATACTTCATGTGTTAACTTTTAAATTCATTTTTAAAAGCCAGTCAGACCATCAAATGTGCTTGCAAATTTCTAGCTTATACTCTTTATCACTTTGCTGAGAGTCAGTCAGCATGCAGAAAATCTCCACAACTTTCACATTTTTATTAATTTTTCTTAAGATGGCAATAAGCTGGTGGATAGCATGTGTTGGGGTTTCCATTAAAAGTAACTTGCAGAATACCTCAGTCTCTTCTCTCTTTTTGACTCGTCTAATCTTCAGTGTATAAATCTGGACAGATGACCTACTGCTCCAGGTTTCAGAAGTTCTACGAGATGCCCACTGTGGGTTAGCAGATGCTGTGGGGACAGGTGAAACCTGACGTTTACCCGATATTCTCGTCTGGTAAAGGGATCACCCCTACCAACCCACATCATAATCTGCTGCTGCTGGTAATGCATCTGGTGAGCCGCGACTGACTGATTTGAGCAGATGTGTCAGTGCTGCTCAAAGGGAGAGCTTGGTATGCCAGCCGTAGACTATCACCACAGAAAGCACTGTGCTTAATTTTAGATCAGACATTTAAAAAAGGAATCAGAAGATGGTAACGGAAGTCCTCCTGGCTCTAAGGACTCTTTACCAAAAGAAGAGCTTAAAATAATTTGCCACAAAACTCTCTGCTCTCCAGTTAGGGACTATTTGGTATTTTCTATTTCTTAAGAATAGATTCGTGTATTTTGTTTTATTCGTGTTTGGTCTGGATGTACATATGCGTGCATGTGCATACCTGATGTCCACAGAGGTCAGAAGAGGGCATCAGATCCCCTGGAACTGGAGTTATGGATGGTTGTCAGCTGCTATTCTGGCAACTGATTTCTTGTCCTCTACAAAAACAACAAGTACTTCTAATTCCATGAGCCACCTCTGCAGCCCCTAGTGGGATCTAGTTAACAAAAGGGATACTTCAGTGACCAATGATTTTGCAGGGTGAAGATTCACTTACATTATTGTCTTAATTGCTGGTCTATTGCTGCAAGGAGGCAACATGACGAAGGCAACTCTTATAAAAGAAAACATTTAGTTGGGGGCAGCATTACAATTTCAGAGGTTTAGTATGTGATCATCATAGCAGAAAGCATGGCAGCAGGCATCGCAGACCTGGCGCTGGAGAAGTGGTTGAGAGTTCTACAACTGGATCCACAAGCAGCAGGAGAAGAGACAAGAGGCCTGGTTTAAGCTTTTGAAACCTCAAAGTCCATCCCTAGTTGTAGGAGGAGCTAAAGTGGGAGGAGTAAGGAAAGGAAGAGAAAAGGAAGAGGAGGAGCTCAGGAGAGAAGAGATATAAGGGATGAAGAGCCATGCAGGTATGGAGAGCAGTCCCAGGTAACAACTTATATTTAGGTTAGCTAATTGGGAAACAACTCGAATTGTATGGGCATATTGTTATTGAGCATTACCAAACATATAAAGCCTTTGATTAATCTTTAAGCATTAGAGTCTCATTTTCCTACCAGGCCCAGCATGGATGGCGGGATGGATCTGGGCAATGCCCAGCCTTGTGGACACAGCATGGAAGATTGGCAGAGCCTCTCCCACACTGGTGTCTTGTGGGTGGCAGGCTGGTGTTTCTGGCTGGCCATTTCTAGCTGCGGTGAGCATGTGGCCTCTGGCAGCGAAATATGGCGGCTGAGCTAGGCAGAGCCTCCCAGCTATAGACATGGTGGCCTTTTTAATAATTACCACTACACCTAGTGACACACTTCCTCTGACAAGGCCTTACCTCCTAACCTTCTTAAATAGTGTCACTCCCTGATGACTAAGCATTCAAGCACACTAGCCTATGGGACCATTCTTATTTAAACCACCACAATTATCGTTCAGAATGTTTTAATTTAAAATTGTATGACATTTCTATCTGTTGTGCTCCTCAAGGTGTGTGAGTGAAGGTCAAAGGGCAACTTGCAAGAATCAATTGTCTTCCTTTAACCATGTGATCTTGGAGATCAAACTCATATCAGTCAGGTGGCCAGTGTCTTTACCTGCTGAGCCATCCCACTAGTCCTAGGAAAAAGTTTTAACTCCTGAAATGCTCCATTAGCCTTGATCATACTTTACTCTGTATAAGCAAATAGTCAAAGATAAATCGCAACTGTAGAAAACCTCCTTTCACAAAAAGAATCATTTGAGAGACAGGATGTTATTACTTATAAAGTATTTTTGCTCAGAGGAGTCAAGTAAATCCTTCTAAATAAGATAGGGTCTTTCCATGTAGGCCAGGCTGGTTCCAAACTTTCAATACCTCTCCATCTGTTATGGTGTTCTCTTGAGTTCTGGGATTACAGATTTGTGCCATCATTCCCAGCTCTCCTTTTTCAATTGCTGTTTCATCACAAATGTAAGAAAGTTTTGTTTAAAGAGAGTTGTGGTCATTCACTGTACTTGTCCAGCTTCCTCTATAAGGCGAATCCCTCTTTATACAACTCAACACAAAGTCAAAGGACTTTGATGTGTCTGCTAGTAGCCAGGAGATGTCATTGTGCAACTGTGAGAAACTAATGACACCAGTAAAGGAGAAGACTCATGGGAACATTGTTGGGTCTCATTTTTTAATGTGCTTACAGGCTGTGCATACCCTTTTAAGAAATTACTTTCTAGTAATTCTCAAGTAGTTTTTATTTTGATAGTTTCATTTTTTTAAGTGACACATCAAACTGTCTCTAGCAATGTTAAATTTAATTGATGATTATTTTATTCCCAGCATTAAGAAGATACTATCATCAAACATAGCAAAGCAAAAGCTTCAAACATCTTTGCACTGCTTAAAGAAAAATCTTATTATTTAGTCTCAAATTAGCCCTTTGTCCTTAGTAGAAAAGCAGGAAGACAAACTACAATGTATATATATAGGCTTCTGTTTGCTTTCAAGGGAAACTATTCAAGGGAAATATTATTGATACTTTTTCCCAAAACAATTATCAAATTAAGTTAATTGGTCTGGGTATGCGGTATAATTTAATGATAGAGCACTTTGTAGCATCCTTAAGACCCTCAACTGTTAGTACTTAAAAATGCTTTACTAAAATTAAACACTCTGTAGTAACTACTTAAATGTGTCCTTTTTAACACCTACACAGTATCAAGTCTCTTTTCAACACTCTCAAAAAAGATAACTGGGAAACCATTAGTATTGCTGGCCTACAACTTCCACATCTCTGCTTCAGGCCAAGAATGAAAGAGGAACAAGTGAATCCTACCTTCAAAGAGCTTATGGTCCAGAAGATGCACAGCTTTTGTTGTATGTAGGAATTGTGTGTGTGTGTGTGTGTGTGTGTGTTGTGTGTGTGTGTGTTGTGTCTGTGTGTCTGTGTGTGTGTGTTGTGTGTATGTGTGTTTAGCTAAACCAAATTTAAGGAAAAAGTACAATAGGCTCAAATCCCTTCTTCATCTATTCTGTCAGTCAACTCTCAATTGTTTAATAGACAATAAAATGTATTTAGCAAACTCAGGCACCTTTCTGTGCTCCTTCTGAAATTGCTAGGCTTCTGCACAGTTTTTCCGTTCACAGTCTCAGTCCTATATAGAGAGATACCCTGTTTTCACTTCTGAAAAGGTGAGAAGTTACAGAAAAGGTGGCAAAGCAGTTGTTTTCAGAATCTAAAAACCCTACTTCTCAACTTAATTCCTTCCATCTCCCAACGAAAAGCTTGCCTGTGAAGCACAAAAGAGTGCTCACACCTACTCTCACCCTTGCCTGGAATCAATCAGTAGCTATCTGTGGGCACTCTGATCTGGAAGCCTGCCCTCATAGTCATCCTACTCCATTCTCACAGTCTGCCCCCCACTGGAGATTACACCTGTGACCCTGAGGTTGTCTACCAGGTTCTCATGGGTCTGGGTCAGAGAAAGAAGCCTTAAGTAAAGCAATCTGTGCACCAGATTTGCTGCAAGCAAAAGCTCCCTGGAAGCTTTTCTCTTCGGAATTAGTATCTCTAGCTCATATGTTCCCTGATCAAAAGCCTCCAAAGAAAGAGAACCGTGAAGGAAAGAGAGAACCAAGTAAAAGAAACACAAAAGAAACGGGACCCTTGCTGACTTCCACTCACTTTGACCACCTGTTGCAGAGCCTGGCAACTATGTTACCTACCTATCACCTAAGTAATAAGAAGTCCCTTAAACTGATTCCAACCACTAATGGGGAAAAAAGAACAGCTGCCACTGTTACCTATAGAGTTCATTCTGTTCTTGTCCCCTGCCCTGGCTCATGGTCAAAGGCAGGGGAGTTTTGATGGTATGCCAGTGGATAACTGCCAGCCTGTCATCCATTCCTGGTTTCTGGTGCCTCCTTTTATTCTTGCAGGTCCCTCATTTAGAGTACTGATTCTGTCTGTATTTCCCAAGCAAGCAGACTAAGAGCTTTCCCTAGTGAGAATCTTAGAAGTCTTGATTATCTTATTCTGTAGAGGGATGTCTATTGCAATTTAGTCTGTTGCTATGTATTCAAATTCAGTATCCCAAGATCTGCTTGCCCAGGATGAACAGTTAGTATACAGATTCTCATGTACACCAACATTTGCTGTGTAAACTTTGCCCCCTCCCCATTATCCCTGATTGGTTAACAAAAGTTGCTGATGGCCTGGCAAGTGAAAGGTAGGCAGGACAATGGTTACCGGGCTTGGGGTATCAGGTAGGGAGCATGAGAGACAGCAAGAGAGAAGGAGAAGGAGGAAGAAGGAAATAGCCATGAGATAGGTGGATCGTGAATGCATGGTCATGAGGGATGGCCTGATGGAGTAGTTGCAGCCCAGGTAGAACATAGCAAGTGATATCTCAGAGATCACCACAGGGAAGTAGACATAACAGCATAGAGGGTTGACATCTCCTGGCTCTGGTGCTTTTAGGTTTATTATAAATCTAAAGGTTTCTTTGTTTTTTATCTGAGAACAATATGGTCTGAAGGGAGGTAGAAACCCCTAATAGACACTTAAAAGCAACAAGGGAGTGAAGAAAATGTCTGGAATAGTAAGTACCACAACAGATGTCTGTCCCCTTCCTCATGGCCACTTAATAGTAGAATGGTTTCATTGAAACTCCACGTTCTAGATTCAGAGTATGTCCCTTTGTAATGTTCTGTAAGAGTAGGATACCCATTCTTTCCTTAGATGGTTCAGTTTTTGGATTCATGTTAGTTCTACAATTACAGTGGTAGTCATAATTATGAAGAAGTTTAATGACACGTGTAGTGTATTTGGCATAATTCTAACACCTCTTGGGATGTTTTAATGATACATAGGGAGCTTATGAATTTCAAGAATGCTGCTCTGCTGAGTGTTGATGCGGTAGATACTGCAGATAAAATTACTCATGGCCTGAGGTCAGTATTTCTATTTTGGTCAAGCTTCAAAAATGGCATATATAGCTTGATCATACTAGCCCTTTTTGTCCTAGGAATACTTTTATTCCTGCCCATTGTGTTAAAGCTTTTCTTCAACAACATCAACATGTTGGTAGCCAAGTACATGGCTTAAACATGAAAATGGACCCCCAAACAGAGTTATTAAATTAACAGGCTGGCAAGCCAAGGGTGGGTAAGATTCTGCACAGAGCCTTACTAACCTAAGACAGAAGTGCATTGCTTTTGATAATGCATATTCCATGATGGGTAAGGAAGGCATTCTTGTCAGAACAACCTAAGACAGGTTCAGTCTTGTTAATGAAGTAAAAATGCGGGAGAGGTGGAGAGCCTTTTGGACTGCTTGGCAATAATCTGACATGGACCAAGGACAAGGTAATGGGCTGCTTGGCAGGAATATGACATTGGCCAAGGAAAAGGAAGTAGGCTTCAGGCAGGAATCTGACATTACGCTAGAACAAAGAAGTAATTTCAGGTAAGAATCTAAATCTTAGCCTAGAACAAAGAAGTAATCTGAGGCAGGAACCTAAATATTAGGCTAGAACAAAAGTAATTTCAGGTAGGAATCTAAATCTTAGGCTAGAACAAAGAAGTAATCTGAGGCAGGAACCTAAATATTAGGCTAGAACAAAAGTAATTTCAAGTAGGAATCTAAATCTTAGGCTAGAACAAAGAAGTAATCTGAGGCAGGAACCTAAATATTAGGCTAGAACAAAAGTAATTTCAGACAGGAATCTAAATTTTAGGCTAGAACAAGGAAGTAGGCTTCAGACATGAAAATGACCCTGGGCTAGGACAGGGAAGTAGGCTCAGATACTCTGGTCATCCTGATAAGCCCTTAGAAACAGTGATCACGGGAGAGTTCATGTAATTGGGTTTAATGCCTTGCTTGTTCTTTGATTATTTGTGTTTATTGTCTTGCTTGTTCCTTGACTATTTGCATCTATTATATTGCTAGACCCTCAACCTAGGACTGGCCTTAATACATGTATGTAATCAAAATGGTATAAAAGCATAAAGGAGGAGGGGGGAATGCGATGGGGGTTCTAGGGAGGGGAAATGGGGAAAGGGGATGACATCTGTATTGTAAATAAATAAAATATCCAATAAAAAAAAGAAATAACCCAATTAAACTATTCATTTGGTAAAATTCTTAGGATGTGGCCAGGGGTAGAACATTTGCCTAGACTTTGTGAAGTCTTGGATTTCGTCTCCCATACTGAAAAAAATAAAAAGATACCACAAAAGGAAGTAATCCAATGGTATTTGGTATGACACTCAAGATGGCTCCTTACCCTTAAATTCTGAACTTCCTTCTAGTAATTTGAAATTGGGTTATTTCTTATGAGATATTAGTTACTAGCACCTTAGATTACAAATTAGATTTTATTTTTTTAATTAGGATAAAGAAAATATGAATTTTCTAAAAAACTGACAAACATTGGCACATGAAAGAGAACTGAGTCTCAGTAGATGCCTTGAGATGTGGTAACTAACTTTAAGAAGACTGTTCTTTTGAGGCGTCACCTCTCAACCTTTTGGTTGTTACTCATTGAGAGCAGCAACTGACTTCTAAATTCTTTGTACTTTGCCAAATTATCTTTTAAAAACAGAAAAATATTCAATAATTGGGACTGAACAGTTGAACAGGGTAGGGTGCTCACTGTATGTCATAAAGATCATTAAAGTAATTTCTTTATATACTTTATCTAGTATCCCACACTCCTTTATAAAACAATGTGGTGGATCTAGAGTAGAGGAGTGTTGTCCATGACTCCTCCAGGTCCTCTGTCCATCATGCTGACTGCCCAAGCTGATTTCACTAGACTTCATCAAACAGCCTCTCTTTCCCCGTATTCCAGTCAGGCTCAGCTGTGGGAACCAACACAAGATGAAGGAAGCATTAATTCCTTAGTCCCATTCTTCACCCTTCATGGAGCTCACAGCTCCAGCCAAGGAGTTGTGTCCCATACCAACAGCCACATCTCCCCCCAAGTCCTGGATCCTGATAAGCCAGCTCTTCTCTGTATCCTTTCAGACCTAGGTCTGAGAAAGTTCCCAACCACAGCTACATCTTGATGTTTCCCTTGACCTTCCCAATACCTGGAAAAGTGTGTACCATTTGTATACTGCTGGAACGCTACCTCCAATTGCAGTTAGAAAGACTTAGTAATAAGTAGTTTATTGAAATGTGTAACAGAAAGATGTAGACATCTGCCTCAGGTGACCTCCACAAGGCTGTTAGAATGGAAGGAGACTTTATCAGTTAACTGTCACTTTAATGATAGCATCACTGAGCCCCCTATTTCAGCATAGTCTGGTGTGACCACAAGAAGCCAACAGCCCTGAGACTGGGTGCTAAGTGCTTGTTTCTTGTCCAAGAAGTCACAGATCTGACAATTCAGGGTAACTGAAGGTGGTGACAATCTCTCTCATGCACATCCTAGTCATTACCCAACTAGGGCTTCGTGAAGAAACAGCTTTAGACCAGAGGCCACCAAAGACATGTCAGTCTCAGTCACAAGGATACCTAAGCAGATACTATGGTAAAATATTTGAGTGTGAATGGTTGATTGGTTGATAATGGATTTTTATTTCTCACATCTGGAAGGCATGGAAGCCTGGGACAGAGACTCTCATGACTTTAGGTCTCGTAGGACTCTTTTTTTTTTTTTTTTTTTTTGCTTCCTTCACAAGAACAGTAAAAGGAGCTAAACTCTTCCCCATAAGATCTTGAGGCATAAAGTTCATCAGCCATGGCAGAGACCTCATGGCCAGGCTCTGCCAAGTTAACAATATTAACTATACCTCCATTTTTCTTTTAATGAAACAAAAGCCTATATAACACCTCTAGCCATTAATGTTCTGTGCTGCATTTATCTCCCTGCATTCTTGTATATATTTATATATGTATTTGTTTACCTATGAAGAATAGAGGCCGGTACATGAGTCTTGTGCTACTGTGACAAAGTCTGATCTGGTTTGCAAGCCTTAACCAGTGAACATCTTAAAGGGAAACCAGTCTGTGTTTTCCACGCCTACAAACACGTTCTGCTAAGTTGAGAAAATTAAAATAAGAAAATGCAAAAAAGAACAACAGAAAAAAATAATAAAATACTCCCCTGTGTCTATGGCTCTCCTTACTTCTAACCCAGTTGTCAGATGACAGCTGCAGTTCTCCCTAGAGTTCCCTGTCTCATCTTGTGGTTTTACAGAGTTGTATCACAGCTTTACATAGTAGCATGCCATTTCTGCAGCACTCCCCATGCTCTGGGTTATAAGCAGAGAGAAGATCTTTTTTGCTTGTGAGCAATGACTTTTGCAGAAGAACCTGGTAACTGAAGCAAAAGAAATTCTGACACCACAACAGATCTGAATGAGAAAATGCTGGCAGCTGAAGCATCTGGGTGGCAAGGGATATAAACAGATCACCAGTGCCCATTCAAGGGATGTGAACTGATCACCAGTGTAACTGGATATATCTAGAAAAGCCTCAGCATGGGCTGACTAATCGGCGGGCAGCTCTGCTTAGCCTGGCCGCCATGTTCTCCACTGGAAGTGGCCAGAAGCCAGATGTGCCACAACTAGTCCCACAAGATGCCAGCATGAGGGATGGCTCTGCCAATTCCCCACACTGTATCCACAAAGCTTGGCTGAACCCAGACAATATCTGCCATCCTAGCAGTACAGTAGAAATGAGATTATTAAAGCTTATTGATTATCTAAAGATTTACATATTTAGAAATGCTCAATCAACAAGATGCCCACACAATTAGAGTTGTTACCCAATATCTAACCTTTTGATAGAAGTTGCTACCCAGCTTTTGACCCATTCATGGTTCCCCATGGCTGATAGCCTCCTTCTCCTCCCCTTCTCTCTTTCTCTCCCAGCTCCACCTCCTCTTCTACTGCCTAATCACTGAGCTCCACTGTGAATACAATGTAGCAGAATAAGTATCCTGCTATACACCAGTGCCCACTGGAGGGATGTGAACTAGTGCTCACTTTCACTGCTGCCTACCAAGCTCTGAGATATTTGAAACCCTGTGCAGATGCTGTGAGGACATTTATAAATGAAAGTTTTCCACAATGTGAGTCCTCCACAGAAACCCATTACTGGACACCATGCAGAGAGACTTTGGAGGGAGCACCCAGTCCTAAATGGGGTGCCTTCATCAAACTCCTCCCTCAGGGCTCCAGGAGCTATTGGCAGAAGAGGAGAAGGCAGAAAAAAATGTAAGAGCCAGGGAAGACCATTGACTCCAAGGAAACAGTGTCTTCTAAAGCCAAGAATGACACACACATCAGTTCACAGAGACTGTGGAAGACATACAAGACCTGAACAGGTTCAAGTCACATGGGGTCCCAGAACTGAGAGGGGCCATAGACAGAAGCTCCCACCCCAACCACCAAGAAGCAACCTGTAATTGATACCTACTGTCAATAGGAAATCAGTTTTCTCCAACAGAGTCTCCCTGGGTATATTAACCCCAATCCAGGGGAAGGCCTTGGAGTAGCCGGACAACACGAAATGAACTCAGTAAACTTTTTATAGACTTTCTGTATCATTTTGCTTTGTGTTTTTTTCCCTATGGTGATAATTTTGATTTTTGTATTTCTTGGTTTTTTGTTGTTGTTGTTTGTTTTTGAAAGAGAGACAGAAAGAACATAAGTTGGGTTGATAGGGAGGCATTGAGAACCTGGAAGGAATTGGAGGAGGAAGAAATATAATAAACATTGTATGAAAAAGAGTTTTCAATTAAAAGTTAATTAAAAAAAAAAACAACCAAATAAAATAGCGCCTCCAGCATGGTATGACCAGGCTGATGCACCTCCTCAGCCCACCACCATTGACTGAGGGTAGAGTGAATGTACTAAAGGGGAACCAAAGGAGTCAAGATTGGCTGATCCTACTCCCAGGAAGCTGACCCACTTAATTACAAGCCCACCTTTGGAGCACCCACTATCCTAAATGGCCACTGTAGACTGGCTCATTTGTTCCCAGTAAGGGTGACATGCCCCATCTTACTCATTTCTCTAGCCTAGAACATTTTGACCCAATGCTAGGACCACAATGCCAGGTCTGGTAGGAAGTGTTGCCCTTCATTCCTGAGGATGAGACTAGGCTGCTGGCTTAGGAATGGCTTCTGCAATCACCATATAGATAGATGCTCAACCCCTGAGACCTGCAGTTTCCACAGTGGACACACCTTGGATGGCAAGGGTGTTCTCTGGCCTTCAGTAGCACTGACTGTTACACTGCACATAAAATTTCCACCTAAAAACATCAGGACATGTGGTCACGAGGCTCCAAAAATGCACGCACAGAAAAAAGCCTGTATCCCAACCCTGCTCTGAAGCATGCCACGCCTTCTGAACAAAAGTAGGCATGTGCTCTCTCTTCAGCTTTCTGCCCCTATGCTGAAATGCATGATATGGAGTACTTGCGGGGGTGTTATTTAGTTCTCAGATTTGGACATTCAAAGTCTACAGTAGAGCATGAGGGTCACAGGCTTGCCTCTAATGGGAATGCCAGTGTATCATGGGGAAAGTAGTATGCATTAGAGTAAACAGTAAGTCTCAAACTGTAGGGGAAGGAGGAGGGAAGGGGAGTGAGAGAGAGAGAGAGAGAGAGAGAGAGAGAGAGAGAGAGAGAGAGAGAATGCATGAGAGTGATACAGAGACATGGATCCCATGATCCCCTTGAAAAGCATGAACCTACTTTTCACTAGCTCCATCTCCTAAGGTCCACAGCATCTCCTAATGTTCCTGGGGAACAAGCTTTTAACATGTGGACCTGTGGAGGAAATTTAAACTCCAAACCACACATTCTTGATGATGATGATCATGAAGAGGAGGAGGAAAAAGAAGAAGAGGAAGAGGAAGAAGATTAACAGAGTATCACTAGTTAGCTTTGACTGGAACTTACTATGTACACCAGGTTGGCTTGAAAATGAGATAACTCCCTGCTTCTGCTTCCTGGATCCTGGGTTTGGGTGTGACCCACCACACCTGGCTGGCAGGTGAACTGAGAAATGATCCAGTGTGTGGAAGTGCCTGTGGTACAAGTGTAAGGATCTGAGTTCAAATCCCAAGAAACCACCACATAAAACTAGCTGCATAGTGTGCGCTTCTGTGATCCCAGCACTCCCACAGGAAGATGAGAAGCAGGGGCACCAACATTCCAGAAGCTTATGGGCTAGCTTACTCAGTGCATACACTGGAAAAGCAACGAGGACTCTCCATTTCAAATACAGAGGAAAGCATCACTCAAGATGACTGTTCTCTGACCTCCACAATTTGCCATGGTATATATGCTTCTGCATTCATACACAAAGGAGCGCGCGCGCGCCACCACACACACACACACACACACGCACGCGCGCGCACGCACATACCCACATACGCATTTGCAGTAAGAACATGATTTTTTTCTAACTTTATTTTTATATTTGTCTGTGTACAATGTGTATGTACATGTATGTGCATGTGCATTTGTATGTGCCATTCACACTCACTACGTTATGCAAAGAGTTATTAAAATATTAAGGAGTTTATTTGGGCACAGAACAATTCATAGACTGGGAAGCATCCAGAACCAGAAGAGGACTGCATCGGGTCAGGGAGGGAGCTTACGAGCAGAAGGTAGAGACATGGCAGTGAAAATATATTTAATTGGTTAGATGGAAAGGCCCAGATTGGAGTTAACTGTCAGTTTCTCACCTCTTGTTATGGTTGTACTGGGCATCAGTTTGATTATGTGAAAACTTAGCCTTCTGGAGCCACTCTAGCTTCCAGGGCCCTACTTTTTCAAAGGTTTTCATGGTATTGCCATTCACATCTCAGTAGCACTTCATTCTCCCTGCCCAGCTGTGTGTAAAAGGCCAGCGATGTTTTGTGGTTTTTTATTATTGTTATTATTATTTTTAGTTTTACCTATGTCCCTATTTCTGCAAAACTGCTAGAGTCTTCAGGGAGCTAAAATATCAGTCATGGTCATTATTTGCTTTTCTGGTAGTTGGATTGGGTCTCTGCAACCTCCAGGGCAGTCATCCTCACAGAGGAATACATCAAAATTGAAGCTGTCCCATGCCTGTGGCTCCCTCTGGGTACCCATGAAATGGGAACTGACCTAGCATCTTGTGCTGTGCTGGCAGAGTTGGCCCCGAAGTGTTGCTCTGGGGCTAGTCATCAAAACAGCTAATCTTTCACAGTGAGGAGGACTCGCCCTCCAGTGTGCATCCAAGTTATAGTAGCACAGAGCCCTACTGCAAGGTGGCTTGGAGCTAAACTACCAAAACATTCATACACAATTCTTTCAACTGAGGAGCATGAACTGCCAGAGATCTACGCTGAGGCAAAATGCTTCTTGCTTTCATATCCATTCCGATATGTTGTTCACAGCCCATATGAGTTCTGTGGCTTCTTAGAAAGATAAAATTTATTGCATCGATATATTGTGAAATCTATTGTATCAAGAGATTACAAAAGTGTGAAGTGATGCTTTCTATGTTCTCTCCATAAAAATCACACAAGCTCTTTTCCAGACCCCATCCAAAAAGGAGACAAAAATCACTCAGCATAGGTGTTACCAAAGGGGACAGTACAAGCTGGGTGAGGTGAGAAGCTCAGTACAAAGGTCACCATGTCAACTCTCATTCACAGACTGCTCCCAAGTGACCGTCTCTACAAGTCAATGTGAAGCTTAGTAATAAAACAAGTGAACAAATACACTTTTCCCTAAGGTAGTATCTCAAACTAATAAGTGTAAAAAGTGATAGAAAATCAGCATTTGACAAACCCCACAGTAATAATTTCTGACGATGATTAAAGATGCTATAATTAGTAAAAGAATGACGAAAAGCAGAATATTTCCATAGTTCCAGAGTATTCCCTCATAAGATGCTTAGTCATTTCAAGGAGAAGAACTGAACATTGTTAACTCCAGAGCACTGCCAATGCCACTAAGTGATCAGCTGGGTTGCTCCTGACAGGATACAGGAAGAAAGCCCAATATCACCTTTGCAATGTCCTTGCCAAAATGTATATCCTGAATTTGATTATAAGGAAATGTCAGAAAATCCAAACTGAGGAACATTCCAGAAAACAACCGCTGGAACCTCTCTAAAGAGCCAAAGCTGTGAAAGAGAAAGGTAAACTGAGGAAGCATCCCAGGGTGAAGAAGACCAAGGGGCCAGGATAATGGCATGCCACTGAGGAGCTGCGGGAAGGACCTCAGGAGGAGGGCCGACAAGTTTTCGGTGAGGCACGCAGGTTAGTTAATAATGCTTCAGTGAGGATAATTTGTGGTTTAGAAATGCTATAAGCTGTTTGAATCTATAGAAACCAGGTTTTCAAAGCTAAGGAGCATATGGGAATTCATCACACTATCTTTGCAACTTCCTAGCATTCTAAATAAGGCTGAAAGTATTTCAAGTGGGAAAATTGGAAATTATTAAAATTTAATTTTAAAAAATTGCAGCTGACCCAGATGTGGTGTGAAAACCTTTAATCCCACTACCGGAGAGACAGAGACAGATCTGGAAGCCAGCTTGATCACACAGAGAGTTGCAGGTCCGACGACTCTTCAAAGTGAGACCCTCGGGGGGGGGGGAGGGACAGAAAAGAAGGAAGGAGGGAAGGAAGGAAAGAGGGAGGGAGGAAAAAGAGTGCATCTGAACAACCCTCACTTACCACAGTATTGCTTATATAGAGTTTAAATGCATACTAATTAAGAGAAATACCTTTATCCTTTAAAAATATTGTAATTATTTTTTGAGATTATAATATGATTGTATCTTTTCTCCTTTCCTTTGCTCTCTCAAACCCTCCTGTATATCCCTTCTTGTCTCTTTCAAATTCATGGCTTCTCTTTTCATTAATTGTTGTTATATACTCATATGTTGCCAAGGACCAGCCTTGGCTATGTCTGGGTTCTAAGATAAGGGGTGTCTAGGAGTGGCAAAAAAATAAATGATTCAAGTCAATTTGTGAGTCCAGGCAGGAGGCCTATGTTATGCTCAAGATGGCTCCCTAGACAGCTCTTGGCTCTGTAGTCTGTTCAAGATAGCTTGTTTTCAGATTGCTCCCCCGTCTCTCTCCCACCCACCCCTCGTTCTGCTCTGCTCTGGACAGTTTTTTTCTTGCTAGTCTAAAAAACTCTCTGGTTGAGACACTTAGCTTTCTGCTCAAGACAGCTCTCTCTGATAGTAAAAATTCTAAAAGCTCTCTGGATAGCTCATGGGTTTTCTGACCAAAGCCAGAAAAGCTGCTATGAAAAATTCTTGGATTTCTGACCAAGTCAGAAATACTGTTAGAAAAAATTCTAGAAGTAAGTCTTGGGTTTTCAAATACTCTACCATACCGGGACCTAAATTTGCTCTGTCTCACTCTGTCCCAGGCTGACTTTGAACTCAGGAATCTGCCTGCATTTGAATTTGCTTGTTTTTGTATCTTTCGGACCAGCTGGCTCATTTAGATCTGTGAAGCTCCTTATACAATTCATATTGCATTCTTATATTCTTGCATAGTTGAGAAATTATATATTTCAAACTCGTGTTTTTAGAGCTCTTTTCCACAACCATAAGAGCTGTCCTAAAGGTCCCAACATTTACCATTTTGCTGAGACATTAGCCACACCTTTGCCTCCCAAACTCATGCTGTCTCTGATTATCGTGGAATCATTAATGTTAACAGGGAGGACATTCCTTGGAGAGATGTGAAAATCTGTTCATTATACAAACAAACCTTACGCCCACAGCAGCCATACACACTCATGGAGGCCCACGCCTGCTTCCAGGGGACACGAACCATGTCATTCTGTCTCTACCAACACCATACCAGACTCTCGATAATTTATATATATATATATATATACATATATATACCTAAATACACAGATACAAATTTCTCAGTCTGTATAAAGTTACTTGTATGTCTGTTTTCAGTGTTGACCATTTGGTGTTGGACAACCAGCTGGTGTGCTTCTCCCTGGGGAGCTCAACCAGTACTCCTTAGTTGCTTGTAGTTCTTTGTGTAGAGTTGAGGCATCCAGGGCTTTCCCTATCCACTTTTCCATGTCTATTGTTATTGTCCTTGCTCAGCTCATGTTTAGGCAGTCATGTTGGTGAAATTTTATGGGTATAAATGTCTGTCATTCCTAGGAAACACAGCCTTATATTAAATTTCTCCAGCTCCTACAGTCTTCCCCTCTTTCCTAATGATCCCTGAGACTTAGGTTCAGGAGTTGTATTATGTATCCACCCGGAGACTGGTCTCCATGACTCTGTATTTTGATTGATTGTGGTTTCTGCAATGGTCTCTATATGTTGCAGAGAGCTTCCTTGATAAAGTGTGAGGGCTGTACTTGTCTGTAGGTATAAGGACAAATTTATCATATAGTCAGGGATTTTGCTGGTTTAATAAAGTGATAGGTGTAGGTTCTCCTTCAAGATACATGGTTTCACTAGCCCTATGCAGTTGGCCTGCTTTCCAGTACCAGCCTTAATTTTCCTCCTTTTGAAAGAGTCTTAAGTCAAATTAGAAAGTTGTTGGTTACAGCCAAGATAAGCATGCAACTATAGCACCTTTAGGGTGAGTGTGGCATGCTGGGTTCAAGTGGGAAGTACTACGTTCGGGCTGCTCAGGGAGGAGGGCAGGACAGGGGAAGTTTGACTGTGCTCACTCCATGCCTGCACAGGGCAGGCATTGGGCTATGGGAAGCCACCGGACCCTGCTCCGGGGGTGAGGGAGCACAGTCTGAGGTCCCTGGGGACTGCCAGAGTTGGCTCGGGGGTCCCTGGGCCTGTAAAGAGGCCTGGGATCGTCTGGTTCTCAGGCTTTTGGGCACCCATCGCCGCTGGGAGCTGCAAAAGAGCCAAGAACAAAGCAGAGTCGGGGCACAGGTTGGATTGGCCTGCAGCTGAAGGGGAGAGGGGGAGAGAGGCTCCAGCTGTGTCCCTAGGGGATGAGAGTTCTTGGCTTGTCACAGTGGCCAGGAGGCTTGGTCGCAGAGGCTCACTTGACTTGGGTTGGTGGTCGAAGTGGCTGGGAATGCAGAGAGGTCTTCTGGAGGGGTGGGGGGTGGGCGGGAATAAGACAGCAGCTCTGTAAGTGAAGCCCTTCTCCATTGTTCCCCACAGCGGATCCAATTGGATCAGATGAAAGAGAAACAGTCCATGGTTTCAAGGCTTTTATTGTCTTGGCGGAGAGTAGATGAATAAAAAAACATAGCAGTTTCTCAGTTAAATACCTTTTGCAGGGAGGAGTGTCTGGGAAGGAAAGTTTAATTGGCTACGCCCTTCTGACCTTTAGTTACCTCATTAATATGGAGATCTGTCTTGAGGCTAAAAGACACTAATCTTGAGGCTGAAAGACACTAATCTATGGAGGGCTGAGTCCTTGTATCAGGAGCCTAGAGTCTGGGGGCGTGGCAAAACGCCTGCCATCCCTCAGGATCACCTGGGTCCCATCTGGGGCCCCTCAGGATCACCTGAGGTCTCCAGAGGTTTCTAGCCTGTGCTCAACCAGAAACCAAGCTCGTTGCCTTTCAAGGTCCTACAGTGGCATACTGGTCGTTGTTGTGGTTCACAAGCATCACAGCTGGGTAGACATGTTGGTTGCTTCCCTCCTTTGGAAGTTTGCACTTAGACTAGACAAGCAATCATTTCCTTTGATTAATCATACGTTAAAATACATGGAAATCTTTAAAAAGCATATTCCGACCTTTCAGCATTTATTTGATTACCCAAAACTGAAAGTCAAGATAACAACTATATATGAAAATATTTTAGCAATCCTGGTCTGTCCTGGTACAAAGTAAATAGATCCTTGCTTGTAACTACTGAGTACTAAGTATACCATCCTTCAAGCTACTAATTCTCAGAAAGAAGGAAGGTATATGAGGAGAAACTGTCATTTGACTGATACAAACATCAAGATCCCAAGTCCCTTCCCTTAAGAATTGCAAGAAAGTTTGGGGCTAGAGAAATGGCTCATCAGTTAAGAGCATTTATTGCTCTTGAGGAAGACCTAAGATTTGGTTCCCAACACCACTGGATGGCTCACAAGTGCCTATAATTCTAGATCCAGGGGATCTGATGCCCTCTTCTGGCTTCCAGGAGTACACGCACTCACTGTCACACACACACACATATGCATAATTAGAAGTAAAATCCTTAAAAAGAGTTATATAGCAGTACATACTATTTTCACCTGTTTTCCTAAGGTATAACATTTCAAATGCATTGGGTTTTCATTTACCAGAGGAAGGGGGACCTAGAGGTAATGTATGGGTTAACTGAAAAAAAAATGGAGCAACAGGAAACAAAAACTTTGCATGTGTGTAAGAATATAAGACACAGAGCTGGAGAGATGGTCTTCAAGTGTGAGGTTCAATTCCCAGCATCCACATGATAGCTCACAAGCATCTGTAACTCCATTTTCAGGGGTTCTAATCTTCTCTTCTGGCTTTCGCAGGTTCCAGGCACATTTGTGGTGCAAAACAGGCTTTCAGGAAAAACACCCATATACATAAAAATAAATTCTATAAAAAGAATGTAAAACATTCTATTTTAACATTTCCCAAATAGACCCTTAAGGGAAACACATGAATAACTAATAACTTAATGTGAGGGTAGATTAATAATTACCAGTTATAACAGCCTACAGCAAATTATTTAGGTAACTGGATAAAATACATGTGTGGTTTTCTGTGCTGTTCCTCTTCACTCCTGAGATGACATTACTATACAGCCAATGAACATCAGTACCTAGACAGAATTGGAAGGTGACAATGCTAGTCTTCATGTGACATCTGGATCTAGATGCATTGCTTCTCTTGGTCCCACATCTCCTAAGAACTCTGTACCAGTCAATCCTCTCCCATGTCTCCCCATATTATTGTAGATGTTTGGTTTGCACAGGAAACAAGTTCTAGATTCTGCTAACCTATGAGGGCCAGTTGGCTTTTCTTTTCAAAGTCACTTTTGTGACTGAGGATTTCCAAACCTTGCCTCTTCTCTTAAGTTGCTGAGTAGGAAGTAGGTTGGGAGGGTGGATCTCCAGAGGTCTCCATTCATGGGTAGGTTTGCACTGGGCGAAGTCAAGCAAAAGTGATTGACTTCTGGACTCTTGGATTTTAGCACAGTGAAGTGTTTCTTAGCCAAACCTAGGGGAATCTCTTAAGATGGTTCTCTTTAAATTCCAGAAAGGGTCACACAGACTATAGAGCCTTGGGCAACACTGAAAACATCCCCACAGAATTATTTCTGTTTTCTAAGAAAAAATTGAGTGATGTGCCAGAGGCTATTTCTGTCATTTTTGATTCCCCCACCAGCACTTACTTAGCTGAGCCAGATGACAAGTAGGAAAAGAAAGAAAAATATCAGAAATGCATGGCCATGAAAGTGCACATTACAGGAGGATACCAGTGTGCTCTGTGATTTCCATGTATCCCTAGGCGGGGAAGATCACTCTAAGAGATTGTGGCATTGGGTACATGCCACATTGTCTGCTGAGTGGCACACACCAGAAGGTGCAAAGCCTCACTTCATTTCCCAGGCTGCCTTTAGACTTCTCGATCTGATGAAATGCACGAGTCAGATATCAGGAGACTACCCACATGGTGAGCAGGGGTCCATTTTCTTATCTTTGTGGAGAAAGAGCAATTTCAAAAGTGCTAGAAGCAAATTTCCCATCCTGGCTTCCTGGTGACTGCCTGGTGACACAGCTTCTCCAGCAGTGTTACTGGGTTGAACTCATGCCTGGCTCAGTCTCTTCCTCAGGAGCTGACCATCATCTAAGCAGGCCCAGTCCGATCCTCCAACCTCTAAATGGTTCTGAAAGTATCTAATTCCTTTAATTACAACTCTTTCTTATTAAATCCACATGCTAGCTTCTTTTTCTTTCATCAATTTATTTGCTCACACTTTATATCTCAATTGAAGCACCTCCTCTCCTCCTGGTCTCCCACACACAGCTCTTCCGCTCATTCACCCCTCTCCCTACCTGGTACATCAAGTCACTGAAGAGCTAGGCACATCCTCTCCCACTGAAGCCAGACAAGGCAGCTCAGCCCAGTTAGGAAAATGAGATCCATAGACAGGCAATAGATTCAGGAACAGCGCCTACTTCAGCTGTTGGGGAACCTGCATGAAGACCAAGCTGCACATCTGCTACATATGTGCAGGTGGGGGAGGTTAGGTGATTCAGTCTCAGAGCCCCCAAGGGTCCAGGTTAGTTGATTTTGTAGGTCTTCTTCTGGAATCCCTATCACCTTCAGGTCCCTCAATCCTTCCTCCCAATCTTCCACAAGACTGTCCAAGCTCGGCCTAAGTTGGCCATGGGTTCTGCATCTGTTTCCATCAGCTGCTGGGTGGGGCCCTCAGAGGGCAGTTATGCTAGTTATTACAGTTCTTCAATGCTTACTTCATTGTATTGTTGTTGTTTGCTTTTATGAGGTTTTTTTTGTCATTTTTGTGGGTTGTTTTTTTTTTTTAGTCTAGACTTCTCCATATCAGCACCACATTCTCAACACCAAATACCGCATTGCCATCCTTCCCATAGGAAACCTCTTCCAGTCTTATCTTTCCCACTTCAGTAAGTTGCAAGCTCATTCTTCTAACCAAGTCAAAAATCTTAGTCATGTGTTTTACAAAGAGGAAGGTTATTCTAGCATAGCTCAGAAAAGCTACTGGATACATCCTACAAGAGTCATTACACTTAAGAGTCACTTTGAGCCGGGCGGTGGTGGCCAGCCTTTATCCCAGCACTTGGGAGGCAGAGGACAGGCGGATTTCTGAGTTTGAGGCCAGCCTGGTCTACAGAGTGAGTTCCAGGACAGCCAGGGCTACACAGAGAAACCCTGTCTCAAAAAACCAAAAAAAAAAAAAGTCACTTTGATTTTCCTCTTTCCCTCATGTTCAAAACCTAGAACCCAAGCATTTTCCTACCACATCTATAGCAACCACACAACTTAAAACCTCACCTCTCATGTTTGGTGCAATAACCTCTAACTTGAAGTTTCTTCATCCCTGCATCTGCTCCCATGCTCTACCTTCAATACAACCAGCATCTTAGAAAAATATAGACCATGTCATCCATTCACATAATCCACGCTGACAAACGGACTGATAGCCCTATTTTAGAGTAAAACCCATATTAAAGCTGTCTTCAAAATCCTGTAAATCTAACTCCATCTCCTTCACCTTGATCCCTGACTCCACCCTTCTTTTGGATCTACTTCAACCACCTATCTCCTTATTGTTGCTCAAATACAACCTGATTCCACCCCCCTTGTAGATTTCAGAAGTACTGTTGATTCTGTCGGGAGTTACGGTTTCCATAGACACTGCCTGGCCTTTCTCTTTCATGTCTTGATCTGGTCAAAGATATAGCAGGACTGCTCTTTCAGTTAAACCCTACTCTTCTTCACCTGCAAACAGTTCTTTCAGGTTTCTGCATTTCTCTTGTAAGGCTTTTAAGAAACTTCACGACTTGTTCCCTGTCTTTAATCTGTTCTTCTCCCTAAAATATAAGTTCCATGAGGGCAGGGATAGTTTTCCTGGGTAGTTATTACATTCCTCAGTGCCTGGGAAAACACTGCAACAATCCCCTAACGAACAATGAATAAATATCCAAAAATTTGCATTAAAGTCTCTTGTAGTTTTGTTTTAGGGGAATATATATATATATATATATATATATATATATACATACTACACAACACACACAGAGAGAGAGAGAGAGAGAGAGAAGACACAAATATATATATATATATATCACATATACATCATATACATATATATATGTATGTATGTATGTATATGGCAATGCTACCATTTGGGAGAGAAATAGCAGCCAAACAGGAATGAGACTGCGAGGCCAGGACAAGAAACACTTAGAGAAATTCTTTCACTACCACCACCAACAGCACAAACAGGCACTGAGCCATTTTATATGAGTAATAAATCAAAGAGGGATCCAGAACTTTAACTCTTAGGTTATATGTAGAAATACGGGCATTATTCATGCTGCTGTACACAGTAGGGAGCCATAAGGAGTGGTTACCAAGAATATAAAGGATAGGACAGTGTGCAGAGAGGGTAGCTGAGGACAACTGGGAGGCTGTCACGGTAATTGTTCAGTGAGTAACCGAAACCTGATGAAGACAATGATAAGGAAGAGAAGAATTCCAATCATCTCAGTTGTATAATCAGCAGGCTGGTGAACACTGACAGAATGGCATAGTTGGGATACTTTCAAGCTTTCCAGCATGACCAAGTCAATAGTATAGTTAACAAAATTAAAGCTATGTAGTACAGGGTAAAGGTGTTGCTGAGGAAATGGAGCCTTTCAGACCTCCATAGAAATAGTGTTCAATGTTTAAACCTCTATTGTCTATATTTTGCCTTCACAAATTTTGCCCCATCGACATAATTCTTGTCTGTTTCATCTAAATTGACCCTTTAAATGCTTTTAAAAATTTGATTTCTACAACTGTAGTATAAGTTATCACTTTTCAAAGACACTATAGTGTTGCCTGCAGAAGTCTTTGAACAAAGATTTGGTAATAAGAAGAGGGAAAGGAAGATGGATTAAAGACATAGTGTATCATAAAGTCCAAGATGGAGAAGATGTGGACATCTACATTGTCCAATATTAAATATCTATGCCAGCTGAATGAAGACACTGAGCTTGAGAAGTGAAATATGGATAGGAGGGAGAGAAAGGAAACCAAACTGTGGTCCAGAGGGAATGGTAAGGAGAACATGAGGACAGTACATTGAACCATTAAATCTCTTCTGAAGGTAATAAGCTGTAGTTTAAGAGGGAGCTCATGATAGTTAATCTTGGTATTCTACTCAGCTGAATCTAGAATCAACTAAAAGGTAAGCCACTAGACGTATCTGTCAGGGATCTTCTTCATCAGGTAATCTGAAATGGAGGATCCATCCTAAGTGCCAATGGTACCTTTCTTGGAAACCTTTACAAAACTGAGGTAGAAGGAAGCTTTTGCTCTTGCCTGCTTTCTGTCACTACCACTGGGAAGTTTATCTACACTATTGATCCTTCTGCTGCTGCTAGCATTCCTTCAATGATATCAGGGTACAGATTCTTCCAGATTCCAAGATGTACTAAACACCAACACACCTCTAGGAATCCTTCAGGCCTTCAGTACAGACTGGGGTGCTTAGCTACCCACACTCATTGACAGAGCAACTACAAAGATTTTCATCCTCTCCAGTGGGAGACAGCCATTGTTGGACAACCCAGATGTACTATGTAACCTAATGTAATAAATTCACTTTTAATATATATTCAATTGATCTGTTCCTCTGAGTCACAAAGGAATTTCCATTCCTTGCTATATACTGGACTAACCTAATCTTTTGAGTTTAGTAAACACTCCATCTCTACTAAATGAAATAGTGTTTTCATTTACAGACCAACTGTCTTATAAAACAATTCAGTGTCCCCTGGGTGGTGGTGCATGCCTTTAATTCCAGCCCTTGGGAGCAGAGGCAGGCAGCCTGGTCTACAGAACTGAGCTCCAGGACAGCCAGTGCTACACAGACAAATACTGTCTCTAAAGCAAAACAAAATAAAACAAAACCAACAACAAAAAATAAACAAACAAAAATAGTCTAGTGTCTTCCAAATAAAGCAGTATGGAACAGAATCATCATTTGCCACGGGGCCAGCCCCAGTGGGGTCTTCTTTCTTGTCAGTTCTCCTTGAGGCAGCAGAGAGGGAAGAGTATAACTTCTGTCTTAAAACTTTGTATGATATTTAGGGTTGCTGTATAATAATTAAAAGTTTACTTATCTAAGTCTAATTTACTTGGCTATTGCAGCTGATCTGACTTCTGTGTTCCTCTGAGACCAGAAACTTCAGTCTCTGGCATTTAGCACTTTGACCTAAAACAGCAGGAGATTAAGTAAAGGATTGTTAGAGCCTTTCCCCTTTTGTCCAGATGCTAGGGATATTTGTCAGGCTAGGGAGATATTTGGAGCAATAAACCTCTATTAAATCAGGAGAAGAGAATCTCGCTGGCAGAAGGAAAAACTTTTACATAAGCAAATACATATAAACTCACATAAATTCATATGCAGATTCACACATGTGTATTTGACATTTCCATTCAAACCAGTTGGGCCCAGCTTGTATGCATTCTTATAATTACATAACCATACACACACACACATCACAACACTCACATATATTGCATTTGGAGCAAAAGATCAAACACCAGTGCAGAAAAGAACTCACTCATTCTGAATGAAAAATGAGCTCCAATCTTTATTGCATTGAGAAAGAAAAGGCTTCTATCCTTTTAATGCTAAATGAATTAAACCTAAGTTTGTAAGAAGAAAGCTTTGTTCCTTTTAATAAGACTCAGCCTGTCTTGTTATTAAGGCCTGTTCTGTCCCATGGTGAGGAGAAGCCTGCCTACTCCTTCTCCTCTCTGCAGCTTTTTTCCTCTTTCCCTCTACATTCTACATATTGCTCCCTTAATTTTTTTTTTGTGTTACCTACAATTTCTAAGTTATTCCCACCTGCATTCTCCTTCTAATCTTGCTCTCTCCTCCTGCTCTGATGTCACAATAATGTTCTTACTCTCAATGCCCCTTCTCCAAATGCTATGCCTATACTTCTAAGTTCTTAAGTTCAATTCTTTCTAAAAAAAAAAAAAGTTCTCTTGTGTCCTGACTAAAAATATTATCCTCAGTTCTGTTCTAAAAAGTTCTGTTCAGATCTGATTAAAAAGTGTTCTGTCTAAAGCTCTCTGCGCACTAGCCTGTCTATCTCTTAGCTTGCAGCAAGCAGTATCTTTTGAATACATGACCACTGGTAAAAGTGTTTCAACAAGTTTACACAAAATTCAAAACAAAGTAAATGGAAGTTTACAACAGAGAATGTTTACATGTCTAAATCCATTAGTACGTTTATTACCTGGCTATAATCTTTATACTGTCACAGCTCAAAGTATCACAAGAGATAAATCAAACATATTAATGAAGTTAATAGAGAAGTTTTGTAATAGATAAATCCAGCTAAACATTTCATCTTCCAGTCAGGTCACCTTAAATCATAGTTCCCTAATTTTATGACCTTTTGTTAATATGTTTACAACTTTTGGAATGTGCTTCTAGACTAGAGAAGCAATTACTTTTGACGAGATTGGCAGAGTTTGGACATTGCAGTTCGAAAGCATTAATGACTAATATAAATTTTATGAGTTTCCTTATAGATCATAATTAAGATTTAAAGTCATCTATTTGTCTATATAGCATCTCTACAAGACAGTACATCATCATAGATATGCAATGATCTACTCAAAAGGGCAGGCTAACACCTAGTGATTATTATATGTGTTTAATAATAACAGAAGCATATTAATAGCAGGAATCTTTCCTAAAATGATTTTCTCCTGAGCTTTGACTATGGGAGCAAATCTGTTGTGGATTATGTTAATCTGAGGCAGACCATCTCAGGAAGATCACCTGCTAGTTATTGGCTTGTCCTGTGTCGGGTCCTGAAATCATTTGGGTAGAAAGGACTAGAAAGACAAAAGATATTGTATGTTTCAAATTTTGTGTTAATAGGTAAGAATTATTAGTTCTCCCATGCTTCCTGACAGCACGAGCCAAATTACGATCACAGTGGGAAGGAAAAGAAATGGCTCCCTTGAGAGTAGAATTGCATAGTTAAAAACAAAACCCACCAACCTTCAGCTATTTTACTTTATAAAAGATCAGGCATCAAACTACCACATTTTTGCTTCAATTACATATTATTATGTCAGATATACGAAACAGAAAACTTTAAGGATTTTGAAATTAAGTTTACAATCCAAAAAGTGAGAAAAAAAAAAAGCAGGCTACCAGATTCCATGTTTGGGGACAGAGAAAACCTATAAATTCAACATACACACATCCCATGTACACACAAAGTGGATATAAAGGACAAAAAATTATTTTTTTAATGATTAACTGACTTCAGGGGTAGAATTAAACTTTATTGGTTCTATCTTTTCTGTATTTTCCCAACTTTCTACAGCTACAATGTCATCAGAACTTGTATCTAAGCACTTAATTACCATGTCTTTGGTCTAGAAGGTTCTAAACTAATAGTCATATAGCAAGTCGGCCGACTAGAAGTGGCCTGCAGTCTACTGCATCCCAACTAGTCTTGCTCCTTTCATCTTAACTTCCCTGGGCTCTTCCTGCCTTCTGAGTTCTAAGGCTGGGTTATAAGGGGTCACGTGACGAGTGGCCCTCCCAAGCTTTGGGAAGGAGCTGTGTGACCCTCTACACTCATTAAAGGAGTCTGACTCTGGGGTTGTTTTCCATCCTTGAAGGAGAACTGAGGTGGGGTGCGACGGGGCTTGTGGGCAGGAAGCGCCACAGGGGACGCTGCGGGCCCCGGTGGTCCAGGCGTTCTCTTCAGGAGAGGCCTCACCGGCGGCGGTGACTCCGAGGGGTGGGGCCCGGGGATCCGTATTTACACACCAGCCAGGTGACTCCGACGTCCAGTCAGGCTGGAGAGCCGAGGCTTCTTCCCAGCCTCCAGCGTACTGACTCACTAAGCGCCGGCCTCGGGGAAACCAGCCTCCGTCGTCCGCCACCGCGGGCACACAGCGAAGACCACGGAGGCCAGCCGCCGGCCGCCCCCAGCCCAGTGCCCGGCGGCTTACATAACGGGCCGCGAGCCGCCGCGCTCTCGCGAGATTTCCTCCGCCCCCCTCCCCTGCTCGCTCCACGTCAGAAGGAACGGGCGGAGCGGCCAACATGGCGGAACGCAGGCGACACAAGAAGCGGATCCAGGTAACCCGGCGGGCGGTCGGAGCGGAGGGCTCGGGCGCACTGGGACGAGGAGGGACACGGGGAGACGTCCCGAGCGGCCGGGCGCAGGGAAGCTGTCTCTGCGGGGTCCGGGGCGGTGACGGGCCCGAGGCGGGACGGTGCTGGCGGCCGCTCGCTCGGCCGAGGGGGTCTGTGGAGCGGCGGGGGGAGGAAGGAAGGAGGCGCGGCGCTCGAATCCCGCGTCCGGCTCCGCGTTCCTGCGGCGGAGGGCCGGGCCTGCGCGGGGAGCCAGCCTCCTCCGGAGCGCGGACGCCAGGCGCCGGCCTCCCTCCCTCCTCCGTGTCTCCGGGCGCTCCCGATATTAAGGCCACCGTAACTGGGGTGGAGGAGAGCTGACCCGAGGCACCGCCGCCGGTTCTTTGTGCTTCCAGCCTGTCGGTCAGCCGGCCCGGGCCCGGCCGAGGGCTCCTTCCAGATGTTAAGCGGCGTCTGCCCTCCTTTCCCCTCTCAATGGTTCTTTTCACCCAATAGTCGGCTTGAAGCTTGCCGGCTTTCCTCCAGGCGACACGATGTAAACAAACCCTGCCCGGTCGGTGCTGCAATGGACTGGAGGCACCCAGAGACCTCTCGCATGCCAGCTTGTCAGCCTCCTGCCCTACGTAATGTGCCTCCCTCGTCCCATATGAATGTCACCTGAGCATCTCTTCCCCGCAGTTTTCTCCCAGTTGTGTGTCCTTTGTTCGATGCACCTTAACCATTGTGGTGAGTGCCTCAAGAGCTCACCCAGAAACCAAAGGCGTGAGTCGATGGCGTCTAGTAAGTTGTCAGTACATCAGTCACAGGTTGTTACACTCATTCTTGTCTTTCTGTTCCTCACTTAGGATGAGTTTTTCTGTTTTCGTTTTAAAAGGTTTATTAACTTATTGGCCTACAGGTCTTTTGAACTGTGTAAGTTACAGTTGAAAACTCTTTACCGTGGGAAAGATACCAGTGCTCAGTAAGTGTGGAAATTGGCAGGCATGACAAAATAATTTTGAACAGGTTACAGAAGGGAATTAGAGACATTCCAAATTCACATAGGTTTTTAAACCAGAGTGTCAAGACAATAGAAATTTCTAATTATGCTATTCCCAGGCTTTTGAAATTTAGTATTATGGCCTAACATGGATAGTTATTTTATTACAGTTTGTATTGAAGTTGTTAAATTTGTGCCTCCTGGACTCCCTATGTTTACCCTTGGCTAGACAAATTTTTACTTTTTGCTCTTTAATACACATTATTTTACAGGTTTATCTGCTCTTCAATATTGTCATAAAGGTACTATAATGTACTTTTTAAATCCCTGCTCATATTTCAGTTATGAGCTTATGTTACAGAAAAGTAGGTAAAGAGACTTTATGGTACTCTTTAGTACCATAGCTACAAGTTAGGTAGCTTATTCCTGTTTGTTCTGTAGCTCCATCAATTATTTAGCAAGGTTTTTTTGTTTGGTTGGTGTTTTGTGTTTGTTTTGTTTTTTCCTCAACTTCTGCATTTGGAAGAAGGATCGTTTACCTTTGAAAAAGAAAAGGTTTTAGGATTGTAGAATTGGTATAAAAAGATTAAGTTAATGACTTACTAAAAGTTATTTAAAATGCCTTTCTTCACCAGAATAAAAAAAAAATTAGGTTATATTGGTTTTTGTTAAGTACTTCTTAATAAGCTTACAAATAATTAACAACCATCTATCCAGTAAATTAACCATTAGGCTCTAAGTTATATGAAATACAGCTATTTACTCTCTGTTGAGACTCTGGTTATTAAAAGTCAGCTTGGTATTATGAAATTTAAAAATTTCCCCATCTAAATAAGTTTATAAATGTCAGTATAGAATGTTTGTGGAAGAGCTTACAGGAGTACCTTTATATAGCCCAACAAATTTTTAATTTTTTTTTTACCTACACACACACATATATGTCCATGTGTGGTTATGTGTACATGGGTGCAGGTGTTAGTCGAGGCTGGAATGGCGTGTCAGCTCTACTGGAGCTGGAGTTATAGGGTTCTAGCATCCAAAGTGAGGTCTTCTGGGAAAGCAGTATGTGCTTTTAACCACTGAAACATTTCTTCATCCTCTTCACAACTATGCTAGAGAATTCCTCGGTTCTTATATCCCTGTCGAGAATCAAAAACTCTCATATTGGCATCACTTGAGATAAAAAGATCAAATGTAATGACAAAGTTCAGAGTTTGTTATAGAAAAGAAATCTATTCAAAGGCTTTAAAGCAAAACCATTTATACTATCTGGTGAGTTTCCTGTTACTTGATGTTCTGTTTAAAGTCAGATTTGGTTGATTTACAGTGACTTTTGAGAGTGAAGGGATGTTTGATTTAAACAATTAAGTGAGAGTTCTGTTTTGTTTTTTGGAGCCAATTCATTTGCTTTTTCCAGGACAGAATAATTTTAGAATCTGGTGTCCTAACAGAGTTGGAAGCAAGTTGGAGTTGTCCCATTATCACATTTCTTTCTTGGACTCAGATCAGGTCACGGAAACTTTGAAGTGAGCTTACATTTTCATTGACACTGTGTTGTAAAAATTTAACAACAACAGAGTCTCTAACAAGAATGATTGTAGCTGAAACTAATTAAATACTTCCTTAAAAGTCTTGTTTAGGAATAGGAAATATGGTGACTTATAGATTAACAAGGCACTAGAAGCATTGATTTAGAATTCTGATACTATGGAGTTTAAAAATTGAAAAAGATCTGAGAGAACTTACATGCAATCCTCTGTCCTAAGTTCATGCTCCTGAAGTGAAATGGCTCAGGGGACAGAGGCACTCGTCTGATGGCTTGAGTCTGATCCCACAAGGTGGCAGGAGAAAACTGACCCCTAAAACTGTCCCTCCCTTTACACGAACACTACACATACACAACACACACACACACACACACACACACACACACAAAATGTGTGTTCAGTCCATGTAGAAACAGTGGTAGGCTTGGAGTTTACTGATCTCACCCTCATGGTAATGAGAAGCTGATGTCCAGTAGGTTATGTGACTTGAACTAGGATTGCCTCTTAAGTTAGAAAATTAGATTTAGACTAGTCATCTGATTCCCAGTGGAATACTCTTTCCACCTCATCATTGACTAAAAAATAAATAAATAAATTTTGCATTACTTTAATCCCAAATTTTATACATACATGTATATATACATACATAGTATATTTAGTTTTATATATGTCTGTGTATCTTTGTGAAGATGTGTGTGCCTTAGTGCAGGTGCCCACTGAGGACAGAAAAGGGCATCAGATCTTCTGGAATTGGCCAGTGGTGGTTACAGGTATTGGTGGGCCACCCTGTGTAGGTGCTAGGAAGAGACTAGGGTCCTCTCCAAGAGCAGTATACTCTTAACCACTGAGCTATTGCTCTACCTCCCCAAATTCCGAATATAAATTTTTATTTTAAAAGATTTAGTTTGTCTTACTTCTTCTCAAAGAATCATTACATATAGTGTTCTGATTATATTTAGAATCTAGTTCAGTTTGAAATCTTCAGATGACTCTGTATCTTAGAACTTGTATAACCTTCATCAGTTATTTTTGTTGTACCCATCTGTCTCCCTGCAAGTAAAATCCTGACATGTCATGGCTTATATGCCTCGTCCAGGAAACAGAAGAAAAATATTTGGGACTGTTGAACCAGACTACAGGTCTGACTTCTCCGGGCCCTTCTGAAGAAAAGGAAAGAACCCAGAAATGCAGTCCTAAGTCTGAAAGTTCATCTTCCCACCTCCCACCCCAACATACCAGGCTTAATAGAGAATTTTGCAGTTACATAGCAAACAAACCTGTTGCCATAGAAGTATGACAGAAGCAAATTGGAGATGATACTGCTGTTGTTAGCTTACAGAGCTGTGTGACTTCAAGCACATAATTTATTTAAGGTCCCCTCTGGTTTTCACAATATCTTCTATTGATCTACAGTTAACATTTTCATAAACACTTATGCTACTTTTTTTAGTTGTGCAAAAAACTAAGACATGTTTTCTTTTGTCACTCACCATTAATAGACCAATAACTCTATTTCTATTTAGTTTCTATTTGAAAGTCTGTCAGAATAAAGCAAGCCCATGGCTTGCAATAGATTTGTTTCTTTCAAATAGACTACAATGGCAACTTTATTTCTATTCAGTATTTGGGTTTTGTATTTCTAAAGTATTTATTAAGTCTTTATCATATCTACTAGACTTCCTGTTAAAAAATTTGTGTAAATTAAAATAATTAGTATCTGGAAAAAGAAAAGGCAGTCATCGCAACTAGTTGTTCTTGTTCTCATCAAAGATAGTTGGAGAGTTCATGAGTTAAAGTTCTATATTTGAATTGTTGAGCTATTTTTGTATTTTTATAAGCTTTAATCAATCCTCAAAAGCTTTCTTCTCGTTAGAAAGTTTGCAGGGAGTTAGAAATACTCTGTTGATGTAAAAGAAGGCAACAACAGTGGGAGTAGTGTACTGTAGTCTGGGTTGTAAACAAGGTAAGCCTTTTTATGCCTTTTAGCTGCAGGAGTCAGCAGTCACACAGGATCTCTCCTGTGGAACCAACTTCTACTGCCTCTGCTAATGCAGACTCTCTTACGGAGTCTTTTCTGGTACTAAAACAGCAGCAGATGCTTCACTAAGAACTGACTGTAGTAACTAGTATTAGTCACTTACGCTTAAGGAGAATATCAGTAGACAGCTGAAGTTTGTGTCCACTTGAAAAAAATTACTCAGGTGTCATTTTTTGAGTCTTCCTGTTCATTGTTGTTTAGTAGTATCTTTATAAGGAAAATACAGAGTTGGGAGAAAAGTTGACTAACTTGTTAAAGGAAATTTTTAAAATTTTTGCAGATACTTAATGGTGTCTGACTTACTTTATGTTCAACTTTCTGGTTTATATCGTATTTCATCTTTTGTTTTCTGAGTTTTCTTACTTCTGTCTGAATCATTTAACAGCTGCTGTGAATCTGTTAGTGTGGTTAAGTGGCGGATTAATCTATTTTTTAATGCCTGATCAGCACTTAGGAAATCAACACACTTATCTGTGATCGGTAAATTGTTTAATTGAAGGTTTGTGTAAGTATTGACATACTATGCCTAAAATGATGATTCTTCTCTATATTCCTTACCCATTCCTTCCTTATACATTTCCTGTTATTGAAAAGTATCCTTTTCAAAAAATAATATTTTGAACTATATTCACCTCAAGTCCTCCCGGATCCGTTGTTCCTAAATCTCTCTACCCATCCAACTTTGTGTTTGCTTTTTATTGGTTAACACAGAAATCTGAAATCTTGTATGTACTCACTGCATTTACTCTTTACCTTAATCCTGTGTACTCTACAGTTTGAAAGGTTTCAAATATGTTCGTCCCCTTCCTATTCTTAGGCCAACATCATATCACAATTGACTGCTATAATCATCTTCTAACTATCGTGCTTTGCATGTTTTTTCCCTGTTTGTCTTGCCTACAATCATAAAAATATTTAAATTACTTTCCTATTTCTGTTCTATTAAGTGTAGTCATTTTTCTGCTTCTTGTGGAATAAAGTTAAAGTTTCTCAGCTTGCCTTTAAGGACTCGTTACTCTTTCCCTAACTTAACTTCCTACATTGTAACTGATCTCTGTTGAGTTGTACTCATTCTCAGCCTCACTGTGTATGTGTTCCTTCAGTGTTCTCAGAACTTGCCTTTCAAAGTCAAGCTTTATGTAAATCATCTTTTCGTGTATACTTGATAATTTTGCTTCTACTTTGTGTACTTCTAAATATTTTTATGTATCATTCCTTTTTGGAAAATAGCAGTTGCTGTTTTGGGTATTTATGTAACAAAGTACAGGGTCTTGCCTTTCTAATACATATATTGTAGCATCCAAAGATTATAGGATAAACACTCAGGAAATATGTGTTTGAATGAATGACTGACTTTCATTATTGAGACTTGCTTATTTAATGAGGCTTCCTTCCCTCAACTTCAAATTAAGTTCATCCAGGATAAACCTAACAGGTTACCAGGATAAACTTGAAAGTTGACAGCAGATATATTGAATGAGGAAAAAAATATTTGGAATATGTTGTTATTATTATAAAAGAGAATTGGTTTGAACTTTTAATTTTTATTTCCACAAATAATTATAGCTTGTGGTAGCAGAGTTTGTCATAAAAAATTTGGGGACAAACATAAAAGGAAAGACACAGAAAATGATAGAGCAATTTTTCTAGAACTGCTCTTTGTTACCATACTACCATTAATAAGACTATCCCTTTCTGCTTTTCCATATTTGCCATAGTCCTACTGGGGAAGAGGCCCAGACAGCATCTTTGATCCCAGGGAAGAAAGAAGGGTCTAAGTGCCAGTCCTGAGCATATCAGTTCTTATGCTTACTCCTTTGAGGCTGCTATCGTAGGTTAATTTGCAACTTTTTTACAAACTGTTATGCATCAGTCAGTACACATGTTGACTATGGTTATAACATTTATTTATGATACTTTAACATTTAGGCAGTCATTGTTGGCAACGTCCTTTAAATTATTGCTTTGTGAGTAGTAAAGGAGGCCATACAAAATTGAAGGAAAACTATACAAATACTGGAAAAGCAGCTTAATGTTCTGTAATTGAGGCCAACATATGGAACAGCCTTTGGTCCTGTTGGTTTGTATTTAGAGAACATACTAAGAGTGTCGATTTTGTCTTTTGTAGCCATTACCAGGTTTGCTCCAAGGAAGGTCTGAAAGCAAGCCTTATCTTAACACTTGAGAAGATTTATAGAACAGGTGTGCAGAATTACTCTTTAGTAATATAACCACACTAAATTAATATTCCTATGTTGCAGGAAGTTGGTGAACCATCTAAAGAAGAGAAGGCTGTAGCCAAATATCTTCGATTCAACTGTCCAACAAAATCCACCAATATGATGGGTCATCGGGTTGATTATTTTATTGGTAGGATTACATCTGTAGTCTTATTACTGAACAAATTCTATGAAGTTACCTAGATTTAGATACATAACAGTTATAAAGAGCTTACATGTGTGATTATTGAAGCTGGGTGATGGGCATATGACAGTTGATTATCCTAGTCTTTCTTTTATGATTGAAAAGTAAAACAATGAAGTGCTTTATAATTGGTTTTGTTGGAAACTTTAAAAATAAGACTTATTTTCAGTGTTTTGTTATAAAATACTACCTTTTGTTCAGATAGTATGATTGCATGGAACTAATTAGGAACATTGTTCATATATTACCTATTCAACCTCATGATTAGCTGATATCATCTATAATATAGCCCAATAGCTTATAAATGGCAGTTGTATTTTTTGTTTTAACAGTTAAACTTGAATTTCGGTATATACAGAAGAGATTTCTTTTTGTGTTATTAATGAATTTGATACTTGTTAAAACTTGAGAAAAATAGACATGCTAATCTCTAAATTTAATGTATTTCTTTGCTAGTACAGGAGTAGGTTGTTCCGAGTGATTCTTGAGTAGTTATAATAACATGAGAATTTTCGTTACCATTGAGGGAAGAAGGAAGTGTTTGGGGTTACTTTTTGTTGTGATTATTCAGTGATTAATGGTTACCAAAGAGTTTTGAGAGGATTTTTTTGTCATAAACACTTCCCTATTAGTTTATCTTGTTTTAAATAATATTATTTACTTGCCAACACTGTTGTGAAGATGCTTATCAATATATTCACAGGTTGACATAAAGAACATTATAGTCATTAGACTTGATATTCTGTTTTATTTTCTGTATCAGAATGTTGACATTTATAACATAAGACTTAAGTTCATGTATACTAAATTTTAAATAACAATTTCTTCTGTAGCTTCAAAAGCAGTGGAGTGCCTCTTGGATTCAAAGTGGGCAAAGGCCAAGAAAGGAGAGGAAGCTTTATTTACAACCAGGGAGTCTGTGGTTGACTACTGCAACAGGTAGTGTTGGTTGGTGAAGGATAACAATTAGTAATGTGTGTTTTTTCCATAGTGCTGAAATCTTTTAACTATTTGTGTTACTAAATGTAATGAGCTTTAAATGTAACTTGGATTTTATTATTGGATATATATTTGTTCTTAGACCTACTATATTTTTAATTGTGTGTAACTTGTAGTTATGTTTTTTTACTTGTGTGTGTATTTGCCAGAGCTACTGGATCAAAGATTCAAGATTCTTTCATAAACATGTCTACATTGAACAAGTTCTGTGTAGAAAATGGTCAGGTTTTTTTTTTTTCCATATCTTTTATAGAGATGGCGGTTAACTCTGTTATCCTTTGTTTTTAGGGGCTCTGCCCTGGACTGTAAGCCTAACTTACTTGCTGTTTTCAGTGATTACTAATGAAGTATTCCTTTCAAAATCAAAACAGCTACACTGTCCTTGTAGTCTGGAAGATTTCAAGATAAAGTACATACACATTTTCATTTAGGTACTTTTTCTTTATAAAGGAACTTTTGGTCATGAATCTATAAAACAACCAAACCAAATTACTTTCCTCTTTCCGTTTAATACATAAAGAGCATACTTACTAATCTGTATTAGCTAGATTTTGCTTTGATGGTACTGAAGTTTAAAATGTGAGTATTCGGGATTTTAAATCAGATGTTTGTTTAGGAGGCATATATAGCATTTAGTGATAACTGTGCTTAATAACACTTTAAGTATCTGCCATGTACCAGGTTTAGTGGCACATGCTTATAATCTCCCATTGGAAAGATGGAGGCAGAAAGATGAAGAATCGAGGGGTATTCTTGCTACAAGTGAGTTGGAGGCCAACCTGGACTGCTTGAGATACTGTCTTTAAAAAAGAAAACAAGCCTTACTCATCTGAGAACCCTCTTTAAAAACTGTTAAAGTTAATAATTATTGAATACTTAGAAATCTTAGTTGCTGAATGACTAGAGATGACTAATGAACATTCCAGAAACAAGTTTTATTTTGGGAGCAGGGCTGAACTAACAATGATACAGGTTATATTTACTGTCTTGTATAGTAATTTGATGAAAATTTTAAACTGTAAACTTCCCTCTCTGCTTCAGGATGTGTGTATGCTATAAAAAAGTAAAGGGATACTACAGATGCAGGGACTGGAACAGGATAAAATGTAAAACCTTAGCCAAGGTCATACAGCAAGTAAGAGCTAAAGCTCTAAATGCAGCAGTCTCTTCCACACTCTACCCCTGCACCAGATTGTCCACTCCAGCAAATTAATGATGCATTTATTGGAGCAAAAGTTAATCTGTATCACCTGCCAATATTACTGTTAGGGATATTTAATCTCTGAGCCTAAATATCTCAGGAGAGCAGCCAGTATTAGTTCAATAGGTCAATAGTTAAATACGTGGTATGGGATAAACCACTTA
Organism: Mastomys natalensis; assembly: GCA_021653895.1. NCBI lineage: Eukaryota > Metazoa > Chordata > Mammalia > Rodentia > Muridae > Mastomys > Mastomys natalensis. Next base: position 360,531 of record JAJTUV010001056.1, read on the forward strand.
AGTACATAGCATGTTGGCATGCTCACAGAACTACTAATATGACCCTATTTCAGTATATCTGTGTGTCTTCCTAGGAATAAAGGACCTCTTGCTTTTTGGGAAATCGGTTTTTTATGTTCCAAAATTTGATTAAAACATTTCCTCTGTAAAGCCATTACTGAAGGTTTCTCCAACTAATATTACTAGCTGTAATTTTTAACAGATGAGAATATGTACTCTGAAGCCATGACCACATCATAGTAACCAATGTTATTTTGAAGTCTAGCACTGTAATGGGAGTTTAATTCATGCTGAGTAGTTTAAACGTTTAAAAATTATTTGTGTATTCCTTTTGATGTCTTATTTTTTCAGATTTAATTAATATTTACTGAATGTCAGACATAATATTAGGAACTTTTTAAAATGTAGCAATGACAAATTTTTAAAAGTACAAACATGCTAAGTGTTACAGTGTACTTAAGTGGTTTATCCCATACCACATATTCAAAGCCAGTAAATCAACATCACTTTGGCAGACATAGAATTAACTATAGACATTTTCTAAATACTCACCAAGAAGGTCAGAGATCCTGTTTACTATAAGACAGAATGATGTAATGATTTATGAAGCCTATGTTTACAGAACTATATAAATTGAAGATCTTGTTATAGCAAACATAGGGAACACTTATTGAATATGTTTATGGCAAGTACTAGCAATGTATATGCTTCTCATTTAATCCTAAAAATTGTATATGATAGGCACTCCATTTTAGAGATAAAAAAAATAATCAACTTACCCCAATATCATCTACTTACTTAAGTGGCAAAGGCAGTATCTGAGTGTTTGTACCTAACGTTAAGTTTAAAACACTAATTTGATTGGATGATATTAACTACATACTTCTGTTTCTCATATATTTTGGTTACAGTTTTTCCTCTCCTACTCCTTCCAGTTCTTCCCTACTTTCCCTCCTATCCAGATCCACCCCTTTCTGTCCCTTACTAGAAAACAGTCGTTTAAGGAGTAGTAATAAGTAAAATAAACAAAGAAACAAATTGGAATAGGACAAAACAACCGAACAAGAGAGCAAATCAGAGAGAGCACAAAGTCCTGTACTCTCACCAAACTTCTGTGGTTCTCAGACTATAGTTTGATCATCATTGACTTCACAGCCAATATCCACTTATAAGTAAATACATAACATATCTGTTTTCTGGATCCAGGATACCTCACTCAAGATGATTTTTTTTTTCTCATTCTTTCCATTTTCTTGTGATTTTCATGATTTCATTTTTTCAACAGCTGAGTAATATTCCATTGTGTAAATATTCCACATTTTTTTTATCCATTCATTTGTTACTAGATATCTAGGTTGTTTATATTTTCTGGATATTATAAGCAGAGCAGCAATGAACATGTTGAGCAAGTGTCTCTGTAGTAGGATGAAACATCCTTTAGGTATATGCCTAAGAGTAGTACAGCTGGGTCTTGAGGTAGATCAATCACCATCTCCTTGAGCGACTGCCACACTGATATCCATAGTAGCTGAACAAGTTTGCACTCCACCAGCAGTGGAGTAGTGTTCTCCTTACCTCACATCCTTACCAGCATGAGCCATTTTTTGTTTTATTGATCTTGACCATATGTTTGGTGTAAGATGAAATCTCAAAATAGTTTTGATTTGCATTTCCCTGGTGATGAAAGATGTTGAACATTTTTTTAAGTGTTTCTCAGCCATTTAGGTTTCTTGTTTTGAGAATTCTGTACCTCATTTTTTGTGTTGTTTTCTTGTCTTGTTTTTTAAGTTCTTTATATATTAGATGTAGAGTTAATAAAATGTCTGTAGGCTGCCACTTAGTCCAATTGATAGTGTCCTTTTGCCTTATGAACTGAAAAGCTTTTTAATTTGATGAAGTCCTTTTTTAAAAAAAAAAAATAGTTTAATGAGTATTAGTGTTTTTTTCTGCATGTTTGTCTCTGTGAGGGTGTCAGATATTAGAGTTACAGACAGTTGTGAACTGCTGTGTGGGTGCTGGGAATTGAACCCAGGTCCTCTGGAAGACTAATCTGTGCTCTCAACCGCTGAGTTATCCCTTCAGCCCTGAGGTCTCATTAATTGTTGTTTTTGGTGCCTGTACTAATGGTGTTCTGTTCAGAAAGTCTTCTTTGCCAGTGAGTTCAAGGCTATTTGTCACTTTCTCTTCTATCAGATTTAGTGTATGTGGCCTTACGTTGAGGTCTGTGATCCATTTGGAGTTAAGTTGTGCAGGGTGATAAATATGAATTGATTTGGATATATCTACATGCAGTCATCCAATTTAACCATAACCATTTGTTGAAGATGCTGTCTTTTTTCAGGGTGAAATTCTGGCTTCTTTATCAAAACTCAGGTGTCCATAGGTATATGGACTTATCTGGGTCTTCAGTTTGGTTCTACTGACTCAAGTGTCTGCTTTTGTGCCAGTTTCATGCTGGTTTTCATTACTATAGTTCTGTAGTACAATTTGAGGTTAGGGATGGTGGTACCACCAGTAATTCTTTCAGTATTGTTTTTAACGTGTGTGTGTGTGTATGTGTGTGTGTGTGTGTGTGTGAGAGAGAGAGAGAGAGAGAGAGAGAGAGAGAGAGAGACATACATGTGTGAGATAGGGTGTGTGTGATATATATGTGTGTGAGAGATATAGGATGTGTGTCTGGTGTGGGTGTGTGGATGTGATATGTATATGTGTGTGTGGTAGTATGGTGTGTGTAGTATAGTGTGTGTGATATATGTTTGTGTGTATGTGTGTGTGTGTGTAAGTATATATTGTGTTTCCATATGAAGCTGAAAATTGATTGACCTTTCAAGATCTGATGAATTGTGTTGGAACTTTGATCAGGATTAAATTGAATCTGTAGATTGCTTTTATAGGATGGCCATCTTTATTATATTAATCCTACTGATCCATGAGTATGGGAGATCTTTCCATCTTCTGATATCTTCTTCAATCTTGTCTGTCTTAAAGGTTTTATCACTAACTTTGCATGCTTGTTTAGAGTTACCCCAAGATATTTTATATTATTTGAGGCTATTGTAAAAGATGTTTCCCTGATTTCTTTCTCAATCTGTTTGTCGTTTATATATAGGAAGGCTACTAATTTTATGAGTTAATTTTGTATTCAGCTACTTTGCTGAAAGTGTTTATTAACTATAGGAGTCCCTGGTGGAATTTGAAGGGTCACTTACATATTACTGTTATATGTCATCTGCAAATAAGGATACTTTGACTTTATCCCTTGATCTCCTTCAGTTTTTATTGCTCTAGCTAGGACATCAAGTACTGTATTGAATAGGTGTGGAGAGGGTGGACAGCCTTGTCTTGGTCTTGATTGTAGTGGATTGCTTTTCATTCCTTCCCATTTAAGTTGATGTTGACTTTGGGCTTGCTGTAAAGTGCCTTTGTTATGCTGCAGTGACATAGTTTGCTTTGTTGACTGGGCAGCCATGCAGGAGGAGCAGCAGAAGCAGCCCCCTAGGTCTGTGCCAGTCTGTTGCTTCTTATTGAGGAAATATTTTTTTTCTTAAAAATTTTTTCTTAAATGATTGAGAACAGTTTTTTCTCACAAAGTAAATTTAAGAAAGCTGAAGATACAAACTAATGAAGACTATGTCTTCTTTAATAATTTTTCAAGACATTCTGAAATAGAAAAACATTCCCCTTCTTAATCAAATAGCCCACTACCAAGGTAAGAATGAAGAATAATATGAGGAACTCTGAAACTAGAACAAGAGATTTGAAAACTTATAAATAAGTTTGGCTTATAAATAACTATGGTAAGAACCAAATAGTCTCTTGGATAGGATTATAAGGTTAGAAAGGAAAACAAAAAAAAAAAAACCCAATGAGATTGGCTTAGTAAGGGATCAGCTAAGCTTCTGAACTCATTAGATAATTGAATGAGATCAGTCTGTTCGTGGTCTAAGTCTAGGAAAGAAGCAGACATATAATACATAGCGTAGTAAGTACATAGGTAAGTGCTCTTGACAAAATAGCAGAAAGTGACAGGGGATCATAGGTGTGTGTACTGAGTAGGATAGGTTGTAATTCAGAGAAAACTTGAAGTAAGAATGAAATGAAAACTCATGACTTGTTGGAGAAAGAATATTTCACGCAATGGCAACAGCCTTTACTATATTTAGGAGAAACTACTGACATGAATACAGCGTCACGCCCAATCCATTGCACATTTGTAAGATCTTTCTTGTTAGAATCCCTATCAATATACAGACATGTCATCTTAGTATAATGTAATTATTCCTCACCCACTTGATACTTACTCACAGTAGTAGATTAGAATGAAGAAGTACATGTAGAGAGAGAACCTCCATAAAACAGCTGAAACACATGAACAGACCAAACAGGCAGGCACACATTTTTATCTGTGGACATGTCTTAACTACACTATTTTTTTTTTTTTTTGGTTTTTCGAGACAGGGTTTCTCTGTGTAGCCCAGGCTGTCCTGGAACTCACTCTGTAGACCAGGCTGGCCTCGAACTCAGAATCGCCTGCCTCTGCCTCCAAGTGCTGGATTAAAGGCGTGCGCCACCACCGCCCGGCTTCTTAACTACACTATTGTCCCTTTATTATGTTCACTCTTCCCAGAAGCCTGACATTAAAGGGGATGAGTGTTAATTATTATCCGCGTATCTAGAGAGGAATTATGTGGTTAAGCCTCAAACCAGTAACATCTTTTATTTTAGTTAAAAGTTAAAAAGAATTTTGACAACTTTACATAGTCTGGCTGTTGAGCTTTTTCTCCTTTGTGGGATTCCTTGTTTGGTATGTTTATCATATTTCAGAATATTTTTTTTCATAGACTTACAGATTATAATTTCTTCTATAAGTTGCCAGTTCACATCTTCCTTTGCTCACTTCATTTAGGTTTTGATTTTTTGCTTTTTAAGAAGTCTGTCTTTGTAACTGATGAGAATTGTAATGCGAGAACTGTCACTTTTCTCCAAGGCTTTTAAAGAAACAGTTTTTTCATCGGGCCCTAAAGGTAATGAAAATGAAATATGATAAAGACATAAAAAAAGAAAAAGAGAAAGGAAAATCTGAAAGTGGGAAAGAAGATGATAAAAAGAGCAAGAAAGAAAGTATTAAAGAAGAAAAAACAAAAAAGGAAAAAGAAAAAAAGAAAGATGGTGAAAAGGAAGATTCCAAAAAGGTAAGTTTTCCTGAAGTTAAATTAAAATTTAAGGTCATTATAGGCATTGGAGAGCTGGCACAGAGGCTGTTCTACCAGAGGACCCACATTCTGTTTCCACCATTCATTTCCTTCCAGTGGAGGCTCATAACCTGTTAACTCCAATTCCAGGGATGTCTTCCAGCCTTCTTAAAACACTGCGTGCACATGATGCAGACGTAAATGCAGGCAGAGTATCCATACACATAAATGAAAAAAGGAAACCACCATGTACATGTGATCTCTATTGGCCTTTGATCATAAGGCTTTAACAGCCTTGTGAGATAACTCTCATGACTGTTTGTAAATGCTGATCTTAAGGCCTTTGTTAGTGTTGGAAACGGTGAGACTTTTCACTTCATGAGTATCACGGCTTTTGCTGTCTTGAGTGTTTGATTCTTTTCACCTCTCTGTTTATAGGAGGAAACTCCAGGAACTCCAAAAAAGAAGGAAACTAAGAAAAAATTCAAACTTGAGCCACATGATGATCAAGTTTTTCTGGATGGAAATGAGGTGAGATTAGAGAATAATAGATTTGAGTATAATTGAACTCCAGTTTTTCATAGAAAATCTTAGAAATATATTTGATGCTATCACTACAAAAAGAAACAATTAAGAAAAATCTAATCATGTATTTAAGCATATAAAAATAACTTTCAAAAAATCTTCTTTTCTAATCTAGTTTTATAAAAAGTAGAATCAAATATGACTTCATTTGAGTTATTAAAAACCTGAAATTACAATAGCTTAATACAAAATAGGTGCTTTTTTCTTTCTCATTAGTGTGCTTTAGGGATGAACAGCACAGACATGAAGCTGTCTAGCAGGCCCAAGCTCCTCCTTCCTTTTTTTCTGTGTTATTTCTTCTTGCCAAGGTACCTCATGGTCCATGATGACCTTAACTATAGCCACAAGAGATAAGAGGCAAGTGCTTTCTGTTTTAGCAAACCATGTTAAGGACACTAAAGTTCACTAATTATGTTATCTTGAAGATGCAGTCTTTATACTCAGGAGGTAATTTGCCCCGTTAAAATGCAGAATTTCTATTATAAAGAGAAAAAAGGAGCAGAGTGGTTCGTGGCTCACCTACTGATCTCTGGTACTTCTACAGTGTCTTATCAGACACATCTCTTGAGGAGCCTGAAATTTTCAACATTACTAATGCTTTGCACGGGAAGATAGTTTTATTGCATCTTTTCTAATGAGATTTGTGTGGTGATGGCCTTGCATGAAAACTGTTTCGATAGTCAGTGAACTACTACAAAATAGTAGCTTATGTCCTTTCTGTTAAACTGTTGGAATTCCGTATTCTTTCTTAACACACTTATACCAACTATTGTATATATAAAAAGCAGTGGCTCCCAGGGCTGGGTGTTTAAAATTCTGCTCTAGGAAGAGCTCGGATATCTTAAGTGTTAAGTATATCACTGAGTACTAGGTACTTCACAGGCGGTATAGTAAAATACAGTGCAGTTCTCTGCAAGGAAGCTTTTATAGTCAGTTAAAGACATAGACATGGGCACGTAAACATCTTTCTGTATTACATTGTAGTAAGCAGTAATAGTGTAAAAACACCAATTAGGTATGCTTAATTTAATTAGGACGGATAAGGACTGTCTGGAGACCATGAACATTTGACTTGAGCCGTCAGAACTGACTGACAGATTGCCCATTGTACCAGGAAAGAGTTATAGGTCTATTAGGGAAGGAGACAAGCTGAACAAAAGCTTGCCATCTTGAAAGGGCCAGGTTATGCGTACACACACACGAGAAACACCAAGTCTCCAGACTATTAAAATTGAAGCATATCCTTTTTTAAAAACAGGTTTTTAAGCTGGTTATGGTTGTGTACATCTTTAATCCTAGCAGTCAGGAGTCAGATCTCTGAGTTTGAGTTTAGTTCAAGGCTAGCCAAGGCTAGCTATACAAAGAAACTCTGTCTCAGAAAAAAAAAAGGGGGCGTGGGGGGATGTTTACAGGGTTAGTTTTTGTTTTGTTTTTAAAGTAGTTACTAGCAAGACTAATGGTTTTTTAATCTGTCTCCCAAGGAAAATGTAAACAGTAAAACAGTTTATTCAGAACTCCAAGTGTTAGAAAATATATAATTAATCGGAAAAAATAAAGGGTCTTATTCAAAATAAACTAGGAAATTGAAAAATACTGTAATGTATAGAAGCTGAGAGCTAGAACTAAGGGTCTTGTAATGACTGAGTGTAGTCTTGATTGGAAAGGGAAAGTTCTTAGTGTGTTAAGAGATGGAGACTGTGTTTGAGGAACTACAGTAGAGAAGTAAACTTCTTACTAATGTGACCTTAGAACTTTTAAGCATTGAGGTTTCTTGATTCTTCTAGGTATTTGTGTGGATCTATGACCCAGTTCACATTAAAACATTTGTCATGGGATTAATTCTTGGTAAGTAGGAGAATATAATAAGTAGCTTTTTAGTATAGTCCAAACTTTAGAGGACAAAATGCAGGACCTCAAAAAATTTTTAAATTTAATACAAAATAAGAACTATTTAAGAGATATTTTAAATAAAATTAGAAGATAAATAATAAACTCAAATTATTTGCGACAGCTAAAACTTTTAAGATTAACATGGTAAAACAACCTTATAGAAGATAAACGTAACTCAGAGAAGAAACACAATGACCATTCATTTTGGTTAAGAATGAATCATGACACAGAGTGAAGTTACAAGATCAATGTTTACACATGTTTACAGTGAAAGTCCTGGGGGTTGAGGGAACACTCCAACAATGATGATGGTATATTCCTTTTTCTTTTACGCCAAGCAGTTTGGCAATGCCTTTAAAATTGTTGATGCAAACACCTTGACCCTATAAGTCTTGTTAGGAATTTATTTTATATTCCTTTTCATGCACACATTCGAGCAAAGTAAGATTCAAATTTTAAATGCCTGTATCTTTTGGCCTACCAATTCTATTGAAATGAATTCATTGGTACGGCTTTTTCAGTGTTGTTAGTTTTTGTTTATTGTTAGTGTCTGGGATCCAACCCAGGATCTTACACGTGCTAGGCAAGCAGTTCACCACTGAGCTCCATGCCCTGCCTAGAACCCACTCTGTTACAAAATCCCAGTCATATGATGTACATGTATGTGCCAGTATACTTGTGGGAGGATTGTCTCTTTACCATGTAAAACAAAGTAGTTCACTTTCCTCAGGAGAAGAATGAATAATGGCAGTGTAAGAGAATAGCATGCAGCTTTCGAGACAAGAAAAGAGAAAACCACAAAGAGGGAGAGTTAATAAGTTCCTTCAGTTAGAAATAGGTATTTGTAACTGATTTTTGTTTTATTGTACATGAGCAGTCTCTGGGAATAGGATAAGCTTAATGAGTGTTTACCACTGAACAGTGGGACAACTCAGTGATTTCATCTTACTATAGCCTTTGACTCACTGTTTATATTGTTATCAAACTTGTGTAGTATATATATATATTTTAATTTTGCAGGCAGAAATGGGTGGGAAAGAATATTTGAATAAATAGCAAAATCATGCTATCTAAAATATGATTGGTCAATAAGGTATTTTAGGATCCCATTTAGAGAATCTTACAGTAAAAGTTGAAACTTAGTTAAACTCAAAAAGCTAATGCTTACAGCGTGGTAGTTACTTTGTCATAAATACCTTCTCATGCCTCATTCCAGTAAGAACAGGTATTTATCAAATATAAGGTCAATTAGCTTTGGAAGAGTTACCTCGCTTACACAAGGTATAGCAAGAATCTGAGTCTGCTCTTAATGATAAAGACTTCATGACCAGACTTCTCATTTCTTAACAGTTTTCCAAGAGGCCCTACCATAATTGCAAAACAAACAATAAACAAACACAAACAAACCTTGAGATGTTTATATATAGTTTCCCTAACCACTCTGACTTTTTTTTTTTTTAAAGCTTTGTGATTCTAATTCCCCTGGAGTGGGAGGTAGAGTGTTCTTTGATTGTTTTGTTTTGATTTAAGCTTCCTATTCCTAATATGAAAAAAATAGTAGCTTCAAAATGACAGTAGTTGGTCACTGAAGGAATAGTTTTAATTTTTAGACAGTATTTTTTTATAATTGAATGTAATTTAGATTTAAAAATGCTAACCTAGCCGGGCGGTGGTGGCGCACGCCTTTAATCCCAGCACTTGGGAGGCAGAGGCAGGCAGATTTCTGAGTTCGAGGCCAGCCTGGTCTACAGAGTGAGTTCCAGGACAGCCAGGCTACACAGAGAAACCCTGTCTCGAAAAACCAAAAAAAAAAAAAAAAATGCTAACCTAGTCCAAGAAAGTGTAAAATGTTATGTTAACATGAAATTGCTGATAATTCATTATTCTTATACAAATGTTACTTTTTTGACTCTAATACTTATCAGTCCCCATTTTCAAGAATATGTTCACTATTGATTGTAATGAAGCCATTAAAGTATTTATTCTAAAAGTTACTCTGTAACTCTCTTACTCCAGTGATTGCAGTGATAGCAGCCACCCTCTTCCCTCTCTGGCCAGCAGAAATGAGAGTGGGTGTTTATTACCTCAGTGTGGGCGCAGGCTGTTTTGTAGCCAGCATTCTTCTCCTTGCTATTGGTAAGTGTTATTAGTAATACTGATCTTGGTAATAAGGTAGGTATTAGCGCTTAAACTTTAACCTGGAGCTCCAGTGTAGCTGCACTCTGTATTCTGCTGAACAGCAGAGCTAATGCATACAAGTCAAGAAGTGTGTCAGCCTCCTCAGACAAATCTCAGTGTTTAGACCTGATTACATTGGCTCTGATCTGGCATTTGCTATGTCTTTTCAAACTTTTAATGTTTTATTAATACTACATTTGATTAATATAATTCTGTGTAGTATAAAGTATAATTCAATTATATAATATATATAAACATTTGCATTGTGGAATGATTAAGTCGTTAAAATATTCATTGCCTTGTTTAGCTATCTTTTTTTTATGGTGAGCCATTTGAAATTTACTCTTAGTTATTTTGATATATATAATATATTTTAATCTGCATGTAGATGTGTTTTTAAATTAGCTATAATGAACATTTATTTTTGCAGAGGTGACTCATTAGATATTTGAAGTAATATAAATGTAACTTGTATTAAATATATAGTTCTATTCATATAGTCAGTTAAGTGGTTCTGAACAATTTGTTTACCACTTTAGGGACAAATACAACTTTTCACTTGGGTACCAAAATGAATTCTAGATGAATGAAGGAGTTAAATAACTAAACACCAAATAGGAAAGCAAAGTGAATGTGCTGAACATTCCTAATTATTGAGATGTTTCAACGTTTGTTCAAGACAGGGCCTCACTGCGTAGCCCTAGCTGGCCTGCTACCATTGTCTATATAGACCAGGCTGGCCTCAGACTTGGAGATCCACCTACCTTTGCCTTTCCGAGTGTAAGAATTAGAATCATGTGCCACCACTCCCAACCGTGAATAGTACTGCTTTATAGAAAAAATTAAATCACCCACAGTATTGATCTAGGTTCTGTTGTTAGAAGACAGAACTTGACCAACATTAACTAACCTGGATGCATATTAGTCTCTGATGGCTAATTAATTTTTATTTGTATAAAAGTAATATTTATTTTATTTGTATAGCCCTAAACAGTTTCTTTATTCTCACCTTCCCCTTGGTCCCCAGAGTATCCTGAGTTGGTGCCCCCACTCACAGGAACAAGAGTTCATCCACTATTTTTTACTCTGCTGTGGTAACAGGCCTCCCATTTCAAATGAGCCTTTTTCACCTAGCTTTGATTTTTTTTTCCTTCTCAGCTTAGTCCCCTTGAGAGAAATGTTTTTGCTGCTTCTGCAGACAGCAGAGCACAATTGTAGGCCAAGAAATAATAGCCAATCCTATTTAACAGGTAACTAGTGCCAATGTAATGCCTGGATCAACAGTGATGCTGTAAGATTGATGCCACCTGGCTGTCACATTAGTGAAACTTACACAAGTTTCTTGAAGTTTTTCAGCAAAGTATTAGCTCTACTGAACAGAATTATTCTAGTTGCTATATTTTAATTAAACCAGTAGCACTATGATTTATGTTAAATTGTTTTGACCTTTAAAAATATTGTTTCTTTATTTTGAAAATAATATTTCCAGTTATGGATCAAATTATCTTGCAAATTAAGGGAAGAAGCAAACACCACATGTAACTACAAATATATATATAATATGTATGTATATGTGTATATATTCACACACACACATACACACAATGTTTTAAGGCAAGGTCTCCTGTAACTCAGTTCTCATCAGTATTGTGATATAGCAAAGGATGACCTTGAATTTATGACCTCCTGTTTCTATGTCCCACGAGCTAGCATTACAGGCACGCATCTTCATGCCTGGTTTTATGTAGTGGTGGACATTAAACCCAACCTCCTCCTGCTTGCTAGTGAAGCACTCCACCAGCTGAGCTGCATTCCACCCTTCAGATTTTTCTTCCAACTAGTTTCTGTCTATAGCCCACTTACTCATTCTGTGTGTAGAGTTGTTCAATAATATTTTTAGTGTTTTTCAATATTCATGGCTAATATCACCACTTAAATGTGGCATTTTTCTAAAACGTGGAGCTTTTACTATAAGAATGGCAGGAATAGTACATACAGTTTTTCTCTTGTTCAACCCTTTATTGCCATAGAGAGAAAAACTGTGGCACTCAAACATTCGGTTATGCCCAGTTTACTTACCATCTTTCTAAAATTCTAAAATGCTTTTTTCTTGGATCTGATAAAACATTTCACCTGTCTTACAACTTTGTGAATGAACTACAGCTTCGTGATTATATTTGGAGGAAAAATTTTGTTGCTTTATCAGTGGAATTTTCTTGTAAGTTAATTGCTTCAAACATATTTTTTTTTGTTTGTTTCACGATCGACTCTTATCTGTTGTGTGGTATATTTTTTATTCTCGTGAAAATAAAAATACTACTTTTAAGTAAGATTACTTAAAATACTGTTTTATAAATCAAGGCTTGTATAAAAACCATGTCCTTTGATTTATCCAAACCACAATAATGAGAAAACCATGGATTTAATATTTTGTAAGCTTTTTTGAAATAGTTATACATACTTTTAAAGAAAACAGAACAAAACAAAACCACTTACCCTAGAACATTTGTATAGTCATTGTGACCTGAATAAATCCATGTACCAGGGCACATGCCTTTAAGTTGCATCACTCAAGGGAGAGAGGCAGGCAGATCTGAGTTCAAGGCCATTTTGGTCTACAGAGCAAGTTCCAAAATAGCCAGGGCTACACAGAGAAACCCTGTCTCCAAAAGGAAATGAAAGGAAGGAAGGGGAAGGGGGGAAAGAAGGAAGGAAGGAAGGAAAGAAGGAAAGAAGGAAGGATCTCTAATACGTACTTAATTGGTAAATTGATGGAAAACCATTTGACATTCTAAGGTTTGTAATAATATACTAAGAGTAATCTCAGCCAAGCATGATTACAAACACTTATCCCAGCTATTTGTAAAGCTGAGGCAGGAGGATGGAGAGTTTAAGGCCAGCTTGGATTACACAGCAAGTCACAGGCTTTTCTGGACAGTTTATCCTGTCTCAAAGTTTAAAAGGTTGAGGATATAGTTTTACGTTGCCTAGCTGACAGGCTGCCCTAGATTCCAGCCCAAGCACCAACAAAAACACAAATCGCCTCATAAACCATGTGTTTGAGCAGTCTTGGCTGTGTTCACCTTATGTCATTTCTCAGGGTTTCTTTGGTTTTTATTTCTTTTAGTTTTCTGAGGCAGAGTCTTGGCAGGTAGCTCAGACCTTGCCCCAAGTGCTAGGATTACAGCACCTCTGTAATCACCACTGTACCTAGCTTATATTTAAGGTGCATAAAAATTTTTTTAATGTTGAGGCAGATGGTACTTAAATAAGCATAGTTTACCTAATTAATAAAACAAGAATTTGATGATAGAGGTTTTTTAATGGCTAGATTCTTTCTTCAAAGCTTGAATATGGATTCTTTATTCCATATTCTTCAAGTTAGCATATGCTTCATATCCAGAATATATTTAAGGGCCCACTGAGTTTTTTGGATTTATTTTAAAATCAGAAATAATAATATATATGTTTCAGTATATACACTTCTTCAGCATTCTATTTACATTTATACTATATTGTATGTTGAATGTAGTGTTTTTTAAAATCAGGACAAGACTTAAGGACTAGGGAGTAAGGCCACATGGCTTTCCCGCTGGCTGCTTTCTTCACTATCATTCATAGTCCTCACTCACAGGTTCTTTTCTTACACCGTGATGTCTGGATGCTTCAACTTGCACCTGACTCCTGTCCTTATGAAGCCCAACTTCACAAAATGCACAAATCCTCAGTGTATGTCCGTGACTAAAAAAAAAAAGACCTTATTGAGAGTGTTATCATAACATTTGTGTTTCTAAGTTTAGAGCAGCTCTTAAAATATTGTCAGATGCTAAGCTAGTCTAATCTTAAGTGTTTGTCTTTATGGTGCATAAAATATGGACACAAAGCTAAATATTGTCTCAGTTTCTTACAAACAAATTTTCCGTGTAGTTGCTTCAAGGCTTAATTTCATTTTGTTCCCCTCAGCTCGCTGCATCCTGTTCCTCCTCATCTGGCTCGCAACTGGAGGAAGGCACCACTTCTGGTTCCTGCCAAACCTCACTGCAGACGTGGGCTTCATTGACTCCTTCAGGCCCCTGTACACACATGAGTACAAAGGACCAAAAGCAGACTCAAAGAAGGAGGAGAAACCTGAAACCAAAAAGCAGCAGAGGTCCGACAGTGAGGAAAAGTCAGACAGTGAGAAAAAGGAGGACGAAGAAGGGAAAGGAGCTGCAGGAGACCATGGACCAGAAGGCTCGGGTGGAGAGCGCCACTCAGATACAGACAGTGACAGGCGGGAAGACGACCGCTCCCAGCACAGTAGTGGAAATGGGAATGATTTTGAAATGATCACAAAAGAGGAACTGGAGCAGCAGACAGATGGGGATTGTGATGAGGAAGATGACGACAAAGGTGGAGAAATGCTGAAATCTGCACACGAGAAATCATAATCTGATTAGTCTGGGGACTGAAGAAGTACAGCAGGCTGGGTTTTCTGTGTTGGCCGATCATCATGATGTACAGATGGCATTTGTAGCATTCTTTAAGTCCATTTTCTGAAATGTATTGGACATTCAGTTGCAGTCAGCCTTTTGTTTTGTAGAACATTGGTACTATTGGTACAGTCTAAAGCCATTAATAAGTTTTATCCATCTGATAATTTTACAGTAAGTAGGCCTCATTTTGATAGTTATCAGAGGTACATTGTCCACAATGACACTTAGGTTAAGGGCATTTTTGATAGTTGTATGGCTTTTTACTGTTAGACTAATGGAAATTGCTAAAGAAACTGCAGCATTTCAGATTATGCATAAGTATATAGCCATTACGCAGTTTCTTTAGGATGAAATGCTTAAACTCATGTTCTTGCTAGTTATGCTCTTTTTGGGGGTTTTTTTGGTTGGTTTTTTTTTTTTTTTTTTTTTCATAAAATTATACCAGAAAATTCCTTTTTTAAGGTTTTTGAGGTAACAGGGATCAAGAGCATTTTGTGGAAACAATCCAGCTAGTAACAGTGCAGCAAACCTTTTAATTCAGCTACAGATTCTCCTTTTCCAGCTTAGAAAATCCCAACTGACTTGTACGTTCAATCCAGAGAAAGGTGGTCATCTCCAGCAGAAGTGAGGAGGTCTGACTGGACAGTGAGGCTCTTCCTTCCTCCCCGTCTCCTTGTCATAACATAAAATGTATTCTGTACATAATTTACAAATAAAACATTTTATTTTAATTGTTACTTATTATTTAGACATTTCTCAACACTTAAATTTGTAAAACGAAAACCATGTAAGGTATGTTTTTAGAGAGTTTCAGTAACCCACAGAGCATCTGATCTTTCTACAGCAGCTTCAGTTGTGTGCCAACATTCCATGTATTTTAATATGAGTAAAAATTATCCTTATTAAGTAAGAACAGACTTAAAGTAGCTGTTTGTACGCCTTAATGTTCATTTTGACTTATTCTAAATCTTTACATTTAGAAATGGGGACTGTGTTATCAGACGAGGAGGCACTGCTGTGAAAGACAATTTGCTGTTCTAAAATACCAATTAAAAATAAAGGATATAAAAGAAAACATAGCAAACCATTGGACTCTAATTGGCCATTTTATTGTTTACACACCTTTGTTGCAGACCTTTTTTAAAAATCTTGCTTATATACAAGCAGTCCTTGGAGCCACACTTTACACCAATAGTGGGCATTAAATGATTTTCCTGTAGTCAGGAGGTTTTGCTTTGTAGTTAGTAGGTGATGGAATATGTAGGTCTGTACTTCCTTTAGGCTGTTTCTCTTCTTAGTGTTTACTAAAGATGACCTTTAATTATGAGAAAACCCATTGTATGTTGACAGCTTATGAAATACAGCTTGATTGTTTCTTTAGTCTCCCTATGTGGATGGAGTTGTAGGTGCAGTCTTGTCCTCAAAGCACTGTGCATTGATTGCAGTGCCTGGGTATTCTTCCTTCACATTTGCAGAGCCCTGCTGCCTCGTGTCCATAATAAGGAAGAGAATGATTATAGCTCATGAACTTGTTAGTCACTGGTAGATTAATACCTATTAGGGGTATGAAAATGGAACAAGAAAGTTTTATAACAACGAAATTGCTTGCTTAACCTTTACTAGTATAGTACCCAGGTACTCAGTATGTAGCTGCAGTTTCTTTGTACCATATGTCCTGTGTCTAGTCTAAAAAGTGGAGAATGCTAGCTACAAAGTCCACTTACTGATACATGTGAATTCCTACAGAATGCTAGTAAAATTTTCATAAATATTTGCTGATCTTTGGGGAGAGTATTCTTACTGTAGTTAGATATGAACTAGAAATTTCAGCTTAATTTCTATTGTATGGTTCCATGTTGAACACTTTAAACAAGTTTAAAAATCAAAATGCTTCCTCTGTCGTCTTCAGAAGTCTTGTTGGCTAAATAAATATTCTTGTGTTCGAGCATGGAGAATTGTTTACAATAGCCAATAGAGTGGTGACTCTTAAAAAATGATTTCCTGTGCTGCTGTAAATAGAAGCACAAAGCTTTGGGTAATGCAGGATTTACTATGGAGCGTGTGTCCATTGGCCTATGCAGGTCTGAGCTAAGCAAGGGACTCAGTCCAGGTGGAAGAATAGTGCATATGTGAACTTCTCAAAATTAACATGTTAAATAGGGTGCTTTTTCTTTTCCCTCCTACAGAATTCTTTAGTTCTTAAATTACAAGGCCTAGAGAATGTTAATTGATAATTTCAATGAATACTACCCAGAAAATAATAAATTTTAATATATTACATTGAAATATACAGTAGTGATGGATTTTGGTGTTTTCTCTTTTTGGTTTTTTTAATCATGGATACCAATTAGATTCTACCTAGAAAAATCATGGTTTTTTGTAAGTTTTCTTTTTCAAAACTTGTAGAAATTGAAAAACAGTTTATACAGTTGGTTTTCATTGTGATTATATTCTGTGAAGTCTCTGGAATGCTGGAGTAGCAAATCTTGAACCACCACATCTAAGGGAAGTATCGGATCAAGTTTCTACAAGCCTCTATTATCAACATTTAAGCAACCAATATGTAAACTTATTTTAGCTGTCTCTATTTAAAAGACATAGTTATTGATTCCTTAACATTGACTCATAACCAATAGAATATTAACTTCTGCCTGAATGAAGATTTCTAGTAATATTTTCTCCATGAGTCAAATCACTGCATTTGTGCCCTTGTGGAACATGTGATGGCATTTTAACTCTACTGACCATTTAAAACAAAATCACAAACAAAAAAGCACAAATGTGAAAAACACATTAAACAGCAAAAAAGCAGTAAAAGATCTAGAAGACAGCCTTGTTCAAGCACTGCCAAGATGTGTACCGTGGGCAATCCGATTTTGCTGCTTAACACTGGCCATAAAAGTACTGCAGGCATTTAGATAAGTTCTCAAATATGTATTCCCAGAACTTAGAATCTAAAAATAATGAAGACTGACTGCACTTGAAGTTACGACATTTAATCTGTGGTGCTCAGAGCCTTACTATATAGCCCTGACTAGCCTAGAACTCTACAGAAGCCAGATTGGCCTCAAACTCAGAGATCCCCCTGCCTCTGCCCCCTGGAATAGTATTTATTGACAAATCATGTTTCAATGTTGAGTAATGTTTTAAATATTTACCCAAAAATAAATAGTTCCAAATTATTGGTAAAATGCTTTTTCTCCTTTACAGCAGTATTTCAGGGCTCCCCGTTGATTCAGTACTACATGGCACTTTTGTATGTCAGAATCTGCTGAGGCACTCCGTGAAGGAAAGTCCAGTTTGCCATCGTGGAGCACCAACCAGTGAGATGAATTCTGCATAATGGTTTGCCAAATGTGCTAGGTGTCTCTTAGTCCCGGCCCCTCTTTGGTTGCTGCCCACTGAGATGGGCCTGAATGGAAATGAGCAGTAAGCTCCTGTCCCTTCTGGTTTCTGAGTGGGTGTGGCCCAGAAATCAAATGATATTCTGTTTGTTTCCCATCATCTCCACAGTGAGGCTGCCCCAGCTGTCAAAGGTCACCACTTTACCAAATTTTCCTTCTCTACCCTTGTGCTAGCACCCTTTGTGACAAAGATGATGTTCTGACGCTGCCTGCGTGCCATTCCTAAAGCTACAGTTCTTCCTTTGCCTGTTCCCACACTTGACAAAACCGCTCATGTCTTTAAAGTATTGATACAAAGCTGTCTTCTATTAGAACCAGAGCCAGGCAACTACCTGCTTGTTAGGTTTTCATCATTGAGTATTAGAAAGGAGCCCAGAAACTTTGAAAGCATGCCCTGTACATTCTAGCTGCCATCTCTGCAGATAACTGCAGTTTCATTTGCATATTCTACCATCAGCTGTGCAAGTCTATATAACAGTCTATGTACATTCTATTTAACAGTCTATGTACACTTGAACCTAGTTCAGAGTACCTTAGAAACTTAATTACATGGCTTTCCTACCCTTCTATTTTCGATATGAAGAATACATCTGTAAGTTTGCCATTTTAGAATTGGAGGAAGAAAACACTTTAAAAGATTTAATTTTGTGTGTGCATGTATGCCAGGTGTGGGGTACCTGTGGAGGCCAGAAGAGGATGTCGGATCTCCTGGAGCTCAAGTTACAAGCTGAACTACCCAATATGGGTGCTGAACTCAGGTGTACCACTGAGTTCCCAGCCCCTGTGGTCTCTGTTATCATGATGTTAAAGGACAGGCTATTTCTCTCAAACCAATTCATCATACTTGGGCTCATTTTTATTTTAAGGGAATACCTAGACACCTTTTTTGTACCATAGACCCTGCTCAAAATAAGGTTGGTTTGTTTTTCATTTGTATATTTGTTGTTTTTAATAGTGTTGCGTGTAGCACATGTGGCAAAGTATGGGCTTGAATATGATTATGATCTAAGTAATTAGATTTGTCAGCGTTCCATTCCAAAAGCCAATGGTACTTATTTAATGAATTTAATTTAATATTCACACAGAATTTTGTGTGATACTAAGAGTATCTGTGGCTTGCCTGTGCTATCACATACATGAATGCCAGCTCAGACAGGGGATCTGGGAAGGCTTCCCCTGGGTGTTTTGATCTGAAAGAATGAAATAGTATTATGTCAGAAACAGAGAAAATGAGTCAAGATATGTGTCTAGTTAGTGTTTCTAGTGCTGAAATGAAATAAAATAAGGAGGAGAAGGCTTGTTTTATCTTACAGAATCAATTACTGAGGGAAGCCAGGGAAGGAATCTGGAGGCAGGAACTCATGGAGGAGGAGGTCATGGAGGAATGCAGCTTACTGGCTTTCTCTCTATGACTTGCTCAGATTATCATGGCATCATTTCCCCTTCCTCCCTCCAGACCCTCCTCTATATCTCTCATTCTTTTTCAGATTCTTAGCCTCTGTTTTTATTAAATTTTGTTATATAAATACATAACATACATAAAGCCTGCTGTCTATGTAATGTTACTTGTATATATGATTTCAGGGCTGACCACATGATATTGAATAACCAATTGATGTGTTCTTCACTAGGGAAGACCAGATCTCAGCATACCTTGGTTGCCTGTAGTTTTTTGTGTAGGCTTGAGACCTTATGGACTTTCCCCATCTTGTGTTAGCATGTCTGTTTTCCTTGTTCAGTTCATGTTTAGAGAGTCATATTTGTGTGACTCGATGGTGTACCTTCTGACCTTACTAGGAGACACAATCTCATAGCAAAAATCCTAGACCCTCCAGCTCTTAACAGTCTTTCTAATCCTCTTCTTCAGTGATCCCTGAGCTTTCCATTGGAGGAGTTGTGCTATAGAAACAGTATTGGGACTGGGCTCCACAGTTCTGCATTTTGATTGGTTTTTGTTTTCTGTAAAGATCTCTATCACAAAGAAGATTCCTTAACTATGGGTATAAGGACAAATATTTAGAGTGCAGTTAGGTATTCTGCTCTTTTATAAAGAGGCAGTTGTGGGTTCTTTTCCAAGATCCATGACTTCACTACCCTTGGGTAATTGGTTAGGTTTCTGGTACCAAGCATGCTTTCCCTCTTGTTGAGGGGCTCTTATATCCACTTAGAGAGTTATTGGTTACCTCCAAGATATGCCTACCACTACTGCACCCTTAAGTGCCATCCATGCTGGTTATTGTGGTTCACAGGCATCATAACTGGATAGGACCGTTGGTTGCTTCCCTCCTTTGGAAGCTTGCATGGCAACTTCTAGTACCATGAAAGTTAGTCCTCGAGGAGAAGTTATTCAGGTTGATTCCAGTTCAGGGGCCTCTGGGTCCTGTGTCGGAAGTGCATGGTGTCTCAGCAATAGGGACTTAGCTTCCACCTCTGTTGGGGCAACTAAAAGTGATAGAAATAACCTATACTGTTATAACCTAAAGTATGTCTTTGAGAATAGGCCTAATGACAGGTTGTTAATCAGGGCTGTCTCTAGTATGGGAACAGAGCCTAATAGCTGGTGAATCCTGATGAACAAACATTTACATCCTGGAATCCTGACTTTTACATATCTCTAACAGGCCTGGCTAGCACACTACTTATGTTTGCAGTAGTTTCTAGCCAGTACTCCTTAAGCTAAGTTCTACTTGTATAACTTAATGTCTTCTAAGCAAATCTATTAGTCATTTATGGCACGAATTTTGTTTCTTTGAGTTTCTTGGAAATCTCCTCCCTTTGTAGCAATCATACATTCCACTCTACACTCCAATCCCAAGACAAAGGTACCCCAACTAAGCCTCACTTCCTCTGCAGTTCTTGAGTTCTAAGGACCCTGTAGACCTAAGATATCAGTAATTATGTTGCCTCCCATGAATGAAGCTTATCCAGAAATAAGCCTAGCACAAAGTAATAAGAGCCAACAAGAGATCAGAAAGACACAAGACAGAGAATGCAAAATCTTTGAGCCTTTAACTCTAGCTCTTCCCAAAGCTAACCTTCCATGGCTTTTCAGTCATGGAAGCCAAGGAATGGTTCATTGTTTTCATAAGCTACTTTGAATGAAATTCCCATTTGGAACTAAAAGATGACTTGCATACACATAATAAGTACAAACAGTGAAAATTTTGTACAATCAAATTTTTATCTTAAACCTCACATGGTTATCCTAGAAATACAGCTGTCTTGAGGACAATCTATTTTTTGTTTTGTTTTGTTCTAATTATGGTTTTTGACAAGCTTCATTATCTAGCCATGACCCTTAACTAGCAATCCTGTCTGTCTCTCAAATGGTAGGATTACAGTCGTGGTGTGAATCCTGGAAAGGAAATAACACTAATTTTAGTAATCAATAGTTTTATACATTCTAACTACAATAACTATTCTTGATTTTAAGACTTTTAAATATTATTACAGAAAATACTTATAAGTGAAAAATAAATAGGAATCTTAACTATCCCTCTAGAGACAACCACATGTATTTTTAAATGCCTGTATTATGTGTGCCTATGTTTTCACAAAAATGGGATGAGGCCATACCATGTGTACCTTACTCTTAGAGTACTGAAAAATGATCTGGAAAAATGGCATGTAGGAACCAGAACTTCAAGCTTTGAAATATAAGCTCAAATTAACTCTGAAATAAATACATTCCAAATATAGACTATTACTATATTAGATACAGTATGTGTGTTAATCAGAATAGAAGATAGAAGAGGAACATTTTATGACTCACTCTTGAACACACGATTTTGCTATTGTGGCATGCTGCCAGAAACACATAAAGATGTACAATAGGTATGTTCTTTTGCAACTGAAGACAAGAGTTGTAGAAACTGACCAACATTTACAAAGTCCAGACAATACCTGTGAGATACCACATCTGTGGACAGCTGTTGTGTGTTAGCAAAGCAAGACCAGTACATCTCTGTTTCTACTCTGTAGTCGCAAATACTTCACAAAGGTTTATAAAATTGCAACTATTTATTTCTAAATACTTTAGGAAGCATAACAAGATTAATGGTTTTTATGACATGGTTTCATACTACTGCTACTGGTTTGTCTACTGCTCTTGGTTTGGATTGTTTTTGGTTTTTTTAAAGATCTTTAGGTACTTCACCAGGTTGTTTTAGATCTGATTTGTTAATATAAATATAGATATAAACATTTTTCTAAGGCCTGCCTTAGCTGTATTCCAGTGGTAGGTTGTACTTTCATAATTATCATTTCATTCTAGGAATTTTTAAACTTCCTATCTGATTTCTTCAGTGATCGATCCACTATCATGCAAAAGTAAATTGTTCAGTCATTAAGCATGTATGTAGTTTCTATTAGTTTCAAACTTTATCCTACTGTTCTTTAACGATTCTTTATATTTGTTAAAAACATGTTTTGTGAATTAGGGTTTCTCTCTATTAGAGAAAGTTCCATGGGCTACCGACAAAAATGTGCAGCACTGTATACGTTAAGTGACATATTCTGTAGATGCCCGTGAACTCCATTTGACCTGTGATGTAGTTTAACTGTCTTGTTGAATATGGAATGACCTATACTAAGATGCGAGTGGGTATTAATCCATCTGCTATCACTGTATCAACTCCTATCAGTCCTTTATGTCTTTTTTTAATTGGGAGATCCAACACTGAGTACGTGTATACTTAAAATTATTATATCTTCTTGATAGTTTATCCTTTATTATTATGTAATAGACATTTCTCTTCTAATTTTAGCCTGACATCTAATTTATAGATATAAGAGTAGCTGTCCCAGCTGTTTCCCTTCCATTTGCTTAGTGTAAGCCTTGGGTTCTCTATGTCTTTGTGTCTTTGTTCCGTGTTTCTTGGAGATCATGCAGTCATTTGGATCTTAATTTAGTCTAGTTAACTATGTGTTTTAATTAGATAATTAAGATGGCTTTTATTTAAGGTTATTGTTGAGAGAATTTTGCTGATTTTTGTGATTTTGTTGGTTGTTTTCTAGTTGGTTGAACTATTTCTCCTTTTTCCCTATGATGTGGTTTGCTGGTTTACTGGGTTGGATATTGTTAGCATTCTGTCTAAACTCCACCCCCACAGTTACCTGGCTACAGCTAGGTATGCTCCTCCCCACAGTTACCGGGGCCTAGCCAACTATAAAAGGGGCTGCTTGCCCCCTCCTCTCTTTCTTGTCTCTTGTCTTGCTCTCTTTATCCCTCTGTCCCCTCACCCTTTACCCCTTCCCTTCCCCCTCTCTCTATGTGCTTATGGCCGGCCTCTACTCCTCTGCTTCTCTACTCTCCCTCTCTCTCTGCCTCTACTACCCTCCTGGATCCCCTCCCCACGCCCTGAATAAACTATTCTATACTATACTGGTGTGTGGCTGGTCCCTCAAGGGTAAGGAGATGCCTCAGCATGGGCCCACTGAGACGTCCCTTCCCCCACACCTCACCACACACCACGGAACATACTCTCTTTATCTTTTTATAAACACGTCAGATAGAACTGATTCTTTTCAAATTCTGCTTTGTTTGTCTTAGGAGATTCGTTCTTTCCTGTGTTCTCATGACTGAGACTACCTCTGTGCTTAGGAGCCCTTTAAGCATCTTTGCAATGCCTACTGAGGTAGTGAACTGTTTTAACTTCAATTGTCCTGAAACGTCTTTATTTCCCCACCAGTTTTTAAAGCTAGCTTTGCTGGTTTTAGTATCTTAGATGGAAATTATTTACTTTCAGGACTTAAAAAGTATTCATCAATGCTTTCCTGACTTTTAGGATTTTTGCTGTGAAGTTTACTGTCTTTGCTATGTTTGCCTTTGTGAATGAGTTGGTATTTTCCCTTAGAGCTTTTTATATACTTTAATTTTTTAGGATTGCTTTGTAGAATCAGCATATTCACATAATATGTTCATGTCTGTTTGAGATTCTAAATGTTTATTGTGCTTGAATATCCATTTATTTCAGTGGATTTGGGGAATTTTCTGCTCTCAGTTCATTGATTAGACTTTCTATGCTTGTAGGTTCGTGTGTGGGTTTGTGTGTGTGTGTGTGTGTGTGTGTGTGTGTGTGTGTGTGTATAAATGTGTATACACACAAATGTATGAGTGTTCATACATGGTGATACACTTGGAGTATGTGTACACATGTATGAAAATGCATGTAGAAGCCTCAGGTGCCACCCACTCATATTTCCTTTGAGACAGGCTCCTTTACGAGTCTAGAACATGCCAAGCAAGCCTGACTTGCTAGCCAACAAGCTCCTGGAACAGCTTGTCCCTCCCTCCTACAGCTGACTACTTAGCTTTGTCTATCAACTTGGCACAGCCTAGAGTCATCTGAGAGAGGAGTCACCTAGATTAGATTGGCCTGTGACACATCTTGATTGTAAATTGATACAGGGGGCCCAGTTCACTGTGGACAGTACTGCTCCTGGACACCTGGTTCTGAGCTGTATAAGAAAACTTGCTGAGGAGCCAGAGCAGTGATGGCTCAGGGATTAAGAGCACTTACTGTGCTTCCAGAGGACCAGAATTTGGTTCTTATCACCTATACGGCAGCTCACAGCTCTCTGTATGTCTAGTTCCAGGGATCCAATGTCCTGCTTTGGCCTCTGTGGACACAGGCACACATGTGATACACATGCATGCATTCAGGCAAATATTGCCATGCATAAAATAAAAATCAGTCTTAAAGACAGTAAGAATGGGACTGAAACTGAGGGTGACACAGCAACCTCCATGGCTCCTGCTGTACTATTGGCTTTGACGTGAGTTCCTTAGTTGAAAGAAATGATGTGCTGAGTAGGCCTGCCTTGGGCTCCTGCTTTAACTTCTCTGGATACTGGACTATGACATTTCCTCTCCTAAGTTGCTTTTGGTAACGGTGTTTGTCACAGTAAGAGAGATGAAACTAGAATATCAACACTGGAATTGCAGGAGCACACTGACATGCCCAGCCTTTTTTATGAGTTCTAGGGATCATTTTTTCCTCATGCTTATGAGGCAAACACTTAACCAATTGAACTATTCCCCCTCCCCAGACACACACACGTGCACACACATGTGCACTCACACAAGCACACACTAGGACTATAAATGCCCAAACCACAGTTATGTACTTGAATAATTTCCTGAGAGCAGAGACCCAGCTCCTGAGAAGTGGGAACTCAGTCCCCACCCCTTTGACAGATCATATTCTTATTCTACCCTGTTCACCTTGAGAGGTATGATTGACAGGTGCTAAGTCCTGTATGGTGGCTTGGTACTGAGAACCTGACTGGGATGGGGTTGGGATGAGGAGACAACAAACACACATACAGAAAAGCTAGGATCATGTGGGCTGTGCTTACTCTAATGGAGACACTTGCCCTGAAACCCAGAAACCCAACATTTATTATGTAACGTGTGAGGAAGTGGGGCTAACCAGTCTCGGCAGGAGGTCTCTGTAGGGGAGCAGTCTCAGCTGTGAATTTTCCTGTGTAGGAAGTTGTGGTCTACACCATTTATACACTGGTCTTAGCTAATGGCCAATTGTTTGTCAGTAATACTTGGACTCAAGGAAGGCTTTGTCATTTCTATAGATCTGAAGGTTATTGATTGTGCCCATGTCAACAATACATATTCTCTCAAGACCTCATCCACTCCCCACAGACAGAGACGAAGGGGTACTAGTTAGACTCCCAGTATAGCCCACAGGTTGATTTTTCAGGATACAGTCTCAGCTCTGAAACGATACTTTCTAGTATCCTGGAAGAGATGCTAGGACACCACTCTTTCCTTTCTTCATTCAGCCAGTACTGATTGAACCTCTGTTGTGATCTGAACCATAAAGCTAGAAACATGCATGTTGCATGTAATTTTAAAAACCCTGATTGCTCTGGCTAGGCTACAAGTGACTCGCCTGCCATCTAGTCAGCCCCCATAGCTAGCTAACACTTTCCCGAGATCCTTGGCTATGTTCTGAGAACAGCCACTGCCTGCATTCCCAAGAGTGCCACTCATTCCTACCAGCCCATCTCCCACAGCTAGCTGGCCCATCAACTTCCCCTCTGAGAACGCTTGGAGCTACCACTCAAATTCCACTGACTGACCACCCCCTGGCCTCCAGCAATTTTGTACCCTCTCTCTTGCTCAACTGAATCATAGCAGATGGAAAACACCACACAATCTTAATATTTTACAATCAGCCAGATGACACAACCACTGGGCTCGCATTCTATTGTCCTAAACTCATCAGCTATTCTATATTAGAATTCATCCAGTGGTGGAGGCTGCCACCGGTTCTAATAGCCCCCAGGCCTACATGGTGTCTATGTTTCTCCCTTCAAAGCCTGACCCAAAAGCCCTTTCTCTATCTCTTCTCCTCCTTTTCCTCCTGGGACTTGGAAAACCCACCTTTATGTCTTCCCGCAACAATTGGCTTCTGCCATCTTTATTTATCCAATCAAGAGACAATTCGGGAAGCTTCTGCCTACACATGAGACCTTGTAGTCTCTAAAGCCAGACTGCAATCCAGGAAGGACCAATGAGCAGCAACAACCTTGTGTGCCAACAAAACAGCTGTCTTTTGCCCCCAAAGCTGTCATCCCTGTCATCTGAAAGCTCTTCCTGTTAAGGACTCGGTAAGTCAAGTGCAGAGCATAACCCTGAGTACAGTGGTGTCTTTGAGAAAGAAGAGGAACCTGAAGGAGATCTTGGACAGGCGGGAGAGAACTATGAGTAGCTCCTTAGCTGCTGCTACTCCTGAAGCTGCCCTATGCTTCCTTCTTAGAATTGACAGGGACACTTTCCCAAACTTGGAATGTTGCCTTCCAGGCAGGAGTTTGCAAGCCCAAGTGACAGACACCCGTGATTTGTTATAACAGAAAGTAAAGGTACGAAAGAGTAACTCAAATGGGCCTCTTGGCTTGAGAGGCTCCAGCATAGTCTTATATCTAGGACATTATCAGATAACAGTTTGTTTGTCTCTTAAATATCTAGAGTTTTATCACCATTAAAGTTAAGCATGTGTAAAATAAAATCAGAACTTCAGAATAGACATCTGTTCACCTTCCTTCTCTCACATTAAAAAAAAGGGCAAGAGGAAACACAGAAGATAAAGTTCTGTGCTGCTGAGAATAATCCCTTCTCCTTCCTGTTGGTGGGGTGTGATGGTGCAACATCTAATTACAGAATTTTTAAAAATTTCCAACAGATGTGTTCCAGGACTTGTACAACTCAATGTCTCCAGTAGACAGCATCAGTTTCTTCACTCAGACAAAGGCAACCAGAAACCCACTGTGAAAGGGGTTGGCTGTAATGTGTACAGCGTGTTTTCTGTTGTCGTCTGATGTCCTGCTGCTAGCCCAGCTTAAATGGGCAATTAATTAAGAAATACTACTTAGCCGGGCGGTGGTGCCGCACGCCTTTAATCCCAGCACTTGGGAGGCAGAGGCAGGAGGATTTCTGAGTTCAAGGCCAGCCTGGTCTACAGAGTGAGTTCCAGGACAGCCAGGGCTATACAGAGAAACCCTGTCTCGAAAAAAACCAAAAAAAAAAAAAAAAAGAAAAGAAAAGAAAAAAAAAGAAATACTACTTAATATTTGTGTGGCATTGGTTTTATCTTGTTCAAAGTAAAGCATTTAAAACATCTAATTGATTTTTGTTTTCCATTATAATTTTAAGTATATGACACATATATTGCTTTTAATAACTATTTCATATTATTACATTTATTGGTTTATTTATGTGAAGAGGGGTGTGTACATGACCAGGCATGTGTATGATGGTCAGAGGACAACTTTCAGGAATCAGTTCTCTCCTTCTACTTGGGTTCCAGGGAATGAGGTTGGGGTTCCAGGCTTCTCTGCAAGCACCTCTACCCATGGAGCCATCTCACTAGCCTTAAAGAAACTCTTAGGATAAGTTTGGCAAATTTAGGTAAACATGCACAAATAATATCCATAGTATGATGGTTTGTATATGCTTGGCCCAGGGATTGGCACTATTTGTAGGTGGCCTTTTTGGAGTAGGTGTGTCACTGTTGGGGAAGATTTTAATACCCTTGTTCTAGCTGCCTAGAAGTGAGTAGTCTGCTAGCAGCCTTCAGATGGAGATGTAGAACTCTCAGCTTTGCCTGCACCATGCCTGCCTGGATGCTGCCATGTTCCTGCCTTGATGATAATGGACTGAACCTCTGAACCTGTAAGACAGCCCCAATTAAATCTTGTCCTTGTAAGAGTTGCCTTGGTCATGGTATCTGTTCACAGCAGTAAATCCCTAACTAAGACACATAGCTTCAATGAGTTATCACAAACACATCAGTAAGACTTAGTCTGCCCTCCCAGTCTCCCACCTGCCCTTTCCCCACCACACTGGCTTTTGAAATCACGAATAATGTTTGCCTCTCTCTGAACTTAGTACAAGTGGGATTGTTTTAAGTAAACCATGTGTACTTTTGCTCTTGTTTGGTTTTGTTTTCGTGATGCTAGAATTTGACCCTAGCGACTTATACATGGTATGCTCTGAGCTCCATCTTGCCGCTCCATGCCCCCAGGAGACTGAACCTAAGACCTCTTGATGCTAGTCAAACACTCTACTGCTGGACTACCTCCCCCAGCCTCTCTTGCACACTTTTGACTTTTAGTATCATAAGATCTATACTGTGTGTGGAAGCGTTTCCCTCATTATCTTGGCACAGGTAGTTATCACCTCCTATAGGAGAGAGAACTACACAGATGGGTATTTGAGTCCTCACAGACTGGAGCGCCACTTAAACCTCATTTCCTTATCTTCCCCATCCAGTGTATAGAGTGTATAGAGCCACCACTGTCTTCGGAGGGGCTCATTCCATTTTAAGTCTGATCACTTCCACAGGTGTCTGTAGCACATGAAGAGTAGTTTCATCATCACAGTGTCTGGGGAAGAACGGAAATGGAGAGAAATGAGCTCAATCTTCAAACTGTCTGAAGTTGGGTTCTCAGATTCGGCATACATTTTTAGTTACAGTACAAAAGAAAATTTTGATAAGGTGGATGTATTAGTTAATTTTCTCCTTGTGTTACAAAATACATAACAAAAATGGGTTAAAGAGGGAAGGGCTTGCCGGGCAGTGGTGGCACATGCCTTTAATCCCAGCACTTGGGAGGCAGAGGCAGGTAGATTTCTGAGTTCGAGGCCAGCCTGGTCTACAGAGTGAGTTCCAGGACAGCCAGGGCTACACAAGAGAAACCCTGTCTCGAAAAACCAAAAAAAAAAAAAAAAAAAAAAAAAGAGGGAAGGGCTTATCCTGGCTCACAGTTCAAGTGCACGGTCCTCTATGGTGGGGGGTTGTAGTAGTAGCAACTTGAGGCAGCTGGTCACGTCACTTCTGCAGTCAGAAAGCTGAGAGAAATGAATGCTAGTACTCAGCTCCCTTCCCATTCATCCCAGGACCCCAGCCTGTGGAATAGTGCATGCCCACAGTGAGGTGGGCCTTCCCTCACAGGCATGCCTAAGAGCTTGTGTCCTGGCTTCTTTCAAGTCAATGGCTGCTATTAACCAACACAGTGGGCTTCATTCCACCAAAAACTGTTCTACAGAAAGCCACTGTCAGAGGATAAAACCCCAACCCACGGCCTGGGAGAAAATATTTGCCAAGTTTCATCTATATAGCGCTTGATCACAAATAAACAAGGAATCCCTAACACTAAACAGTACAAAAAGAGAAATGGACACCTCAGCAAACAGAACATAGAGTGTAGATTTGTATTTTTCAAAACCTTCTTTAATAAGTACACTTAAATGCTTTAACCTCCCTTCTAGCCCACTACCCTCCAGAGGTAAAGGAAAGGAAAGGTTAATAGGGCAAAGGAGGATGTGGACCTGTTTAGAAATAATTCTTTGGAACAAATAAAATCTGCATTGTCAGGATATCAGTTTAGTTAACGCAAATAATCAGTGGCAACTTGATCCACTCAAAAACACTATTCACGAATCAGCAGCAACAGGTCAATCCAGAAGAAATGGTGAGGTTCTGGCTAATCGTCCTGAGCCTGAGGAACCAGCAAGAAGCTGCCTGACAGCTTTTGTGGAAATTTACCAGCCTGAGTAGTCATAGATCTTGTAAATAGGCAGCCTCGGCGGACAGTACCAGCTTAGATAAGGACAAGTGAATCTTAGGCAGAGTCATAGTGAACTGTCCCCTGAACCTTCACCCAGCTGATACCCTGTTCTGAAAGGTATCTGTACTCCCCCTGAACACCTATGCTCTGGTGTCATTCCCTTCCCCATATCCTGCCTTTTTGTGTTTATAACCCCTGTGTGAATAAGTAAACTATGATTTAATTTAAAAGAAGAAGAAGGAGAAGGAGAAGGAGAGGGAGAGGGAGAGGGAGAGGGAGAGGGAGAGGGAGAGGGAGAGGGAGAGGGAGAGGGAGAGGGAGAGGGAGAGGGAGAGGGAGAGGGAGAGGGAGAGGGAGAGGGAGAGGGAGAAAGGAGAAGGGAGAGAGAAGAAGAGAAGAGAAGAAGAAGAAGAAGAAGAAGAAGAAGAAGAAGAAGAAGAAGAAGAAGAAGAAGAAGAAGAAGAAGAAGAAGAAGAAGAACTGCCTGAACACCACTAAAAGTTGTTTGGTAGTGTTTCTCTCTATGAAGTCATAGCAAATGATGACCAGCAAAGACTGGTAAGGCAAGCAAATACCACACAGCACCATCATCATCATCGAAGACCAGCATCAGCAAAGCCCAAAGATGACCAGCAAAAAATGGCAAGGTGAACCAATACCATACAGCTTTGTGCACTGTCTGTTGAATTATATTTATACCCTTTCCAAACATCATGTGTTCTCCCAAGCATCTGCTCTAGCAAAATATCACATACCCTTTTTCTAGGCTGCTTTCAGAAAAACACCATGTGTCTGTTTTCTGTTGGGAGCCACGCTCAGGAGGCTACCTGCTGTTCTGGGAAAGCCTCAGGAAATTGCCTGCTGTTTTGGAAGGCCTAGTCAGTAACAGGTTGGGAAAGGAGATTCTTGGGTATCAGGTCTCAGGAATTTAAGGAATGTCTGGCATTGGGATAGCCCTAAGCAAGGACCCCCGCCCCCTTCCTTGTTCCCCCCTCCTCCCTTGCCTAAGAATATATATTGTAAACTGCTTCCACATTAAAGTGAGGCCTTGACAAGGCTCCGTGCTTGGCCTTCCATTCTCTCTCTCTCGCCCATGTCCCTTTGTAGGTGAGATCTACCTCATAACCCATGAATAACCAAGACCCGTGGGTCGGGTCAGTTTTCAACAAAACATCCTCCCACAAGTCTGCTTTACCAAAATCATTCTCTCATAAGACAGTTTCCAGGAAAACATCACATGACACAACTGAGTCTCCAAAGAACCCAGAAATTTCCACTTCAGTAGAGATGGCAAATAAGCACTGAAAAGATATCCCCATTATATGTCACA
Organism: Mastomys natalensis; assembly: GCA_021653895.1. Lineage (NCBI taxonomy): Eukaryota > Metazoa > Chordata > Mammalia > Rodentia > Muridae > Mastomys > Mastomys natalensis. Next base: position 391,675 of record JAJTUV010001056.1, read on the forward strand.
AAGAAAGTGAGATAGAGTCTCGTCTATTACTTATTAACATCAGCTTTGCGTGGCACAATGAAATACCTTTCACAGCTGCTAACTTACAAAGACAAAGGCCCTGGGTTTAATTCAGGGTTCTGGAGCTTCCAGTTCACAGTTAAATGAACGTCAGTCTGGTCTCTGCAGAGGATGGCCACGTTGGTGTAGGAGCACAGCATCATGCCCAGCCTTTTACGTGGCTGTTTGGGATCCAGACTCAAGTGTTTGACCTTGTGTATCAGGTGCTTTGCCAATTGAGCCATCTCTGCAGACCCATTACCAATAGTTTTAGAGAGCAGTTTGGGAAAGCACATAACTAAGCACATAAGTGCTGCTATTGTAGAATGGCTTATCATGGAAAGTTCTTTGATAAAGCTAACTTAAAACAAGGGTCTGGCAATGCCTGGAACCCTTAGAAACAAGGGAAGCTTCAGAAATTCAGGCTGACAGAATAGGGCCAGAAAACACAAACTGGAAATGAGACCACCAGAGAGGGGCTGCTGATCCTTGAGGCGCTCCATTCTGGGGCATAAATCATTTACCTGGTCACATGAACCACTTGTGCCTAGCAAATACAACTGCCTGGCAACCTTAGTGATTAGTTGTTTCAGACACAGATATGACTGTAGAATGTGGTTACATGTAATAATGATGTCACTTAAATTGCATCTGGCACTTGGGAAAACATCCAAATCCCTTGTGATATCATTATCCACAGCCACTGTGTATCCATTCTATTTACAACGAAAGTGATAACTTATAGAGGGAAAGAGTAGAGCTTTGGATTCAGACATCTCTGGATGCAGAGCCCTGCCTCACCCACCTCCATCTGGAAGGCACTTTGCCTGAGAAAGGGCAGGATCCTATATACACACATACCACACACACACACACACACACACACACACACACACACAGCCCCTATGCTGTCCTTTATTATTATCTTGGGCCATCTGGCTGCTCTTAGAATTACCCAAAGTCTGGATCTGATGAGCCAGCTTCTCACAAGTCTTCAAGGGGTGTGTGTGTGTGTGTGTGTGTGTGTGTGTGGTGTGTGTAATTCCTTCTTACTGAAATGGGTGAAGTGCCAGTTCCTCCACATCCTCACCAATGCTTCCCTTCTCCACATTCTTTATTGCAATCATCCCAGCCAGGGTTAATGTCCACTATTTGCAGCTAAGGTAAGCATGAATAATCTCGAAATACAAGAATGCTAAGCATTTCAAATAACGATCCTTCCCCCCCACCCCCATTGTTTATAACCCTTCAACCTTAGGCGAAGATCACATTTATTCTTGACAATTTCATACATACATATAATGTCATCTGCTCACACTTGCCCTCCATTCTCTTATTACCCAGACTAACCCCACCTTCTCCCAATAATTCCCCCTCCAATTTTCATGTCTTTTTGTTTTGTGACTCTCTCAGTTTTGTAGCAAAGTTACCCACATGATTATGTGTAGCCGCCTGCGGTCACAAGTCAACTAGGTTCACCTGAAAGGGGGCTGGGAACGAAAGGGGGGGCGAGAAGAGAAGAAGCCAAGACAAAGTTCTCTGATCAAGGCTCGAAGTTTAATGTTTAGCTCTCAATTTAAAGGGAAAAACCCGCCAAAACCCTTTCTAGTTTCAGCCGGAGAGATGGGTGGGATAATCGTTCTTGGTCACAGGTCTCAAAGCAAGCCCTGGGGCAGTTCTTTTTAGTTCTGTGCAGCCTAGGTGGGTACAATTATGGGTATGGAGCCATCCACTGGAGTATGGGCAACTCAGCAGGGATTACACCTCTAAATACACTGACTCTTCCTCTCCACAGCATCCCTCAGCAGTAGCAGTTCCCCAGGAAGGAACATGGTACCAAAAGCCCATCCCTTATATTTTAAGTCTAGAAACTACTTTTTGATACATCAGAGCCCCAGGAAGTCACTATTGTATAACCACAGAAGATCGAGCCTACACACCACAGGAAACTGTCCTCAGTCAAAATGAATAGTTCCTGATTATATCTGGGCACTATTTACAAATCTTAGCACCAAAATCAAATCACAAGCCCTGGGGTATTAACATATCTTAGGGAAGAATCTGGAACCCAGACTGCTAGAGGCAACGGGTAGATAAACACCCCAGGTCTTCTCCTAGGAAAGTAATTTCCAAAAATACATTTATCTCTTTCTTTTTGTTTTTGTTTTTGTTTTTGTTTTTGTTTTTTCGAGACAGGGTTTCTCTGTGTAGCCTTGGCCATCCTGGAACTCACTCTGTAGACCAGGCTGGCCTCGAACTCAGAGATCTGACCGCCTCTGCCTCCCAAGTGCTGGGATTAAAGGCGTGCACTACCACTGCCCGGCCATTTATCTCTTTCTTAAGTAGAAAATATTCATATAGCATAAAAACCTACCTTGAAGTGTTGACATTGTTTTAATACATATTCACACAATTGTATGATTATTATCACTCGGAACTAGCAAACAACAACAGCCAAAAGCCTGCTGCCCACAGACACTGCTCCTGTACTTTGGTTGTGTATGCTGGAAATGTCACATACATGGAGCTGTGTATTATGTGGCACTTTAGGCTTTCTTACCTCACTTCCTATGTTGTCTCTCATCGCATTGATCATACCTCGTATCAGCAACGCCTTCCTTTGTACCACTGAATCATATTCCGGAACCACGTGGACGTTTTACATTCCATTCACTCATCAGCTCATAGCATTTGGAGTTTCCCACTTCTGATAACTCTGAGTAAGGTTGCCATGAACATTCCTGCACAAGTTTTTGTGTCACCAGTTCCCCAGTTTGACTAAGTATGTGGAACTAGGAGGTTGTCCTTTTACTGACATGGGTATGTCCCCATGCTTGGTTTTCTGAAAATGGTGAAACTATTCCCCAACACTGTGAGTTCTCATCCACTTCACCATGATGAGTGAGTGTCTAGCACTTCACATTCTCCACCCACTTCACTCTACTTTTCTTTTCATTCTATTTTTTTCCTGCTCTTCTACTCTCCTTTTCTTTCTTATTCAGAAGGTCTCCCATTATGAACGTCCTAGCTGGCTTCAAACTCACTGTGTAAACTTATGTAAACAGGCTGCCTGTAAAATCACTGAAACTCAATACTCTGCCTCGAGTGCTTGATTAACGATGTAGACAACGATCAGAATGGCATCATCTTTAAAAGAAATCAAACAAAAAAATAAACCTGTCTTCGTTAACGGTAGGTGAGAAAAAATCTATCTTATGTTTGGTTAATAAAAGGTTACATTCCAGCTCCCATAGCCATCATACCTTGAGTCTGGGAACTAGTATAAGTGAACGAAATGCATCAACAGTGTGATACAGTGGTCTTATCCCATCGAGTGGTCACACTTATCCCATTTGGCCTTTACATACTAATTCTTTCAGTCTGGTCGTAAGGAAGGAAGTAAGATTAATCTTGCCGGGCGAGTAGTTGGCGCAACACCTAAATCCACAAATTTGGGAGGCAGAGGCAGGTAGGATTTATGGTTCAGAGCCAGCTGTTACAAAGTGATTCCAGGAACAGCCAGGTGTATAGCAGAGAAACTCTGTCGGAAAAACCAAAAAAAAATTAAAAAAAAAAAAAAAAGATTAAAATTGCAAAATCCCATAAAAAAGAGTGTCTTTGGGAAACGAGGTGGGGGGTTGGGGAGACACGAAAATCAGACTCTATGCCACTGGAAGGGACCATGGGGAGAATTCATCATTCCCACAACTAGCCAGGATTGCTGTTATGCTTAACCCGAGGCTGTGCTACATGTACGTAGGGACTAACACCTGACAGTCCACTGATGCAAAACTCACTGTGACTTTGGGTTCCACATTAACATTAGAGGGCTAAGGTAGGCATCCCCTTATACTGTGCCCTTAATCTGCATATGGTTAATTACCTGAATAACAGCACATTTAAACCTGAGACTATAAGGTGGTTGTATTAATGTTTTGACTCTTCTGATGCTTTTCAAACTAAGTAAAGAGGTTGGTCAGAACCTAGAGATACTAAAAGTTTGTTTCTGAATTAAAGCAACAGTTATATTCCCTTATAGAAACGGTTCTACAAATGGGGACTATGTATGACTTTTGGGGAAAAAAAAAAAAAACCTGTTGTTTCTTGCTAATTGATAGTAGTTAGAAAAATCTTGCCATGGTTAAGGAAACCCTCAAAATAGAGACAAAGAAATAAATCAAATAATTGGCACCAGTTTCTGTCTCCCTAGACAACTAACTACTCTGCTTTCAGTACTGACCAGGCCCTTAATTCTCATTCTGATTGGATTCATAGCAGGGCCCTCATCTCAACTTACATGGTCAATTATGTGTCTGCTCAGTAAAATTATGGTCCTTAGGACCAACTACACCTCTTTACAGCAGGTTGAGTCCGTGATTTGACTCAGTCAATAAGACCAGTAGGAAATTGTAACAGGGCCCTAGAACTTAGTAGATCCCTTAGTAGAACCTTAGCATAACTAACTCCATGATGGAAGTGCCATTCAGGCTGTAAACTCAGCACATAGACAGCACTGACAGCCAAAAATGAAAACAAAGACTTAATCCTTCAAAGTTCTGGGAATGTACTAACCCTGCTTTTGGGTCTGTAGTTCTGCTTCTGACTAATTGTTCCTGTTAACTGAAGTATGTCAACCCAAAACATGGTTTTTATACTTGAAAGCTCAGCCTGAGAAGGGCTTGGTGCTATGCTGGGATCCCCGTGTAGTCACTGGCCAGCTGATGAAGACTTTCTATTGGTTTAGAGTCATATCTGAATAGTCTTCTCCGGCGAATATCACACAACAATATGGTAAGTTTTCAAGGCATAAGAATAACTACAGATGAAGTGGAATTTTAGGAGGAAAGGTTTTAGACAAATTTATGTAAATTGGATACAAACTCTCACCACACAAGTTAGGCTTTTGGACTTCTACAAACACTCCAGACTTTCCTAAGTCTCAGTCCAGGCTGTTTGTCTGCCAACCAACTACACATGCTCTTGCTTTCTTTCAGTTATAATTTAGATGTCACTTCTTTCAAGTTATTCTGAAGTGAGTTTAATCAGGGAAATCCAAGAGTGATATGGGAGCTGGAAGCTTCTAGATCCTGGTCACCATCTTACCAAGTGTAGAACCTGAGCTTTAAGCCAATGCACAGAAGGGCAGACACTAGAGATCATTAAGAGAAGACTTCTGAGAACTTCTCTGAAATCTCTGAATCAAACTGTACCAAAGTCTGCCACTTCCTTCCTAGTTTACTGCTGTGTAGAGATAGCAAGATTACTCTAGAAACACTGTTTTCAGTAGACTTTCCCATACCTAGGTTTGTGATATTCCTTGAAAGAAACTAGTGTTTTTAGTTTTCTATCTTGTCATAACATATTAGCACTAGATCAACTGATTTATTTATGTATTTATTTCAAAATATTTACTATTATGCCAACCAGAACAGGTAAGAGGCCCACCTGCCCTCAGAACCTTTCCATGCCCTTGGCTCAGGAGAGAACCAAGACACTGACTCTTCCACATAGACCTCCCCCCAGCCTAACATTGGCCTCTGATGCCATGCCCCTGCCCCTACATGGACAGATAACCATTGCTCAAGTAAAAGCCATGCCAGTCAGAAGAACAAAGTTCCCCTGCTGGACCACCACTAACTAACAGAATTCCAGCCCTCAACTCTAAAGGACCAGGTGGACCTGATGGACCAGAGGTCACTCTAGCCACTTGAAATACAGACCACAAAGACCAAAAGACCAAAGAGGAAACAGAAACCAAGGAACTAAACACCTATCCAACAAAAACAAACTCATAAATCAGCTCCTAGATCTGTATTCATCCCAAAGCCAGATGCCTAGACACCAGTGTAAGAACACAATCAACAATATGTAATAAGCCAGGGCAATATGGCACTACCAGAGCCCAGTTATATCCTACTACAGCAAGCCAGGAATATTCCAACACAGCTGAAGCACAAGAAAATGATCTTAAAACCAATTTTATGATGATTATAGAGGTCCTTAAAGAGAAAATTAGTAACTTACTTAAAGAAATCCAAACAACAAAAAACAAAAACAAACAAAAAATGCAAAACACAATTGGAGAACATGAATAAATCCCTTAAAGAAAGCCAAGAAAAAACAAACAGGTGAAGGAAATGAGTGAAATTGTTCAAGACATGAAAATGGAAGTAGAAGCAATAAAGAAAACACAAATGAGGGAATTCTGGACACGGAAAACCAAGGAAAGAAAATAGGAACTACAGATGCAAGTATCACCAAAGAATACAAAAGACAATGGAAGACAGAATCTCAGGCATAGAACACATGATTGAAGAAACTGATACATCAGTAAAAGAAAATGTTAAATCTAGAAAGTTACAGGAAATCTAAGACAATATGAAAAGATCAAACCTAAGATTCTGAGCTCAGTGACCCAGAAAATATCTCCAACAAAGTCATAGAAGAAAAATCTCTTACCTAAAGAAGGAGATGCCTATATAAAACACAAGAAGATTATAAATATCCAAATAGATTGGACCAGAAAAGAAAGTCCCCCTGCCACATAGTAATCAAAACACTAAACATACAGAACAACAACAACAAAAAAAAGAATATTAAAAGCTGCAAAGGGAAAAGCCAAGTACCATAAATGTTAAACTTATTAGAATTATACCTGACTTCTGAATAGAGACTGTAAAAGCCAGAAGGGCATAAATAAATGTGTTACAGACACTAAGAGACCACAGATGCCAGTACAGACTACTATACCCAGCAAATTTTCACTCACCATAGATGGAGAAAACAAGATATTCAGTGACAAAGTCAAATTTAAACAATATCTATCCACAAATGAAGCCCTATAGAAGGTACTAGAAGGAAACTGCAACCCAAGGAGGTTAACTAGACCCACGAACACACAGGCATAGTAATCTCACACACTAATAAGAAGGGAAAGTATATACATGCACGCACACACATCCACACACAACACAAAACTAACAGGAATTAAAACATGGTATATCTTCTGTGGTCCGGTTCTGGAGGGTGTCCCACGATGATTCCCGGCTGGAGAGTGAGAGCAGGGAGGTCTCTCCCGCTCTCCACTTCTGTTGGTCTTCAGCCAGCCTGTGGAGAGTCTGGCCAAGGGTCGATGAAGCAGGGAGAGAGATTGCCTGCCCGCTCTCTCTTGCTCGATCTGCTGTCACAGCCGATCACTCCAGGTCTGCACCTGTCTCTCCCGCTGAGCGGCCCGGGCTGGGCCGATAGAAGCCGGCTAGCAGGCAAGGAAGCAGCTTGGTGCCCCAGGAAGGTTCCGGGAGAGCGGATCTCTCCCCAAGTGTTACAGCTCTTGAGACAGAAACTCTCGGACACCAGGATGATTCTCGAACACACCTTTACTTCTCCTGAATAGAGCCCTTATATACAGTTTCAGGGTGGGTTAGGGTCTGACAGCTGATAATGCTTATTGGCTTGGTCGGAGAGCTTAGAGATACCTCATCTGCATGTGGGTTAGGGTCTGGCAGATAATGCCTATTGGCTTGGACTGAGAGCTTAGAGATACCTCATCTACATGTGGGAGAACCTGAGGCACTGTTACTCGTGACTGATAGTCATAGACCTCCCTTTGGGACAGGCTGTGGAGGGCCGAAGCTGAATGAGAAGAACCAGGGCCTGGGGGCAGCGCCGAACACCTGATAAAGGTCCGGGGTTCAAGGCTTGCTCAACCAGGCACCCAGCTGCTTCCTAGCCCACTGCCCCACACCTCTCAATATCAACGAACTCAGTTTCCCAATGAAAAGGCACAGGCTAACAAACAGAATGGATGTGAAAACAGAATCCATTCTCCTGCACACAATAAACACACTTCAACATTAAAGATAGTCATTACTTCAGAGTAAAGAGTTGGAAAACTATTTTCCAAGCAAATGGACCCAAGAAACAAGCTAATGTAATCCATTCTAATATTGAACAAAATAGACTTTCAACCAAATTAATTAAAGGAGATGGGGAAGGATACTTCATACTTATCAAAGGAAAAATCTACCAAGATGATATCTCAATTCTGAGCATCTATGCCCTAAACATAAGGGAACCCACATATGTAAAAGGAACGAACATTACTAAAACTTAAATGGCACATTGAACCTATGTATTAATAGGGGGAGAGTTCAATACTTCATTCTCATCAATGGCAGGTCATCCAGACAAAAACTAAACAGAGAAATAATGAAGCTAACAGATATTATGACTCAAATGGACAAAACACAAAAGAATATACCTTATTCTCAGCACTTCACAGAACTTTCTCCAAACCGACCACACACGCAGTCACAGAGCAAGTCTCAACAGACACAGAAAGTTGAAATGACTCCCTGTATCCTCTCAGACCACCATGGATTAGAACTGGACCTCAATAACAGCAGAACCAACAGAAAGCCTACAAACTCATGGAAACTAAACAACCTCTACTGAATGACTACTGTGTCAAGACAGAAATAAAGAAAGAAATTAAAGCCTTTCTAGAATTCAGCGAAAATGAAGGCACAGCGTACCCAAACTTATGGGACACAATAAAAGCAGTGATAATAGGAAAGCTTATAGCATTAAGAGCCTTCATGTTGGCTCATATTGGAGCCAATAAGAGATATTGAAGAGATCTCATACTAGCAGCTTAATCACTAACCTGAAAACTCTAGAGCAAAAAGAAGTACACACACTCAAGAGGAGTGATAGTAACTCAGATCTGAAATGAATAAAATAGAAACAAAGAGAGCAATGCTGTAGTTGGTGCCATCTGTAACCTTGTGATTTTCCACTCAGCCCGTTGTTCCCTGAAATAACAACTCTGAGACTTCTTATATATGAATAAATGCCTAGGCGAATAGCTGCCTTGTTCCCTAACTAGTTCATAACTTAATTACTCATTCTATACTAAGTCATGACACATGGCTGGTTACGTTGATCCTCAGTTTATTGTGACCATCTCCACCATCGCACAGAGCCAATCTTCTGTGCCCCCACCTCCTGCCAGATGTCCCACCTTCTAATACTGCCTCAGCTCATTGACCATAGGTTTTTTTCTTTTTTAATAACAAGTGATGTCAGCTTTATGTGGAACACTGTGCAATAGATTATCCTCTCACAAAAAAAAAAAAGGGATTATTAATGACTAACAATACAAAGAGTTGGTTCTTTGGGAAAATCAACAAGATAGACAAACCCTTATAAAAACTAAGAGGCAGAGAGAGAATATTTAAATTAATAAAATTAGAAACAAAACAGGGACATAACAACGAACACTAAGGAAATCCAAAGAGTTGCCAGGTCATACTTCTAAAACTGTACTCCACAAAATTGGAAAGCCTAAAAGAAATAAACAATTTTCTTGATAGATACTACTTACCAAAGTTAAATAATTATATTATATAAACAATTTAAATAGATCTATAACCATTAAGGAAATAGAAGCAGTCATTAAAACTCTTCCAATCAAAAACAAAAACAAAAAAGACACCCAGGACCAGATAGTTTTTAGTGAAAAATTCTACCAGACTTTCAAAGAAGAGCAAATATCAATATACCTTAAATTATTCCACAAAATAGAAACAGAAATGTCAAATTCATTTTATGAGGCCACAGTCACCTTGATACCCAAACCACACAAAGACTCAACAAAGAAAGAATTGCAGACCAATTTCTGTCATGAACATTGATGCAAAAATACTCACATATTGAATCCAAGAACACATCCAAAAGATCATCTACCATGATGAAGTAGAATTCATCTCAGTGATATAGGGAACATGTGAAAATCTGCCAATGTAATCCACCATATAAGCAAACTGAAAGAAAAAAAAAAAAAAACACTGATCATCTCATTGGATTCTGGAGAAGCCTTTGACAAAACCAACACGCCTTCATGATAAAAGTCTGGGAGAGATCAGCACATACCTAAACACAATAAAGACAATTTACAGCAAGCCTATAACCAACATCAAATTAAATGGAGAGAAACTCAAAACAATTCCATGAAAATCTGGAACAAGACAATGCTGCCCACTTTCTCCATATTCAATATAGTACTTGAAATTCTAGATAGAGGAATAAAACAACTAAAGATCAAAGGAATAAAATTGAAAAGGGAGAAGTCAAAATATTGCTATTTGCAGATGATATGATAGTATACATATGGATCCCAAATATTCCACCAGGGAATTCATAGAACTGACCAAACACCTTCAGTGAAGTGGCTAGATACAAGATTAATTTTTTAAAAAAAAATCAGTAGCCCTCCTATATGTAAATGACAAACAGCTTGAGGAAGCAATTGAGGGAAACAACACCCTTCACTATAGCCACAAGTAATGTAAAATATCTTGGGGTAACTCTAATCAAGCAAGTGAAAGACCTATATTACAAGAACTTCAAGACTTTGAAGAAAGAAATTAAAGAATATATCAGAAAATGGTAAGATCTCCCATGCTTGTGGGTTGGTAAGATTAACATAGTAAAAAATGACCATTTTACCAAAATCAATCTCAGATTCAATGCAGTTCCCCTCAAAATTCCAACACAATTCTTTGTAGAACAATACTCAAGTTCATGTGGAAAGACAAAAAACTCATGATATCTAAAACTATCCTATACAACAAAAGAACTTTCAGAGGCATCACTAACCTAGAATTCAAGCTCTACTACAGAGCTATAGTAATAAAAACTGCATAGTATTGGCATAAACATAGACAGATTGATCAATCGGAATTGAGCCAAAGACCCACATGTACATATACTCACCTATAGACACCTGTTTGTTGTTGTTGTTGTTTTTATGAAGAAGCCAGGAATTACACAATGGGGGGAAAGTATCTTCAACAAGTGGTGCCGGTCTAATTGGATGTCTGCATGTAGGAGAATGCAATAGATCTATATCTTCTATCACTCTGTACAAAACTTAAGTCCAAATGGAGCAAAGACCTCAAGATAAAACAAGGATACACTGAACCTGTAGAGACATAGAGCCAGATACACTGATACTTGATAAAAGAAAAAGTGGATAATAGCCTTGAACAGTTGGCACAAGAGACAGCTTCCTGATCAGTACACCAATAGTGCAGTTAGTAAGACTGATAATAAATAAATGGGACCTCATGAAACAGAAAAGTTTCTGTAAGGAAGGACACCATCAAAAGGACAAAATGGCAGCCTACAGAAAGGGAAAAGATTTTCACAAACTCCACATCTGACAAAGTACTTACTTTCAAAATATATAAAGAACTCAAGAAACTAGATACCAACAATCCAAATAATTCTATTAAAAATGGGGTTCAGAACTAAACAGAGAATTCTCAACAGAGGAACCTAAAATGGCCGAGAAGCACTTAACTTCTTTGGTCATGGGGGAAATGAAAATCAAAATGGCTTTGAGACTCCACTGGAGTGGTGAATATGAAATGGCCTGTTTGAATGGCTAATATGAAAAACTCAAGTGACTGCTCATGCTAGCAAGGATGTAGAGCAAGGGGACACTCCTCCATTGGTGGTAGGAGTGCAAACTTGTACAACCACTTTGGAAAACAATATGATGATTTCTCAGAAAATTGAGAATTCATGTACCTCAAGTCCTATCTATACCACTCTTGGGTATATACCTATAGGATGATCCACCCAACCACAGGACACTTGCTCAAGTATGTTCACAGCAGTTTTATTCATAACAGCCAGAAACTAGAAACAACATAGATGGCCCTCAACCAAAAATGTGGTGCATTTACACAATGGAATATTACTTAGCTGCTAAAAAAATAACATTATGAAATTTGCAGGCAAATGGATGGAACTAGAAAAAATCATCCTGAGTGAAATAAGCCAGACCCAGAAAGACAAACATGTATGTACTCACTTATAATGCATTAGCTGTAGAATAAAGGATAGTCATGCTATAATCCACAGACCAAGAGATGCTAAGTAACAAGAGGGCTCAAGGAGGGATGCATGAATCTCCCTGGGAAGGAAAAAATAGAACAGGTATCTCAAGTGGGGACAGGAACAGGAGGGATCAGATGGGTAAAGATGGAGAAAGAGAATCTTGAAGGGACAGCATTTCAAGGGTGTGGGTCCCGCAACAGAATCACAGGGTAGCTTTCCACGACAGCAGGCCCAATAACATGAGAAAGTCCAAAGGGGTTCCAAGGTTTTATTGTTCATGGTTTGTGATAGATGGTCTAGATGTGCACCCCCCACTTAAGCCAGGGCAGACCTGACTTAAATAGGGGAGGGGGAAGAGGAGGGTCACATAATTTAGCTACCCCTCCAGTCTTTAGGTAACTCATTAATATGGAAATCTCTCAAGTGGCTGTAGACATGCCCTCTACTTAAGGTCAATGGTGAGCAAACCTCTCTGGGAGGGACTGCTTAGCCAAATGTGACTGCAAGGGCAGGTTAAATGGAAGTCTAGACCATGTGTAGGCCTAGATTCTGGGGCGTGGCTGAACACCTGCCATTTCTCCATTGGAGTCAGGGTTCAAGGCCCATGCCCAGCCAAGAATCAAATATCCTTCCACGGCCCAACACAAGGGTGAGGTAGTAACCAGATGCAATGGAAATCCCAGGCATATATGACTTTCCCAGAAAGTCTTTGAACTTTGATGGACTTGATGGTTTTTTGTTTTTATTTTTGGCAGACGGTGCTGTCTAAATGCTAAGTTTTACAATTGAATGGCAATTGCTATCATGGAGTCAGTTGTGCTAAGGTTGAGGGGGCCTACTAAGTTATGTGGCCCTACTAAGTTACATACCCATAGTTCTTAGTGAATGATTCAAATCATGGACTCATCTATTTTGGTTTAAATATGGAGCTTCACTATTAATTCAATCAGATTAAAGGCCCAGCCAGTACTGATAGCAGAGTACTCAGCCAAGGAGGACCAAGAGAACAGAGGTTGGTGTCGACTCCTTCCCCAAGTAGAACAAGAATTTTTTTCTCATTACTTTTGATCAATTAGCATAGAACCAACATATTTATCCCAAAGTCATACATAATTTTCTTTATCTCATGAGAAGTCTAAACATCTCCAATTATGTAGGATCATTTCTTTTGGGGTAGAGGGTGTTTCAAGACAGGGTTTCTCTGTGTACCCTGGCTGTTCTGGAACTCACTCTGTAGACCAGGCTGGCCTTGAACTCAGAAATTCACCTGCCTCTGCCTCCCAAGTGCTGGATTAAAAGCAGGCGCCACCACTACCCAACTGTTATAGGACCATTTCTACAATGGAATCTAACTGTTGTTTTAATCCAGAAAGAGAAAATTCTAATACCTCTAAACCCTGATCATCCTGCCTATTTAGTTTGGAAAGCATTAGAAGAGGCACCTTCAGTCAAACCATTAGTACATGCCCACTAAGTAGTCTCAGGGCTTGGTAATATTGCTGTTATTCAGGTAAATTAACCCGTAATGCAGAGTATTGGGCATTAGAATGAGTGAAGTGCCTAGGATAAAAGTTTGGATACTAGGCCCTTGTACGTTCTCCAATGTTAACTTGGGCTGCCCAGTCAGAGTGAGTTTTATCAGTCAGCGTGCTGACACTTTGATTAGCTCCTATTCCTAAGTGGTAACAGGGCATGGGTCTAAGAATGAGCAGCAATTCTGGCCAGTTACTGCCTGGCAGTGACTGACTAAGTGGTGGACCTTGTCAAGAGTGGAAAAGAAGAATGGGGAATCCCTCTGCTCCCTGATAGTGGGAGGTGGGAGTGGGTGTGTCAGATGCTTTGGAAAGGAGAAGTTGGTCAGAACTTTGGCACAGGTATAAGATTTCTATTAGGACTCAAAGGTCTGGTAACCTGGACGGGAGGGTTTGTTTTGTCTTGTTTTGCTTTGCTTTGTTTTGTTTTTTTGGGTAGTAAACTTATCCCCAAGGTCCATTCTTATGGCATAGATCCAACTCCCAGGTTTTTTTCCCCATTTCCCAAAGGCCAGAATCTTTCTTCATGACTTTTAATTTTATCAATGAGAGTTACATTTTTTCTTTTTTCTTTCTTTTTTTTTTTTTGGTTTTTCGAGACAGGGTTTCTCTGTGTAGCCCTGGCTGTCCTGGAACTCATTCTGTAGACCAGGCTGGCCTCAAACTCAGAAATCCACCTGCCTCTGCCTCGCAAGTGCTGGGACTAAAGGCGTGCGCCACCACTGCCCGGCCGAGAGTTACATTTTTAAATGTGCATTTCTTGGGTGGGGCATTCTTTCTATATATGTGTGCGTTCTTCTGAGTGTTTCCAGGGAGCCTCTGTTTCACAACCCCAGTTTTTGCAATGGAAACTCTCTTGTTCTTGGCAACTAGGGCATGCATAAAATTGTAAACTCTGTATTCCTACCTCAAAAGATAAACTCCCATACCCCCCTTTCTCCAATACAATCGGACACTTAAAGTGAACATCAGTATAGGTTGCTGGCCTCTAGTCACGTTAGCTATCACCTCCCCTATAGATAGAGGGGAATTCTTCCTCAGTTCCCAGGTCCAGGCCTGAGGGCAGTGGGGATTAGACCATGACCCTGTATTCATAACAAACTCAGCAGGAGGTAGAGAGGCAAGGAGTGGAAGGGCCCGAGGCTCTGTGAAACCTTAATGTTAATGGGGCCATAGTCTGGGAGACAGTCCATTTGGCAGCAGACTCTGTGTCTTCTGCTTTCTTGACCTGCTGTGGTGGATCCATGGTGTAATGCCAGCTACCTTCACTGCCATAGGAGTGGAGAGTCACCCTGTAGGGTTTTTTCCAAGTCTGTTCCAGTGTCCTTTTGGCTACTCACTTGACCAAGACAGTATCACTGGGCTTGAACAAGGGGAAACTGGTCATGGATTCAGAGGTCAGCTAGGCCTCTGGGATAGTCCAATGAATTAACTGTCCAAGAAAATTAACAGCGTATACACTGTCTGAGAAAAGATTAAATGGTCCATTGACTTCTTTTAAAACTAAATAGATAGCATATCATTCCTTATGTTGGGGGAGTGATGGGACAACTCTCTGACTCGAATAATGGGGGATTCATTCCCAGGGGAATAGTATATTATTGCCTTAGCTCCTTTCTTTTCTCCATCAGTAAATACTTGAGGGGGGTCTTAGTGATGAGCTGCTTTGAAAGGGTGGGGGAGGGGAGCCACCGCAACAGACGTAGGGGGAAACCCCCGACTTTCATTAGGGTAGTGATTATCCATTTATCCTGAGAATTCTCTATGCTAATTTTTTAAATATTTATTTATTTTATGTATATGAATACACTGTAACTGTCTTTAGAAACAATAGAAGAGGGCATCGGACCCCATTACAGATAGCTGTGAACCACCATGTGGTTGCTAGGAATTGAACTCAGGACCTTTGGAAGAGCATTGGATGCTCTTAATCTCTGAGCCATCTCTCCAGCTATCCTGAGAATCCTATTATGCTAATAGTAACGCAGGAGTAACTTGAGTAGTCATTGAATACCAGAGAGAGAAAGGGCGATGACAGGGTATCTTTTCCTAAGGCTTGCAGGGCTCTAGCCCTGCCATTTCTAATCATAATAGTGAGTTCATCAGGCTCAGAATTTTAGGTACACAGCCCGCTGGGGTAGCCATTACAGTGCTCCCTGGGGGCTGATACGGTACCCTCAGGAGAGTAGGGGAGGAGTTAAAAAGAAGAAGCTCCACAGGCATTGTTGGACATACCTGGGAGTGCCACACCTTATAGGGCTGCGTTAATGGTGCCTAAAGCCTCAACTGCCTCAAAGGAGAGAGCTCACAGGAGGAGGGGGTTTTTAGTCACCTTTTAGGAGACCAAAGAAAGGTTGTAGGGTACCGGTGGCGGCGAGGGAAAGCCATAGACAAAGCCAATTAAGTTTTCCCAAAAAGCTTTGGAGGGAGGCGAGAGATAAGGTTTGAGGGAAGGAAGGGGTGGGTTTAAGAGAGTGTATTGAGGTGAGGGAAGTTCCTCTTCCCAAGAATGTGATGTGTGGAATAAGCTGTGTTTTGTGAGGAGCTATTTTTAAATCCTAGGGAGAATATGGAAAGTATTAATCGGAAGGAGAAGGTGGAAGAGTCTCCCCACCCCAAGATATTTGTCATATAATAATAAATGTGGAGACCTTTGTCTATGCTGTGGCAATGGCCTTCTGGCAGATAGTGGGACTGTTTGCCGTCCCTTAGGGAAGGAATGTTCACTCATATCATAAGGCCAGCCAGAGTTGTTAATGGGGAGGAGGAGTATTGCTAAGAGAGGGATGTTGGAAGGAATGGCAGAGATAAGGGCTAGCCCCCTTTGGGGGACCCCTAAACCCACATTGTTTTATTAATTGCACTTAAATCTTGTAGCTCTCCTTTATAGTAAACACAGGGGGGTTGTATGTGCCGGAAGGGCAGAAAAGGTGAAGCTAGAGCTGTTCTTTTACTAACTGTGTGAGCGCATCAAGTCTCTCCCTTGATAGAGGCCACTAGTCAACCCAGATGGGCTCATTAGTAAGCCAGTCGAGGCAGAGAGTACTATATTTAACAGTGGCCCTTGTGGGATAACCTGGGAAGAATTTTTTAAGTTTTATGAGTTTAATTATTACTATGGGTATAATCATTTACCCTACTGTAATTTGGTTAACTAGTGAGAGTAACTTTTAGAGCCTCCAGGATATCTCTTCCTAGATGATTGGTGGTGATGCTGGCCAGAAAAAGGATGTATCACACCTGTAGACCCATCAGGGTCCTTTCCTTTGTAGGCTTGTTTGGTGGTAAAGTCGTGAGAGCATCCTCCTATGCCTAGAAGCTGAGGCCCAGGATTTGCTCCCAATCTTGTGGGATCTCTTCTTGTCTTAAAATTGTTTTATCTGCTCGGTATCAGTGAGCCATTTCAATGATTGTCACATATTTTCAAGGTAATCTTTGGGTAGGAGCCTTCTGAGATGCTAGAAAACCCATAAAGCCTCATCAGCGCAGTTGTCTGTCTTACTGCTGGGGCTGAGGGCTGTCCCATTTTAAGCTTAAAGGTTCCAGTGGCTTGCCTTCCTTGTCATAATGGGAGCAACATGAGACAGTGGCATGAGGAGAGACTGTCTTTGGGGTGGTGGCATTTATGGTGGAGGAGGCCCCTTAGGGCACTCACCTTCCTGGTGTCTCTTTGTTTCACATTTAAAGCAAACCTCTTCTGTTTGATTGCTGCAGCGAAGGCCTGGGCAATGGAAGCAGCCTGAAGGATGATGTCTTAACATTCTGAGTGGCCACAATCCAGAGTTCATCATTGAGGCCGTGACAGGCGAGCTTGCACTATGTAGTCATACCCTCCCAAATGATGTGTTAAAGGGCTTTGGTTGTAGGGTCAGAAATTTTTCTTTATAAACTTAGGTTAGTTCTAAGAATAAAGTCAGAGAAAGTCTTTCAGTTTTTGGTAGAGGAAAAGCAAGAATGTGAACTGGAAGGTGGAGTGATTCTATCCCAGGCTTGAAGTGTGCAGAGGCATCCTGCTGGCTGGGCTGCCTGCTGGGCTCAAAAGCTTATCATAGACCCTTGTGGTATCATCTCTTTGTCTCTGATTCCACATGACCAGCTGGAGGCATTTGTCTCTGTAGCGAGCCTCCCAGTGTCAGAAAAGCAGGCTGGCTAGAGAGACACAGCAGATATCTAGCCAATCCTGGGACATGTTTAAAAATGGAGATTTGGTTTTGGAGGAGAAATTTAGTCCAAGGGATGTGATCCTCCTTTGCTGCCTACCTGAGCTTGTTTAAGTCTCAAGCCTGGTAAGGATACCAATTTAGGGGCTTGGCCTGGGTTGGGTGGACATTAACTGGAAATGCCTTGATCTCTGGACCCACAATGGAGTTCTGGAGGTCAGAAAGCTGCTGGGTAGTGGAAGGAGAGGTGGTGAGAGGACTGTCCTGTGGTGTAATGTCCCCTCCTTCTGCTATTCCTCTTCCTGTACCACATCCCACTTTTACTTTCTCGTCATTTGTTTGCGTGTGTACACACACCTGCATGCTCCTGTGTGTGCATGCATGTGTGTCTATGTGTAGCCAGAGGCCTGAGGTTAAGTATAAGGTGTCATTCCTTGGGCACCATTCACTCTATACTTTGAAACAGGGTGTCTCACTGACAGGAAACTCATACAGCAAGCTTACCACATCCCACTTTTACTTTCTCGTCATTTGTTTGCGTGTGTACACACACCTGCATGCTCCTGTGTGTGCATGCATGTGTTCTATGTGTAGCCAGAGGCCTGAGGTTAAGTATAAGGCGTCATTCCTTGGGCACCATTCACTCTATACTTTGAAACAGGGTGTCTGACAGGAAACTCATACAGCAAGCTAGAATGGCAGGTTGGAGGATACCAAGAATCCACCTTCTTGGCACTGGCATTTCAAGTGCATGCCACTATACCCAGCTTTTTAAGCATGCATTCTGGGGCTCAGGCTCAGGTCTTCGTGTTTATACTGCAAGCACTTTAGCGGCTGAGACAACGTGAATATCTGTCTCTCTATGTCTGGCTTATTTCATTTAACATGATCACCTCCGTGTCCACCATTCCCCAAAATGCAGTGTTGTCTAAATACCAGAGCCATTTATTGGAAAAATGTCTCCACAAACCAGTCTCAGGAAATGTTTGACAAAACAGTTAGCCCCTGAAAAGCCTTTATCTGTTAGAGACACATAGTGCAATCATTAGTGGGGTTGGCTTCAGAACAAAGTACAAGGAAGGAAGTGTGTTGCATGGAGCTGAAATGAGCCAGGTGGTGAGCTCACTGCTGGAACTGGAGGAGGGGAGCA
Organism: Mastomys natalensis; assembly: GCA_021653895.1. Classification (NCBI taxonomy): domain Eukaryota; kingdom Metazoa; phylum Chordata; class Mammalia; order Rodentia; family Muridae; genus Mastomys; species Mastomys natalensis. The sequence continues at coordinate 410,463 of JAJTUV010001056.1, forward strand.
TGGAGTCCTATTACACTCTGTTTTGCACATTTAAAATTTCCATAATGGAAACAGGTAAGAGATAACGTCTTCTTACATTTTATCAAACACCATGGGGAGATATTTAATGGCTGAAATAATTGCTAACTTTAGTAAGTCAATGTAGGTTTATGAGTACGGATGAGTTATTTTGAGTCAAAAAAATGAAGAAAGAGAGAGTGTGTGTGCTAGGTATTAGATCTGCTGACTGCCTTGAAATTACACTATTCCTTTTTTCAAAGGGGTAAAGAAACACACAGAAACATTGAGGACACTTCCAAAAACTTGAACTGAGGTACTAATCAGTACCTCACCTGGAAAGAATAGTTTAACTTACTAAATAATAACTGTGGCTTCTTAGGTTGGAGGTGAGCAACTGGTTTAACTTGTCTTCAAAGTTCATATATTAATTTCACAGTATGATCACTGGTGTTGTGTCATGGGACACAAAGCAGAGCAAACCTGAGAAAAACAACCATGGATGGATAGAATTTTCTTTGGAGTATCTTCATCTGGGTGTCCAGCCCTCTCTTAGGTCAGCACTGCATGGTGGGAAGACCACACACTGAAGCCAAAAAGGAACTTGACTTTTATCTCAAGTAGAAACTGAGGGTGGTTTTCTCTTGCTTCCTGCTCTGATGACAGGCTGAAGACAGCCACTAGTAAATGAGGCAGGCTTACTCCAGATCAGCTTTGAGAAAACAGAACAAACAGTTCTGTCCCAAACTGCCATCTGGGCAGAGGGTAGGTGGAAAGTTTTAAGTACTGAGGCATTGATGGCTGGAATGGTTAAACTCATCATCAACTTGAGTAGATCTAGAATGCCATAGAAACACTCTCCTGGTGTTGCCAGATGGTTAAACCGAATAAGGAAAACCTGCCATCAATATGGCTCCACCAGCAGGCACTTTCAGTTCACCCTGCTTCCTGACTGCGAGCACAACAGGTTTAGCTGTTACACTCTCCCTCTCAATGTCAAGTTCTCCCTAGTGTGATGAAATGGATTCTCGGAACTGAGAGCCAAAGTCAGCCTTTCCTCCCTTAAGTCACTGCTATCTGGTGTTTTGCCACAAAAACGTAAGGACAGATAAACATTTACAGGATGAGGAGTGGAAAATGCCTCCCACCCACCCCCATACACCAAATAAAAAGCTAAAAATAGCTGGGCATTGGTGGCACATGCCTCTAATCTCAGCACTCTGGAGGTAGAGGCAGGAGGATCTCTGAGAGTTAGAGACCAGCTTGGTCTACAAAGTGAGTTCCAGGACAGCCAGGACACAGACTCATACAGAGACACTTGTCTCAAAAAAAAAAAAAAAGTTAAAAATAATTGAAGTGTGTGCTTTTCCTTATCTTAAGCTCCCTAATATTGCTTCAGTCTTACTGAACTTCTGAACTTCTTATCTGTTCAGGATAAGCTTTCCCTGAGCTCAGGTTGGTAGGCAGGAAAGAAACTCCTCAGGCTGTTGGCGGCAAGCTGGGCTGGGCTTGCCTCTCCACACACTGAACTGGTGAGTGAGTCTTATCGGTACAAGGCCTCTGTGTTCCTAGAACCTGTGCCCTTCTATGAAGCTCTCTCTGCAGCTACCCACTAGGTTCAAAGCCTCATTTTCTCTCTCACCTACCTGGTTTACAGCAAAGGCTGGACTGCTCGCATCTGTGCCCAATCCTCCATGGTCTCTTTTCTTCACCAAAACTGGAGGAATGTTATAGTTGATACCATCTGTAACCTCATGTTTTTCCACCAGTCCTCTTTGTTCTCAGAAATGAAGACCCTGAGACTGAATATTATAAACAAAGGCCTAGGCTATAAGCATGGGCCTGTTCCCCATGAGCTCATATATTAATATCCTGTATATTCTATTCTAGGAATGTCACTGGTTGGTTACCTGGTCCTCAGTTTCATGAGCCTATTATTCTCCTCTCTCTCTCTCTCTCTCTCTCTCTCTCTCTCTCTCTCTCTCTCTGCCAGATGTTCTTTCTCTCTCTCTGCCAGATGTCCCACCTTCTTCTAATCCTGCCTCACTCTTTGGCCATAGGCTGGTTTTTATTGACTGGTAAAGCCTCCATTCGTTGCACAAAAGATTCCCTCAGCAGAATGGTTTTTTGATTTACTCTTGTGAAACTTTAACATATTTACAAAATCGTGTAAAGAACTCACACGTACCCACAACCCAGCTTTAACAACCATCCGTGAATGAATGACCCACTCTGTTTCCCATAGAACACACTTGGTTTATCTGATTTTTTTTTTTTTTTATGATTTGAAGTTAGTCCCACGAATCAATTGTCTAAGGAATGAAACTGGGAAACGAATATTGTCAGGTCTAAAGGAAAGTCCTCCCTCCCACATTCTGGTGATTAGACAGAAGCCAGCATTCCTTCAGAACTTGTGAGGCTTGTTCGTCTCCAACAAAGGAGCCACTTTCCTTACCACTGGCAGAGGGACAGAGGCCCATCTGTGGTGCCTATCAGCAAACCAAAGCACATGCTGGCCTCCAGGCTCCCTCAGGATCACAAGTACCTGGTACACATTTCAGAGCCGATGCTAACATCGGCTCTTCCTATCTGCTCCTGTACCACACACTTCACTATCACAGGAACTTGCCCCCAGCTACTCATTTCTCCTTAGAACCAGGCTATTTTGGCTATCCTTGAACTCTTGTGCCCCTCTCTTGGTCCTTTCTTTGTCTCTCCTCTTTACTCCCCTGTCCCCTCTTCTTGTTAGCCCCCTTATTTCAAGACCTAGTCTAATGTCCATATTCAGTATACTACTTTCTCTCTCTGCTCTGGATTCTTCCAGATACTTCTGGATGCTCTCTCCTTCATACCTACAATAAAAATCTTCCCCTCAACCGTATCTTGGAATGAGTCCTGTCCCCAGTTTATAAAAATATGTGATGTGGAATTCTGTTAGAGGAAAATTTGGTAGAGGGTGGAAACTAGATACCAATGATTAATGATCGATCACTTTTTATATGCCACATACTATGTATCATGGGCTTTTTATGATAGCTTTTGATTTACAAAGCCTAATATTCCCAAATGTATGCAAGATCATTGGCTAACGTAATCAGCCAAAACTCAAGCCTGTCATTCTGATGCTTGGGGAAACCCTTCTCCCTGCAATGGCACCCTTTGAGGTAAGGTGCCTAGAATAGTTGTTAGCTTTGTCTTCTGAAAGAACAGTGGATCTGCTGCTACAGTGTTCATTGTATGGAACTATACAATGACTGTGAGTTAAACAAGGAAAGAATGTATTTTTTTTTTCCTGTAAGGAGAAGCCTGAGAATAGCATATCAGGGCGGGTAAAGTCCCTTTTTTTCCTGTGGAGTGTTGCTGTTGGTCTAAGGTTACTGTTTCACCCCCACCTCACAGCATGAGGGAAAGTAGAGGAGAGAAGAGGAGGTCCATCAGGAAAGCCAGGCTTCCCAGGACTTCCTTCTGCATCTCCTGGGCCAGAATCACATTGATTGTGCTCTCTCCAGCAATGCCATCTGTCACACTTCAGCTTGGTGAATTACCTCCCTGAAGGACAGTAGGACTTTCCAAGAAGTTAAGGTGGACAATTATTGAGACAGTGTGTGTCTCTTGTAGACATCTGACAATGGAGAGGTGGGAAAGTTGGGACAAAAATCTCTGATGTAGGTTTCTAGGAGCTCTGGGCTCCTACCTCAGTTCATTTCTTTATTCCTGTGATAAAGTACCTCACAAAAGCAGCTTCAGGCAGGAAGGGCCTCTTTTGGCTCACAATTCAGGCTACAGTGCATCATGGTGGCCAAGGCAGGTAGCAGGAGAGGGGTCAGCTGCAGTTAGGTAACACAGAGAGAAAAAAGCTCAGTTCAATTTCTCCCTTTCATTCAGTTCAAGACTCCAGACCACAAGGATGGTGCTAGCTACATTCAAGGTAGGTCTTCCTACCTTCATGAAGTGTCACAGAAAATGGCCTCCCAGATACAAGCCAGAGGCACGTTTCCATGGTGACTCCAAACCAATCAAGTTGGAGGACAGGTTATCCATCATGACACTTTTCTGGATGAATTCTGTCAAAAAGGAAGCAGAAGAGGCCTTGGTCTCACCTTCAGCTCCATTATTACAGAAGAGGAGAAACCAGGAAGCAATGGGTCTGCCAAAATCTCACCCGAAGTTCCTCACACAGGAGCCTTCTGGGAAGGAATCCGGTATGTAGTCGTCCTAACACTTCTAGATGGGAAAGGTCTCGAGACAGCTATTACTAATACGTTTGAGGATGGAGGAAGAGAGTGGGCATGTAGGGATACTTGGGAGTGCTAGGAGCATGTGAAGACCACCTCAGCCTCCTGGACCTCTGAGAAAGGCACCTAGGAGCTACTCTTCAGCCCTCTGCTAGCAAGGCACCACTCTACAGATGGATTGCACTGCCTGCTCTGTCAAGCCTAACAGGCAAGGTTGTTGTACAGTTAGTTTACAGAGATGTATGGCTGGCCCTGTTTGATGTCCACACTCCACAGACAGTGGCTACTGTTTTTCTTAGGCCCATGAACTGACTGCACACCTACTATTCTCCCTCCCTCTTCACAAAAGGGATCCCCTAGACATTTCTGGCGATCTCCCATCTCTGCGGGGGGGCGAGGGGGAGTGGGGGGGAGCTCTCGGCTGAAGCATCTCACAGCCTCACTTGATTTCATCATCTCTCCGTTTTTTCCAGGATGTTTCCTCTGAGCTGGGAGGTAGGCACACCCCAATTCCCCTTACAACCCACATTTAACACCCAGGGGGCCTTTACTACCCTGTCAGGCCATTTCTGAGTTCCTGGCAAGGTCAGTTCAGCCCCACTGGGAGGTAGAAAGGCCTAAAGTACAATTCCACTCATGGATCCCCTTGGAGAGCAGTGTGAGACAAGCAAGCGTGCCATATGTTAAATGTTTAAATGACTAACAAGCCATAGGCTCTCAACAAATATTTGTTGAATTAACACTGGTCGGCAAAGAAAGAAATGCAATGTATGTTATTGCAGATTTTGATTTTGAAAAATCAGAATTAATGGTGCACTAAGGCAACTGCTTAGTGGCTTAAGTCTTGTGTCCTTGGGAACATAGTCATCTGCAGACAATTGCCAAAAGGTAAACTTGAGAAACTGGCTACAGAGCAAGAGGTAGTGACAAAAGAGCATGTTGGGTGTATCTCAGGCTGGCTTGGGTCCTCAAAGCGTGACAACCAGGAAAAAGTCCCCCCCACCAACGCCCACCCCACACACACACACTCGCACACTCCTGCAGTCTTCTGCCTACTCAACCCGTCAACTCGGTCGCCTCTCGTAGCCCAACCCGCAGGGGGCGTCCTACGCACTGTCGTCTCGGGAGTGCCTGCTTTCAGGCGATTGGAAGCCAGAGGCTGTTTTTTCCGGTATGAACAAGATGGGTGACCACAGTGTGGCCTCAGGCACCTTACCCGGAGCACTCCGGGTATGGCTAGACTGAAAGAGAAGAGCATCCGGATTACCCTAGCTTGTAACCTAGGACAGGAGGCGGGCGGGGCGCGTGGAGGTGAGCCTCGCGTGGCCCCGCCCCTTGAGGGGGCTCACCTGGGGCGGGCGGAGCGTGGGTGGGCGGGGCGAGCGGAGGTGAGCGACGCGCGGCCCCGCCCCTCGAGCAGTCACGGAGGTTGGCGTCTTCAAGCCACTCAGGCTACGCGAGGGCTGAGGAGTGCTGGCTGAGGCGAGCGCACGACTCGTGGAGGCCACTGGCCTGTCGCGTCCCGACGAGGCTTCCCTTCCTAGGACTCGGGGTGACGCCGCGCAGCGCAGCGCGAAGCCCTGCAGACGTCTGAGGCGGACAAGGGGCAGTGTCCCACGGGCGCCCGGTCCCCACGCAGCGGTTCCGAGCCTTCTGCAGCCGGCAGAGGGGTAAGGTGGGTGTGTGACGTTCCTCGCCGACTTCCCGGCACATGCCGGGCGGTTGAACCCTGCCGGGCGCACCGGCTCACAGCTGCTCTGCAGGGCGGTCTGTCGGTACTGGAGCGGGGCGGCTGGCTCGGGGACCCGCCCTGGGGAGCCTGGCTTAAGCAACTTCTGTCGTCCTGCTGTGGTGGCCAAACTGTGGCAACCCTCCACGTCCCTGTTCCCCCTGCAGAGGCCATCACACCTACCTGGCTACAAGGAAGGATAAGGAAATATGCCCCTTTCGTCCCCAACTTGTGCAAATGATCTGATTAGGGCGTTGTTCCTCAGATCCCAGAGGTAGATCATACCCACGGTGACAGAGGACACGCGAAAAGTGGTGCTTTAGGTTTATGAATGTATACTAGCACATATTGGCATGGCTGATACCTAGTGTCTCCTTGTGAGTCAAGTTTTTAAAGTTAACAGGTTGGCTCCTATGAAAATTTCAGGTAAAACAAGAGCCCTAGCAGAGCAAAACTTGTAGAACTTGACTGTGCCCTGGTTTTGGAGTGTTCTGGAATTTGAGGAATATTTTTAATTTTTGAAAGGGTATTGTAATTACATTTACCATTTTAAAACATTTCTCTCTGTGTGACTTGTCTGTAGGTCTGTGTTTTGCTTCCTGTGTGCACACTGTGAAAGAGGACAACTTTCAAGAATAGTCTCCTCAAGTGTTAGTGGTTGCATCTCAGGTGTTCAGGGCGTATGGCAAGACCCCTTAGCCCCTGAGCCATTTTGTCTGGCTCTATAATTACATTATTTAAAAACTGATCTTTTAGAATTACTGACTGAAGTTGAAATATAAATTGAGACTTTGTTTCATTTTGGGGGTTCTGGAGCACACTGAGCATGAGAGATTGACAGCAAAGATGGACGTTAGGCATGCAAGTCCTTACCCTATTTTTGCATTTGTTTGCTATTTCCCTTTAAAAGTTGCAACACTACCTTTTTTCACCAAAGGTGAGTCACCACAGGTGATTCTAGTTCCAGAGCCTATCATATATAATTAGTTTTTATAAATTGGATATGAATACTGCCTCATCAGACTGATCAGAAAAGATCACAGTCTCTGCCTCTCTCACACACACACACTCACACATACAAGAAGGCACAAGTATATGTTAAGTGGATCAAGTTGATGCAGGTGGGTGCTGGCTCAGCTTTTTAACACACACACACACACACACACACACCATGAACAAACATAGGGGTTAGGTTGCCTCCAGTCAGGCAGTTTTGTATCAAATGTGTTAGCATTTTTTCCAATGGCTCAAATCCCTTCCAAGTTATACTCAGCAGAAAAACAGGCCCAGGCTTCCGGTGTGGCTCAGCAGTAGAGCATTGCCTGACATGCTCCAGAGCCTGGGTTGGGTCTCCAGGACCCCTCAGCTACCCAAAAGAGACCAGAGTAGTGAACATCCATGTGGTCAGCTTGTATTGTCATATGCACTTCTGTAATGTTCTGTATGTGAAAGTTTATTCAGGGATGAAGACAGCATAAGATGAGCGGGGATATACTTAACTGTTTTTTCGTATTCCACTTTGCTTCCAGGATCATGAAACAAATATTCAGCAAAGAGCTGACTCCTTCAGTGTTGCATGGTCCATGCCATGCTTTTCTTTTTATCTGTGTGGAGAGATATTTGTGTTCATCTAACTTCTTTTTCTTGGGTTTTATCCTGTAATTCTTAAATGTGTTCTCTCATGTTTGCCTGGCAGATTGTGAAAATGTAAGATCCCAAGAGGGAAGGGCTGAAGTTTGGTAAATAAAGAAGGGGATAGAGACTCCTGAAAGATAAACCTATGGTCTAAGTAACTTCACTATGACTGAACGTAATATTCCTTTTTATTTAAGAAAAGCACCACATAACACTCTGCCTGTGACAACTGATTGGTGAGTGTTAGAAAATTGCCTCAAAGGGAAATAGGAGACAGCTTATTCTTGAGTCAAAATGAGTGACTGTGACCTAGGAGCACAGATTCAGGTTGGCCCAAATAACACATTCTAATGTGAAAATTGTTTCATAATGATTTAAGTCATAAATTAAACCATTAAAAAATAAACACTGATGGAAACATGAGGTAGGCCATCACAGCAAAGAGGTAAAAGCCTTGCTGTGCATCTCAGATACTGTCTGAATGTCCTTAACTCTTGGGTGGTGGAAGCTAGTGGTCCTACTAAGTTAATGCATTCCAAAGGATTTTACTTGATAGTCACAAAGTTGTTGGGTCAGACAGAATTGGGCAATGAGCTGTTGTTAAGCAGACTAAAGATAGCACAAAATGGTTTGGTTCTTGATCTACAACATTCTAGCTCTCCACAGTTCCAGAGCTCTAGTCAGTTAAACCATATACATGTATAGTGGGGTGTTTTGTTTTCCTTCTGGGAATTTTGTCCACAATACCTCAGTAAAATTGCTTGGTGTCTGATTCAGTTTTCATTTTATGAGTAAAATATGCAATGGTTGCCAGGCACTTAGATCCATAAACCCATTACCCTAGTTTCTGAGAAATTAGGAAAGCATTGATAGATTCTTTACAGTTTTGTCAAAATGAGGTGGGAGGTGTGTTTCATTTTTCACCTCCACTGTTTGTGGCCATCTCACAGTTTATAGAAGGTTAGGATATAAAGGCTGGAACATATGGTCATTAACCATAAGCTAACTAATTCTTTTCCTGAAGGTAAGGAGACCTGGCCTCATTGTCTCTGTCCTCTGTTACCTGGCTGATGAAAATGGGAGCTTAAAGGATCCTCATCTTTTTTAAAGAAAAGAGTTTCAGTGGTTTTGTGAGATACATCATTACCCATTTCAGGCCTGTCAGAATTCTTTGCCAATGGACCTCTTTCTTTGATAGATACAGAGAAGCTTTTTAAAAAACTGTACACAACTGCTCAAGACAGTTTATTTAAAACCACCCCCAAACTTGAAAGATCACACTTTCTATCAACATGTGAATGAATTAACAAATTATATTCACACAAAGGAAAATATCGATATATAATACTAAATAATGTTTATAATATAGATACATCTTAAAGCATTATGCTAAGTGAATTAACTCATACACAAACACCTACATTTTTAAAAATGTTTTTCTTCTGGGAGAATTTTTATATATTTGACCTTGCCCACTCCTCACCTTTACCTTCCTATGCCCAACTTCTAGTCCTCCATCCTCCTCATCTCTATCATATTCTACCTTCCCCCTTCTCCCTTCTTTTCTTCTCTTCTCTCTGTCCCTCCTTTCTCTGTCTCCTCCTTTTTCTTTCTTTTTCACTTCCTCCCTTTCCCCTCCCCCATTCAGTCCAATTTATGTTAACCCAACTACTCTTGGGTATGGGCCCTGCCCCGTAATGTGGTTGACCTACCAGGAGTCACACAATTAAACAAAACTGACTCTCCCTCTCCCAGCAGCTACCAAATGCTAGTGGCTCATCAGCTAGTAGTGGGATTTTATACTCTCCTCTCCTTCCTCCATGCAGGAAGTTTTTCTGGCTTGAGCTTGTGTAGTCTTTTTTTTTTTTTTGGTATTTTTTGAGACAGGTTTCTCTGTGTAGTCCTGGCTGTCCTAGAAACTACTCTGTAGACCAGCTGGTGCTCGACTCAGATCCTCTGCCTCTGCTCCCAAGTGCTGGATTAAGTGTGAGCCCACCTGGCGACTTGTGAAGTCTTGTGCATATCGTCACAAATGCTATGAGTCATGTGTTATCCTCCTGTTGACTCTTGAAAACACTCTTAGCCACCACCTTTGGTGCTCACAGTCTTTCTGCCCCTTCTTCTATGAAGATCCCTGGTCCTTGAGGGAAAGAGTTTGATATAAATATCTCATTTATAGCTGAGCACTTCAGTGTATCTTATTCTCTGCTTGTTAACCAGTTGAGGATCTCTGTGTTAATTGCCATCTCTTGCAAGAAGCTTTTCTGAAGAGGTTGAGAGATGCAATAATCTGTGGGTGTAGCCATAAGTTATTAGGAGTTGTTTTAACAATGAGTCCATTTGGCAGAATGATAGAATCAGGTTCTCACCTAGGACCTATCAAGCCACAGGTTCTGGGCCCAGTTAACAGTGCTAGGTATGTGGCCCATCTCGTGGAGTGGGCCTTAGATACAATCAGACAGTGGCTGGTCACTCCCATAACATCTGTGCTACTCAGTGGGCAAATCTTGTCAGACAATTTATTATTGTAGATTTTAGGGTGCATAGTTGGATGAGCTTGAACCTCTGGTAGTATCCATAGTACTTTCTGGCTGTATGAAAGCTAGTCAGTTGGGGTGAAGTTTCCAGTTGAGTACCAGCTAGATTTCCCTATGTTCTATGACTTAGCACGTAAGTAGTGTTTTCAGCAATAGGGCCTTGAGTCAATTTCTGAAGAGTAGCCAAGTGCATTGGCAATAGCCTGGACTGTCTGGGGATCCATGGAACTCCATTGGCCAGTTCAGAGTAGCCTTTTGTATCTTTTCCTTGGAGACCATCAAGCTTAGGCTCCTTAAAGCCTGTTAAACACACTAATGTCTTAAAAGAAAAAGATGACAGCAGTCTGATGACCTGGGACACAAGTGTCTCCCTAGCATGAAGTCACTTATATAGCTATTCCAAATTAGTTTTCTCCCTAATCCTCTAAAATAAGAAGGAGAGAAAGTTGCCAAGTCTCTGAGTGACCAGGGAGTGGCATGCTGTTTCCTCTTTTCTGATAGAGGATACTGCTAAAAGCCATTATAAGGAATTACCACAAATGTGACACCATCTTTACCCCGATTTCTGTGGCTAAAGAGGATAAAAACATTAGAAAGGCAGATTGTTCCCTTGTTGCCCTAGAAATGAGAGGAGAGGCATGGCATTCTTGTCAGCAGCATGCTACATTTCTGTGTTTCAATACATAACTCTCATCTGCCCATGTCACCCCTCCTGTGAGTGTATAGAGAGGTATTTTGGCTTTCAACTAAGGGTGACATTGATGTCTAAGAGAGCCAAAAGTTAGCTTCAAGTCATTTTTTTAAAGATTTATTTTTATTTATGCATATGTCTATATCTCTGTCTTCTCTCTCTCTCTCTCTTCTCTCTCTCTCCTCTCTCTCTCTCTCTCTCTCTCTCTCTGTGCGTGTGTGTGTGTTGTGTGGTGTATGTGTGGGGGGTGCCTAAAGTGTCCAGAAGAGGGTATTTGATCTCCTGGAACTGGAATTATAGATGCTTGTGAGCTACATAACAAGGATACTGGGAATCAAACTTGAGTCTTCTGGAAGAACAACAAGTACTTTAAACTCTGGGCCATCTGTACAGCTCTCCTTTTTGTTGTTGTTGTTGTTATTTTTCTGATAAAGGGTCCGTGGAGCCCAGGCTAGCCTCAAACTCTGCAGGTACCTGAGATGACCTTGAAGGCCTGCCACACTTGTCTCCTGCTGTGATTCCCACTCTCGGTTTTATCTGGTTCTGCATGGTAGGCAAGAACTCTACCAACGGGACTCTATTCTCAGTCTCTCAAGTCATTGGAAGAAGAAATATTTAAGATCCCATGTTATTCTTTTTATTTATTATATGCATTTTAATTTGTGAGACAGAGTTTTGCTCTGTAGTCCAGGACCTCAATGTGTATCCCAAGCTAGCCCCAAGCTTGTGTGTAACCCTCCTTCCTCAGCCTGCTGAGAGCTGGAATTATAGGCATCTTGCCTGACTTCACATATGTTGTTGTTTGGGAGAGCGGTGGGGTGATTATGTGTATATACAATGTTGTGCTCACCTGTTCATGTCTCTGGAGGCCAGAGGTTGATGTCAGGCATCTTTCTCCATCACTCCCCAGCTTGTTTTAAAAGAAATGATCTTGCTGAACTTGAACCTCACCATTTCAACTAGGCTAGCAAGCTAGAAAGCCCCAGGACCTACCATCTCTGTCCCAGTTTCAGTGCTGGGTTACAGTCGCACCCGACCACACCTACTTGGCTTTTTTATATTATTCTGGGGATCTGAACCTGCTTCCTCATATTTACCCACTGATCCGTGCAACCATGCCTCTCACAAACTTGTTTAATTCTCACAAATCTGTCTTACATTGGGTATCACAACCCATACCCTTTGGCAGAAGGGAATCATGCTTGGAAGACTTGCTAGTTAGCTTTATGGCCTGTAACTAGTAAAGTCATGTGACTGGAGTTTCAGGGCTGAAGCCTGAGCTCAGCAGTTAGGTTTACCACCATCCCCCCCCCTAACACACACACATTCCAATACTACAATGATCAAAAAGTAAGCAGTGATAAAATAACAGAAAAAGAGGGTTTAGGCATCATTTTGGGAAAAGGGGCAAAGGGTCCAGAGCCCCAAGTTCATCTTCAGGGAACCATGAACTTTTAGGTTTAAATGGAGAAGGAACTGGAGCAAGGGTAAGAGATATGAAAGCATTGTTAAGCCATCCTGATCAAGGTGTGGTTGACCAGTATCTTGTCTGGTTCTGCAATGTGGTTCAAAGGACTTGCTGTCACTCTTGTCACTTCAGAGGAGCAGTCTGCTTCCTACAGGGTGATTACTTTTGATCCCAGAGGAGCCTCCCTCTATAGAGACGTTGTTTCAGCTGAGGGTAGTCTGTCATGTGAGGCTTCCCTGTTTCTGGGTGTCTTCAGTCTTGAAGGGAATGAGCTAGGTTAGATAAACAGCTACTCCTGGAGTAAGTTACATGCATGTGCAGAGTCAAGCTAGTGTTTGAGCCAAAGCAAAGGAGGCCTGGTCCTGGCTTTCAGCCTGCATTTAGTTACTCTGCAAGTCTTGGTTCCTTTTATCAAAAGTAGAATCTAACTATCTTCTCTGAGAGAAGAAGTGAGGTCCACATTATTCCCAGCCTCTCTCCAATGCCACCCATATTCCATAATCTTCATTATGTACTAGCTGTAATCTAGGTGCTAGCTCAATAGTACAAACTCACCACACTTCTATGTTGACACACCGGGCACATGAATCATAGCCAACCAACAGAAATGTCTTCTTAGACCAGCACAGAGTTAAAAAAGAAAACTGAGCCTGCACTGAACAATCAGATTTGGACCCAAGAGATGGCAGCTCTGGAGGCTAAGGTGGAAGGATTTTGGTTAGGCCCTCCATCTCAAAATGAAGTAATTATACGTAACAAAGAGGTGGTGTTACAACAGATCAAGTGTGGAGCACATGATTAGGATCTCAGCAACTCTGGAGACTAAGGCAGAAGAGTAAACAAATTCAAGGCCAGCCTGGGCCATTTGGCAAAACTGTATCTCAAACAAACAAGTAAGTATAGGGGCTGGAGCCAATGGCAGAGCACTTGCCTAACATCCTCCAGGTTCCACTCTAAGACATTGTTTTTATTTTTGTTTGCATGGATATGCATGTGATTGATATATATATGATATGTATGTGTGTGTGTACACATGTGTGTATATGCATGTTTACATGTGTAGGGGCATACTATGTAATGATGACTGGGCATGCACATGATGTCAGGATTGATCCTCAATCATTCTTCCGCCTTATTTATTAGTCAGAGTCTCTCAGGCAAACACAGAACTCCCCTGTGTGGCTAGTGTAGCTAGCCAGGTTGCTCTGGGGATCCCCTGCCTCCACCCTCTAAGGCTGGAGCTGCAAGCTAACTGCAATGCCACCCATCATTTATGTGGCTTCTGGAGATTCACACTCTAGTCCTGCTTCTCACTCAGGAAGTGCTTTAACCACTGAGCCATTTCCCCAGCCCTCAAGCACCAGAAAAAAAAAAAAAATTAAAGGGCCAACCAAAGACAAGTTCAGAGGCTCTTGACCTTTAGAATGTGAAAAGGCTTGTTTTTATACTGCATGTGCCTGTGTCAAGATAACGTTAGGTTGTTGTGCTGGCTGGCTTTATGTCAACTTCTTGGAAGCTCAAGTCATTTGGAAAGAAGAAACCTTAACTGAAATAAAAGCCCCCACCAGATTGGCCTGTGGGCAAGATAGAGGTGTACTTTCTTAACTAGAGATTGATATGGGAGGTCCCAGCTTTCTGTGGGTGGTGCCAGCTCTGGGCTGTTGGTCCTAGCCTGTATAAGAAAGAGAGCAAGCCGAGCCAGCCAGTAAGCAGCATTCTTCCGTGGTCTCTGCTTTAGTTCCTGCCTCAAGTTCCTGCCTGATTCCCTGGATGACGGACTACAAGCTGTGAACTGGAATCAACCCTTTCTTCCCGAGTTGCTTTGGCCATGGTGTTTATCCCATCGAGAGCCCTAACTAGAACAGTGGTCATTTTCTCTTACTCATGCTTTTCTGGTTTGCACAACATTTTAGTTTTGCAGAGGTGAAGTCAGTGTTGGAAGCCTCAGGGTGGGAAAGGAGTGACCACAGTAGCTCATCAGAACCTCCTTGTAAGTTAGAAGGTAGGCTCGTATGCCTTGGGAGATGCAGCCTGAGTTTCGGAGCAACATGGATCCTGAGGCTGGGTTCCAGAGTTGCCCAGAACTAGATCCCGGGCACGCTGAGGGAGTGCCAGAATTTGCCTTCTCCCTGTATCTGCTCTGCCCACCTGACTCCTGCTGACTGCAAGTCTGCTTCTATATGATGCTTAGGCATGGCTTCTCAGAAAGCTCAGCTTGAATGAGGAACTGAAGCACTTGCCCAAAGCCCAGTCTTGAAGATGCTTCAATTTCCTCAATTTGAAACTTTCTGTTAAGGGTCATGGGGTTGATGTTCTCATCTCTGCTGTATCTGCAGTTTCATCACAGTTTAATGTTTGGTTGAGAAAATAGTTTCCTACCTCAGAGTCCTTGGGTCCACAGGCCTGGGAACCCACAGATGTGAGTCTGTGGAATGGTTTGGGGAAAAACAAGGTGCTGCTTTGAGGACTTTGTCAGTAGACTCTCACTGTAGGTGTGTCCTAGTGGATAAGCAAGGGCTGCAAATGGAATGCCTCTCTTAAGCCTAAAGACATAGCTTACAGACGTGAGCTCATCTTATAGACACAGATGTTGTGTAAATGGCAGGTCAGCAGGCTTCTGGTGGACCTTTCTAGAATTCTACAATTCAACTTTGACTGTGTACTCTGTTATGATCTCATTGCCCAGATAAAAGAGGGCTGACTGACCATTGGCTTGAGCAAACAAAAGCAAGACAGAACAGTCTGGAGCAAGAACAGGGTGTGTGGGGACTGAGTAACATTGCCTTACTGTGTTTAGCTTCTCCGTATCATTCCTCTTATATAAAACAGAGATAATAATAATGCTCACCTTGGAGATGAGCCTCATATGCAGTGCATGCATAGGGCTCATAGGGTAAGAGATTCCCTGTTGTTCTTGACAATGGAGTCTTGAGTTTTAATTAGAGTTTCCATTGCTACGAAGAGATATCATGACCAAGGCAACTCTTAGAAAAGAAAACATTTAATTGGGGCTGGCTTACAGTTTCAGAAGTTCAGCCCATTTTCATCATAGCAGGAAGTATGGCAGCGTGCAGGCAGACCTGGTGCTGGAGAAGTGACATACTTATTCTAAGAAGGCCACACCTCCTCCAATAAAGCCACACCTCCTAATAGTGTCACTTCCCATGGCCAAGCATATTGAAACCACCACACTTTTGTAGACTTTGTCCACCCCATAATGCTAGAAGGAAGACAGAAAGTTACAAGTGCTGTCTATCTCTGACCCCTCTTTCTAGGGGGATCTGTGGGCTGTCCTATGACCTGCTTCTCCCTGACAAATGGTGTGTGTGCTTCATGCATCGGAAGCTTTGAAATGAGTAGGAACTGCACCTGGGTCCTTGACTCTGAACTCAGACCCCTGGCTCTGTTATTTGAGAATGAAAATCCTCTCTGACTATGAAAGTCATGGAACACCCCAACCCCACCCACAAACATGCATTCATGAGGATGTAAATGCTCCCTAATCCCCACTGTGGAAGTGCAGGCTGTCAATAGAGTAAGAACTGGGCACAGGAGCCTCTGGCGTACTGCTGCCTGGCAGGGCCTTAGGTGTTGAGTTGTCTGGATTTCTGGTGACTCCTATACCAGCTGGGGCTACACATACCTCACAGATGTCACAAGGGCCAAGACATTCTATGAAATCCTGACATGGTCACAGTGTGAAGACCCTATCCACGTCTCTGTCAACGAGAAAACCCAACTCTTGCCTCAAAGGGAACAAGAGAGAGTTTATTCTGGAGTCAGATATGAGTGGCCGTGGTTTGGAACACAAATTCTGTGTTTCAGTGTGAAAGCAACTTTATGAAGCTTTTATAGTAACAGAACAAAGGAAGCAGAACCAAGATCCTTTTCAAATACTTGAGTGCTCTGTCAGGTAGGTGGGGAGAACTCTAATCATCAGAATCTGCTATCAGATCCTGTCACCATCCGAGGCCCTTTATTGCTGAAAACTCCAGGTCTGTTCATACATTCCAAGGTATTTTTTTTTCTGTTAGTCACAGGATGTTAGACCAGACACAGAGGTAGATAAGGAATGGCTATTTAGGGGCTAAAGATAGCCCCACATAATTGTAATTAGTTCTGGGTCTGCAGCATTCCAACATGTCCACAACACTAATCAGTCCCACAGGCTCTGCAGACAGCTTGTTCCCAGAAGTCCTTGTTCACTGTCTGTCACAGGAATTCTGGAGCAGTTGTGCAGTTTACTTTTTAACTCAAAAAAGTATTACATTATTAACTAATGTTTATACTTTCTAAGTATTAAACGTTTTTCTATCCTCTTAAAAGGCTGTCTGATTTGACAGTCATCCAGTCATGGGGCTTTACCGGCATCTGTCACTATTGCCTTTGGTTGTCTGTAAGGAGAGAGAGGAGAGAGGAAAGTGAACTGAGTTTCTGGTGAGAAGTGAACCTAGAAATGGGCACACAAGCTGGAGACGATCTTCTCTATCAGAGAGAGATGTGGTGTGAGTGCCCATTCCTTAAGTCTTTGAGGAATCCGTGAGGAGTGCCTGCTTCTGGGGACTGAAGATCTTGCCAGCTCAGAGGCTAGAAGCATTGTATGAATGGAGGAACAGCTGGCTCCTTCCAGTCAGCAGAGCCCTTCCCTTTACAGCTAGTGCCCCAGCCCAGTCAGCAAATGCTGAGGGAGGAAAGAGGCATGTTCTGAATCTCAGCAGTGCCTCAAGGTCAGACCCAGGGCATCAGCAATGTAGCACATCTCACTAAGCCTTGGCCTTTACCCTGAATCCAGCCAGCTGATCTAGGAAGAAATCCTACTCCTCAGTTACCAGAACCAAACCTGGTCCTATCTTCCCAAGCCTAGAATGGTTTCTCTTCTCTCCCCTTACCCTGCCATACTCCAGGGGTATCCTTGCCTCCCAATCCTAACCCTGCCCTCCTTCAATTCTTTACTATTCTATACGTTTAAAAAGAAGTGATTTTATTTATTTGTTTGTTTGTTTATTAGTAAAATGCTTCATGAATCGGTGTCATCCTTGTACAGGGACCATGCTCTGCCCTTCCAGTTTTAGTGTATATGCTGTTGAAAGGAGACTTTACACCTTATGTGATGATTAATCATCTCGACTGATAGCTTGATTAGATGTAGAGATGCCTAGGGATTACCTAAGCGTGTCTCTGCTGTGATGTGTTTCCAGAGATGACTGGCATGTGGAGGCAACTAGGATGGCTTGGGGCCCAGGTAGAACAAGAGCTAAAGAGCAGGGAGCCCATCAGTGGCCTGCTATATCATTGTCATTATCATTGTTGTGTGTGTGTGTGTGTGTGTGTGTGTGTGTGTGGTGTATGTGGTGTGAATGTAGGAATGCCAGGGAGCATGTATAGAAGTCAGAGGACTAGAAAGCCAGTTCTGGGATTTGAACTCAGATCATCAGATTTGTACACCAAATACCTTTACACTCAGAACCATCTCTTCCCTGCTAATTTTGTCACAGCAACAAAGTCTGACCAATACAATGCCTTACCCTCCCCCACCCAGGGATCCACAGATATAACATTTTGGTGTATTTCCTTCTTTTTTTCTTTTGTATTGAGACACTTTCACTCTGTAACCCATGTGAGCCTCAGGCTCAAAGTGATGCTTTCACATCTGCCTCCTGAGTACTGGATTGCAGGTATAATCCAACTCTCCCCTAAATTTGTACATTTAACATTTTACAAACAATGCTAGCATTTTAACCTAGTTGTCATGCTGTGACTAAAGTTTACCATTTTGCTTTTCCGTGCCTTTGTAAATGGTAATAGTATCATGTTCTTCCACCAATTTCCCAAACATTCTCTTAAAAACATAGAGGACTGGGGTTGTAGCATAACATCAGAGGAGTCTCAGCATGTGCAAAACCCTAGCTTTGAACCCCAGAACTAAATAATAATAAAATAAAAATCAGTTAACTAGGCCCATTGCTCATTTTTATTGTAAATTATTCTGTATTGGATGTAATAAACCTTTGACCCAGTTTCACAGTATTCATGAAGGGATGCCATAAAAACCATTAGAATCAAAGTTTCTGAAGAAAGAAGTTTTCTTCACTATTACAAAAGTATTGTTAATTATGGCAAATGTAAGATGGTGTAAAAAAATAAATGTGTACCTGTGTTCTCCCCACCTGGAGATGGCTGTCATAGGTATATGGCAGAGGAGCCTTACCTGAGAACTTGCTGGAGTGTAGACTTTTGGAACAAACTGAACATATATTGAATCACGATCCTTCACTTGACTACGCCATGTTCAAGTCTGAGGATTATGGTGTGCACAGCTATGTTCCTACCAGTGGTATAGGCCTTTCCTCTCAAAGCTTTATACAAATATCTTTACTGTCTGGGAGTCTAGGGAATTCTGTCACCCCTGCCCGTGAATGGCCCTCTCTTCATGGCTTTGTCTTCTGTCACTGAACACCATGTGACAGTGTTTTCCTGTTTGTCCACTTTCCCCCAGAGCATGCATTTCATGGCTTCAGGGACTGTGTCATAGTTCATTGACTCCTCTTGATCAGGTTGTTTTGATTCTTTGCAGGGAGGGTATTTTATGGCTGTTAGAAATACACCAGAAGGAGTGGGTCACATTTGTCACAAAGAGGTTCCTTTCTTACTTCTTTTTAGTTAATTCTTGGAATGCTGCTATTGGGCCAAAAATATGACTACTTTAACATGTGCCCCAGGTGTGCAAAATGTCCCCACACTAGGATAGGCCTGTGTGACATGGTCTATGGCAAATGTTACAGCAGAGCTTATGTCCTCCACTCTCATCATGCCTCCAGAACTGCCTCATTCAGAGGTGATTGGAGGAGGGGACATACGTGACAGAGGAATAGGCAGTTGCCTGTGGTGGCAGAGTTCTTTCCTGGCTGAGTCCTAAGTGGTAATAGATACCACTGACTAGGAAGTGGCCTCTTTCACGGTGTATGTGCTGTGTGCACAGTTTAGACTTTACTCACATGTCCTGAGGTGCAGGAGTAAACCTTGCCTACAGTAATTGCAGATGTGAATTACTCTGTAATCCCCAAATCTATAGGACATGATTGGGACCACACTTGGTTTTGCTTCATAAAGCTTAGACTGTTGGGTTATAGAACACCAGATTCTTGTTTTAAGTAAATTTTATTCTGGAAGGTGTCCTAAGATTGTGTGTGTGTGTGTGTGTGTGTGTGTGTGTGTGTTAAAGAGAAAAGTGAGCTGTCAGGTCTACAAATGTGATTCAGTTAGAGTTTGAACTTCAGTGCATGCAGAGAGAGAGGTGGGGGAGGGAGGGAGAGGAAGAGTGTTAGATTTTGAAATTCATGTCTGTGGCTGTGGAGTGTACCTGTGGGTCACAACCCCTTTGGGGGGTCAAATGACCTTTTCACAGGGTCACCTAAGACCATAGGAAAACTCAGATATTTATATTACAATCCATAACAGTAGCAAAATTATAGTTATGAAGTAGCAGCAAAAATAATCTTATGGTTATTTTTAACCACAATATATTAAAGGGTCATAGCGTTAAGAAGGTTGAGAATCATGGCTCTATCACTTCCTGCCTTATTCTCCTGATTCACTGAACCTAGAGATAGGTTAGGAGCCAGTAAACTCTGAGCAAACATCCCACAGTACAGCTGTTACAGATGTAGTGTACACACCCAGCGTTTTACATGGTTGCAGAGGGTTTGAACTCAGGTCTTTATGGTTGATCAGCATTTGTTCTTAGATCTTACCACTGAGCCAGCCATCTGTCCATCACTTAATTAGTTTTTATGGACAGTTGATACTGTGTTCCGTGAATAGATGATAATTTGTTCATTTGTCTTTTGTGGCCCTTTTAAGAAGCCATCATAAGTAAAGCTGCTGTGAACATTCTTAGATAAGTCTTTACAACTGGTCTTATTAAGGTACAATTTATATGCCATTAAAATCCACTCATTGTAAGTTCGCAAATCTGTGTTTTCTAAAGGTTTGAACAGCTGTCACCATAATCCAGTTCTAGAAATTCCTATTGTCCACAAAACTTCACCATGTCAGTTAGTCAACTCCTAGCCTGAAGCAGCCAGTGATCCGTTTTGTCTAAATGGAATCTCGGAATACAGTTTTGGGGATTTGGCTTCTTTTGATAACAGCATGTGACAATGTGGGTGCTCATGGAAGCCAGAGGACAGTCTCTGGTATTTTTTCAGGAGCTGTCCACTTTGGTTGTTTTGAAACATGCGTTTTTTGTTGGCCTATGAATTCTCCCGTCTTCACCTCTCTCGCTGGATTGGAAACATGCATTACCAGTCCTGGCTTTTTTGTGTGTGGTTCTGGGGCAGAACTCAGGTCTCCTTGCTTACATAGCAAGTACTTTATTAGTGGAGACATCTCCCCAGAGTTTACTTCTTAATACTAGATTTTGAGATTAAGCTGTGTTGGAGAGTTTGTCAGTAATGGGCCATCCCTTTGTATTGTTAAAGGATTTGCTCTTTTGAAATGACATAATTTCATGTCTATTTTGAACTGAAAGGCATTTGAATTGTTTCAGTTTTGGCTTTGGTTATTTATATAGTTTTGGTTATTACAAATGATGCTTCTGGAAGTGATAAAATGCTGCTGTGTGTATGTGTTTGTATAATTTTATTTTTATGTCTCTTGGTTAAGTTTCCAAGAGTGTAGTGTAGAATCAAGTTTATGTCTAACTTTTAAGAACCTGACAAACTATTTCCCCAAGGTATCTGCATAGTGCTAGAGTTCAAGCAACACTATGTAGGGATTTGATTTCTCTGCTTTCTCAGCAATATCCAGTGTTGTCCATCTTTATTACGGTCTGTCTCAGTTACTGTTCTATTGCTGTTCTGAGACTCCATAGCTAAGGCAACTTACAGAAAACAGCGTTTAATGGAGCTTACAGGTTCAGAGGGTGAGTCCATGACCAGCATGATGAGAGGCAGGAGAGCAGACAGGCAGACAGGCAGACAGGCAGGCATGATACTTGAACAGTAGGTGAGAGCTTGCATGTTGAGGCAAAAACCACAAGGCAGAAGAGAGCTAACTAGGAATGGCTTGGCCTTTTGAAACCTCAAAGTCTACTTCCAGTGGCACACCTCCTCCAACAAGATCACATATCCTAATCCTATCCAGAAAGTTCCACCAGATGGGGACCAAATATATGAGCCTATAGAGGCTATTATTCAAACCACCACACATCCATTCTCTTGAGTATGTGATAGTGTAGCATTACAGTTTTAATTGCCACTTTCATAAAGATGAATCATGTGGAGGACTTTTTCATCTGGTTATTAATCATTTTATGTAGTGAAATGACTATCTAAATTTTTTGCCAGTCCCTTAAAAATATTTTTAACTAAAATATAATTACATCACTTCCTGTTGCCTCCCTCTACTTGTCTCATTCCTCCCAGCTCCTTCTTAAATTTGTGGTCTCTTTTTCTTTAATTAATTACACACACACACACACACACACACACACACACACACATACACACACACACACACAGAGTACAGGAGGTGGAAGGGGGGAATCTGCTGAGTCATTTAGTGTTGCTTGTTTGTACATGTGTTTAGGGCTGACCACTTAGCATTGGATAAGCATTTAGGAAACACATCCCTGAGGAATCCTTCCTCTCTCAGCAGTTATAGCTCTTCATCTAGTGTTGGGCTCTCAGAAACTTCTCCCATCTACATCGGCATGCCAGCTGGTGTTGTCACCATTCGGGTCTTGTTTAAGCAGTCATATTGTGATTTCATAGATGTAGCTCCCTGTCCTATCTAGAAGACACAGGCTTTCAGCAGACTTCCTGGTTCTCAGGCACTTACATTCTTTCTGCACCATCATCCATGACGTTCTCTGGCCTTAGGCACAAGAGTTGTGTTGTAGATGTATTGGTTAGCATTGGACACCCCACAGCCAATTGTTTTCTGCATTTGACCAGTTGTGGATTTCTATAATGGTCTCCTTCTGCTTTGTAAAGAAGCTTCTTTGATGAGGAGATGGGTGAGAGGTACACTTAACTGTGGCTATAAGTTTAAGTGTTTGGGATGAAGTTAGGAATTATACTAGTTTAGAAAGTGGTAGTAGTAGGTCCTCCTTTAAGGTCCATGATGTCACTAGCCATGGGTGGTTGGCTAGGTTTCTAGTAATAGGCATGGTTCCTGTTGGTCAAGCCTAATATCCAGCTAGACAGCTCTTTGTTACTGTCAAGATTCACTATTGCACTTGTAGGGGTATCTCACTCTGATGGTCATTGTAGTGATTCATAAGCATTCTTCCCTTGGCAGCTTTCATAGCACTACCCGGCTCAATGAAGACTAGTCCTCAGGGAGGAAGCCTTCCGGTCAGATCCAGCTTAAATCCTCTGAATCCTGTGCTCTAAGTGATTGTTGTCTTCAGCAAAAGGAACTTACCTTCAACTCTGAGAGACAACCAAGGGCAACAGCAATAACATACACTGTGTGGGGAATCTTTTGAACTCTTCTGACCAATGCTCAAAAGGAAGATTCTCATGCCTGTTATAGTGTTTTGTTACATAGTCTATGGCTTTTGGGAAGAGCAATATATGTAGCTTACGTGTGTGTGTGTGTGTGTGTGTGTGGTGTGTGGTGTGTGGTGTATCACTTTGTTTTAGTTACTGTTCTATTGCTGTGAATAGACACCATGACCAAGACAAGTCTTATAAAAGAAAGCATTTAATTGAGGTTCTTAGGAAGCAGAGAATAGTGGTACTGTAGGAATAGCTAAGAACTTTATATCCTCATCCACAGGCAGGAGGCAGGCAGAGAGAGAGAGAGAGAGAGAGAGAGAGAGAGAGAGAGAGAGAGTGAACGAGAGAGAGCACTCAAAGCCCTCCCCAGTGACATACCTCCTTCAACAAAGTCACTCCCACTCCAATACCACACCTTCTAATCCTTCCTAAACAGAAATGTATGAGTCTGTTGGAACCATTCTCCTTCAAGCCACCACACACTTATATGTATTATATATAAAATAATATCCCCAATGGCTATTACAAACATTTCCCATGTTGTTATCCTCCCCCTCCCTCCCTCCTTCTATACTTAGCCCCCATTTCCCTGTTTGATGTTTCTCTTTCTGTTTCCCCCTTTAAATCACCTGTGCCCTCTATTCTGGTCTCTCTGGAGCTCCATCTCTACTCCTAAGGTCCATTTTTCACTTCCCTAACATCTCTAGTTATTCTAGGCTATATATTCACATCTGAAGAATTCAAGCTGGGAGCCCCAGATGAGAGAGAACCCGCAGCATTTGTCATCTTGGATCTGGGTGACCTCAATCACTGTAATATTTTCTAGTTCATCCATTTGCCTGTAAAGTTTATAATTTCCTTTTCTTTACACTGAATGGCGTTCTACTGTGCATTTGTATAAAGTTTCATTATCCAGTCATCGATTGAAGGGCATTTAGGTTTTCTGTCTCCTAAGCTATTACGAATACAGTGGCTTCATTGTCTCTGGACCTATGCTAAGGGTGAAAGAGCGCAGTGGAGCAAAGCCCCTCACCTTATGGTAGCCAGGAGCAGAGAGAAAGGAGGCAGTTGAGGACAAGATAGACCCTTCAGAGTCAATCCCAGTGGCCCACTTTCTTGAAACAGTCCATACCTTCCTCAGTTCCTGTCACCTTTCAGTAATACCATCAGATATGAATCTATCAATGGATTACTCTATCGATGATATCAGAGCCCTCATAATGCAGTCAATTCCCAAAATCCCCCAGACCCGGCATTCATAACATGAACCTTCAGGGGACATTTCAGAGTCAAACCGTAAAATAAAGCGCCTGTTGGATCTCTTGTCTCGCTCGTATTTGGTGTCACTGATTTTTAATTCAGCCATTCTGGTGACTGTGAAGTTGCACAACATTGTGGTTTTGGCTTTTCTTAATGACTGATGCAAAGAGCTTCTAGATGCTGCTGGGTATTTATGCATTTTCTCCTCCAAATGTGTTTTAAGTTTTGCAAATTCTGTTATGAGTTCACTTCTTGTTGTTTGTTGATCCAGAATGTTCTGTATATATAGGACTGTGACTCTAGCACCAGCTCAAGTTCAGACATCTGACTTCTCAAGCTGGCTTTAGTAACAGCGGTCCTGAGGGCAGATGTGGCCCTCATGTCATTTGTTAGATATATGTGTTGGAAATATTTTCCCTGTTGTTCTTTTTTTCCTCTTTTAATGTTCTATGATTAGGTTTTTATTTTAATGAGTTTCTAATTTCTGTGCTTGTAAATGCATTTTAAAGAATTTTTTCTTTTTTACCTGCTCTACATGTTGCAGAGATAATCCTCCTGTTGGATGAACAGGCAGATGTTCATCGCTCAACTCCACAAAGAAGAGCTGACAATGCACAGCTGGGTTCAGAGGTGAGTGATCATTGGGCTCCCGTGAGAATCTGAGGCCTGAGACAATAGCAGAAGAAGGGAAACAGAATTGTGATGCCTGCCAGCCCACAGCCACAGATGGAGAGGACAAGCCTCCCTGTAAGGGTGACAGGCCCAGCACACTGCCAATGTGTGTGCTGGTAATTTTTTGATCCTGGAAGTTTTCATAATCTTCATGTTTGCAGGTCACTGACATTAGAAACCTGGAATCTCGAAGTATCTTCTCCTTTCAGAAAAGGAGCTCACACATCCCGTTAACTGCCACATCTGCCCTCAGGAGCTTGAGAAGTCAGATGTCTGAACTTGAGCTGGTGCTGGAGTCACAGTCCTCACTGCACAGGCATTCACCATGCCCCGCATTGTAGACACAGGCACGGTGACACAGAACAGTGTCACCTTCTTGAATCAGGAGATCAGGGTGATTTCCCTTTGAGAAGGTCTGGCTGCTAGGACCATGACAGCCACATGCATGTAGGCTCAGTGAAGGCTCTTGAAGTTCCTGCCACAATACAAGTGCGTCATCCTCATCACTGTCTGTGCTATACCTGCTCTGCTCACAGAAGAGTCAGTGGGTTTCTACTTCAGTGCAGCACATGCTGTCCTCACTGTGCACAGAGTCATTAATCACAACCAAAGAGGATACAGGATACCATTCTGTGGTGGCCATCTAGAATGAAAGCCAGCGTTGCACCAATACTTCAAGACACATCTTCATGAGAAAGCTGCCTACTAAGAAAGTCACTTCATCAAAATGATAGATAGGGCTATCTGAGCCATCAAATATGTAGGAATATAAAGAATGATGCCTCTCAAAGAAAACCCTAACTATGGCAGTAAGTTCCAAATAAACTAAAGGGATAAATGTCTGGTAGAGAAATGGAATGATTATTTCTGGGCAGAGGAAGGAACCAGTGGAGAGGGGCAAAAGAAGGTATTCCAGGGGTGGCTATGAACCAATAAAGGACCAAGGTCTCAAAGTGAAACCCATTCTTTTTTTTTACACCAATTTACAAAGAAGCATTTGAAAGATAAAGGGATGATTATATTTTAAAAAATGAGATCCAATAGAATACAGGTAGATAAGATTAAAGAGAATTTAATATTCTCTTTAATACTATGAGTAAGAAATTCCATAGAGAAGTATTTTGAAAAAGAACAGCAATCTGGGGTTAAAGAAACACGGTAAATTAAATTTAAAAAATACAGTTGGTAGCCTCAACAAACAGTGTAGATAAAGCAGAAAAAAACTATCTGAACTTATGACCTTATCCCATCTCCCCACATTCCATGTGTATCCTCCAGGAGCAGCCACGCTGGCTCACGGCATTCCCATCCAGCCTGACCATCCATCTGATTCCTATAGCTCTCATTCCTTGTCACGGGCAGTGCTTTATTGCTGTGAAGAGACACCATGCCCACCTGACCACTACGACCACTCTTAGAAAACATTTACATTTACTTGGGGGTTATTTATAGTTTCAGAGGTGGAGTCCATGACCATCATGGCAGGGAGTGTGGTGGTGGGCAGGCTTGCTGGGTGCAGGAGCAGCAGGTAAGAGTTTACATCCCAGTTCACAGGAGGTACAAAGATAGAAAGAGACAGACTGGGCCTGATTTGGGCTTTTGAAACCTTGAAGCCCACTCACATCGACCCACTCCCTCCAACAGGGCCACACCTCTTTATCCTTTCAGATAGTGCCATTCCTGATGACCAAGCATTCAAATCTGTGAGCCTATGAGGGCCATTCTCATTCAAACCACCATAATCCTTGTGAAAGAAACTCCTCTTTGTAGAAGTCAGAGACTGTGGGAAAAACCTGGGGGGCCCACGAGGCAGCGGCCCGGGACCTGCGAGGTGGAGGCTACCTGGAGGCCTCCAGGCAGCCTGTCTCACATACCGGAGGAAGGTCCCAGGTTCTATGGGCTGGAGGCTTCAGTGGCGGAGGCAGGCCTGGCAGGCCCCAATGATACGAGGAAGTCCTTGGTTCCAAAAGGCTTTATTGTCATGGCGGATGGTGGATGGATCTGGATGTACCCCCCAAACTTAGGGCAGACCTGGGTTAACTAGGGAGGGAGAAGTAGGAAGGGTCTGGGGAGGAATGCTTAATTGGCTCCACCCTCTGACCTTCATTAGTATGTAAATCTCTAGGGCCTGAGGCCTGTAGTTACACCCTCTACCTGTGCACTTTGGGAGGGGCTGTAATGGCCTTCGTGACTGAACAATGTAGGTCCATGGAGATTAGACTTCTTTTCAGGACCCTGAGTTCTGGGGGCGTGGCCGAACTCCTGCCGTTTCTCCCTTGGAGTCTCGGGGTTCTAGGTCCATGCCCAGCCAAGAACCAGGATACCCTACAGTTGGTCAAAATGAAGAGAATAACTAGCCATGAGGTGCCCAGCCCCAACTGATAACATCTACAAGTCCTGCACCTAAGGCTCAGGAAACAAAATCGGAGGTAGAAAGACTGTGAGAGCCTGAGACTCAGGAAGTCTGCTGTGAGAGTGTGTCTCCTAGAAATGACAGGGAAGCTACACCCAGGTCACCTCAGCAATATGGCTGCTGAAACAAGACCCGAACAATGAGAACTCGAATAGACACTCTAACATCCATTGAACAATCTCCTGTAGCCCCACCCCTAGACAAAGAGCCACAGGTCAATAAGGACTGTAGTAGTCTTCCCCATAGGCAGGCATGAGCCCCTAACTGGTTATCCCATACCAAGTGCACAGGTCTGAAATGGTAAATATACAGCCAACACTAAATGGACTCAGCAGGTTATATTTATATGTTTATGCATTGTCTTCATGTGTAACAATCATAAAGAAAAAGAGACCATGAATTCAAGAGGAACATATGTGGAGTTGAAAGGGGAAAGGAAGAAATGATATAATTGTATTTTAATTCCATTTATTTTAAAATTAAGAAGAATATTTGAACTTGAAAACGGGCGTTTTGAAAGCTCAGTGAGGGAAAGAATATGAAACAAAATATTCAGAGCCAGGCAGTGGTGGCACATGCCTTTAATCTCAGAACTGGGAAGAGGTAGACGGATCTCTGAGTTCAAGGCCACCTTGGTCTACAGAGCCTGAGGGCCAGCAAAATGGCTCACTGGCCACCTGAATTCAACTGCTAGGACACAAATAACAGAAAGAAAAATCAACTCTCAGAAGGTGTCGTTTGATCTACACATACAACATGGCACATGCATGCCCACATATAACACACTTGGAATAAAT
Organism: Mastomys natalensis; assembly: GCA_021653895.1. Classification (NCBI taxonomy): domain Eukaryota; kingdom Metazoa; phylum Chordata; class Mammalia; order Rodentia; family Muridae; genus Mastomys; species Mastomys natalensis. The sequence continues at coordinate 438,402 of JAJTUV010001056.1, forward strand.
AAATAAGTGTATGTTAAAGCCAACTTGAAGCATCTAGTATGCACCATGTTATGATACCTTGTTGTAGTAATTATTTAAAACGGTCCTCAGGCTCAGGCCAACTATCTAAGCTGCAGCGGCTCTGCCTAGCCCAGCCACCATGTTTCTCTGCCTGAGACCAAGTGCATGCTGCAGCTAGAACCAGCCTGCCAGAAATACCAGCCCTGCCACCCACTAGATGCCAGCATGAGAGATGGCTCTGCCAATCTTCCACGCTGTCTCTGCAAGGCAGGGCATTGCCCAAGCCATTCTGCCATCCATGCGGGTCCAGTAAGAGAATGAGACTCTAATTCTTATAGATTAATCAAAGGCTTTATATGTTTGATAATGATTAATAACAAGATGCCCATACAAAGAGAATTGTATCTCAATTAGCTAACCTAATTATAAGTTTATAAGTTGTTCCCCACGAGTGCTCTCCATACCTGTGTGGTTCTCCATCCTCCTACATCTCTGCTCTCTCTCGCTCCTCCTCTTCCTTTTTTCTCTTCCTCTCCTAACTCCTCCTCTTCCTTTTCCTCTCCTAACTCCTCCACCTTAGCTCCTCCTATAATACCTGTGTTAAAAGCATATGTAAATATATTTATTCTTACTCTGAGAACAGATACTGAGAAGAAAAACAGTTACTAAATGTCACCAGTTGCCTGGTAGAAGCTAATTACAGGAGGAAATGTACACTTGGTTCAGTTTCAGAGATGCTCAGTCCATCACAGGAGGGAAGGCCAGATGGCATTCATGAAGGCAGAAAGACATGGTCAAGTCTCACATCTTAGGGCAATCAGGACACAGCATGGCTAGAGGGTGGGCTATAATGATAAAGGCCCACCTCTAGTATCCTGCTAGTGACCACCTAGGTCTCCCTTCATAAGGCTCCATAGCAAACCCCCAACTCCTCCAAATAATGCCACAGTCTGGGGAAGCAGTCACAGAAAAATGGAAGCTCATAGGAGATAATTCCAGAATCAAACCATAACAGTTGACCCCTTGCCCCAAAAGATTGACTGCCATCCCACAACACAACGTGCATTTAGTCCAGCCTCAAGCAGCCCTACAGTCTTAACACTTGTAACACTATTCAAAATGCCATGTGCAAAATCTCCTCTGAGACTTAAAGCTAACTCTGTAACCATGAGGCCTTGTAAAAATCAAAACAGCAAGCCACGCTCTCTCATATAGTAGTACAGAGTGAACAAAACTATTCCAACCAGGTGTTTTGGAAGGTCTCAAAAGGCCAAGACCCAGCAGGGGAACACCCAACCCTGTAGTTCCAAGACTAGTATGTGGGACACATGGTAATATGATACAATTTCCTACAGGCTTGGGCAGACCTTTATCCCTATAGTCCTGTTGCCTGTAGCTTTCTTTGGCAGGCATGAAACATTCCTAGTGTTTCTAGGTTCTCGGTGTCTTCCTCTACCTCCCCTCACAAATTCACACATAGCAAGGAATCTGGCCCTGCTGCATTGCCCAGTCACACAGGGTTTTCTGTGGAACTTTGGCGCGAGGTTTATAACCTTCAGCTTACTAGCAGTCAGACCTTAAATAGCAAATTCTAGATTCAATGAGATGTCTTTACCTTGCTCATTATGCAAGCACTCAGATGCCAGTGAGGCTGTGATTCAAGCTGACAGCAGACCTTGCTGTCATGCCTGGCAGGCTGGTTCTTAGAACGTCTGTGAAAGATGTCACAGTTGGGGGCTCCTACTGAGATTTCAAAGGAAATCCTGGGAGGGCAGTGTGTAGCAAGGTCTAAGTCCCTCTAGGAAGAAGCTGAGAGGGCAGTGTGCAAAAGCTTGAGAGTAAAGTCACATGCCAGGAGTGAGGGACATCAAGGAAAACTGTAAGCAAAAAGTGGAGCCAGAAGAGGGAAACCCAAGGGTCTATTCATAAGTCGCCTTAGTTTCTGCCACATATCTGCTCTCTAAACAGGTTCCTCAGTCATCTGCTGTTCAGTCACTCAGGTTTCAGCCTCTAGATTTGCATCTTTGAAGATTTATGCCTTTAGAATAAACTGCTTTTCAAAGATTTTAAAGCCATTCAGGTGACAGATTTGGGGGGATGGGGATTGAGTACAGAGTCTCACCTAGCTAGGCAAGTACTCTATCGAGCTGCCTTTTCAGCACTGGACATCTATAGCAATAGATTAAATAACCCGTCAGAGATGGCAGCCCTGACCATTCCCCACTACACATTCCTCCCCAGAGGACACATTGCAGATTTTGTGTCCTACTAGAAATTCTAGTAGTCAACTCTTTTCTAAATATTTCAGTATGTATATTTAAAGACTTAACTCTCAATTTCCATTTCCTCTGTAAAGACTGTCTCTATAAGTGCAGTCCCATCCTGAGATACTGTTGTTTAGGGCTTCAGCATTTGAATTTGAAGAGAGCAGAGTTCAGATCACAACAAGATTAAAAACTCCTTAGCACCCTAGACTTTCTAGTCAGTGCCCAACTTTACTGTAAACACGTTTGCTTTACTGCATTTATCATAATGCCCCCTTTTTGTGAGTTTATTTTTTCATTTCATTGAAAATAGAAGTTTTTCATACAATATATTCTGGTCATGGCTTCCCCTCTCTCAGCTCTTAAAAGATTGCCCCAGTCTTCCCTCCCATTGAAACTCACATCTTATTTTAAGCCATTTAGTCTTTCATACTGTTGTTTTAATTTACTGAAGAAACAAGTTGTCCATGAGCTGGCTTTGTCTTGATTTTCCTGCTTCTCATGGGATGTTTTCTTCCCTGTCCTGATTTTATGGTGAGCTATCGCTGAGTTTAAAGGCTTTGTCGGGTTATCATTTCTTGGCAAGTCTACATAGTAGGAATGATGGGATGTTCACCACTCCTTTGGAAGAGATGGTGGCCAGTGGCTTGTCTTGACTTAAGATGTCACTTGTCAATTTTGTCATTGCTTGTCTCTGCCTCTTACTGCTTTATCCCCAGGGGTGCAGGTAGTACAGATGTAGCAAAAACTCTGCCTCTCCCAGGATTTCCCCATGTAAGAACAATCAACAGCTCGATTCTTCAGTATGTCCTCCAGTGTCACAGTGAGATTTGCTTCCTCAGTTTTTGTGTGCGTGTGCGTGCACACCTGTATGGAGGAGACTAGTCTTCAGGAAAGACTGGCTCATGGAATCACCTCACACGTTCTCTGAAAATCAGTTGACCGTAACGTTTTGGGTCTATTTCTGAATTCTTTTCTGTATCATTGACTTATGGGATATCTTTATGCTATTCCCATGCTGGTTTAGCTTCTATATCTTTACAGCAAGTTGCAATTTGGGATAATAAAATGTTATGAAAAGTTGTTCCTGTCATCATTTTCATTCTCCCAGGACATATGTCTTTCTAGATAAACCATCAATCAGTGTGTCACTTTCTACAAGATTAGCTTTTTGAGTCTTTTACGTCTCTTTCTCTTTTCACTAATTTAGGATTTCTGTTCCATAGTAACTGGATTTTCAGATATTGTGCTTTTATGTGCTTTGTCTATTGTATCCTTAGGTTTTCCTCTTTTTTTCCTGCTATCATATATTCATTTCCTTTCCAGTACTTTGTTGTAGTACATACAAATATAACTGTTAATTGGTCTGTTTTATTTTGGCTTCCTTTGAACTCCCTAAGTACATGGTTGTGTTACCCACGAGTAAAGATAGTTTTACTTAGTCTATATTCCTTTCCTTGCCTGTCACATGGGTGAGGATCCCCAGTGAAACACAGGATATCCAGCCTGATCCAGGGGAAATGGCCTCTCTTTGATCACCAAGCATGAGGTTATGTATGTCTTACATCTTGCTTGTCTGGTTAGGAAGTTTCAGTCTCTTGCTTGTAAGCTTTTATCTTGTTGGGTTTTATGAAACACTTTCTGCATTTGCTCAGTTCATCTTGAGATTTCCTCTTCCCTCTGCTAACATGGTAAGTTACTAGATTTTTTAAACTAAGTCTGCACTGGTTGTGTTAGGATTTTTATATGTTTATAGACCCCCATTGCTTATATTTTCTTAAAGGGTTTTCCTCCCATATTCATAAAGTATGTTGGTTTATGATATACTTTTCTTAAACTATCTTTGGTTTTCATGTTAGGATAATTCTGGTCTTGTGACATGAACTAAGGTCTGTACTAAGTTTAGTACTTATATTTAAAAAAAAAAAAACTTTTAATTGATTCTTTGTGAATTTTATATCATCACTTCAATTCCACTCATCTCCCTATCCCTCCATATTAGCCCTCTGCCCTTGCAACCTCCCTGAAAGGGAAAAAAAAATTAAAATCTCACTGAAGCTGTGATGTGTCCTAGTGTGTCACACAGTATACCCTTTTGCCCAAACAGATTTACTTGCAAATGTTCATTGCAATGAGTCACTGGTCTGGTTTGAGACCTCTGGCTTCTGCTACACTGTCAATACTAGATCCTCAAAGGGACTCCTCTTGGATATCCTCTTGTTCACCTGTGTCATGGAGACCTTACACCTTTCGATCTCTAGGACCAGCCCCTTCATGTGCTCCAGCACTTCATAGATGTAAATGTTGGGGTGGACCCACTCAAAGGCCTGGTGGGAGCTGAGTTCATCAGCTTGACAGCACTACCAGAGCTAGGTCTCTTGCTTTGCCCAGGCAAGGAGTAGAGCCAGCTCCCCTGCTTGCAGCAGCTGGACCAGATCTCCCTTACTTAAACACCATCTGAGTCAGCTAGCCTGCACCAGAGTTAGGTCTTCAGCACTGTCCCAGTGAAAGGCAGGGCCAGCTCAGCTCTATGGAGCCTTCAAACCTAAAGATGGTCCCAGGCAGCAGCCTAGACCAGAAACATCCCACATGGCCTTTGGTGGTAACATGGGCCATGAGCATTGACACAGACCCCTACTGCTGCAGGGCCATGGACCTAGACATGGCCCTCAGCAGCAGCATGGTCTGAGATATCACTATGCCCTCAGGTAGAGCACAGCTTCCTCACATCAGGCTGTTCATGCCACCTTCACCTGTCTTCTGATGTCTTCTGCCCGCCCAGGCCTCTGGGTCAGTACTTTGTTCTTAAGTGTTTGGTGGAAACAGTCAATTTCTTTGTATGTGTATGAATTTTTTGCTTGTATTATTTATGTGCACCACAGTTGTGCCTAGTGTGTGTGGAGACTGGAAGAAGGCATTGGATCCCTTGGAGCTAGAGTTACAGAAGGCCATGAGCCACTATGTGGGTGCTGGGAAACAAACCCAGGACCTCTGCAAGAGCAGCAAGTGCTCTTACCTGCTGAGTCACCTCTCCAGCCAGAGGCTGATTTCCTTAATGGAGATATTTAACATTGTTTTGTGAATGAAATTTACTAGTATCAATAAACTATTTCATCACAGATGTGATGAAATATAGTTCCAAATAACCCTTAATTACCTTTTACCGGTTATAGACTCGTCAGTATGGTCTGTCTTTGCTAATACTTAATACCATCTTCCTTACATTGTTCAGTTTCTCATTGCTACTGCCACCCTCCCACCAAAACAGCCAGTTTGCCTCACTAATTGTTCTGTTTGGTTTGTCTGTTTCCTGTAACCCATGCTGTATAGTCTTACTGGCTCTACCTCCCGAGTGTCACATGTGAGTCACCATATCCTGGCTCCACCTCCCGAGTGTCACATGTGAGTCACTGAGCCCAGCTCTGTTGCTGTTTCTCATTCTGCTCTTTATTATGTCCTTCCTCCAACCTCTCTTAGGTCTAAGTCACTCTCATTTCTTGGAGTTTAAAGTTTCTATCACTGAATTGAGATATTCTTTTCCTGTATGAATAAATATATTTGAGTCAGAAGAAAACCTAAAAGGTTCCAGAATCCCGAAATTAAACAATTTTAACCAATTTCCTTAGCTTTCTATTGCTGCTTTCCACAGTTACAGTTTCCTCTGTAGCTTTTCTGCTGTGAAGTGAACAACATGTGAGGTTAAAACATTTCAAAGGACACAGACACTGGGGAATTGTACTATATACATACATATATGTGTGTGTGTGTGTATACATGTGTGTAGGTGTGTAGGTATAGGGTAATCTGAGGAAATGGTCTAGGGGTTATCAACAAGCAATATGGGCTACTGGAGGACTAAATAAAATGGGTAATTTTCATTGTGTGTATTTCAGTTTTGTACCTAATCATTTATAACAATTTTCAAACCACTATTTGTCTATCATGCAAGAACTTCATCTTAAAAGGATTTGCAACTATATTTTGGAAGAATAGTTGTCTTAACCAACAGCTAATGGCAGTCTCCACAGGTAATAGCAGTAACAGGATTTCTCACATTTGGATGGTGCCTGTGTTTAAAGGCTCTTTCATGTATAGATAGGGCCCCTTCATTTCCACTTGTGATTTGGGCCATAATTATGTGCTATATGTTTAGAATTGATCTTAGGATCAAAGTATGTGCAATCTTGACAAGGCTCAGTATAATGTTCTGTAGTATTATTTAATAAATTCTGGTGTGGGGTTGCTTCCCACCTCAATGGTTTATGTTCCCAAATGAAGCACACACACAGCCTTTATATTTAATATGCTTTAAGCAGCACAATAGCTGGACAACTGTCTAGCCTCCATGCTGCTAAAATCTACCTCCAAGTCTCAAGCCCAGAAACCCTAAATCCTGCCCCCCCACCTCCCTAGCTATTGGCAGCTGGCATCTTTATTTACCAATCAGAACCAACTTGGGGCAGGTTCCCAGAAGCTCTGTGCAGACCAGCTCCTACAAACTAATTTGGGGAACACAAATTAGCATTAGAATACAAGCAGCTACAGTGTTCTTCACAGGCTCTTTCCGTGCAGCAGGCTCACACAGACAGCGTCATACTGACTCATTTCCTGTGCCTGAAGTTACCCTTTTTACTCTCCAAGTCTTATGAACAGACAGAGTTTGCCAGAAGCCATGTGGTAGATGTGATATCTAGGCAGATCAAATGCAGATAAGAATTTAGGTATCTGATATTAAGCTAGACACTAAAGCACCTGTGAAACAGTGTAAATTTGCTCAATTTGTTGTGTTTGGGGAAATATAGTGATTTCTTTTAACTTAAAATATTATTTAGCATATAAGTATTAGGGGATCCTTAAACCATGAACTACAGGTTTAGACACTGGGAAAACTGCAGTATACTACAAGAGTTCTTTAAACAGATCCTGTGTTAGGTGTGCCCATCTCTCAGCATCTCTGGTGGACTGTCATAAGTACAGTCCTCCTTGCTGCTTCTCAGAGAAACTGAGATGGTAAGCCGTTAGGCTGGCTCTGGTTCCAAAGGCTTGTTTTCTCTGCAGGGATGCATAGATGCTGTTTACTAAATGGGTCTTAATGATAGTAACCTTTGCTTCCTTTCACAGAGGTCATACACGCGTTTTGGTATATAGTAAGTGACACGCAAGGAGCTGACAGTGATGCCACTGAAGGCTATAAAATGAAAAGAAGCTCATCAAGAGAGAGTAAGTATAACAAGCTGTTAAGATAAAGAAGGCTGGGCATGGTGTGCCCACCTTTAATCCCAGCACTTGGGAGGCAGGGGCAGGTGGATCTCTGAGTTCTGTGCTAGGCTGGTCTATAGAGTGAGTTCTGGGACATCCAGGGCTACATGGTGAGGCCCTGTCTGAAAACAAAAGATATAGATAGGAAAGCACAGAAGGGGTCTGCCCATGCTCCCATGTTGGGCCAGATCTCAAAGCAAGTGTGGAAGAGACGAATGTCTGGAAAGGCCTTTCACAGTGTGCTAAGTTACACTTGAGGCACATGGACACAGCAAAGGACATTATTCTGTACATGTCTGAATCACTGTGGACACTTCAAGGGAAATTCAGGACAGGTAGATTGTAAGATGATAAATAGCTCATCTGGGAGCCTATTTAAAGGAGAATATATTGGAATTTTAAATATTTATACTAGCTTGTGGGAGAAGGGCCTACATATATAAAATCCTCTAAGAAATGTTTCGTCTTAGAAAGTCCTGATTTCTATAGCCATACTCAGGAACCACTGTAAAATGACCCCTTGCCCGGTCCCTTTAACTGCTCCAGTTGCGTATCTCCCTGGGTCTGCGTATCAGTTGTATGGTTCATCCACATACTCTGCTTCGGCTCTCCTTCCATTCCCCTTCCAAGCAATTCTGTTAGAACCAATCCTTTCTTCACCTTTCTGAACCCTGGAAACACCAGGTCCTCCAGACATTAGCCAGCTCTTTCTGGCCTTCCTGCTGCTTCCCCACGTGAGCGAGGGCCAAATGGAACTGGGGATGGGGGCCACACCTTCAGGCTGCTTCTTAGCTTTGCTAATTCCATCCTGGATAGACGATGTAAGCAATGGAGTCATGGAAGACAAAGCATGGCATTCTCTTTCTTCTTTTACTTGTATACTTTTAAAGCTGGATTTAAAAAGAAGAAGGAAAAAAAACACTAGTTTTCATTTATTTTGGGAGGGGCCATATCCTGTGTATGGAGGTCAGAGGGCATCCTGAAAGTTGGTTTTCTCTTTCCACCACACAGAATTATGGGTTCAACTTGGGTCATCAGGTGTCAGCAGACACCTTTACCTACTGATCCATCTCACCAGCCCTGGATTTTTAGGATTTCTTTTTAATTGTGTGTTTGTATACACACGATATAGCAGTCTATAGGAACCAGAGCCATAGGCTTACTACTGTGAGCCCACAGGTGCTGGGAAACAATCTTCCACAGTATGTGATCCTTACCACTGAGCCAGTCCCTCACCCAGGAGTTGTTCAGCGTTTTATTAAAACACCTCAATAGAATGCCTCGCGTCGGCCGACCCCGATTTCTCCCTCTCCTTACCTCCAGTTTAACCAATATTGGCATGTTTAAGTGCCAGTTTGTCTCTTGGTCCAAGGAGGGCTTTGTGTTATCTGTCCTTCCATGCAGGCTTCCTTATCCAGACCACCACCCATCAGGCATGTACTGACAACTAATACATTGGCAATAGGTTTTAATGTTTGAGCGCATGTCTAATGACTCCATTGACCAACAACTCAAAAAATAGGTGACACATTCCTGGTACTGTAGCTTTATTTGGAAGTATATGTTGTCTAGTTAGGGTATTGCTCTCCAACCCCAGAATAACTTTTAAACATGTGCTTTTAAAAGCCCTACCTCCACCCCAGAGACAAGTTTCTCTGGGTAGCCCTTGGCTGTCCTGGAACTCATTCTGTCTAGACTTGGCCCTTGGTTTGCCCTCGAGAGGCCAGGATTAAAGGCATGCACCACCACTGCCGGTTCAAAAAGGCCTTTAGTATTATCCATCCCCCTTACCACATGCTGTCCTTATCCTGCCCTCCCATCCCTAACCTACTCAGTTATTCCTGTCCCATTCTTCCCTTCTCCAAAACTTCCATTACAAAAGGATGTTCTTTGTCACAGGCCTTTTCTGCATCTGATGAGATGATCATATGGTTTTGTCCTGTATCTATTTATATGGAGGATTATATTTATTGATTTACTTATATTGAATCATCCTTGTATCTCTGGAATGAGGCCAGCTTTATCATGATGGATCATATTTTTGATGTGTATTTTGTTGAAATCTTTCATTTATGTTCATAAGAAATATTGGTCTTTAATTTTTGTTGTTGCTCTTTGTCTGGTTAGGATATCAAAGTAGTATCTGGCTTCATAATAAGATCTTGGCACTATTCTTGCAGTTTCTGTTTTATGAAATAATCTGAGGAATATTGATGTTTTCTTTGAGGGTTTGGTAAAATCCCAAACTGAATCTATCTGGTCTGGGCATTTTTTTAGTTGAGAGATTTTTTTTTTTTTTCGAGACAGGGTTTCTTTCTCTGTGTAGCCCTGGCTGTCCTGGAACTCACTCTGTAGACCAGGCTGGCCTCTAACTCAGAAATCCACCTGCCTCTGCCTCCCAAGTGCTGGGACTAAAGGCATGCGCCACCACTGCCCGGCAGTTGAGAGATTTTTAATTACTGCTTCTATCTCATTAGATGTTATAGATCTATTTCAATTTTAACTTTGATAAGTTATCTACATACAGAAAGTCATCCATTTCTTTTAGGTTTTCAATTTGGTATAATATAGATTTCAAAAGCATGTACTTATGATTCTGTGAATTTCCTCAGTGTCTGTTGTGATGGATCTTTTCTCAGCTCTTACGTAATTTGGATCTTCTCTCTTGGTTAATCTGGCTAAAGGTGTGTCAGCACTGTTAATTTTTTGAAAGAACTTACCTTTTCACTAATTCTGTGTATATTTTTTGTTTCTATTTCATTAGTTCCTGCTCTGAGTTTATTTCTTCCTGTTTACTCCTTTTGGGTATTGTTTGTTCTTGTATTTCTAAAGCTTTCAAGTGTATCATTAGGTTATTAATATGAGATTTCTGGAGCCCTGGCTAGGGCTTTTATGTAGACCAGGCTAGCCTTGAACTCAAGAGCTCCACTTACCTGTGACTCCTGGGAACTGGGATTCTATACACATATCACTATGCCTGTATATTGCACAACATTGTACCTTGCAACTCACTTAAAATATTGTAAAATTTATCATTACTTTAATGTGTAAAAAATTCCAACAAGCATAGGAAAATTGCTTTTTACTAGGAAACTAAATCTTCCTATCTGAACAAGCTTTTTAAATATTGGTTTTGTATAAGAGATCAAACCCAGGGCAGTGAGCATATGAGGCAGATACACTACCACTGGGCTACATCCCAGCCCTCTTAATGTATTTTGAATGGCTTCATGGAGCACATCTTAACATGTCTACCACGTGTTAGTTTAACCCATCTGATTGTTGACATTCCTTAGATTTGTTGTTAGAATTGGTTGTTCTTGCTTTTGTGTGTGTGTGTGTGTGTGTGTGTGTGGTGGTTTGAGGGGATGGGATCCCAGGGATCAAACCCAGAACAGTTTGCATATGCTAGGCAATTAACTAATCCCCCAATCTTATTTTCTTGAAAGGCTGTTTCTGGAATCTCCTTCCTTTCTTGACTTCTTCCTCTCTGACCTCTTTCTCACTTGCCAATGCATTTGATACCGAGGCTTCAGCGCTTGCTCCTTTTGTTCTCATATTTAGTTCACAGGTACCCATGGTCAGTCCTGTTCTTCCCTGGATTCTCTCTGCAGTTACTATATCTAAACAAGCATATCCCAAAGAGAAATCTTGCTGTTTCCTTTCCAAATGGGTTCCCATTATTCTCAACCCAGCTATGGTTTTGTTTGTTTGGTTGGTTGATTGGGTTTTTGATTTTTTTTTTTTTTTTTTTTTTGAGCTCCAGAGAATGCTAGGTAGAAAAATGTGAAAATGGCTATTCAAAGTGGCCCCTAAACATAACCCTTAAATTTCACCTTTAAATTTGAAAACCTATATTCCAACCAGTTGGAAACCTAAAAGAAATGGATGAATATCTGTATGTATACAACCTATCAAAGTTAAAATTGAAATCGATCCACAACATCTAATGAGACAGAAGCAGTAATTAAAAATCTCTCAACTAGATTTAAAATGTTTTGTCAAAAGAATGAAAAAAAGGTTGTCTGAGCTATTGGTAACTGACCTGAGCATCACTGTCTAGCCTGCTTCTTCTAATGTGTTCTGGCTGAAGTAAATACAAGTATCTCTTGTATAAGTTGTTAAAAACCATAGTGAATATAGAATTTACACTTTTATGTAATATTTCAATGTAAAGATGTCAGAGTTCTGGGCTGTTTGGGGCTCAAAAACTGATCACATGTTTGATTTTGTTCTCTATTCGTAGTGTTAGAAGAAGAAAGATCATATTATCCATGTATCCATCTATCAACTAGTAATGCTTCATTCCACCTATAGTCATGAACTTGTGCAAGTGGAGACACATGCAAAGTTCTAAAGTAGAGAGACACCATAATAACACCAAGGTTTTTCTTCTTTTTACAGGGAAAGAAAACAAAGTGAAGCTGCTTTTTACCTTGTGTATTCATCAGATTGTCTTGAAATTTAACTAAAAATATGACAGCTCTTTCTTCAAAGAACTGCTCTTTTCAATTACATCCGTCTCAGCAGCCCCTCGACGCCTCCTGTCTGTTGTTCTTGATCATACTTGCCAAAGTATTATTAAATATCCTCATCCTTAGAGTGAAAAGGAAAGACACCTGTTGGACTTTTATGGAGTATTTCTGCTTTTCAGTAGCATTTGTTGATCTGCTGCTGCTGGTAAACATTTCCATCCTGACCTACTTCAGGGACTTCGTAGCTCTAGGTGTTAGGTTTACTAAATACCACATCTGTCTGCTCACACAAATCATTTCCTTCGCTTATGGTTACTTGCATTATCCAGTTTGCTCACTGGCTTGTATAGACTACTGGTGTAATCTGTCCAGAGCCACCAAGCATTCATTTAGGTGGCAAAAGTTACTTTATTTCTTGACAGTCATTTTAACTTGGATCTCAGTCCTTGCTTACGTTTTGGGTGATCCGACCATCTCAGTAAGCCTAAAGACACATAGGGCTTATGTGTACCAGTGTCCTTCCTACGTCAGCACTCAGAGTCACTGGCTGTCACTGTCTATGCTGATGGTTTTATTTGTGGCCTTTCTGATTTCATGGCAAGAAGTTGTTGCCCTGTTACAGGCTATGAGGATAGCATCCTATAAGAACAAGGCTGTCCTCTATTTTCCTTTCCCACCCCACTCCGGTTACACTGTGAGCTCCAGAGAAGTGCTCTTGCCCAGGCTCATCGTGTGCTTTCTTGGTACCTGGTTTCCCTTTGTAGCACTTCAGGTCCTCATCCTCTCACTCAGAGTTCAGATCCCAGCATACATCGACATGAACGTCCCCTGGCTGTACTTCGTCAACAGTTTTCTCATTGCCACAGTTTATTGGTTTAACAGCCACAAGCTTTACTTAAGAGGCAGCACATTACCTGCGGACCCTTTCGTCAACTGGAAATGCTGCTTTGTTCCAGTCCATAGACTTAAGCAAGTGGAGAGGCCCATGTCCATCATCATCTGCTAACATGCTGTGCTGGAAGAACTCCGGAAGCACCACGATCAATCTTACAAGGACAAAGGTGGCTCAGGACATGGCGCTGAAGCTCTTGTTCCCCTAACTTTTATCTTTTCAGCCAGCCTCTGTGGGGCGGAGCTCAGACAGTGCTAAGGACACATTAACACAGCAGAAGTTTTATGTCTGCTCGCCAACACTGTGTATTTGCTATTAATCCAAAAGTAAAATAAACACATTAACATGTGGCCAGTTTTATGTTTTACTCCAAAAAAAAAAACAAACAAACAAAAACAAAAACAAAAAAAAAAAACGCCTACTGGGTGTAAAATGTTAAATAATTTGAGATTCTGTTTGCCAACTTTAAGATCTGAGCTTAAATATTTTATAAACTTTAGAGCAAAATAAAAGCCTTAACATGATTTGGTGTGAATAAAATTTATGGGGGAGATTAGCTCATTTTAAATAGAGCTAAAATATTTTATTACAAATGTTCCTGCAGTTTCAGCTATGGAGCTGGGGACCATGAGGACTCTTGCCACGACATGTCAATTGCTTTTTCACTTACAGCATGTGCTTATCAGATCATAATTATGTTAGCAGCGTGCACTAGAAGCTTTAGGGCTGGATAATCAATGCTGTCTTGTATGGATAATCCTACACATTGTATAGATATCAGTGATACCTTCCCCAGAAGTGGCAATCAAAAAACACGTCTCCACATATTCCCAACACTCCTCTGGGCACAACTCCTACTCACACTCCCCAGGGGTGGGGGAAAAAAACCTGAGCGAAGCACTATGAGCCTGACTAAACTGAACCTACTTTATGAATTAAGCTACATAGCTATCTTGGCTGCTATTTACAAATAGTAACACATGTGTGTTGCAAGAACCACCCCTAGCATTCCTAAAATTTAGTAGCTTTTAGGCTGGGGCTGTCACTCATTGGTGGACTGCTTACCAGCAGTTACAGAATGCAGTAACTTATGCCTATAATCCTGTACTTGGGAGGAATAAGCAGGAAAATCAGAAATTCTTTTTTTTTTTTTTTTTTTGTAGTCTCTGGAAATCTATTATTGATAAAGTGTCCAAGCATACTGACAAACTATTTTAGAAACGTACATAAATTTGAAGCCATCCAAGTTCACCCTTGCTCTCTCTTCCTTGAATTCTGGTTAAGTTCTCAAGAGAGAAGGTATTCAGTTAAACAAGTCTTATCTATGCTTCAGCCTGTGGAGAACTGCTGTTCATATTGTGGAGGGGAAAATCAGAAATTCAAAGTTATCATTGGTTACCTTGAGGTCACCCTGGGCTACATGAGATCAAGATGGCCCCAAGATGACTTACCTTTTAACATCACAACTCACACGTATCCATTTATGTATATACTTAGGTGTAACGTGCGTAACAGATTTACAGTTTTAAAAAGCAGTTGTGACCTATCAAGGTCATAATCTGCAGACGGATCACATCCTAAAGCACGTGCTGTGGAGCAGCGGTGACGGGAACGCAGGTCTGTGTGCCTGGCACTGTGGAAGCATTTGTATGAGACTCTGCTGCGTTCTGGTCACGTCCTCTTGCAGCTTAAGAAAATTAAAGCATCAAAGTCAAGCAGCCTACAGCTCACTCAAACCCTGGCTTCGGAGTCCCACTCTGCTAATTCATTAGTCCCACCCACTGTTTCTCAAGACAATGGTTTCTAATTGTTTTTTACTTAAAACATACAGTGTCGATAAACATCTTAAGGAATTGAGGTCCCTGTTTCCTTGAGCATGCAGGTCTTCAGGTTAGCACCACCCACCTAGAGAGACAAGACGGCCATGCTGCTGGATAATCAGGAATTCTCTGAGTGAGCTGCAAGCACAGGTTAAGCATTCCGGATCTAAAATGCTTTTGGATAAGGGATAATCAATATTGTCTGAAAATGTAGGTCTCAGACATTCCAGATGACGCTTAGTGAAAGAAACCTAACTCGAGCTATTCTAAGGAAAAGGGTACTGAGACAACAACATGGTAAAATAAACTAGGAGACTCTCTGGGGTGTCAGGTGTCATTTGCTAACACAGAGGGCATTCTGGTTGCCAACAAGCCAAGCTTTTAGTATCCCAATTTAAAGTTCCTACTTCAGATATAAAACCTAGGAAATGATTGGCCTGATCTGAGTTATATGCTCTGTGGCCAGTGATGCTGCCAGGAGACAAGGAAGGAAGGAAGCTTAATCATTAGACTGTGAGGCACAGTATTTAAAATGTTTACAAATTAGGTCTTAAGTTTTAGAAAGGAATAAAAAATTATATTGTTCTGTTTTTAAAATGCAAATAGAGATACAACTATATCTAAAGCCAGCACACCTGATTTGTGTGGCAAGCCCTCCACTGACCACGAAACTCAGTTGCAGTGGGCACTGCATGTGCTTGCGCAGTTCAGATGTCCGGAGCTGGCCCTTTTAATTCTCTGGTGCAAATTTCCCTCTCCATGGGTTTTTTGCCTTCCAAATGGCCATAACATGAGAATACATACTTAACTATATTGAACTTAATATACTCTTTGTAGATTAGATAGCAAGAAATTTCTAGCCAGTTCAGCCCTCCATTAAGTCCTTTATTAGATTTCCCTGTCTCTCAAAAACTTAAAGAAATAAAATTTCGCCGGGCAGTGTGGCGCATACCTTTAATCCCAGCACTTGGGAGGCAGAGGCAGGTGGATTTCTGAGTTTGAGGCCAGCCTGGTCTACAGGGTGAGTTCCAGGACAGCCAGAGCTACACAGAGAAACCTTGTCTCAAAAAACCAAAAAATAAATAAATAAATAAAATTTCAATAACCAGTCAGGCTTTTATTTGTAAAGAACTGAAGTTACAATTGGTCTACAATATATTATTGTAATATAAACAACATAAATAAAAGATCCTGTAGGCCCACCGCTAGCCATCTGCCCAGACCCACTCGAAGCCATGTTACAATACTCTATGTGAAAGTGTGCAGGTAACAAAGGTGCAATCCAAGCAAGGTTAAGCAGCAGAGGATAAGGTGCTTCCATTAGCAGTTAACATCGCCAACAAACATCTGATGCTCCTTTAATCTCACTGACTAGACACACATAGGAAGTCTAAAATTCACACACATGCTACTTAATATGAAAGTGCTTTCTCTTTTCTTAAAAAAATACATCAAATGAACACTTTTTACATAGATAATGGTGTGCTCTTATAATGCAAAATTAACTTCATTTTCAGGTTATACACTGTAAAACTGTAGCTATGGACGCCAGTCTAGGAACTCTATGCTAAGGGTGCTAGAACTATGTCATTTCCTGTGAGGAGGTCTCTAATACAACATCCAATGTAAGACACATCTATTATAACCCTAATATTTGCTTTCTCTAAGATTAAAACATGTTTTCTTTCCCCCTTGGTGATGCTTTTTTCCTTCATGAATCATCTTTTGAGATTTTTTTTTTTAATTATAAAACTTTGATTTTAGAACAATGGTCAAAACCAAATGGAAGATTTTTTAAAAAATGGGTTTAAAACATTAAAAAATACAGTTAATCCCAGCAACTTGCCTTTGTGAAACAAATTTTAAGTGGTAAAAAGGCAAAGCATTCTAATCAAATCAAAGAGTCTTGAAGTCATCAGCTCCCCTGTGCATGGCTGTCGGCAATGTACGACCCTCATTTCCAGCACAATCCTTGCACTTGCCAAGATTTTCTGAATTTTGATGTTTAATCCCCTACTGTACAAACCAAGACCCATCTTCTGAATGAGGTGATTGGCAGTTTACTCCATCAATGTGGGAGTCATACACAAAAATTACACTGCATTCTCAGCTGAATTATTAAGTTCTAAGAATACAGACACAAGAACAGCATAAAGCAACAGAAATCTAATCAGCACAGGATATTTTACAACTTAGGTATACTTTCAAAAACTTAAAAAAACCTTAAAAGTAACCAGAATCATAGGCCCGTTTACAAAGACCAGATTAGTGGGCTATTTAGGTAATTATAACTTAAAAAAAAAAAAAAAAAACCTCAATTTGAAAGCATCTATTATAAATTGTAATTTAACACTTTATTTGGGCATTTCCCCACTTTAAAAACCTATAGCTATGATACATAAAAGTTTTTAAAATATATTTTTATATCTTTATAGAGAATGTGCGTAGCAACTGATGTTAGCATTTAAAGCAGGAATTACAACCTGATTCACAGAACCACAGAGTGACAAAGGAATTCACCCCCATTAAAGTGACTCTTACTCCATCTTCACTTCTTAAGTACTTGCCAGCACAAGCAGGATCTGCTTTTTGGTGGTGGTGGTGGCTTTTGAGAAAAGGTTTCTTTATGTAGCCTGGCTCTGTGGGAACTTGCTCTGTAGACTAGGCTGGCCTCAAACTCACAGAGATCTATCTGCCTGCTTCTGCCTCCCAAGGCTGAGATTAAAGCTGTGAGCCTAGCTAGGAACTGCCTTCTGTCACCAGTTCTGCATTTCCTTTCTGGGTCTTCCCTGTCTTTGAGAGATGGCTGTCTCTAACACACTGCAGTACAGTCAGCACTGTGGAGAAGGCAGCAGCAGCAGCCTGTTCTCTGCCTCATTTTAGATGATTGTTTTGGAAAACTGTTCCACTATCAATACTGGATATAAACTTTTGCAACTAAAAATGCACAATGATTCCACATGGGCTTCTTGCATCTGCCACCCACACAGCACATACAGGGGCGGTCCTGACTGCCTGTCACAGCAGTCTCACTGAGTCATGGCAGCCAGTCTGACTGTTGTTAACAGTGAAGGAGATGGCCCACAGATGGAAGTATGAGAGTGACGATATGATTTAGCCCTCAGACGTTATTAAACCCCAGTTCCCAGACAGCACGGCAGTCCTGGTTAATTAATTACCATTAATTACTGGTTGTAATTACATACATGCTTAAGCAGCATGGAATTTCTTTGGGAAGACTTTGTTATTTTTTGATGTATATTCCACACATAAGCCAAGTGTTCAGATAGTGTACAAATGAGTGAGTAAGTGCATGAGTACAGATAGTCATTTGTCATTCGGTCAGCCCAGTGCTGATCCCAATTATGTACCTCAAGACTGTAACTTTAAAGCTGCAGGCGAATGTTTCTTCAAAAACGATTTAAGCCAAAAAAAAAAAAAAAAAAAAAAAAAAAATCAGCCTATTTAGTAGTGCAGGTATTACACTGGACATTGAAATGAGATTAAAAGCCAAATGGGCTGGCTTCCCATCTGGAGTAACACCAAGTTTCCTCTTCACTCAGCACAGTAATGCAGCAAGTGTATTTATCTGTTATCACTGAAGGAAGGCTGTAATTTGCTCACTTTTTAATACTACCAAAACATTGAACACAAACATGTATAAGGATTTCAACACTGTACATATTTCATTGACTTGAGGCAAGATTTAAAAAGTCCCTTCCTCCTGCAGTGGGTCCGTGCTCCCTGCAACGGTGCTCTAACCCCTCCCGTCCACCACTGTCAGAGAAAGGTCCGCAAGCACTGATGTACTCCGTTAAGCCAAAAAGCAATAGGTACTGTGAATATCTAAGATGATAACTGGAACTAAGTTAGACAGTATAAAGGACTTAACTACATCCCTCTTACATTTCATTAAAACCATGCCATGCTAACATAATGATGTTTTAGATTTATACTGATTTTTAATTAAAATTCATTCATTACATACTACCTTAAATTTTCTCGTTCTAAAGATTTATGCCCAATATCAGGAATATCATAGACAGCAGTATGTTTACACTTGAAAAGCAACAGAAAGATCTCTGCCTAAAATATAAAGTGTTATATAGAAGTTCATTTTGTGCCTAACATTATATTCAAATTGTATTTTTAAATTAAAAAAAAAAATGTCCACAAGCTATCAAAGGAGAAAGAAAATAAAACCCTTATGGAAGTAATTTCTCTTAGATATGGCACTTGCCAGAGTGTGTGCTAATGAGACTCCGATGTAAGAAGCTGTGTGTGTCAACAGAGGACCAGGGCCTCCTCATGTTTTTCTGTAGAACATGATGGTAATAATTGTAGATAAACTGATATCTTGTAACTTTCAAAAAGAAAAAAAAAGTCTTCTCTTAGTATAATGTTAAAGTAGACTTTAACTCTATAATTGAAATCAGTTGCATGTACAACTGATAAGGCCTTACCATTTAAGGCTACTTTTTAAAATGTCAATATCATTTTCAACATTTTTAATTGGAAAACAGCTTTTATTTCAACTAGAAACTATTTGGCAACGCATTTTATAATCTAACACCAGAAATACCTTCCCAGAGAATTCCTTAAGGGGTTGGTTCAATGAGTTACAGTTGAGTTTGAATAACAAAACACATTTACTCTTCTTAGTACTTCTATGTCCTCATCTAAACTCAACCATCTCCGAGACGAAGTAAAGCACTCTGAATGGAGCGATGATATCGGTATTGATGACTGTTGAGTTCAACAGATCGTGTCATGAGTCACTCTGCCTGACACCGAGACAACAGGCAGGCTAACCACCTAGACCAGAGCCCAGCAGTCAGGAGAAACCTGCAGCTGCAGTCACCAGCGCTCAGAATGGAACACAGCACTGTCATAGATGTCTTCCTTCTCTTATGACTAGCTGCAAGACTGAGCCAGCTGTCATATCTGACTGTGGAAACACATCTGTATTCTCGCCACTCAATCATAACAAACTCCTATATTTTGACAGGTTCTCTCCCTCTGGTTGATCTTCAAAATTATCTTCAAAAATCCAGTAGTACTCAACTTGGGCACACGTGGTACTATTAATATCAGCACTCCTCAGAGCAGGGTCAGGTGATAAAGGGAAATAACTAATTTGATTACAGCCAAGTTTTGACAATTAAAACCACAGGGGCTAGGTTTGGCATGATGGCACAGACCTTAAAATCCAGTACTTGAGAGAAGGTCAGAGGATCACAATTCCAGGTTAGTCTAGGCAAACAAGCAAAAAATACAGTATGCAGTCTCAGAGGTGGAGTGTGAGTCCCGGACTCAGTCTCTAGTACCAACAACCAAAACAACAAACACACCTTGTCCAACCATCCATCACCAAGGATTATGCTAAGCTACTAAGGACCATCATTATGATAAATGTCATTTAGCTAGCAATATCATCTTCTCATCTGTCTCTTACTCTACACGGCGACCCCCCCCCCCAAAAAAAAAAACCTTTAAGGAACAAGCTACACAGTTAAACATATGGTACACAAGAAACTAGGAAACAATTTGCATAGATGGACAAGATTTCACTGAAATAAACTGGTGAAGTTATAAAGGTCTGCTCCATTACAACAGCCTGAAGATCTCCAAGCCAGGATAGTACCCAACCCCAAATAAAGAACTAAGAAGAAAGTCTGTGTAGTTAACTGGAGGTGGGATTGGAGCTAGACAAGGCTCAGTACAGGAAATAAGGTGAAGCCATCCCATGCCAGCTAACAGTACCAGTCAGCAGCAAGTGTTGCTGGCATTCCCCAAATCTTCAAACTACAACATTTAGCCAGCCTCTCTAGTTGAAAACATTACTGAAATGCTTTAGGAGTATTACCAGTCAGAGATTTCATATACTGGACACAGCTGCTGAGACACACAACCTAACAAGCTTGTGAGAAAATGAGTCCTGTGAAAGATTTCAATCCAAGATGTGTTTATAAATAGATATGTGACTAAATTTTGCATTTAATATCTAAAGACTGACTGTGAATAGTTATTTAAAGGCATGGTAATGATACAGTTTCACACACCAGCCTTCCAACACAAGAAACAAAGAAGAAAGCAGCAGGATTCCTAAAACAAAGAAAATCCCTTCTATGTATTCAGGTAAATCATGAATTGTAACCTCCCAAGCGCAGAAGTGCGTTCAGGGTCACATGGGGACTGAGTGGAGTGGAGGTCCCTCTGCTCTGCCACTCTCTAGCTGCTTCACTAACACGCTCTCCTCTTGTTCTGGCATCTCTACTCCCAGGTGACAGTCCTTTAACCTAGACTTCACAGTTCTGCAAGTGACTATGCCCATCAGTCACTGTCACTGAAGGTGTCAGGTATGGAGGCAGCACTCCCTGCTATGCTGATGAAGCTATGTCACTGTGCCTTATATGTGTCTATGCAAAACATTTAAGTATTGTCATATAAAGTAACTTTTACAAGCCAGCTGTTTATTTTCCTAAAAACACAGAACTTAAAACAAATAACATGTGAAAAGCATGTCCCACAGTGGTTGACGGGTTTCAAGTCAGGAAAGGCAAACTCAGGAAGCAAAACTAGGAAGAAGCCATGTTCCCTTCCTGCTTGTCTTTTTTTTTTTTCCTCCAAGAAAGTTCTTAAGTGCTTAGTAATACAAAAGGAAATGAAGTCAGCTTTTTCCCTGCCTATGTCACACTGAACAGCCTAGGGAGACGGGGAAACATGGTGCGTGGGTGTCCCCATTCCATGTAACTGAAGCTTGCAAATTAGCACGATTGAAAATTACCTAGACAGAAGTACCTGCAGCAATGGGAGAACTACCAAACACCAAATGAGCCACTTCTAAATAAACTCACTTGTAAGAAAAAAGTGTATTTGCTAGTTAAATTTAAGTGCTAAATTAAGTGTTAAATGTAACAGAAGATCTGGACGACTACTAAGATGAAGGAAAAGAAGGCATTCTCCAAAGAGAAACCCCTTGTGTAAACTGTATAGGGGTGCTTAAGGACAGTGCTAGGCACAGGGGTTTCTCATAAGCACACAATGGGCTGATTTTAGTACAAGTGCAGAGTTAATGCCTTAAAGGCTATATGTAAGTATTTGTAGGAGGGAAGCATTATTGCTGGAGGTCTATATGGGACAATCCTGTATTCACTGTGGATCACTACAACATAGTTTTAATTCCAGAGGAATGTGCCTTTGTACCTCCTTCATTATGGCAGGCAATCTCAGTGCTGCATAGCCTCTGCTAGGAGAATGAGGACGGTCCCTGGCAACTCCGCCATGATGACTCAGTACTAGTAGATGCAGATGACTGTAGAGTACCTGCCTTCCTTGAAACATTAATAACCAAAGGTAATACAAAGAAATATGTAACATAGACTATACTACTGTAGTCTGAAACAGGAGCCTCAGCTACTTACACATTCTGAGTCTACAGAGGACTACTAGTGAACAACACTTAAAACTACTATACCAACAATCGCACAAAGCATACATTCAAACAAGAGGCATCTAAAGATTAAAAAAATTATCTGCTATATTTCTGTATAAAAATAACCAACATTTTCTAATGTACACAAAGCCAAAAGATAAATTTATCTGTGATGTCTTTGTGACATCTTTTAGTCTTCTACTAACTCAACACAATCTCTGAAAAGTGCTGTAAAGATGACTGAGTTCAGACTCTTGCTGTCTCTTATATCTGTGCCAAGGACATGTACATGTCCCTTCAATTGTTCCGATTTCTCAAACATGTAGTAAAGATAGAGAAAGCAAACAAAATCAGCAAATCTTTTGATGCCCAGCACTATATAGACTTCAGAGCATCCACAGAAAAATTTGGCTTAATGTCCTAACAGAAAACTGTTGAATGAAAACTTTTGATTAAGAGAAATCACTTTAAATACTTTGTGGGAAGAATCCACAGCCTTAGTAAGGGAGAGAGAAATATGCATTCTAGCCAGACTCAGCAGGGTTGCTTCAAGGAAGGGATCCCATCTCCATGGCCTCTCAGCTGCTGCAAGAGGCTCCGAGGCATGACTGCATCTAGCACCTTCATCAGTGCACAGAACAGAGTCAGGAAGAGGCGACCATGGGCCAGTGACACACCAGAGTCACATGATCTGTGAGTTAGCCTAGTTCTATAACCCAAGTTTATGGATTTCCTTTTCTTTCTAGTGTACAGTAAAACTAAAACCTACTTTTACAGAACTCTGGTGCCACTGGCTAATCCTTCACTGCACATCCCTCCTCAACATAGCCATCTTTTAAGTATGTCCCTGCAGGTGAAAAGAGCAACACGCAGCTCTTTGCTCACCCAGACTTCTCAACCATGGAACCACTGGCATCCTAACACGTCACTCTTAGTGACAGGGACATCCTATATGCTGTAGGATATTCAGCAACATCTCTGCTGGCTGCCACACCTCAGTTCCTATAACAACCCTCGCAAAACTCTCGCCAAGCTGTGGCAACCAGAATATGTCTAGATATTGCCAATTGTCCCTGGAGGACAAGTTCTCCACTAAGAACAATTGCTCTTAATGTACAGACCAGGAGGAAAACTGTCAGTCATGCCAACCTGGGTAAAGGCTAGACTAGAGACTCTTGAGAACTTCAAAAATACTGCTTGTGCTAAAACA
The DNA here is from genome assembly GCA_021653895.1 of Mastomys natalensis. Classification (NCBI taxonomy): domain Eukaryota; kingdom Metazoa; phylum Chordata; class Mammalia; order Rodentia; family Muridae; genus Mastomys; species Mastomys natalensis. The sequence continues at coordinate 461,757 of JAJTUV010001056.1, forward strand.
CAATCCCTTTTCACAGCCAAAGCATTTGTCTGGAAGATACACTTTTTAAAACAGACTGGTATTTCATTGCATTCAATTCTGTCAATGAGCTCCTAAATTATCCTATATCTCTATGACAACATTTAGAAAACTAACAGGGTAGAAAAACATATAAGAAAGGAGAATTAAAGGAGGGGGAGTGTAAATCAATAATTATTTTTAAAAGGATTCTTTTATATTAATGATAAACATTACCTTTAAAAAATTATCTAGTATAACATGTTTCTTTGAAAAATATGGGCCTCTGTAACAAGTCTTTCAGTGTAGCATGTAACTGGTAAAATTAATGTCACCGATGTTCACTAATTATGAAAACGCATGATGAGTTAGGACATCTGAAGAGAAATGTCGGCACTGGCCGTGGCTGTCCCAATGCACTTGGCCTTCCCCCATCAGTCTGATAGTTTCAGTCCGACAAGGCTTTACCTTCACCTAGTAAGAGGAATGGACTGAGAGGCACAAAGCCTCACTCTTGTTAAGAGTCCTTCAGAGAGTTGATGCGCGCACAAATCTTCAAGGCTGGGCCCAGCTTCATGTTCATTGCACTCATGAGATGGTCTTCTTTTAGCAAGAGCAGGGCCTGTCCATCAATCTCTTGTGCCCTGAACTCATCTGCAACATCCTGGCAGCCTGGAATGCCATGAGAAGACAGAGGTACACACAATTAGATGGAATTCTATTGTCACTGGGTGTGAGAGCTTGTAACACAGGCTGAGAAGCCAATGTGCTACAAGGCCTGGGGTTCACCCTTGAAGAAGTCAAAACCCAAGAATGACTTTACTTGGTCATCTTGCTCTAAAACATTACACAAATAATAGCAAGAGGGATCAGACAACATATATTTCCCATGCAAAAGAACTGCATTACTAGGTCTTACACCTCATGGACTTTGCATAACATAATTCCACCAACAGATAGAGAGGAATAAAATGTTTTGCTAAAAGTAATAATCTGAAAATATTTTCTCAAATTTCAGATTAAACTTTCATTACCACCCATAAATTCTCTGAATCTGCATAACCTCAGGTATATCTGAAAGTATTTTCACTGTTCCGTCGGGATAGAACAAATACCCCAGGACTGCTGGATTAACATGTAGAATGCTGCTGACATAATACCCAGGACTGCTGGGTTAACATGTTAGAATGCTGCTGATATACCAAAGACTTTGTGTATTAACCTGTTAGAATTCTGCTGACATACCAAAGACTTCGGATTAACATGTTAGAATTCTGCTGACATACATCACGCTGTTCAACTCATAACATCAACTTCAAAGCTTAGTATCACTCGGCTTATTTATGTTTTTCATTTCTGTTTTGTAACAGTCTGTGTAGCCCAGGGTGGTCTAAACTTACTCTTGTTTTCCCAATACACATACCCTTTTTTAAGTGGAGCTGGGAACAGAACCCAGAGCCCTAGGGATTGCAGGCAATGCTCTCCTGAACATTAACTTCTGGTAAGAAAACAAGTTGTCATTGTTATTATGCAGCTGCAGGGCAGCCTCCTGCAAGTAGACAGTGCATTAACTCTCAATCTAGAGCAGGCCCTTACTACCTGAACCTTGACTGCTTCTCCTGTCCACCAACATACATGCACAGCCACCTTACCCAGCCACTTCCCTATCAAGGTAAAGAAACCTCAAAGTTAGGTAATGAACTACAAAGCCCAAAGAAGGGATAATGCAAGAACATGACAGCTTCCTTACAAATAGGAAAGTTATAAAAATTAGCTTAAGAACAGCACCTAACAGCTTTAAAGTTTTTTGGTTTTTTTTTGGTTTTTTGGGGGGTTTTGGTTATATTCAAATCAGTATTCCAAAGGAATCCCAGGAATCAGATGTAGAGAGATAGAAGCAGCTAACCTGTACCCTGGAATACAGCAGTTATACCAGGATGCGTCTCCTTTCCATTGTAAACTCCCTCTGGCTTGTGTTAAGATAACAAGGCTCAAACCCAGGAGCAGCTTGAAGCACTACAGTGTGCCACACATACGATTACAAAGGATAAGGGAAGAAATGGACAGTGACTGAGGACAAACAGCTAACGTCCTCTGTACATGCATGCACACACACACACACACACACACACACACACACACACACACACACATATATATCCAAGAGAGGCTGGTGCCCACAGAATCTGAGGTGTGAGCTTCTCCTACACTTGAAGCTAATGCTTCCAATCAAACCCTGAGTGAGCTTGAGATCTAAATAAACAAAGAAAACAGAAAAATAAAAAATAAAAAATCCCAGAAAAACAAAACCATAGCAGGAATGCAGGGAGAAACATTTTCCTGCCTTTAAAGGAGTGTGTTTGACAAGCCAAGTGTTTGGAGCCAAGCGATGGGCATACAGTTTTATTTCTTATCCATCAGAACGGCACGGAAAGACAAAATGCCACTAACCACTGTAGGAAGGATTTCCACAGAACAGAACAGTTTGATCGTGGGGGAAACAGAGTAACCAGATTTGGGTTAGATTTACAAGGGGGGGAGCTTTCTCTCTAGTGATTATTCTCAATATCTTTCAAAAGGATTTTCCTGGGGTGTCAGAATAACTATATTTTGTACTTTGTATTGGTGAGGGGGAAGTTCTATAGCATGATTGTGGAGGTCTGAGGACAACTTGCAGCAGTTTGTTCTCTCCTTCTTCAGTGTGGGTCTCAGGATTGAACTCCAGTTGTAAGGATTGGTAGCAGCACTTTGACTTGCTGAAACATCTTATCAGTCATAAATGGCTCTCTTTTTTACGTTTAAAAATGTGCTTAATAAATTTTGGCATTACTTAGTATGAAAAATAAAAAAAGGAATGAGAAACTGAAGAAACGTAAGGCATTATGGAGACATTATGTGACACTGTGACTATGAAGGGCACCCTGTGGCTGACACCCTTCAGTGGTGTGCTCATTGTGTGGCCAACACTTTCCTCAGTGTCCCTCAGTGACTCCGTTCTTTTCTCTTCACTGCCTTCTGACACAGCAGCTTTTCAGTGTCTCTATTCTGGTAATTTCTCAGACTTTCAACAATTATATTTCAAAATCCTGTATAAAGTTTATATGGCTTTGTCCATGTACCACACATAAGAAACCATATAGATGAAACAGGATTACTCGCCATTAAAAAAGCCCTTTTTCTTTTCCCATAAGTAGCTCTCAACAAAACTGACTAATCTTACATCTAGTTGTGACTTCATCCTTCTTTTATGGAAGAACTAACGTTCTTCTCTCCAGTCTTATTTATAAGACCCCAGGAAAGGAAAGAAGAGAGAGAAAGAGATGATAGGACTGACTTAGATTCAGAAATCAGGAGGAGCAGGTAGTAAGGGCCACAGGAGCTACATGTGGGGAATAAAAGGAAGGAGTGCCCCTGGAGGAAATACCAGCATGCTCTCTTGTTCCTCCTGACTGAGATTCCCTTCAGATGTAGACAGCAAGAAAATTGGCAAAATATCTCTAAAGTTATGGGAAACAGCATGATTAAATAGTATACATATTGTCATATTTTTGGATCCTAGTTTTTCAAGCCAAACACAAAAAGTATCATTACATTAGGACAGAAAGGGAGGGGACAAGCAGGTATACATCTAGAAACTTACTGTGGCAAAAAAAACAAACAGATTTTTTGTTCAAGTATTCAAGATACCCTGAGCAGGAGCTCTGTGAGTTCCTGCCTGCCTGCTGCCTGCCTGCCTGCCTGCCTGCTGCCTGCCTGCCTGCCTGCCTGCTGCCTGCCTGCCTGCCTGCCTGCTGCCTGCCTGCCTGCCTGCCTGCCTGCTGCCTGCTGCCTGCCTGCCTGCCTGCCTGCTGCCTGCCTGCTGCCTGCCTGCCTGCCTGCCTGCTGCCTGCAGACAAGCACTGACACACAGGTAAAGCATCAGGGAGCGTGGCTGGCACCCCTCACCCAGGCCAGGGCACACACAGCTCTTGGAAAAGTGCTGCCTTTGCCTCCCGCCTAAATCCTCCAGTGTCCACAGTCACTTCGCCCACTTTGAAATCCAAATCAAATTGGATTTCACAAATTGTACAAATTGACTTCACTAAAGCTACAGAAAAGACACCAAGTGCCACTCAATACAGCAGAGTAATCACATCCCCAAAGACAGCGCACAGGTGTACTTTAAAGGAGAATTCCTCTTTGGTCTTCCTTCAGAGAAGTCAAATCTACAGATCCACAGATCAATACAGAATAGTCTTTCCAAAAGGGCAGTTCACTGAAGGGCGCTAAAGAAGATGACCTGTAACTGTTGAAAACAGAAGTGTTCTTGTGGAAAATGTTTAATGTACACAAGGTTATGTTCCTTTTCGGTCTGGTAACAGCTCTGAGATGTGAGCTTGCTACTTGGAAGCTTTAACATAGTCCCAAAGGGGTGTTAACATGATACACCAAGATAAGAGAAACCCAGCGGTAAATACAGGTGCCCTGATTACAAGAAAGCATATCCTATCTGGACGAAACATGTAAGAAAACAGAAAATGGACAAACTAGTTCCTACTGAGAAAAGCTTGAAAGAGACTACTCAGGAAAAAGAAATAACCCTGAAGGTGCTCAGAAAGTTATTTTAAAATGCCAGAGAAGCAGAAAGAAAGGTAGACACATTTTTCTGGTGTAAGATTTACCTTGAACTATAGAGCATTACTCTGAGGAAAACCTTTAGAAAGGTAATAACAATTTACAAGTAGGAGGATTTGGTCTGTCAAAGCAATTCAAAATACTCCTATTTCTATTTCATCAGCAATAAATAAGTAGAGCCAATCAAGTCTTTCTCTTTATAATGATATATTATGTTCTTAAATGCAGATGGACTCAGTAAGTCAAGAATGTCCAGTTTTGGGAATGGGTGTTGAACTTAAATGAAGGAAGAGCAAGACATAGTCCATGAGACCGTTGATCTACTAAAGCAGTCCAGAGTAGGCACAAGCACCTGGATGCTAGGAAACTCCATAAAGAACAGCTCTTGAAGTGACCCAACTCAGCAGTAAGGGCAGCCATGCTGGTTATCTGGGACAACTAATTGCATTAGTCTAAAACAACTCCCCTGCCCAAAGGAAAAGACATCTCCGCCCCTGTCAAAACCCAAGGAGGCGGCCGACGGTGGTGGCGCACGCCTTTAATCCCAGCACTTGGGAGGCAGAGGCAGGTAGGATTTCTGAGTTCGAGGCCAGCCTGGTCTACAGAATGAGTTTCAGGACAGCCCGGGCTACACAGAGAAACCCTGTCTCGAAAAACAAAAAACAAAACAAACAAACAAAAAAAACACCCAGTGTCCTAGCATACATTTAGTGTGGTCTCACTGCAAGCAAAGGCCCCATCTCTTTGGCTGCCAACCCCTTAGAGGAATGTAGATACAAAAAAAACTGTTGCTTAAAGAAAAAGGAAGCTGAAGCTGGTAAGAACAAAAGAGAGAAGTGGAAAGCATAAGGCTACCCTCAGCATTAGAATGAATACAGCTTTCTAAGAAGAAACCAAAAGTTTACCCTATTGTATAGTATTGATTAGCTTTCAAAAGTAAATATGCACAATATGGCCTCCTTGTCTCAGTTTCAAAAGGAGTTAGCTGAAGAGACACAACAGCAACACGGCACAGCAGAGGGAGTGTCTGCTTCACAGTGCTGACTCCAGAGTCAGACAGCACCTAACCCCCGCCTGCTGGGGTGCCCCAGAAGAAGCAGGGCTAGTCAGTCTTCAGTCATGTTAGGGTATGAAAGACTACACAGTCATGCTGAGGGAACAAGAAAGAGGAAGATGACCGCACTTCAAAAGCAATCACCCTTTAATTTTCACATGCACTGTTTATCCAGCCTTTACTGCCAAAGGTTTTGGATAGATTTAACATCATTGTTTTGTGAAGGCACAAGAAAAATTTCCAGGCTCATGTGGTGAGTTACATACCGGGCAAAGAATGGATGAAGGCCCAGACGTCGTCGACCGTCCATATGGAGGGCTCTGTCTGTGCAACTGGGAGCAAGTCACTGTTCTCAGGCATCTTCCTAATCCTCACATCGCGAAGCTCACGCTCTCTTTCGCGCTCACTCTGCCTGCGCAGACGGGTCGTCATAGCAGAGGGCACAGAATCTTCATGAGGGGCCAAGTCTTCTTCTGCAGATGGATAAGTAATTGGAAGCTGGAAAATGCAGTACAAGTAAAATACAGCATTGCACTTCCCTTGCATTTCTGAAAAGGACATTGTACATTGAAGCAAGCTTTCTACAGACCTGCCTAAGGATATGTTCTCTTGCTGCCCCTTCAGGGCCACTTGGACGACGGCCCCGATGCCCAAGACTTTGATTATCAGGCTTACGATTCCAACGACTAAGTGCAAATTTTTTAGAGCAGCTAACGTTGTACCTAAGAAATTCAAGAAAGAAAAATTAAGCAATATATGGGACAGCCCATAGTATTTAACTGTAACTTTAAAGTACAATTGTGACACAGTAAGTACTAGATAGTTATTATCCAGTACTAGTACCTCACACAGTACATCCAACTTATTGAATGGATTTACTTATGCTTCAAGTCAAAAATGGCCTCTGTGTATATCATAAAATACCCCTCAAATAATACTAGACAGCTATAACAAGGTAATGATATTTTCTCCTGATTATATAAGAATAATGAGAAACCTGCAAAATGCAGAAGATAATTTGCAAAGAGCAAGAAAGTTCATCATTCCAGAAGAGATATTTTATAATAAATACTTCCAATGCTTATTTAAACTATATTTCAAGTAATATATTTAGAGTTTTGTTTTGTCTTATTCTTTTTAGTGTATGTGGAAAGGAATATGCAGATGTGCACACAGATATAGTAGCACATATGTGTGCAGACACACTCATGTGGAGACCAGGGTTTGGTTCTCAGCACACAATGGAGGCTCACAACCATCTGAAACCCCCATTGCAGGGATTCAATGTCTTCTCTTCTGCCTTCCACATCAGGCACACACATGGTGCACATATGTTCTTGGAGGCAAAACACTCACACACATTCATTTTGTTGCTGATAACTATTCTAGAACAATACAAGTAACTTTGCTTACCTATGTTCTAGAACATATCAGAGAAATTAAAATGAAATGTCCCTATGAGGCCTAGCTAAAATAACTGATACTCCTGCTGTGCTCATTATGGGCTTACCTGTGGGCTTGGCAATGTTTTGATTTCTAATTAGTACATCAGGGGACCAAACTTAACTACTGAGGAAAGGAGAGAACTAGTTTTAAGCCTGACTAGTCTTTACATAGTTACATAGTTAACTCTTCAAGACTGACAGCTAAGTGGCCAGGTAAAGAACAGCAGTGACTCAGTGACCTAACAGCCTGTCAGCCATGCTTCACTGTGCTAGGGCCCCGGTCCTCTAAGGAGGATCATCTGAAGTATACTATGTGCCTAACCAGTCATCATCTCTGGGAGAAGGGTAATGAGAGGTAGAATTAAGTGTCCTGATATATTCTAAATAGTCAAGAGGTTGAAAATATCCTCAAAGACAATTTCCCAAACTTCCAAGTATTTTTAACCAGCATTAGAAAACTACTGTTCTTTCATGTGTTTTATGCAAACTGAAATTCAATTAAACATAAATCCAAATAATCTAATTACAGACCTGCCACTACTCATGAACAAACATTTGAATAATGGACTGAAACAGTGAGCTCACTTTCAAAGAAACTTACCTCTATTCTACTCACTGAAGGTGAGGTCAGCTAACTAGCTCTGTAGCAACTACACAAAATGATATGTTCAAGCAGAAATTCACTGGCATCTTAAGGAGAATATAAATTTCAAAATAATCAACCTAAACACACCCACGTCTTCCAAAAGAGCATCAGGTATTCCTAACTGCTAGACTATCTCTCCAGCTCCTATATTAATCTTTATAGACTAGTATTCTCTCTAGTCATGCTGGTACCTGGCTATGATCCCAGCACCTGAGAGGCAAAAACAGGAGGATCACAGAATGCTAGAGACCACCAGCCTGGACCACATAAACCCAGGCCAGGCAAGGCTATACAGCAAGATCCTACATAGAAATAATTTTAAAATTAAAATTTAAATTAGTAATTCATTTTTTAAACCACAAGACTAAGATTCTGTAACATAGCAATCATGCTACAGGAGAGCTTCTGCACATCACAGCCTTGCAACACAGATCACTGCTGCTTCGTTACAGGATATTATGAAACTGTATTATTATAAAACTTACCAAGTAACAAACTCTAGTAATGACACAGCAGAACAGACTGCTGCAGATGGCACCTAACCTTCCCTGTGTCATCAGACCTCACTCTTACCTATGTTAATTGTAACTTGTCTTGACTTTCTGCATAAATTACTAAGCAAATCCAAGCACACCAACATACCTTTTGGCACATGACATTGTACAGAATCGTTTGGACCGTAAAAATTCATTAGGATATCCCATTTTTCCACAGAATTCACACTTGAGTAACTCGCTATCCATTTCTTCCAATGTCTCTAAAAATGGAGGCAAAAAGTCAAACATTTGAGTGTGTCCAAATTTCTCTCAGCCTAATTCTAGTTATGTAACACAGTCAGACCATATGTCTTCAGCTTTTTTGAATTCAGAGCTACTTGGCTAGGTTCTTACTAATTCCTTGTTTCTACATAAACATGATGGGTTTTTTCTATATAGTAAGTATATTATACAAATAAGTATAAATTAGTTTTGCTAAGAGTCCAGCATGTCTAAAATGTACAAATAACAAAGTTATGATTTATAATCACTGAGAAATGAAGGTAAGTTCCATATATCCACTGCCCACTAGATGGGACATTTCAGATAGCAGAACACAGATATTAATTTGGTACTCTATGCTGTGAAAATTTAGATCACAGAAATCCTTTAAATTCCTAATGGAGAGGAGATAAGTATAACCAATTTACAAAAGTTCCTTTTAATATTAAATACAATTAATTCTGCTTTTAAATCTCAAACAGACTCATAAGTCCAACCACTGGTGTGTTTTCTATGGTGTTCCCTACTGAGTAAGACTCTAACCGCAGCCCTCTCCTTCACTCTTCTCGCCTGCTTCCAGGAGTACCACCTAAAGCTCAATCTTTCGACCTTCCCAAAGAACTGAAGCAAGTGGACAAACAGCTGGCTCTGGTAGGGCTCCAAGTACATCATCTTTACTAATGAAATCACAGGGCAGGAAGATGGCCTTCTTGGTCTGTATTTTATATATGGTGCGGAAATCAGACTTAGGGCTTCTCACATCCTAGGCAAATGGTCTACATCTTCAGTCCAGGAGTAGCCATTTAAAGGAAACTCTCTACCTTGCTATGTCTGCAAGTATGTATGTAAGCAGGTATGTATGTGTACTCAACTACCTGGTATGTACACAAGGATATTTAGTTACAATGTGGATACAACTGTAAAAAGTAAAAAAAAACTGCCCCCTTCTCAGGGTTCCAGTTGTAGAGCTATTGTCAGCAGATAGTTTCTGGAGAAGGAGAGTCATTTTCGTTAGGTTTGTGGCCCCTGGTAAGATGCCCACGCCCAGGGACCCCAAACCCATGCACAGACTGGTAGCAATAACTGAACTCAGTGGAGGCGGGGCACAAAATTGGGAGAAGGAAATGATGGGGAAGCTGTCTGGGAAAAGCTGAAGGGGACCACACAGAGTGCATTTAATCAAAACTCATATACATGTATGATATTTTAAAGAACAAATTTAAATGTAGTTTCTAAAAAATGAAAAATTCTGCCCCTTCCTAGAAACCTAGAGACAGCTTCAACAAAGCTGCTCGTCAGTCCTAATCTTCACATCTGCCCTTGGAACTGGCTGTTCAATTCCCAGCAGTATCACTTGTGCCTGTACTGACTGGAAAGCCTGGACCAGACACAGAACTCACTCAACCACCACCACTGACAGAGCTACCAAGAAACCATCTGCAAGTCGCTCAAAGCTTTGCTTCAGAGACTTTTAAAAATTAACACAACTGTGTAAAAACCTGATAACATGCTACTACTGTTGCTGTTGAGAAAAGGAAGACTGAAACATACGTTGTTTAAGAACAACATACCTGTAAAGCAGAACACCCGTTTATTCTTCATAAAGAAGTAACAGTTGGGAATGTCTACTCTAGCCTGGGCTGGTGGTACAGGCCTGTAACCCCAGCTACATGGGAAGCTGAGGCAGGAAGATGTCAAGTCAAGGCCTACCTGAACAACTTCATGAAACCCTATCTTCCCCAAATTAAAATACAAAAAGTCTAGGGATAAAACTAAGTTGTTAGCTACTTGCCTAGCACATGTAAGCCCCAGGTTCAACCCCAATATTGGTAGAGAATAATAATTCCGATCTGAATGTTTGAGTATATTTTTAACATTTGTGAGCAAAAGCTTAGAAAACCAAATAAACTTAAGATAAACCTATCTAGGTTTAGCTAATAACAATGGGCTTCTACCTACAGACACCCGGTCATTCTTCACTCTCTCCCAGAGACAAATCCTAGAAGCATGGCCATTCAGGGTGAAAACTACTTTCTGCCGTAGGTGTGCTTGATCCCTGACCCCTGACCCCGAGACATGTAAGTAGAAATCCCAGCAAATCCAGACACACCTTTCTCTGTCTCCCCATGTGAGTGTGACTGAAGGTGGACCATACCAGAACTGCACTAACAGAAGGCATAGAGCTAGGATGCCCACCATCATCTAGCATCAGACTGAAGACTTGTGGACCGCGTCAGAGAAATCAAACCTGTATCATAATACATGCGACCCCCAGTTTTTTGTGTAAACAGCTAACAGACGTGAGATCACAGGAGGCATCAGCACAAAGAGGGGAAATTACCTGAAACTATGATCAATGCAATGATTTACCAGGGAAGATAACACACTATTTTGATAAATTACAAGCTATTATTTGAAAATTCTATTCAGAACCAGTCCAAATAAAACAACAGTTGATGCTTGTCAGCTGGTTAGATATTGTGCAGCTTGGCCAAACTTGAGGTTTGGCTACCTGAGCCTTTGATGCCTAGATATCAGGATAAGTCTCAGATATCTGACTAGCAGATTGTTGTTGGAGTTTGGTTTTGTGTTTTTCTTTACTAATGAAAGGTTTTTCCCTTTTAGATCAAAATTAGAAGACTCATTTTAATTTTATAGGCCCATAGTTTGAACTTTAGACTCTGAGATTGAAATATTAAAGACTGCAGGACTTTATACCATGCTTATGTTTTACTGTGCTATTAACAAGGATCTGGGGATGAACAAAAAAGAAAAGGTTACAATAATAAGTGCTTTGTGAAGTTACCAAGGGGTCGACTGCACTATTTTTTTGCCAACGTGACAGAAACTAGAGTCATTTGGGAAGAAGGAATTCAAATGAGGAATCTTCTATCAATGCATGATCTGGAGGTCGGGCACATTGTAGGCACATTCTGTAAATTAAAGATTGATCTGAAGGTCCAGCTACTATGGGCAGTACCCCTCTGCTCCTGGGTTTTATACAAGAAAGCAAGCTGAGCAAGCTATGGGAGCAAGTCCAATTTATATCTCATATCAGACATCACAGTAAGAACAAGTCTAAAACCAAATACACAGATGTTCCTTATTTTTTAAGCAAATTCAATAAAATATTCATGTTACTTAGGTCTGTTTTTTAAAAGCAAGAATTGGTTGTCCTGATTCAAAAAATGTTAAAATACTTTCTCTCATATATGATAGAACTTGCCCTACCTAGAAATCAAATCAACACCAATGTTGTTGGTTTTGTTGTTGTCGTTGTTTAATTATAAGACTAGTTTGCCCATTATTCTAGTCAAATATATACAGTGAGTATGTAGACAAATCTGAATTCTTTCCAAGTGAAAATCTATGGAGACTAAAAAGCCACACCCCATTTCAAGAAGTAAAAGCCTAGGTTGAATAAAAGGGCTTAAGAGATCCACAGACCTTCAGCAATCATGTCTTCCATCTCTGTGTCAGATGAGTTATCTGCATGCTTTGTGTTATTCTGTAACTCTGGCTGAACACACACAGAGTTTACCACCTGATTATCCAAAAGAGGCCTTTTTTTCACAGGTTGTTCTATCAGCAATGATGAACGACTCACCTTTAAATGAAAAAGAGAATAAAAAATAATATCTAAAAGTAATTCAGAAATAAATTAGTGCGGGCGGTGGTGGCGCACGCCTTTAATCCCAGCACTTGGGAGGCAGAGGCAGGCGGATTTCTGAGTTCGAGGCCAGCCTGGTCTACCAAGTGAGTTCCAGGACAGCCAGGGCTACACAGAGAAACCCTGTCTCGAAAAACCAAAAAAAAAAAAAAAAAAAGAAAAAAAAAAAAAGAAATAAATTAGTTTAATTTTAAAATAGCCCCTTTGGAATGAATGGTATCAGTGATATTTACTTAATCGGTGATCAGATCCCAATCATTAAAGGGACCATTATCTCTATACACACACACTACTACGAGCCAGTAGAATATATGCTGCAAATAGATTGTACTGCTGCTTTAGGCATGGAGCTTTAAAGAAGTCTTACAATCTAATGACTCTTTGCATTTGTAATAGTAAAAGAGAAGTGATCATATTAGCCCGCCCCAAGGGAAAGTAAAGGTCCTAACTCTCAGTATATTTAGGACTTGAAGGGAAAGCAGTTGCTGTTTGAATTGATCTATTTTGGAGTTGGAGGAATTGAATCTAGGGTCTTGCACTGAACTATACCCTCATCTGTTGCCTTAGAATGTTTTCAAGCTCACTTCTCACTATGCAGATCCTCCTGCTCAGCCTCTGTCCAGTGTTGGGATTATACTCCTGTGTAACATCCATGCCCAGCCTAATGCTTCACAATACTATTCAGTTCAGCAACGATTTTATTTTTCCTAGTGCCTTGAACACATAGACTAGCACTCTAACTTATGGCTGTATCCACAGACATTTTGTAATTTGGTGGTGAAGATCAGGGATCAGTCATGAGTATGTTTATACTTGCATAGGGGATACTTTACCTACAAGCTGAGCCTTCTCCCCAGTTCACATTGCCCCCAGACTTTTGTTTCCTATATTTTTTCTGTATTAATTTATTTTGAGAGATAATATTGCTAAGTTATCTAGACTGGCCTTGAACTTGAAATCCAACATCAACAGCATAAGTAACTAAGGTTACAGGCATGTGCCACCAGGCCCAACTTAAAATTTTAAAATTACTATTATTTTGATGATGATGACGGTGGTGATGTGTGTGTGTATGTGTATGTATGTGATATGTGAAGGGGAAAGCATGCACCACAGCACACATGTGGATAGCAGGGAACAACTTTATGGAGTTAAGTATGCTGTTTTCTACCTTTATGTGAGTTCCATGGACCAAACTCAGGTTGCCAAGTTAGCATGGAAATGGCCTTTACCTGCTGTGCCATCTTACTGGTGGCTTTTAAAAGTACAAGAACACTAAACAGACTGGACCAGAAAACAAATCCCTTTTGGCACATAAAAATCAAACCACTAAGTATACAGAATAACAAAAGAATATTAAAAGCTACAAGGGAAAAAGACCAAGTAACATATGAAGGCAGACCTATTAGAATAATACCTGACTTCTCATTGGAGACTCTAAAAGCCAGAAGGGTCTGGACCGAGAGGCTGCAGACTCTACAAAGAGCAAAGATGCCAACACAGTCTTCTATACCCAGCAAAACTTTCAACCACAATAGGTAGAGAAAATAAGACAACCCATTATAAAACCAAATTTAAGCAATATCTATCTAAAAAACCAGCCCTACAGAAGGTGCTAGAAGGAGAGTTCCAATCTAAAGTGGTTAAACCACAGCCAAGGAAACACAAGGAATAAATTATCCCAGACCAGCAAATCAAAAGAGACTCTCTCGTTCTCTCTCTCTCTCTCTCTCTCTCTCTCACACACACACACACACACACACACACTCGCTCTCTTGCTCTCTCTCTCTCTCTCACATACACACACACAACAACAGCAGCAAAATAACAGGAATCAACATTGTTCATTGATATCTCTCAATATCAAAGGTATCAGATTTCACAATAAAAAGACACAGACAAAACATATTAGAAAACAGGATCCAACCTTCTTCTGCTGCATCCATGGAACATACCTTAATATCAGCAATAGACATCACCTTAAGGTAAAGGATGGAAAATACATTCCAAGCAAATGGATGTAGAAAGTAGCATTTTAATATCTCACAAAATAGACTTCAAACCAAAATTAGTCAGAAGAAATAGTGAAAAACACTACATAAACAGAGGAAACTCCACTAAGAGGACATTGCAATTCTTAACATCTATGCATGAAAAATGAGGGCAACTAAGTTTATAAAAGAAACTCAGGGCTGAAATCAATAAGATAAAAGCAAACAAAAATACCAAAAAAAAAAAAAAAAAAAGAAAGAAACAAAGAGTTGATTCTTTGCAATAATGAGCAAAATTGACAAACCCTTATCCAAATTAACTAAAATGTAGAAAAAGAAGTTCCAATTTAACAAAGTAGAGATGAAAAGAAGGACATACCCACAGACACCAAGGAAATCCAGAGAGAGAATCATGAGGAAGGCTTTAAAAACCTATACTCCCTCAAATAGGAAAATTTAAAATGGATACTTTTCTTGATACAAACCACTTACCAAAGTTAAAAAAGGATGAGATAAGCAATTTAAACAAACCTATATATAACCTCTAGTGAATTAGAAGCAGTAATTAAATGTCCACCAATCAATGTAAGCCTCGGGTAAGATGGATATACCACAGAATACTACCAGACTTTCAAAGGTTTAATGCCAATATTCATCACATTATTCCACAACATACAGAAACAGCGTTGCACAACTCATTTTATAACGCTACAGTCACCTTGATACCTAAACCACATAAAGACCCAATAAAGAAAGAAAATTACAGACTAATTTCTCTTATAAATATAGATGCAGAGATTATCAATAAAATGATTGCAAACAAAATCCAAGAATACATCAAAAAGATCATTGACCATGATCAATCAGACTCATCCCAGAGATGCAGAGATAGTTCAATATATAAAGTTCAATAAATTTAACCCACCATATAAACAAACAGAAAGACAAAACCACAGGATCATCTTATTAAATGCAGGAAAGACCTTTAACAAAATCTAGCACCCCTTCATGATTAAGGGTCTTGAGATACTAGGGATACAAAAAAGATACCTAAATATAATAAAGGCAGTTTACAGCAAGACCACAATCAACATCAACTTAAATGAAGAGAAATCAAAATCAATTCTAAAATCAAAAACATGACAAGTTTGTCTACTCTCTCCATACTATATGATATAATTGAAGTCTTGAAGTCTTACCTAGAGCAATAAGACAACTAAAGGATATCAAGAGAATACAAACAGGACAGGAATAAATCAAAGTATCTTTATTGGCAGATGTATATACATACAGATATCATACAAAAGTGACCCTAAACATTCCAGCAGGGAACTCCTACAGCTGATAAACACTTCCTACAAAGTAGCTACATACAAAATTAACTCACAAAAATCAGTAGCCCTCAAGTAGACCTTGAAAGAAAAATACTCAACTTCATATGTTTCACAAAAAACTCAAGATATCTTTAACGTCCTATACAATAAAAGAACTTCTGGAAGTATATCATCTCTGATCGCAAGCTCTACTACAGAGCAATAGTAATAAAAAATGCATGGTTATTGGTATAGAAACAGATAGGTTGGGGGCTGGAGAGATGGCTCAGTGGTTAAGAGCTCTGAACTCAATTCCCAGCAACCACATGGTGGCTCACAACCATCTGTAATGGAATATGATGTCCTCTGCTGGTGAGAACCACACTGTACTCACATACATAAATAAACCTTAAAAACAAAACAAAACAAAACCAGGTTGATCAATGGAACAGAAGCAAAGACCCAGATATAAATCATCTGATGTTTGTTTGTTTGTTTTACAAAGAAGCCAGAATTATACAATGGAAAAAATAAAGCATCTTCAACAAATAGTGCTGGTCTAACCAGATGACTTCATATAGAAGAATGCAAATAGATCCCTGCACAAAACTCAAGTCCAAATGGATCAAAGTCACAAAATCAGACACACTGAACCTGATAGAAGATTAATTGGGAATAGTCTTGAAAACACTGTCACAGGAGACAACTTCCTGAGCAGAATACCAATAGCACAGGAACTAAGATCAACAATTAATAAATAAGACCTCATGAAACTGAAAAGCTTTCTGCAAGACAAAGTCACCTTCAATAGGACAAAATGACAGCCTACATAATGGAAAAGATTTTAACCAACCCCACATCTAACAAAGGGCTAATATTCAAAATATATAAAGAACTCAAGAAACTAGACACCAATTGCCGGGCGGTGGTGGCGCATGCCTTTAATCCCAGCACTGGGAGGCAGAGGCAGCTGGATTTCTGAGTTCGAGGCCAGCCTGGTCTACAGAGTGAGTTCCAGGACAGCCAGGGCTGCACAGAGAAACCCTGTCTCGAAAAAAAAAAAAAAAAGAAAGAAAGGGAAAGGGAAGAAGAAGGAAAAAAAGGAAGAAAGAAAGAAACTAGACACCAACAAACCAAAAAGTTCAATTTAAAAAATGGTGTACAGATCTAAACAGAGAATTCTCAACAGAGGAATCTCAAATGGCCAAGAAGCACTTCAAGAAATGGTCAACATCCTTAGCCACTGGGGAAATGCAAATCAAAATGACTCTTATACCTGTCAGAATGGTTAAGATCAAGAACACTAGTGACAGTTCATGCTGGTGAGGATGTGGAGCAAGGTGACACTCCTCTACTGCTGGTGGGGGTGCAAACTTGTACAGCCACTTTGGAAAAGGCAGTTTCTCAGAAAACCAGAAAACAGATCTACCTCAAAACCCAGCTATGCTACTCCTGGGCATATACCAAAAGATGTGCCACTACCACAAGAACATTAGCTCAACCATGCACGCTGCAGCTATATTCATAATAACCAGAAAGTAGAAACAAACTAGATGTCCCTCAACTAAAGAATGGTTCAAGAAAATGCGGTACATTTACACAATGAAGTATCACTCAGCTGTTAAATTAATAACATGAAATTCACAGGCAAATGGATGGTACTGTTGGGAACGCCCAAAAGAACTTATTCTAAGCACTACCACTTCATTTTTAGACCCATTTAATCATAGAAAGAAACTAAATTCAAGGTTCAGGTCCAAGAGGAGCTGGGGACTTTCCAATAGCTAACAGCATCTGTTGTAAGAAAACAGTTGTCTGAGTCCAGGTAGCTCAAAGACAACTTGTAAGGAGACATTTGTCTGAGTCCAGACATCTCAAGGGCAACTTCTTCATCTTGATGGCAGGGTCACACAAGCTCATGCTCCCAGACCCACCTGATTGGTGAAAACTCCCTTGCTCAACCCTTTATATCAAAATGTGATTGGACAATACTATAGCCCACCCTGCTCCCCCTTGCTTCATATGCTTTAAATATGCAGCATTTCTACAGGTCATAGTTAAGCTCCTGAGTCTGTTCTGTGGCCAAATTTTTGTCAACTTCATTGAACTGGCAATTGAATTATGTTGGATTTATGTTAGATTAAAGCAAACCCCACACACTATAGAAGTAGAAAAATTCACCCTGAGTAACCAGACCCAGAAAAATAAACATGGCATATACCATAGTGGACATTAACTGTAAAGCAAAGGATAACCATGATCATCCACAGACCTGGGAGGCTAACTACCAAGGGGTCTCAAGGGGAGCACATGACTCTCTCTAGAAAAGGGAACTAAAAGACTGCAGGTAGCTTACAGACAGGAAAAGGAGGGACAAGGTGGGGAGAAGAGAGAGGGAGAGACAACTGAAATTGGGCAGCATTTCTGGGGTGATGTAGAAACCTAGTGCAATGGAAACTCCCAAGAATCTACAAGGGTGACCCTAGCTAAGACTTCTATTAAGAGGGATACAGAGCCTGAGCCACCCAACTCCTATAACCAGGCAAGACTTCCAGAGAAGAGACTGAGACACCATGTCAGCCACAAAACCTATAATCTGTCCTGCCTACAAGGTGTGTTGTGGTAAATGGCACAGAAACTGGGAAAGAGGACAACCAAAGACCAGTCCAGCTTGAGACCTGTGCTATGAGAAGGAGCCTACCCCAGACACTGCCTGGATGACGGAACTAATAGCTCACACACTTAGGATAGAACCAAACATGATTGGAAAAAAAAGAATGTCAATAAAATGATCCCTAATAATAGTCCTAGTAAACAGGAGCCTAGCATGCTTCATCCAGCAACTGATGGAACAGGTACAAAGATGCACAGCCAAACATCAGGTGGGAGCTCAGAAATCTGTGGAAGAGGAGGAGGAAGGATTGAAGGACCCAGAGGGCTCAAGGACACCACAAAAACAAACAAACAAACAAACACACACAGAATCAACTAACCTGGTCTCATAAGGGTTCACAGAGACTGCACTGATTCAAGGAGCTTACATGGGCTTGACCTAGCTCCTCTGCATATATGTTATAGTTGTGTAGCTTGGTCTTCTTGGGGGACTCCTAACAGTGGGAACAGGGGCTGCCTCTGACTCTTTTGCCAGCTTTTGGAACCCTTTTCATCCTGCTGGGTTACCTAGTCTAGCCTTAATACAAGGTGAGGTGCCTAGTCTTACTGTAACTTGATATGCTATGTTTGTTTGATATCCCTGGGAGGACTGCTTTTTTCTGAAGGGAAACAGAGGAGGAGTGGATGGGGGTGGAGGTGGAGGACTTGGAGGGGAGAAGGGAGGGGAAACTGTAGTCAGGACATAATATAAGAAAGGAGAATAAACAAACTAACAGGAGTAGAAGAAAAAGTGAAGCTGTCATTGACACTACAATGGTGACAATCAGTAATAGCTATGGCTGGTAAGTGCTAGGTACACTAACATATTTAATTCTGACACACCCTAAAAGCATCTCCATCAGACAGATAAGCAAATGGTTAGTACAAAATGTCTCAGGCCAAGCAGAGGTGGCACATGCCTTTAAACCCAACACTCGGGAGGCAGAGGCAGGTGAATCTCTGTAAGTTCAAATCCAGCCTGGTCTACAGAGAAAGTTCCAGGACAGCCAGGGCCACACAGAGAAACCCTGTCATGAAAAAACAAAGGGGTGAAAAAGTCTCAGAAGCTTTATAGAGAAATACATAAAAGATTAGACAGTTAAAAGTCTACATTTAAAAACAAATCAATCTTTAAATTTAAAATTACAAGCATTTTCTTATAGAATGATAGTAGAAAAATTTTTAAGATAGTGTTGTGTGACTAAAAATAATTTTAAAAACACAAATAATCTTCCTACTTACAGGAAACGGCTCCAGTCCCTCCTGAATCACAAAACCTTCTATAACGTGTGTCAAAATCTGTGGTTTCACAATAGCCTGTGGAGGCTTGTTTTCCAGGCTGGGAGTGCTGCTGGCCAGAGAAGTGCTGCTGCCCCGTGTTGAGGCAGCAGGGATTAAGAGTGGAGGCGCAGGAGCAGAGACTGGGTGGGGTCTGATGGAGACTTGATCACAGAAGCGCTGACTGAAGCCACGGCAGGCAACTCCACTTGCTCTGAAAGCAAAGGATTTCATAGTTAGCCATTGCCCTACATGATGAAAGGGCTTAGGGGTGAGCACAAGAGGACTGCATATCTACTGCTCTCCAAGAACTTCATGCTCCTGTCTCATTTAACCTGTGCACTATCCCCACTCTATAGACATATGCTAATATGCTCAAAATTATCACCTACACATTTTTAATGTCCCCATAAAATCTGCAAATGCCCTAAATATCGTCTCAAGAATAACTACAAAAATTGTCAATTGAATTTGTCTGCTTTTAAGCTACACAGATAATAAATGTCTCACATTTCTGTTTATTCCACATAATTCAGATAGACATATATTCAGTTAAAAAATTCAAAAGGACCCCGAAACCCATAGAAGTAGGAATTTCAGTGATTTGGGCAGGTTATAGGCCGTAGCCTCAAAGCAGGAAGCTCTTCTGAACCCTCTCAGAAGGCATGTTGCTTTCTTTCAACTTCGTGTTGCTGAGTGTGCTGATTGGGGAAATGCCGAATGTCCACAGAGAACATAGCAAGCCTAGTAAGGTTCTGCTGAAAATGTCTACTGAAAGGAGTCACTACTCACAGTAGCATCAGTCCTTGACTGTCAGTGCTAACACAGAGAAACAGCTAACATGTAGGCATATTAGTGAGAACAGAACTCAGAAGAAAGCAGAAGGCATGCTGCAAAGTCACTCCCTGACCTCTTGGTTGTCTGACGCCATGGCCAACGATTTCATGTTGTACCTCATTTGCTGCTGAGATTCGAGGCACTTGCCATCCTGCCTGGGGCTTTTTCTATGGTGCTAGGGACTGAAACCAAAGCTTTGTGCATGCTCACCAAATACGCTGTCAATTGAGTTACATATGTAGCCCCTAACACAATCTCCTGCCAGTCTGATTTATATATTTGAGTGCAGTCAGAGGACAACCCTGGATGTGGATTCTGACTCTACTTATTTTTAGACAGATGTTTTTGTTATTTGCTGATATATACATCAGGCTATGTGGCCCTCAAGTTTCTGGATACTCTCCTGTCTCATCACTCCTTTAACTATGGGAACATAGGATTATAGGTATATGCTATTGTGTCTAGCTTTATGTGGACTCTGGGGACTTGAACTCAGGTCCTCATACTTGAGCAACAAGTGCTTTACATACTGGGCCATCTCTGCAATCTCTTATTCTAATTTTTAAATAAGAAACAGCTAACACAGGAATGTGAATAGGCACATGAAACACATCTGTATAAGCCACTAATAATTATAATGCTTGAAACATCATGTTTTCCTTGGGTGGTGCTAAAAGTTTTATAAAACAATAATTTTCCACTGCTATTAAAGAATTTTCCAAGAAAACAAGCAATTTTTATTCTTTAATAAGACAATATTCTTCATACATTTTATATTTTTAAATATAATTTATCTTTTGCTATAGTTAACAATAGTAATAGGTTAGTTTAATGCTATCACTAAAGAAAAAAATTTCTTATTACTGACATCTATCAAATACAATCTTCTATACTTTGTATCTCCTCACCTAACAATGGATGTTCAGCTGTCAAATCCTCTCCTCTCCCCACAGTGATCGCTGCTGGAGACAAGGTGGGGGGTGGGGGAGTCCGGTCCATCCTTGTACACTCATCGGACTCCTCTGGCATTTCCTCCTCACACACATCTTCTACTTGATAAACCTGCAATGACAAGCCATACTACCTTGAAATATTTCCAAAAATACATTTAATGAGTTATTCTGAATTTTAAAAGTTTTAATTCTAAATGCATTAAATTTAAAAGCAAAGCAAACGACAATGCTGACAACTTGAAAGGAGAACTTTGGAAGTCTGGAAGCACTAAGAATGTTTTATAGACCTTGTGGTATGCCACAGACAGCAAGTTCAGGGCCAGCTAAGTAAGCTTTCCAAAATGATACTGGCCATATCTGAACACATTTTTTTGAATTAAAAAAAAGTATTTTGGCTTTACATAATCAAATAACTATTTCAAAAATACCATCACTTCTGTTCATTTCTACCTGTCATGAATCAAATAGGTGCTAGTGCTTTTTACACTCTAAGTAAACTTCCAAAATAATGTATGTCAGGCCAATATATTGCCAAGGAAATTATATGCAAGGAAATTATATATATATATATATATATATATATTACTCATTATTAAAGACTAAGTTATGAAAATTACTGTCTATGAAACCACAGGAAAGCCAGCAATGATATTCTTATTCCCTTTCTGTTGTATTTAGAAATCAAGTGAACTCTTAGAAGCTAGTATGATATATGGAGAAAACATCTTTCTCTAGCACAGTACACGTACCCTAAGCTATACAGGATCTACTTTTGGTTCCCATGGGAAGGTTTAGTCCCTTTTATCCAAGTGTGAAGATTTCCTGAAGTACTGTGACATCAAAATCACAGAGAGGGAGTGATGAAATTAGAACACAGTGACTCAGCTAATACTTTGTTAAACCTAAGGAGTAAGTTTCAGAGTGCCTCTGGGAATTAGTAGATGAAGGACTCCGACTGCTGGGTATTTATGAAAGATGATCCTCTACTAACACAAAGCTGTACAACAGTTCATGTCCTTTCATGTGCCAAAGCTTTCACTTAAATTTACAAAGGATGAGGCTTTTTTTTAAAAAAGATTTAACTAATTAAAACTGTAATAAATCTTAACAAAATAAAAAAAAAAAACCTGAACACTCATAAAATAACTTCAAGTGACATCCAATATTATATTTTTAGTTAAATTGCTGAAAAAGTTTGATAATTTTAGGTGTCTAGAATTTAAAATGGAAATAATCAGGATTTCTGAATCTGGCATAAACCATGTAAAGTACTATGAATTCAGTTTCATTTATGAACATATACATGACAATAAGTAATAGTAGTTTAAAAACAAACACCAACTCTAACCATCTATTTAGAATAAAGTAAAACATCTGTCCAAGAACGGTGGCACAGCCTTGTAATTCTAGCATTTAGAAGCCTGGAACAGAATACTGAGCTCACAGCCAGGCTGGGCACACAGCAAGACCCCATGGAAACAGCAGCAAGAAAAAAAAAACAAACATGAGCCTCCCCCCCCCCCCAAAAAAATTCCTTTTAAAATTCCACTAGAGTCATTTTATATTTAACATGATATCTTGAACTATTATCCAAATCAAGTTCTAAATAGGCAACATTTTTTTGTAAGATCCTTTTTCACAACCCAGAAACCAGAAAATGGTTTCACCACAAGCCTAACATCACAAGTGGAAGCAGTCACTGTCACTTGTATACCACACAGTGGATGGTCACTAGTGTCTGTGTGTTCATGGTAACAGCAATGCTTAATTTAATATGAGGGTAAAGGTCAGCATAGAATAAATCGCTGCCCTAAATGTCTAGGGGTTAACAAAGACGACAATCAGCAAACATAGAGTAGATCTTCCTGGTACCGGGTAGCACAGTGCCAGCTCACAGGAGGGGTAGCAGAGCTGACTGGGGGAAGCAGACAACCGGCTTTATTAAGCAGTCCAGTTTAAGCCATTACATTCCCTTTAATAGACTACACAGTCCCTACAAAGAACATGACTACTAAGCTGCCACAGCTCTCTCCACCCTTGACCCTGCATGCACTGCTCAACAGCTACTTACAGTATCTTTTAAGCAATCAAAGCTTGACCACGAACAGAATTATGGTTTTTGAAAAGTATTCTTTTAAAAAATAAAAGGCTTCATGGATAGCATTGTTTTTCAAAATCAAGAAACACTATAAAATAGTTTGCATTCTTAAGATAAGGTTAAATATAGAGATCTCTTCACAATCTCCCACATAAAGGAAAACAAGTTAACAGGTAAATAAAGTAGGCAAAAGAAATTTGTCACACAAATCTGGCACAATCAGCCCAAACACCATCTAATCACAACAACTAAAGTACTGAGAAAGGCAGTTAACTGGAGGTTTCACTCACAAGATAATTACAAACTTGCACAAGTTCTATTAAGCTCAGAACTATAACTATTCTAAACATAACAAAGACCACCAAACTTACCTCAGTAAAGTCCTGTCTGTCTCCCTTTCCTAAATAAACTGAGGAACATTGTTTATTAGTTCTAAATTATCTACCCTCAACAGGTCTTATTTATACCTAAATCTCAACTTAAAAAAAAAAAAATCTATTTCTTTTTTAGAAATATCTTTTCTGAAACCATACTGACTTAGTTTGATAATTCACCTTTTTCATTCAAATGTTTGTATCTTATTGGAAAGAAATAAGTACTTGAAATAATAAAGGGTGGTTTTGATGAATAAAAAAAACCTTTTGTAACAACAACAACAAAACAGCCACTTAATCAACAGCTGACGTGAAAAGAATGGAAAGGAAACTAGCAGGCAGACAGCAACAGTAACCTTCCAGAAATGACAGTGGCCTTGTTTTCAAAACAGAGGGCAAAATCAGCAAAATAAATCCAATAATGTTTCTTACTTAATATTTAAAGTATTTTATTTTTTGGAATTCTACCCTAAATATGTTGACCCAAAATCCTCTTATAAAAAAATAATTTTAAAAATATGGATTATAGAAACCTTATTATTTACTCATTGAAAACCAAACACTGAATTAAATGTTGAGAAAATTAAATTATATTTGATTCTTTTGAAAGTGCTATATTTTTCCTATATATTGTCCTCATTTTTCATGGTTTTGTTTTGGCAGTACTGGAGATGAACCAGGGTCTGACACATGCTAAACAGGCCTTCTACCACTGAGCTACATCATTAAGGCAAAACCTGTTGTAAGTGCTCTAAAAATGCATTAAAAGAAAAGACAGAGGCGTAATTAAATGGTTAGCTTATCTAATACTTGTTTCTCTTGGGCTCTGGCTTTCCAGGGTAGTAACAGGTAGGACTGAGCATCAGCTCTGAGCCTATTAAGGTCACTTAGGATAAAACTGAATCTATGAGTCAAATGTCTCTACTAATGAAGAGAGTGTAACTCCTTTCTTTCCTGAGATCACCGTTATTTAAATCTACTCTGTGGGAACTCTGTAACCAGGGCTGCTTTTGAACTCACTGGACAGTCCAGGATGACCCAAACTTATCATCTTCCTGCTGCAGCTTCCCAAGAACTGGCAAGAGTATCAAACCATGTCTGACATTGAGTGATTTTCAAAGTTTGACACAAAACTTCCTTTTAGAAAAATTCTTTTTCTCAATGAGAAACTGAATTTAGTCATTTTGATTAAACTCATAAAGAACTTATCTCGAGTTTTGTATAAGCCATCTTATAAGTTTTAGTAAGTCCTTCAGAGAAAATTTTGAAAAAGAAAAATACTTTCAAGGTACTTTTTAGGCACCATGTGAGCCTTTCTAGAGGTTCATCCTGATACACTCCACTGAAACCCAATTACTCAAAACTTTTACTCCATGTGTTACACTTCTTTCATTCTTGGTATCAAAGTCAGAAACTCAAGCTTTTAGCCTTTTAACTGAGAACTAATTTAAGTATACATTTTCTCTTAGTAGAATAGAAATTTTAAAGTCAGTTGTTTTTACAAAGTTGAATTCTACTGTAGAATAAAGTTCTTAACAGTTTTAATTACAAAACATAATTTCATCAGAAAAGTTACATCATACAATCATACCTCTTCCATCAAAGAAAAGATGCTCAAGACCCAGGACTTCTGAGTGCATACAACTAAAAGGTTAGCTAGATAAACCATGCGTTTAAGAACATACAAGCCAACAGAAGGAAGGGAGCTATGAAGGATAATCACCTTAAGAGAAAAAACTTTGTGCAGATGACACTGGTTCAAATGCATTCCCTTGGGGAAAAAAAATCAACTCTGTAAAGATAGCAGATGGGTTTGTTTAAATAGTAATAAATTAACGAGGGACTTTAATAACCATCACAAATTTAAAGCATGCAACCATACCACAACATGACAGTTTTTCCTTTGCTCATACAATACATTGTCAGAATCTCACACAGGAAAAATACAAGCTTAAAAAACCACAGGCATTGAGAGTTAGCAGTATAGCATAGTGTGGGAGAAACAGATTTACGTTCAGTTCAGCAAGAAAGTCAAAGAGCTGCCGAGGGCTTACCACTGGTGGATCAACAGGTGCCGGCGGCTGTACTTGTAGATTTACCGCAACAGTCTGTGGAGGAGGAAGAGTCTGAAATGGCAACTGGACCAAAGCTTCTGCAGCAGGTAGCTCCTCTTCCGACACCAAAGCATTCTGCACCAAAACCTGGCCCTGGGATAGAATTTCAGGCTGCACTTGTAAGGACTGCATAGACTGCAAGGGCAGTGGTGGGATCTGAGCTGGAGGAGATGCCGACATCTGTGGAGGGGTTGCAATCGGAATTGGAGATGACTGTAGGGTTGAATATTGCTGGTGTGATGTTGGGGACACTATCTGCTGACCAGGGGACACCAAGGCAGACTGTTGGACAGGGCCAATGTGTACAACAGGGGATGCTGGAAGTGGAAGATGGGATGGAAGATTCAGCTGTGCTGTGGACTGTACCTGATCAGCAGCAGCTGCTGCAAATTCGGCCCTGTCTGAAGAGCTGAAGACACAAGAGGGTGTGGCTGGATAAGTGCTTGTGGATGGATAATTATAGTAGGAGACTGACTTGGGGAATGAGGTGGGGGAGGAGACACCACTACAGACTGCTGTGCGGACTGTGCCTGATTAGGAGACACAGCTAAAGGTGGGGGATGGCTCTGAATTGGGGAGCAATGCTGTGACTGGGCATTACTGGGAGCCGGAGAAAGGCCATGGTTTGGGAGTGGGATACAGTGCTGGGATGGGGGTGGCTCTTGACTTGGACTCTGAAGAGTGATTGGCTGAATCTGCTGTTGTTGCTGTTGTAATATCAGCTGGTGGTGGGAAACTTTAGGAGGTGGTGAATGAAGAGGAATCTGTTGATGTTTGATTAAAGAATGAGGCTGAATTGGAGAATATGACGCTGTGAGAGAAAAAAATGACAATTAGTACTGATTTCAGAACAGAGCAGTTTTACATAACCCTAAAGGAGGAGAGTTTTCACATCAGAGTCACAGTCACTAGCAGTCTATCACTAGCAGTCTACTACACATCTTTCCGGCAGGAATAATTTGAAATTCTGTGACAACATATTTTCCTTGCAAGGCTAAAAATACAGGATAAAGTGAATTATATCGTGAAACACTGAAGGGAAAACAACCTAACCACATATGTACAATCACATATGTGCAATCCCGTATGTACAATCACATACGTAGGCCTTCATTTGTTCTACTTTTCCTATCGTCAGAGCAGCTTCATTAGCTTTGAGCACTTAGGTCTGTCTCTTCTCTGAAGAAGGATCATCATTCAACAAGTACAGTACACATAAGGGCGACTTCAAGACCAAAGATCTCATCCTATCTATGACCAAACATGTCTCAAACTAATAGCAAAATCAGTTAACTAGAAAGCTTCCCAAGTAAGCATTTTAGTTCAGATAAAGTCTTAATTGTTTGATCAGAAAGAAAACTGTTTCACATAAGACTCCAATTCAGCAAAAACACATGGCTGAATCTTGTAGTGCTCAAGCCAGTCCAAATCTAGGTGAGCAATCTATTTCTTGCAGAGAATGAAGAAATGAGATCATGCTACCTAAGTAAGGATGGTGTTTATCCCTTTCCACTCAATGGAATCCCCAGAATGAAGGATAAGGTGACTGGTATCGGATCTCCTCCACAGAGATGCTCACAACAGTGATACATTTAGACGGGGGTCACCCTAAGTTGTGACAGGTTACCACCATGATGCCTCTTTACAGGGTAGAAGCTGATGAAATCCTCCCTATCTAGAACTGAAAACTGAATGTACTGGAAGATAAACTGGAACAATTGTTTCATACTGCACAAAAGTAAACACATCTAAGCTGGGCGTGGTAGGCACACCCTTAATCCTAGCACTGAGAAGGCAGAGGCGCACAGACCTCTGACTTAGAGGCCAGCTTGATCTACATAGTGAGTTCCAGGCCATTGAGGGCTATAAGGAAACTCAGTGTCAAAGTCTCTACCTCCCCTCCCTGACCCCCCCTAAACAAAATAGTCATCTATATCAAATCTAAAGGCAGAACTTTTTAATCCTGCAATGAAAATATAAAAGTTATGTAACAACTTACATCATTTTATATTCAACCACATTTAAGACAACAGCATTATATAAACTTCTAATAACTTTTTCTCTTAAACATTTTTGTAGTTGATTAAAATGTAAAATTTAGGGATCAGGCTGAAAAAACTTCTCAACAGTTAAGAATACTGGCTGCTCTTCCAAAGGACCCAAATTTGGCTCCCAACATCCACATGGCTGCTCATAACTATCTGTAACGCCAGTCCCAGGGGATCCAATGCCCTCTTTTGGCTTCCTCAGTTACCAGGAACACATGAGGTACACACATACACACAGCCAAAAATCATATAAAATGATCTGTTTAAAAACTATAGCACTCCTTTAAAGAAATTAGCATCTAATTAATATCTCCAAAAGTATTTAGAAATTTCAATAGCTATCTACTAATTGTTTTTAAATGGAGGACTGAAGTTACAGCTCAGTGTTAGAACAGATGCTCAGAATGCATATGGCATGCACTCAAACCAAGAACTGAAAAAACAGGTTTAAAATTTAATCTAAAAATATTTTCACATAAGCTAGTAATTCAAATTAAGATTGTTAGCCCTTTACAAATGTGGTGATAGCTATATTACACAGTATTCAAAAGAGAACAGTGAATGAAATCCTGCAATTCTCTAAGTGCTCTCAAGTCTCTCATCAATACTTGTACAGCAGCTGTGGAGTAAGTGGCTTACTCCTTCTTTCAGATAAGGAAATAGATCTTTTTGCTTCCATTTAAAAGACAAAGTTATAATTTAATTTTATTACCTTTTCCAAACACTTTATTTTTAATTACGTGTCCATGTGTGGTGTGTGCACACGAGTGTGAGTTACTGGGAAGGCCTGAAGACGGACGGCATCAAGATTCCCTCGATCTGGAGCTACAGATGGTTGTGAACCGTCCGCCATGGGGTCTGGGAACAGATCTCTAGTCCTTGTAAGAACAACAATCATTCTTAACTGCTAAGTGTCTCTCCAACCTCACATGGATCATGCTCCTGAACACAGGTGATGCATCTACTAGAATAAACTTTTTGTGATCTAGTAGGTAAGCAATCTGGTATTTTAGTAAAGTAAAAGTCTATTCTTCATCTAAATTAAAATCTTCTCAGATCAGAAGTCAGAGTGGAGGGACAATCTTAGAAAAAAGGACAGGGATTGTGAGTGAGGAAAGTTGACCATGTCTAGAAAGCTGTGCTTTACTGGTGACTTTCTCCAACTTTAATGAACACTTTATTATTGTCAGAGTGGCCTAATATTTAAAACATTAATGACTGACATAACCTCTCATTATTTACAATAATGTATCATTTTATTCAGTAATTACTACAACTCCATGAAGTATACATGGTACTAAACTAATCCAATATATGACAGATTAACTAAAATCACATATCAAATCCTGAGTCGAGGGCTATATTATCAATTGTTTGTTCCCCTTTCCCCAAATTCATGTTGAAACCAAACCCCCAACGTGCCTATATTTAGAGATAGAGAGGCTAGAAAATTAAGGTCACAAGAGATCCTGGGAGTAAGGCCCAACACAGCAGAGATTTGTATACCAATAAAAAGAGATCCAGGGCTGACAATATGACTCAACAGGTAAAGGCATTTGCTGCCAACCCTGATGACCTGATTCAATCCCTGGGACCAGGGAAGGTCCCAGAAGGTAAGAACATGTTATCTTCTGACCTCGACATGCACTCTGAAATGCTCATGCGGCCTACACTAACCTACACACAAAATAAGCAAGGAACCGGCAAACAATGTTTATAAAGAAGTAGTAGAGAGCCTCCTCAACACTGTGCACTCACAGGAAAGTCCATGTGAGGACAAAGAGAAGCGACAAGGCAAACAGACATCCTAGTCAGAGCTGAGCATGGATACACTTTGACCTGGGACCTCCAAGGTACCTAGACAAACCAGTACAGGACTTTTTCACTAAATGTTGAATTACTGTCTACATAAGAAAAAAAGAAAAAGAAAAAAGACCACTAAAAACTGCTTAAATGTGAACTTTTACTTTATATTTTTATGATGCCACCCACATCCAGGTGGGTCTTCCTTCTTTTTATTTTTTTATTGGATATTTTATTTACATTTCAGATGTTATCCCCTTACATCATGCCCCAACTCCCACTCAGGAACCCCCTATCCCATCCCCCATCCTCCTGCTTCTATGAGGATGTGCCCCACCTACCCCCCAACTCCCACCTCCCCACGCTCCAAATCTTCCATACTCAGCATCGAGCCTTCATGGGACCAAGGATCTCCTCTCCCACCTATACCTAACAGGACCATCCTCCCTTGCATATACAGCTAGATCGATGGACCCCTCCTTAAATGCTCCCAGGCTGGTGGTTGACACTCTGGGAGCTCTGGTTGGTTGGTATTGGTGCTCTCCTCATGGGGCCACAAACCCTTTCAACTCCTTCAGTCTTCACTCTAACTCCTCCATTGGGAACCCCATGATCAGTTCAATGGTTAGCTGTGAGCCTCTGAATATGTAAGACTCTTGCAGACCTCTAAGGAGACAGCTATATCAGGCTCCTGTCAGCATGTACTTCCTGGCATCCACATCAGTGTCTACCTTTGGTGACTGCACATGGGATGGATACCCAGGTGGAATGGTCTCCAGACAACCCCTCCTTCAGTTTCTGTCCCACACTTTGTCTCCATATTTGCTCCCTTGACTATTTTATTACTCCTTCTAAGAAGGACCGAAACACTCACAACTGGGTCTTCCTTCTTCATGAGCTTCATGTAGTCTGTGAGTTGAATCTTGGCTATTTCAAGTTTCTGGACTAATATCCACTTATCAGTGAGTGAATACCATATGTATTCTTTTGTGATTGGGTTACCTCACTCAGGATGATATTTTCCAGTTCCATCCATTTACCTAAGAATAGTTCAGGACCTTTTCCCCTGTGCATAGGTATTCGAGGGTCTTCCCTACTTTCTCTGATTTTATTTGATACTAGGATGGCTACTCCAGCTTGTTTCTTTGGACCATTTGCTTGGAAAATTGTTTTCCATTCTTTTATTCTGAGATAGTGTCTGTCGTTGTCACTGAGGTATGTTTCCTGTATGCAGCAAAATTCTGGGTCCTGTTTATGTATCCAGTCTGATAGTCTACATCTTTTTATTGAGAATTGAGTCTATTGATATTAAGAGATATTAAGGAAAAATGATTGTTGCTTCCTGTTATTTTTGTTATTAGAGGTGGAATTATGTTTGTGTAGCTATCTCTTTTGGGGTTGTTGGAAGATTACTTCCTTACTTTTTCTAGGTTGTAGTTTCCCTCCTTATTTTGGAGTTTTCCATCAATTATCCTTTGAAGTGCTGGATTTGTGGGAAGATGTTGTATAAATTTGGTTTTTGTCATGGAATATCTTGGTTTCTTCATCTATAATGATTGAGAGTTTTGCTGGGTATAGTAGTCTGGGCTGGCATTTATGTTCGTTTAGGGTCTGTATGATACCAGTCCAGGATTTCTGGCTTTTATAGTCTCTGGTAAGAAGTCTGGTGTAATTCTTATAGGTCTGCCTTTGTATGTTACTTAACCTTTTTCCCTTACTGCTTTTAGTATTTCTTCTTTGTTTTGTGCATTTGATGTTTTGATTATTATATGACAGGAGGTATTTCTTTTCTGGTCTAGTCTATTTGGAGTTCTGTAGGCTTCTTGTATGTTCATGGACATCTCTTTCTTTAGGTTAGGGAAGTTTTCCTCTATAATTTTGTTGAGGATATTTACTGGCCCTTTAAGTTGGGAGTCTTCACCCTCATCTATACCTATTATCCTTAGGTTTGACCTTCTCATTGTGTCCTGGATTTCCTGGATGTTTGGAGTTAGGAGCTTTTTGCACTTTGCATTTTCTTTGACAGTTGTGTCAATGTTTTCCATGATATCTTCTGCACATGAGATTCTCTCTTCTATCTCTTCTATTTTGTTGGTGAAGCTTGCATCTATGACTCCTGATCTCTTTCCTAGGTTTTCTATCTCCAGGGTAGTCTCCCTTTGAGATTTCTTTATTGTTTCTACTTCCATTTTTTAGACCCTGGATGGTTTTGTTTAATTCCTTCACCTGTTTGGTTGTGTTTTCTTGCAAATTCTTTAAGGGATTTTTGTGTTTCCTCTTTAAGAGCTTCTACCTGTTTACCTGTGTTCTCCTGTACTTCTTTAAGGGAGTTATTTATGTCCTTCTTAAAGTCCTCTTATCATCATCATGAGAAGTAATTTTAATTCTGAATCCTGCTTTTCTGGTATAATGGGGTGTCCAGGACTTGCTATGGTGGGAGAACTGGGTTCTGATGATGCCAGGTAACTGGTTTCTGTTGCTTATGTTCTTGAGCTTGCCTTTTGCCATCTGGTTAATGTTAACTCTAGTGCTACCTGCACTCACTGTCTCTGGCTGGAGCCTGTCTTTCCAGTTATCTTGCTTGTGTCAGAACTCCTCAGGGTCCAGATGTCTCTGTGATTCTATGATCCCGAGCTCCTGGGTGGAAGAACTCCTGGACTCAGGCTGCCTCTGGGATCCTGAAATCCTGCTGTTCTGAGTGCAGTGGTTCCTCTAGGATGGCTCAGGATATGATGTCTTTTGGGAGCAAACCAGCTAGGTGTCTGCCCCAGCCAAAAGGACCAAGTGAGGGGCGGAAAGGGAGTGGTATTCTGGAGGGGCAGGGTTTGGGTAGCTGATGGGTCTTGGGCACCCCAGTTACCTTTATATATTAAAAAACAAAACTATCAGAATTATCAGTTGGGCTGATATCAGAAGCTGAGAAAGAAGAACTATCATGAGTTCAAGACCAGCCTGGGCTACTTCTAAATAAATAAATAGAATTACCAACAAGTAAAGGCTTCCACCCTTAAGGACAAATGGTGAAGAAAATCAAGTGATTTTTACACCCTAAAAATACATGTAAGAAAACAGTAACCATGTCCACTATAGTAACTGTTAGGCAACTATATTAGAATATAAATAGAGGGTTTGGTCTTTTTCTCTATTTAAAATGACTGTTGGCATAGTTCTAGCAAAGGAAAAAAATAAGATGGCAGGTCTCACTAGAAACTATACCCTCAAGTACCCGGTCACTTCAGGTTGAGGAGGCCAATGCTGCTCCCCACTGGCTCTCACAGTCCTGGCAGGATGTTACTTTGAAACTGAGAATACTCCAGACAATGCTCTGCAAAAACCCAATTATCTGGTCATAGAGACAACACAGACAGGACATAGATATTTATAAGAATGAAACTATATCTAACTACAGCATTAAAGGATTTGTTAGCAAAGTTTATCGTGCATATCTAAGATTTAGCCATAACAATATAAGCACTGTGATAGCTAACTAACGTTAATGGGAACACTGTGTGATAATTCCCAAAGTGTAAGTGTGGAAGACTGAGCAGCTGATCCATCAAATATATAGCTGCCTGCCTTTCAGAGGCAGATAAATGTAAAGCACAACTTAGTGCTATCAAGATGAAAAGGTGAAGCAGAAAGAAGATTAAGATATAATTAAGTAGAGCGCTAAAAATCAATGCTATCACAGCAGAAATGCTCAAGTAGCTACTGGACCACCTGCAAGGAATTTGCTGTCTAGTAAGAAAGCTTGAGTTCAGGAAGCATATAAACAAGGACTGTTGTGAAAGTTCCAAGTCAGGACTTACTTCAACTTAAGAGAAGTCAGACAATTGAGACTTGGTGAAAGAAGGAACATTGACAATAATAACACAGAAGAAATATGAAAAGCAGTTAAAGGGATGTAACTCCATATTAGAACACTTGTGTAGGATGTATGTGAGGCTCTAGATTCAAGCCCCAGTACCAAACACACAGAGAGTCTAGATGGGGAAAGAAGTAGAATTCAATAGTATAGAGCAAAAGACAGGGACCTGCCTCTAGAAAGCCCAAGGTTTTGACTTTAAGAACTAGGAAGCAGGGTTACCTGCAGAAGAGACCATAACAGCTTGGTAAGAATGGAAAGATGAAGAAGCCCAACACTGGTGGTAGGGTATGAGGGGTTGAAAAACTCATGTCCTTATTTGCAAAATCTTTTGTTTTGAAAAGTAATAAATTATTCCTACTAATGACTTACACAAAATACACTTAATTTTTTTCTAAAAGCTTAAAAAAAATGTTCCACTAAAGCTAAGACATACTTTTTTAAGAGCTAAAAGGTTTTACTGATTTAAAGGGAGACCAGAACATCATAAGGATGTTAGTCAAGTGGCAAGTAACAGCAATGGAAGACTATCTTTTCTGCTGTCATAATCTGCTTTAAGTACTAGGCTTTCTTCATGTGGTTTTCAAGCTACTCAGTGAGGTCTTCTTTAGCTTATAAAACTTCTCATTTTAAAATGCTTCAACAGTGTCAATCTGACTCAGGTAGTAGACATCCTTTGCTATGAGACAGCTCCTTTCCATGACCGTTTACCCACCTGGTGCTATTAACTGGTGAATGCTTGATGTCCGTGTGACGGCTGTGCTCCGAGATTCCAGACCTGGGCTTCCTCCCTTCTTGCTCTCTGGAGAAGGGTCTCGTTGACTGATTTTAGAACTGGTCACTGTTGTTTTATTATGGCAAATTGTCAAGGACTGGGTTTGACCAGCGCTTTTTGGTGGGCCATTCTGTGAGCTAGATAAGACACCCAGCTTCTGGCTGCGTAATGTTAAATTCTGAACCTAAGAACCACATAACAAAAAGTAAAGATAAAAACAGATGGCTTTAGCTGATATGGGAAACATTACGACAATAACAGCAATGAATATTATGCCTCTTACACAAGGAGAGCCAAGCTCCTTCAACAACTCACTGATCCCTAGGGAAAGGAGAATTGCCCATCTAAGTGAGCATCTTAAATGTTATGTGGTAGGTTTTAAAGGCTCTAGGGGCAGGTATGGGCCGGTGTGAGTGATGAACAAGAGGAGCTAAACGAAAACCAAACAAAGACTGAGGGGAAGGCTGACAGCAATGAGCTATAACTGTGAAGACAGGGCTCTGCAAGCCGCTGCACTCAAAGCGACTAACCGTTTTAGGGCAGTGCTGCCAGACTCCTGACTCATCCAATCGGCTACTCCATCGTGATACTCATGGGAAGCATTTCAGGAAACAAATGTAAATAAGGTTACTGACCATTCCTGAGAACTGGCTTTTCTGAGCTGAAACATGATACACAGCTCTGAAAGGAGTCTGTGTGTCCTGCCTACACCCGGCCATCCTAACCACTGTAAACTGACAGGCTTATCCCATTTCATCTCACTTGAGCTTATACGGTTCTCAACAGCAAAGCAGAAAATGCCTCACCAAAAGCTGCATGGCTTCTTCCTATCTGCAACAACCACCAAATAGTTAGTGCTAGCCGTGGCCCTCGGAGAGTCAAAGGAGGTTCCAATATGACAAGGCTACAGACATGCTGCTGAGTTGTACCTTCTGCAGTCTCGGTGTCCTGACTCTATATCCACCTTAGCTAGTACTCAAGGCTATACTCCCTGTCCAAATGCCAAACGGTATCAACAGAAGGCAAATAAATGTTCATGACAGGCAAGCTTCAACCAATTCTGTAGCTACTGTTAACTTGTAGAAATGAAGTACCTCTCTATTCAACACCACAAAAGAAACATGTATTAAAAGCTTGGTGCCATACACGTGTGTTCTCAGGCATCTCCTTTGGGAATGACGGATGAGGACTCTGCCTTCATCAGTGCTTACTCAGCAAAAGGACTTAAAATTTGAATAGACTATTAGGAGGCAAATATGTAAAAGAGGAGATCTGGGGCCTTGGTCCCTTCCTGTCACCTTCTCTGTCTGTCTGCTAAAAAGTAAGCAAGTTGGTCTACCATACACTCCCTGCCATGACAGTCTGTCTCTTTGGCCCACACACTCCCTGCCATGATGCTCTGCCTCTATGTCCCAGAAAAGAACAGCAAGGGCACGCCATGAACTGAAACCATAGGACAAAAGAAATTTCCCTCCTTTTATATTGTTTCTCCTAGATTAGGAGTGGAAACTCCTTGTCATTCAGAACCACAAACATGGGACACTTCCTAAGCCTGGGATATTCTCTTACATCTGATTTGAAATATACATCATATAACTATTTGAAAGGTTATTTTGTTCCATTTAAGGTTCTTATGCTAACACTAAAATGTGTTCATATTTACTAACAAACTCCATCAAGTATCTTGGTGGAGGTACATTAAAATGTCTCTGGGAGAACAGGGATGTAGCTAGGTGGGAGAACCTTTGCCTAGTATGTCCAGTATTACAAGAAGAAAAAACAACTGTATCAGGGATAGTGGCCCAGGCCTATACTCCTAGCACACAGAAGGTAGAAGGAGGAGGATCACAAACAAGTTCAAGGCCAGCCTAAGATACATCATTAATTCCAGCACAATCTTGGCCACATAGCAAGACCCTGTCTCCAAAACTACGTAAATAAATAAACAAATAAATAAAACAATAATTTATTCCTGGAAAGGCTACATAATAGAGAATATAACATTTTCCAGGAATGATCCATGGAGAAGATAATGACAACCAAGAATAAATAACCTGGAAATCTTGAACGAGTCCTTCAGAATAAAAAGTGTGTAAGCAGTAAATGGAGACTTAACACCTGTACCGTCCCCCCCATTTCTCTAACACTCTTGCTGTTTCCTGCAATCCTGGAAGGCAATATACTTATCTCCACAGTTAAGTAAGACATTGTCAATATGAGCTTTTAGACTTTAACCAGCTGCCATCCTCACTCACATACCAACTTGATATAAATAAATTACAACACAGAAACCATAGCACCAAAGGTAATATTTATTTACTGTTGGGGAATTAAGATTCCTTTGACATTATCACTTTGAGGGAAAAAAGAAATCCATGCTAAGACCCTGGCTTTAATTTGCACTTCCCTAAGCCCACGATATTATGATGCCTCTGACATTGTGCATGAAGTTTTCTCCTAACTTCCCTCTAACATTTTGATGATATATAACGAATATATCACTGCCAAAGTAGCCTCAAAGTCCTTTAACTTGAATCAAACACTGCAGACATTGTCACAGCGTCCTGTTTCTGCACAAGAGACGGGGAGTCAGTGTCACACTGTTCACAGTAGAGCTTTAGCTCCCAGCTTTTTAATCAAAGAGATCACGTCTCCTCATATCAGCATTCCCCACAGTGCCCTTTCCTAAGGACGATTTCTTAGTCTTCTGGCCTTTGTGCCAGTCATAGTGGTGCATACCTTTAATCCCAGCACTCCAGAGCAAAGCAGCTAGATCTGAGGCCAGCCTGATCGATTTTTCCAGGTCAGCTAGAAGTACACAATGAGACTAGGCCATATGTATGTGTATACATACATATATATATACATACATACACATACATACACGTGTGTGTGTGTGTGTGTGTGTGTGTGTGTGTGTGTATTTCACTGAGGAAAAATTAACTGATATTTTGTAGTTAAAATTAGATTATTAAACTACAAATCTTTTTAAAAAGTAGAAAGTTTGAAAAGCAAAAGTACTGAACCTGGAATTACACCTTCACTGGGTCAGCATCACCAACCACTGCCAGCCTCACCCACTGCCACTTCAAGAGCACAGTATTCACAGAAAAATGCCTAAAGACCAACACTCCTCCAGTTCTCCTGAAAGCCTTAATTAAATCAGACTTCACAGAGCCACTCATATACATCACATCCAAGTGCACCAGAAGATCACTTTCATAAACTTGTTAGCTGAGTTAAAGATTCTATAAGAACATTTTCAGCATGAAAAATAGGTAAGCAAGTTGTGCTCCAGACCACATTAAACAGTCATAACCTCCTAAGCAACTGGTTTAGTGTGGAAACTATATGTTCCTCTCTTCATTTCTAGCTTCTTGAAAATTAAAAACCAAATGTGTGATTTGTCTTCAGGCAATATCAAATAAAAACAGTAATCAGTAGATATGGTATCTGTTATATGGCAGGCACTGTGCTAACTAGTTTTACAAGGGGCCTCACTTGTCCCTTGTAACAAGCGAGGTATCACTTCCAGTGTAAGTAAAAAAAAGCATCTACTGATTACTACCTAACAGGAGCAAGTTAGGAAAACCTGGGTATACCTGATCACACTCTTTACACTAATAAATGAAAATTAGTTTTTATTATTAAATGTTAATACACAAAGAGGTTCTCTAAAATAAATAAATAAATAAATAATAAATCAAACAATACTGTTACTACCTCATTTCTTACATTTTACCAGAAACTGAAACATGAAATGAAAACACAGTGCAGCAGGGACAGTGACTCAAGCCTGTAATCCCAGCACTGGGACAGACACTGAGACAAGAATACTGCCTTGAGTTCAAGGACTGCGGCCCGCATCAAATGCCAGGCCAAGCAAAAACCCGGTCAAAAGAGGAAACTGAAAACACACCCCAAATGAACAAAAGATATTATAAATATAAATTAATTAAGAGGCCAAAAATGACACAATATGAGTCTGCCATGAAGTCCAAAAACAGCATCACATAAAATCTACTCAATTGTTTTAACTGAAAGTTTACTGAATCTGAATAACTTTATCAAGTTTATTGAGGTATCATCACATATAATGGGTGCAGCTGTTCCGTGAGTTTTGACAGCAAGTATGCACCACACAGCCACCGTCCCACCACACAAAACGCCCTCCTCGATCTTTCCTCTCTGCCTCAAGCACCATTAATCTCATGTTTTCACTATGGAAAATTTCCCCTATTCTGGAATTTTAAAAATACAGAATCCCAGGAGCACTTCTTGTGTCTGGCTTCATGCCAAGCACACTGGTGAGGGTTTCCCTGTGACTTGCTCCTCTCACCTGTGAGCACGGTTCCACTGTATGAATACGACACCATCTGCTTACACATTTGGCATTTAAAGACTATTTAGCTGTCATAAACTATTATAGCTCATCAGTCCTTTCAGG
The DNA here is from genome assembly GCA_021653895.1 of Mastomys natalensis. Classification (NCBI taxonomy): domain Eukaryota; kingdom Metazoa; phylum Chordata; class Mammalia; order Rodentia; family Muridae; genus Mastomys; species Mastomys natalensis. The sequence continues at coordinate 500,489 of JAJTUV010001056.1, forward strand.
CATGCAGGTGAGTGTGTAATAACGCTCTTATGGTTCTGATTTGCATATATATAATGATCTATGATGTTGAACATGTTTTCCATGTGCTCATTTTTTGTTTGGGGTTGTTGTTGTTGATGAGACAGTCTTTTACTATGTGGTTCTGGTTGTTGTGAAATTCACTACATAGACCAGGTTGGCCTCAAACTCATGGAGATCTGTTTGCCTCCTAAGTGCTGAGATTAGAGCCATGTGTCATGCCTGGCCTATACATCATCTTTTTTTAAAATTTTCTCTTCAAATCTTTTGTCCAAACTAACCTCATAATCAATTATTAACTATAGGCTTTTTAAAGATAATCTAGGTAAAATCTCTGGTTAGATATATTTATTGTGAATAGTTTTTCACATCCTGTAACCTCAGTACTTATTTTTTATAAATGATTCTTTAAAGAATAATGTTTAGTTTTAATAAAGTTCAATTTATCACTATTTTTGTTTCTAGTTAAACTTCACTGTACCCCTAAGAAAGTCTTGTCTACCCTAGCCTTGCAGAGATGCTGTCTAGAGTTAAGTTTTTACTTTTATCTTTAGGTTTATATTCTACTGTTAGTTTATTTTTGTGACTATGATACAAGTTAAAATTCATTGTTTTCCATAGTAACGAATAAAGTAATATTCTACTTAAGTTTTTAACTTAAATTTTGCCTGATTTAACACATTTTTAAACTTAAAACTACCATCCACTTTGACTTATATATAACTGCTTGCAAAGAAATCTACAAAAAAATGATATAATTCCCATAAAAAAGGAATCTAGTATACAATAAAACTAAAAATACAATGTCATTAATAAAACTCTCATTAACCTTGGTGAACACCTAATAACCTAAATCTCTGTTCAACTGTCAATTCTATAAAACAATCATGTTCTCAAAGCTCTCGGTGTCATACGAATTTCACCTGAAAGGCATGGCCATGCCCTCTGCAGCAAAGGCTGAGCTGAGAGTGCAGTGCCCGTCTCTCCAAGGAGACACAGCCCTCAGGGCACACTGTGAAGCCAGACAGTCTCACCTGAGCAGCTGCAGACTGACAGGAAGGTGACGGTGACGACGAGACAACAGGGATGTCAGACTGTACAGCAGCCACAGTGGTAGCAGGTGTGAAAATCAGCTGTACAGACAGAAAACCAAGAGGAACAGCCTGAGACTAAAGAACATGTCCCACACACAATGTGCAGCAAGCAGGCAAGACACTGAACCCTGTGACAAAGAGACAATGCCAGTTAGGACCACCTCCTAAGCAAAAGGCTTCACATGACAAAGAGAAGGTTGTGATCACAGAGCTCAAAAGAGCCATCAACAGCTTTAAACAGCTCACAATTCTGAGAGTAGGAAAAAATCTTCTCAAAGAAAAAAATGTGTTTTGGAGATATGAAATTCTCAAACCAAATTTGTTCCAAATAAAAGCTACTATCCCAGGAGTCCTAAGATGTTAAGTGAAAATAAAACTATATTAGGATCTAGGTTAATGTCTGGTAAGAAACAGGAAAACAAACACCAAAAAGTCTCTTCAGTCCACACAGACAACAATGCCACATACTATACTACAATTTCTCCGCTACAAGGGACCTAGCTATAGAACAAACTAAGGTTGCTCTTGATGTTAAAACTATCTGTAAAAGCCTATTTATTCTAAATGTTACTGTAGGATAGGTTTCAGAGTGCTTAGATACACTGTTCTAAAGTCATCCCAGGAAATACTCACCTTACTGCTACTTAAACTAAAGTCAACGAGGGATATTTTCTAATCTTGACTATTTACTAGTGGGTATTAAATATACAATACTGGCTTTCACTGTGACTTTGATGCATGTATATACATAATGATCATATTCACTATCCCTGTCCCATTCCCCCCTCCACCACTCCTGAGCCCCTTCTTTCCTCTAGATCTTTTACACTTTACTGAATCTAAGTAAATTCACCCACAAATGTTCTTATTTTCAGTGCATGCAGTCTCAAATCACTCCACTCCAAAAGGAATATATTCCATTAGACTGATTTATGTGAATTGCCCATTTGAAAGGTCAAAATCATCACAAAAAAAAAAAAAAAAATCAAATGGTTCAGCCTAACTTTAGACCATAAAAAGACATGAAAGACAATATTAAGGAGAAAAATAACCACAAGAGAAAGACAATGTGTACCCCACAATCCGTGGGCAGAATAAGAGCTGTGCCCCATCACTTCCCACCAAAAAGACCACTGGGAACTTCCCAGCCAACTCCAAATGAAGACCTGGGATCAGATGTATATCCAGTTCACTGGCCAGAAACCTGCATATTAAGGAGGCTGAAGATGCTGAATATCGACAGGATGCTTGGCTAGTATGCCTGAAACCCTGGGTTCAATCTCTAATACTGCCAAATTAACTAATACATATATATGGCTTACATAAAAACATATATATGCTAAAACATCTTTCTAACTTTGTCTACATTCCTTTTTAAAAGTTCAACAATTAAATCAGGAAATCAGTAGAAACCTAATTATAGAATAATCAATTAACATTTCTGTATTAATAAAAAAAACCTGAATTACACATAAAATACAACATCACAGAATCTGAGACAATAATAACCAAAGCTATGAATTATCTGAAAAACTGTCAAACTCCAATCCAGATTCAAGAAGGTCCGAGGACAAATCCCTACTTATAGTTAAAAACTAAGGTTTTAATACTTCCAACTATTTCCTCAAATTTTCAATGTCAGTAGAATAAATGATTTTATATATACCTATAAGTACTAAAACTATAAAATTTTTAAAAGCTCTTCAATTGTTGAAATGGCAAGAAAGTTTTTTAAATCAGTTACTAAGTATTAAAAAATATTTTTACCAAAAAGGCCTATAATTCAAAGTGGAATTTTTATACAAATTTTAAATGTACAAAGGCTGAGCATATACACACACACTTGTTAAATACTGCTTAAGTATTAAAAATGCCTCATTGCATCAAGTCCAGAAACACTGAACTCTCCAGTAGTTAGACACTGAAAAGCTGGTATTTTATATCTTACCATTTGAGCTCGGAGATACATTTGAGCTTGGCTGGCCGTTAAGGTGGGAGAGGTACTCCCCAGCAGCATAGTCTGCTGGGTAATACTGCCGCTGGTAGAGCTGGAAGCCTGGGAACGGTTCATCAGCTGAGCAGGTGTAGGAGAAGTGGAGAGGTTGATCTAAGGAAGATAACGCAACAGGTCAGATGCTTCCATGTTTTGCCTCTGTTTCCTCAACCTCACCAAGCTGAAGCAGGCAGTCAGTAGTTGAAGCCTCAAAGAGGGGCTCTCATCTTTGACAGAACCCTTTACTTTGGGCAACTATTTGCATATAAGCAAAAAACAACACAGACTGCTTAATAACTGGAACAACTTTTTAACATATCCACATTTCAGTAAGATTTCTAGCATCTTAAAATCTCATTACTACTACCTCCCCAAAATTAGGGCTAATGTTCAATTATTTTAATATACTACAGAGTAAACAACTTTAAAATTCTAATTTTAATACACTATTTTCTCACACATTTTAAGGAGCTCCTGAAGTGAATAAAAATTAAAATACAAATAATCCATTCCTACATAGAAACCATACAGGTAACATAAAATTAGTGTAGTGTTTTCTCAAAACAGAAGAAAATGTAATTGTTACCTGTCAAACAGATGGAAAAATCCTGAATATTGACTACAAAATTAATAATGTATAAATACTTTAAAGTTTAAAGTCACTGCTTAAGAATTAATTAAAAAGATGTGGTGACTCTTATAATCTAGTATTCAAAAGGCTAAGAAAGGAGGCTCATGGGTTAAATGCCAGCTGTGGGCTGTGGAGTAGGTTCTAGGCCAACCTAGAGTACATGAGATCTGGTCTAAATAAAAAAGGTAAAAAACAAAAAAAAATTACTATATGGCTGAGAAGGTGGCACAAGCCTGTAATCCAAGCACAAGAAATGCTGAGGCAGGAGGATTGTTAGTTGATGGTGAGTCTGAGCTATGCTACACTTCAAGTTGCTGGATAGCCGATAGCCTGAGTTTATTACGTATTATTATGTAATAAGATGCTATCTCAAAAAAAGTAAAGACTAGTGTGCAGTCTAGTAAATTCTTGGAAATACATTAGACACTGGCCAACTGCTTGGATCTGTAAAGGGGAAATGGGGGGAGGTCGAGAAGCAGAGAGAGATATATCCCCTTTTTCATCTTTCCAACTCATAACTATGTTCATGTATCAGTCATTCTTAATAATTTCAAACAGAATATAACTCAACCTCACCTTAAATCCTTTTTGTGGAACAAAGCAGAAAATAAAATTAAGAAATATTAGACTTCTGATTCAGGAAGTGAATACACATCCATGTGCTCAAAGACACTCTGCAATGCCTCCTCAATATGAAGATGAGAGTGGAGTTGAAGTAACCAAGAGGCAGGGAGGAACTGCCCAGGTATCAGTACGAAACTCAAACCCAGGCAGTAAGCAACAGCTGCCGCCAAGGCCCCTCTACATCTATGACGCCCACGTGGATAGAAGGTCCACATTTGGCCTGCTATGCGGTAAAGCTGGAAGTGAGATCCTATTTTTTGAGACAAGATCCTGAAACAGGCTAATCAATTTGTAAAAAGCTGAGAGGCACCTAGGAAGCTGTTACAACTGCCCTGACATACTGGAAGGCAGGAGGGAGACACCTATAACAATCAGAATTTCAGGTGTGCCATGGGGGGGGTATAAAATCCAAATTCACACTCCCTGCATAGCTCTTGGACACAATCCAGTTCATTAAGATTTGATGGAACAAAATGGTGAAGCAGGCTTTCCAGCAATCTTCCACCAGAGTAAACATCAACTTGAAGTATCTACACATGAAATTCCTTTCATGAGGCCAAGGATATCAGATTCTTGTTAAAATAATTATAAAAGCTATGAAGGAGAAATTTTCATACATACTAAGGATTCAAGTTTATTACCAATATCTCACTACAAGTAATCCATCAGAAAGTAACCACCAAACAGAGTGGTCACCATAATGTCCTACCACTATTTACTTGTCTGTATCCTCAGTGTGATCTAAAATCTGTTTTCTTTCAATTTTTGGTACCCAATACTGTGCCTGATAGCACATCAACATTAAAAAGTTCTGAAACATGGGCTGGAGAAATGGTTCTGACAGTAAAGTGCTCATCACACAGAAAGAGGACCTGAGCTTGGTCCCTGTGCCAACATAATGATGGGGCACTGTGGCACACATCCATAATCTCAGCACTGGGAAGGCAGACACGAGGATCCCTGACTTGCTGGATGGTCACTCCAAAGTAGGCAAGGAGCTCCAGGTTCAATTAGTAACCCTGTCTCAGAAATTACAACCACAGCACACACCCTAAGTGGGCGTCAATCCTCCACACGCGCACAAGGGACACACACACACACACACACACACAAGTACTGGAACACACTTTCCTCACGAGGTGGAAGACTAACACAGAATCCAACACAATAATGGATGCCTGAAACTAGGCTGTTTCAGAATGAGCTCTGAAAAAAAAAATTTTTTTTTTTCTAAAAACTAACATCCCGTATAAAACTAATATATCTATCACAATCTCCTCAAATTCTTTCCTGTTTACCATCATGCCAGTTGTGGAAAGGAAGTCAATTACTACTTGATTATATGCTATTAAGATACTTGCTATGTCTATATTCAAAGGGATATACTGTCCATGAAGGAAGGGTCTGTAACTCGTGTACACCTTCAGGGCAACCAGCACAATGCTTAACAATAAAAAACTGTCTCCCTTCCCATAACCACCATGCCAAAATCTCATTATTAGTTCAGGTTCAGACACTATTCTACTGACAATTTCAGGCAATTGGACTGTATCCTAAAAGGATTCTGTTACAGATGATCTTCTAGCAACAGGTTTTTGGTTTTTTGGTTTTGGGTTTTTTTGTTTTGTTTTGTTTTTTGTTTTTTAAAGTATATTACAGGCTGTTTTGGGGCATGCCTTTAATTCTAGCATTTGGGAAGTAGAGGCAGGCCAGCCTGGCCTACAGACCTAGTTCTAGGATAGCCAAAGGCTACAAGAGAAATCCTGTCTCAAAGAAAAAAACAAAAACCACCAGCCTTTATTAAAATTATCTGTTGCATATTCTAGCTGACGCTCATTCTTGCCGTTACTCATCCTGCAGCATAAGTCACACATATTTTTATTATACACATAAACTATTTAAGAAACCCTCAAAGAGTTATAAATTAACATCTAAGTCACTAGTATTCAAACCATTTAACAAACCCTCTCTTCAAATACATTATTACTGAATAATTCAAAAACTGATTTGTCTGGCCAACTTTAAGTTGCAAAGCCTCTTCCATCATAGTCTGTCACAACAGAAAACCACAGCCCGACAACTTGAGCAACAGAAATGGAGGGCAGGCCTGTGCTGCGTGGTGGATCTGCATTCAGCCTGTGTGAGGGCCTGCATTCAATTCCCAGCACCACAAACTTTAAAAACGGATATTAATTTTTCACAGTTGAGAGGAGTAAGTGAGGCCAAGCCCAAATTTCCAGTGTGGGGTCTCTTCCTGGCTAACAGCCCACTACCTTCTCCTACATCCTCCCATGCTGGAGAGATCAGTCTTCTCAGAGGAGGACTCCACCCTTAGGACCTCATTTAACTTTAAATCAGCTCACTACAAAGTCTATTTCTAGTTTAGTAACAGGGGTTATGTTTTCAACATATGAATTTTGGGGAGATACAACTCAGACTATATCATCATTTACTGAATCTTCTCTCTTTATTCTAAATGTAGATATATCTGGATGAAGAAAAAGCTAGAAGTTTAAATAGACAACATCAGAAAAACTTGGGAGCGCAGGCAACCTCATGGCTTGCTTGCCCTAAGTTACAGCATTGGCCACTTACAGAATTTAACATGAAAACATGCAATCAAGCTCTCAGAATACATCATAATAGCGGTGATATCACTGGGTATTCTCATAACTTAAATTCTTTTTTAAAAAGATTTTTTAATTATGTATATATATATATGGAGGAAGGGGGATTGCAGGTGAGCCCAGAGCCTACAGAAGCCAAAAGAAGGCATCAGATTCCCATGCCTAGGATTTCCTGGCCAAAACCAAATCCCCATGCTCAAGAGTACCCAACCAACAGGAGAAGAACTCAGTCATAGTTCTGTGGACTTTTTGTTTCATTTTTCTTTGTTTTGCTAACTTTTTTTTTTTTTTTTTTTTTTTGTATTACTGGTCTTTTGCTTGTTTGATTTTCATTTTTGTGATTTTTTATTTCTTGTTTTGGGGGGGTTTGTTTGTTTGACTTGGGTTTTTTGGAGGGGAAGAGAGAATATAAAGTTAAATGGCTGGAAAGTAGGGGAGGGTCTATGAGGAGTTATAAAGGGGAAAAAACATGATCAAAGACCTCAACTAAAACCAGACACACAAGCTGGAGAGATGGCGCAGTGGTTAAGACTGAACTTCCAGAGGTCTTGAATTCAATTCCCAGTAATCACATGGTGGCTCACAACCATCTGGAATGGGATCTAATGCCTCTTCTGGTGTGTCTGAAGACAGTGACAGTGTACTCACATATATAAAATAAATAAATCATCAAAAAACAAAAACAAACAAACAACAACAACAAAAACAGACACACTGAACCTAACAGAAGAGAAAGTGTGGAGGGAGCAGCCTTGAACGCACTGGCACAGGAAGACTTTCTGAACAGAACACCAATAGCTCAGACACTAACATCAACAATTAAGAACTGGGACCTCAGGAAACTGAAAAGCTTCTATAAGGCAAAGGACACTGTCAACTGGACAAAACAGGAGCCCACAGAATCGGAAAAGACTTTTACCAACTCCACATCCAGTAGAGGACTACTATCTAAAATATACAAAGAACTCAAGAAACTAGATGTCTAAAATGGGGTATAGATCTAAACAGAGAATTCTCTATAGAATCTCAAATGGCTGAGAAACACCTAAAGAAATGTTTAACATCCTCAGCCACCAGGGAAATGCAAATCAAAGCTACTCTGAGATTTCATCTTACATCTGTCAGAATGGCTTAGATCAATAATACAATAATAACAGCTCATGATTGTGAAGATGTGGAGCAAGGTAAAACCTCCTCTATTGCTGGTGGGAGTATAAACCTGTAAAGCCACTTTGGAAATCAATATGGTGGTTCCTCAGAAGATCTGGGAATAGATCTACCTCAAGACACAGGTAAAAAGAGAACAGTATGTGTGTGTATTCATATATAGAGTATTACATTTTTTCAGTAAGAAAAAAGACTTTTTAATTATACATATGTACAGCAAGTGCTCTTAACCACTGAGCCATCTCTCCAGCTCCCATAAATGTAGATTTAATCCAAAACATTTTTTGTTTGGGGAGGGTGGTTCTTTAGTCCTAGCGATTGAACACAGAGCCTCACGTATACTTGGTATATTAGCCAAGTATTACCATTCAGCTCTATAGTTAGTTACAGTGGTGTGTGCATGTAATTCTAGCACTTACAAGTGGAAGCAGGAGGAGTAGGAATTCAAGATCCCCCTTAGCCAAATGACAAAGACCAGCCTAAGCTAAAGGCCTTGTCTCAAACAAAGAAAATTCTGAACTAAGTTATCTTGTAAATGGTCATATTCATCTTCTATGAATAAAGAACCTTTTGTATTTTAGAAATGCAAACCATTTTAACATAAGTGCAAATTTACTTCTATTTTGTTGTTTTTATTCTTTTTTGGCAGCAGAGTTTATTATTGATTTAATTTTCATTTCAGCAATCCAAATTTAATTAAATCTTGCCCCTCTTCCACTGAAGGGCTAACGATACCAACCTCTAGGCTCAGTTGCAATTACTTTTACAAATGATCATAAAGCCACCACAGGAATGAGTAAAATCGTCTAAAGTTCAGTGTTCTGTACCACAGAAGGGACAGTGGAGGATGCTGCACCTGCTCAATGCCTATGCAGCCAATAACACTTTACTCCCTAAGCAATAGATTTGCCTTGGGTCATGTGACTAGACTCTTAAAGATTTGTATAATATTCACTCCTAGGCCATATTTCCACTTATCTAGACAGGAATGAATCCCCCTGCACATGGCTTCATTATTACCTGAAAATCTATCATAAAGTAATTAAAACACCCAAATTTGGTAGCTCACACCTGTGATCTCAGAACTTGGAAACAGGAGAATCATCAGTCACTGTTATTTCCAGGCTACAGAGTGAGTGAGACCTGCCTCAAAAAAACAAGAACGGGTAGGGATTCTCCAAAATGAGCAAACTGCCACCTAATAATTCATTCTTCTTATTACTACCTAGAGCTTTCTCCACTATTGACCTGAATGTCGTAAGCCACGTTAGCTACTGTAACATGCTTCTGGTGAAATCGCTTGTGGTACAAGTGGCTGCCCAGAACAGTAAATAAACTAACCATGGCAAACTGCCCTCTTTTTACCTGGCATCTACTCTCCCTAATACTTCCTTCACCCAGCCAGCCACTTACAGTTCTGGTGCACTCCATAGAACAGTGCTGTCTGGCTTAGGACAGGTAGCATGAGTTATAGCACTTAAAAAATATATTTGCTTGAAATTACAGCTTCTCTGAGTATCTTACGCATAAAATCATAAAGAGAAAAAATATTTTAAATGATATCAATAATCATAACTTCAGTGTCTATTATTAAAGCTATATGACATTAAGTCCTTTCAATCTAATCTTATTTAGACTGAATAAAAGCAATTTCATACTCTCAGATACTTTCATGATATAAGTTTTTACTATTTTATGTGTAGGAGCATTCTGCCTGGCACTCAGGAAGATCAAAAGATGGCATCAGATCCCTAGACTAGAGATAGAGACAGCTGCAAGCCATCAAGTGGGTGCTGGGAACCAAAGCTGGCCAGGTCCTCTGTAAGAGCAATAAATGCTCTTAACCACAGAATCAACTCTCCAGAAAACTAAGTATATGCTGCCTAAAGCACATACTTTAGCAAACACACCCTTAGGTAAATACAAGTTCATCTCCAACTCCATAAACCTACTGTATTTCACTGGAGTTAACTTTGCAAAGTATAAAAGAAAGAATACCACCTTAGACCAGAAAAAACTAACTAAAAAGACTTTCTTAGGAGAACTCAATGGTTTTCAACTACAGAAAGTTTGCCAACTAGAAAACATTTTCAGTTGTTATGTTGGAAAGGAGGAAGCCACAGGATGCTGCTGTTATCTAGCTAGCTGGTAGAAGGAAGGTATGCTATGTCCTGTAATGCCAGCCTCTGTCAGGCCCTGACAACAGAGAGCTATCTGGCTCATAATATTTTTGATTAAAAGTTTAAGAATGTACTGCATTCTTACTGATTAAACTTCTAGAATTTAATAGCTTTCCTGTGGCTTCATAAAAATATGACCTTGTTCTAGAAAATATATCAAAGTATTTAAGAATATACCTTAACTGACTTTTAAATAGTTCAAAAAATGTGTATATACACAGAAAGATAATGTTTGTGCACAAGCAAAATTAGTGAACCTGAGTAGACAATATACAGAATATTTTTATTACTGTTTTAATTTTAATTATATCAAACTAAAAGATTGACATGTGTTAACATGTCTATACAGATTTCTTTTATCTAAAAAATAGTACATATTTTCTGGGAAGGGGTTTTATGGTCTTGTTCTCAATTCTATGATCTATTCCTAGAGCTGGTGTCTTATGACCTAGTTTCTGGGTGATATACTGTGTTAGGTGGGGTTCTACTGCTGTGAAGACACCATGACCATAAACTCTTATAAAGGAAAACATTTCATTGGGGCTGGCTTACAGGTTCAGAGGTTTAGTCCATTATCATCTTAATAGGAAGTATAGCAGCATGCAGGCAGACCTAGTGCTAGAGAAGGAACTGAGAGTTCTACATCATGATCCACAGGCAATAGGAGACTGCTCCACTATGCCTAACATATATGAGACCTCAAAGTCCACCTCCACAGTAACAAGCATCCTCCAACAAGGCCACATTTCTTAACAGTGCCACACTCTAGGAGCCAAGCATTCAAACACGTGAGTCTTTGGGGGCTGTTTCTATTCAAACCACCACCTAACACAGAAAAATGGCTCTCTTTTATTCCTTCCTCAAAATAAACTGCTCCCCCCACCCCACCATGGAAACTTGCAAATTTGTTTCAAACTACAAAATACTCAAAAGTATCTTTCTTGCTTTGCTTTTGCTCTCTGCTCTCTCTCTGTGTGTGTGTGTTTTGTGTGTGTGTGTGTGTGTTGTGTATTGTTTGTTGTTTTTAAGTCATTCAAAGACATGAATACTTTGCAGTACTTCAGGCTTTCAATAAATTCTGAAACTAAAAAAGAATTGAGACTCACAAGACATTAAACATACTCAGTGGGAAAGATGTGTAAAAATACAAAAAGGCTTTAATAACATTCAGATTCTCAAGAGCTGGAAAGACAAGTCAAAGGCTGGATGGACTGCTATAGCAGAAAACTGGAGTTCAATTCCCAACACCTACAGTGGGCAGCTTACAGCATTTGTACCTTTAATTCCAGAGGGATCTGATGTTTCTGGCCTCCTTAAAATCTGCACATACAAGCTAGAGAGATGGCTCAGTGGTTAAGGCCACTGACTTCTCTTCCAGAGGAGTGGGGCTCAAATCCCAGCATCCACATGGCAGCTCACAACTGTCTGTAACTCCAAGATCTGACATTCTCACACAGACATACATGCAGGCAAAACACCAATGCTCATAAAAATACAGATAAATAAAAATTTATAAAAGATTTTTAAAACCTGCAGAGTGCAGACGAACACATAATAAAAATTAAAATAAACTTTTTTTAAAACCTCAGATTTTTAAAAGTTTAATTACTCCTATTTCCAGGCACTCATTAACTGAACAGCAGCTTTACGAATAATAAGTTTACTTTTGGAAAACAACAATTAAAATTTTTAAATCCAGGAGAAATTTTAGTATACTTACAGATGTCTGGGACATACTTGACTGCTGTGTAACACTGCCTGTGGGGGATGTAGATGGTCTTCCACTGGACAAACTTGCCTAAAATAATAGAACTATTGTAATACGTCTGTAAAAACATTAGGTTGAAAACTTCCTTGAGCGATCAGAACCTTGACAGAGACAGCTTGCTGACAAACATCTTTATCTCCCGTATGCTTGACAGTCAACAGAAAGCATGGCAGGGGCAGAAAAATCAAAAACAAAAACCACTTTTTTGAGCCACAATAATTTAAGAGTACAATAAAAATTCTAAAGTCTATGTATGAAACAAATCATTTTATAGACAACATGGCTTGATCCTGGTTTTTTGTTTTTGTTTTTGTTTTTGTTTTTTTCTTAAAGAAAAAACAAAGCTGAAAGGTTTAAAACAAAGCCCTCCCCTCCCCTGCACTGGCTACTCTTATGTCTACATTTCTATCTGTGCTTTTTGTTACTGTATGCACATGCTTCACTGAACACACGTAGGTCCCAGGGATCAAACTCAGTCCATCAGATCTGTTGGCACACTTAGCAGCAGGAACCTGACCTCGGAGCATCTCACTGACCCCATTTCTTTTATTAGCTGCACTCTCATAATGCAATTATACCGGCAAACTGTCACATGTTATCTCGAGCTCACTGAGCAGCTAGTAGAAGTGGGATTGACACCTACACACACACGCACACACACACACACTCACACACACCACACACCTCAGCTCCAAGCACGTTTATTTTGTCAAGTGTCTACTGAGATCCCTTGCCTGGAAATGCACTAGACCTCACTAGCTCTGTGACACAGGAATAAAGCAGAATTGCCCAAGAATAAAAATGTCATGTCCTGGAAAACAGCTAGAAGATAAGTCATTCCTATCTGATATTATTATTGTCTAGCCCATGAAATACAGGTGCCTGTACTGGGGCTAGAAAGGTGGCTCTGTGGTTAAGTTGGATTCCTAGCATCCACGGCAAGTGGCTCACAGGTGCTCAGGAGTCAGGCTTGGCCTCACAAACACACAGTGTCATAAAACACACATAGTACACATAAATAAATAACAAAATCTTTAAGTAAATAAATAATAAAATAAAAGGGGAAAGGCTGAAAGTTCAGCTTTGCAGGGGGTAGGTGTGGATGGAGCTCAACCAGCAGAGAAAGCTCACTTGAAAACTCTAGATAACTGATTCACCTCGCTGTCGGTCCTTGGCCGGGGGCTATAAGCACCAATTTGAACATCTTACCTTCTAAACAATGCCATGCGTTCTTGACTTGGAAGCTTTACCCAAAGCTACTGCTTCAGCTGGGCATGCCCACTGGAAACGGGCTAGCTACCTTAACAGGGCTTTCCAGTAGGGTTCTCGCAGGACATTTGCAAGCCTCTGGCTGGATGGTATCTCTTTTCCCTGTTTTTTGTGCTAGTCCTTGGAAACCTTGCCTGAGGGGACATCCAGGATACCCATCCAGGAACTTCAACTGACTGCCTCAATGGGCTTGGACTTCTGTCTGTTTTGACTACCTGATTTGATGTTTTCTTTCTATTAATTTATTCATTTACTTTCACTTGCTATGTACTTAATAAACTCATTCATTCAAAACAAAAAATATGCTTGGTGGTGGTGGCAAATGCCTTTAAATCCCAGCACTCAGAAGGCAGAGGCAGGTGGATCTCTGTAAGTTTAAGACCAGTCTGGTCTATAGAGTGATGCCAGACAGCCAGGAGAGAGACCCTAGCTCAAAAAATTAAAGACAAAAAAAAAAAAGCAACAATGACTATGGTAGATCATTCTCCAGACTATAAAAACAATGTTGAGGTTTGCTCTGTTGCTATGATTGTAATACTAAATACTGGCCTCACCATGCAGTTGCCCCCATGGATGAGGAAATCTTCACTTACACCATGTGATACTAAGTAACCTTGCTCCTTACTTTAAGTGTTGTTTAAGTGTTTAAGCTCCTTAAGTGTTGGTAGAATAAAGATGCCTATAGCTATGCAGAAGAGGGGTAGCAAGGTTTCAGTTCCCAGGGCTGGGGTAGGAGGTAGGACCAGGAGAGGAGGGAGAAAGAAGAAAGAAGGCGCCCTGAGGTAGGTGAATCATGAAAATGAGCAGAGAGGGCTAGCCAGTTGGAGCAAGAGTGCCCCCAGGCAGAATGTAGCTAGTCAAACCTGGGGTTACTGGCAGGGAAGTAGACATAAAAGCACAAAGGATAGATACCTGTCCAACTCTAGTGCTGATTAAAGCTTATCATAAGTACAGAGGCCTTGTGTATTTTATGGGAACTGGATGATCTAAGGCAGGGCAGAAACACCCCCATTGAGATTAATTATTACCACTACATAACACTCACCGTCAGTCTCATTCTTCTGTTATCTTTGAAGTAGGGCTGCCTACTCCATCAGGAAAATGAGACTAAGCGGGGGAGATGGTTTGTGGTAAGAACTTGCTCTGTAAGCCTGAGCACACAGGGTCTGAATCCCTAACATTCATACAAAAAGCCATGCAAAGCTTCACCGTAAGCCTAGCACTGAAGGACAAAGGCAGGGAGACCCTCCTGGCAGCCTAGCTGCATCAGTCAGCTTCTGGCTCCTGACAGACCCTGTTTTCAAGGCAATCAGGAGGGAGAGCTGCAGAGAAAGACCATGAAGAATGACAACTGGCATCCTGCCCTGCCTTTACATGTGCACACATGGGAACACACATTCACACACACGTGTAATCACATACAACATATCAAAACCATTAATAATTTTGTTAAAAAAAGAAAAAGAAGCAGGCTGGTGACAGTGCACATCTTTAATCCTAGCACTCAGGAGGCAAAGGCAGGGCAGATCTCTGAGTTTGAGGCCAGCATGGTCTACAGAGTTGAGTTCCAGAAGCAGGCTGAATTGACATTTCAACAGCCAGTGGGTTTCCATTGCCTTAAATCATAAACATAACTATTATTTAAAATATTTTTTAATTCTCTATTGAAGTTAGCATATTGGTACACACCTCTAACACTAGAATTTGCAAGGTAGAAACAGGTGAATCTCCACAAGACTGAGACCAGCCTGGTCTAGATGGTGAAGTCTCTAGGCCAGCTAGAACTAATAAGAAGACCCTATCTTTCTTAAATAAACAAACAAATAGTACACTATTGAAAAGAAGCAAGAGCTAGTATCTATAAATAACAGAAATACATTTTTTTCAGGTTCTGCAAATTAAGATTATTTTCTGGTCAGATTTAAGATTAACAACTAAATCTCACAAAAAGCTTAAACAATATTAATTAAAACTGTTTTTTCTTTTTTTTTTCTTTTCTTTTTTTTTTTTGGACCTGGCTGTCCTAGAACTTACTCTGTAGACCAGACTGGCCTCAAACTCACAAAGATCTGTCTGCCTCTGCCTCCCAAGTGCTGGGATTAAAGACCTGCACCACCACCACTGGGCTGAAAATATTTTGTTTTTTAAATAAAAACATTAATCATAAAATCAAGTTATTGATAGACCTAATTTCAGATTTTAGAAAGGCGCGCACACACACCACACACACACACACACACCCCTGTGTGCTGCCAGTGGCACCTCTAAAGCTCGGGTATTGACAAGTGTAGAATTGAACAACTCTACTTCATCTACCACTAGTAATTTTACCTCACTTGATGTTCTTTATGAAGATACACTACCTATGTAAGAAAAAAATTCTTTTGGTTTAAAAAATGTAATTCATGTACCTTAAATATTCAATGTTGTACCTAAAATTTTGGAGACAAAAGTACACCACATACAGAGCATTTACCCAGCTTAAATAAAGAGCAACATACCAACATGTCTATTCTCTTCCTGGTGAACTTGTATGTGTCAGCCTACAAACCCTCTCCTCAGGGACAACAAGCATGGGACTCTTAAGAGCTCTCTGAGAACACCTGCCTACAGACGTCCAGTAATCCCTGTCTAAAACACACTGTCCACTCGGTCTCACCTGCACAGCTGCAAGGCTCTGGAGCTGGGAGCTGCTTAGATGCTGCTGCTGAAGAGCGGCCGTGTGCAGCATCAGGTGCTGCTGCTGAGCAGCGTACATCTGCTGAAGGTACTGAGCCGCCGAGCTGGGGGGCCGGTGCAAGGCCTGCTGAATTACCTGTGATAAGGTAAGAGAGCCTACATCAAACCATCCTCTCAAAACTTTACCATGCACCCATTACAAATGGTAATACAGACAAACACAATGACCACCAGCCACAAGTCTAGCAGGTACATAAAAATGGCTAGGGCAAAGAGTGGGTTTTAACTTTAAAGTTGAATTTTAAATGTAATGTAAATTGCTACCTACTGTATTATACAATGCAGATACTGAGCTACATAGTAATACCAAATACATCACAAAGTGAAGAAGATCATTTTGAATAAGATACTATTTAGGAGATAATAAGGCGAGGATATTGGAGATGACTGTTAATACTTGGTTTGTCCTTTCCACACGTCTGAAAGCTCTACAATGAGTACCATATTAAACATTAAAGTAAAGAGGTATTTCTCTTTGAAAATGACTCAATAATTTTTAAATTCCTAAAAAATTATCTGATTCTTTGTTTCCACATAGTAATACTCTTAATGTTTTTAAAATGCATTTATTTATTTGTGTATTGGTATACCATGGCATGTGTGTTGAGGCCAGAAGACAACTTTTAGGAGTTGGTTCTCTCCTTCCACCATGTGGGCTCTAGAACACAAACATCTTTACCTGCTGAGCCACCTTGCCAGCTCCTGAGACTTTGGTGAACTATTTTAAAAACTCTTAGAGTTGGGGAGTTGGTTAAGGACCTGAGCATGGTTTCAGCACCCATGTGGCAGTTCACGGCTGCATGTAATTGCAGTTCCAGGGCACTGGATGCCATCTTCTGGCCTCTGTAGGCAAGCAGCACACACACGGTACACATATATACAAGCAGGCGAAAAACACATTAAAAATATATTAAAATATATAGAACTGGAGAGCTGGATCAGCTGTTGAGAATACTTGCTCTTCCAGAGGATCAAGATTCAGTTCCCAGCACCCACATGGCTCACAACCATCCACAGCTCCAGTTCTGGAGGACTAGATGGCCCCTGCTGGCCTCCATGGATACTGCATCCATTTGGCTCCAGAACTTTAATAAAATAGAGTAATTTTTAAATAAACTCAAAAATCATTAATTATAGTGAGTAATTATTAATAGACGTAGAATCTGAGCCTAAAGAAAGAGATCAATATTTCTAAAACAGACAATAGAAAACTCCTCCCTCTATCTGTTCAAACCAAGTCAAAATGCCTCAGCATGCCACTGTGACTGCAGCAGCACAGAACGCTAATCTCAGCATCACACCAGAGTTTTAAACATTCTAATGCAGTAGGAGTGTAATAACCCATAATAAGTCAGGGTAACTAACATAAAGCCATGAATCCCTTTACTCAGAGTTCCATGGGTTACTGTTCACACACAAGTGTTCCTCTCTTTCCAGCTACAGACTGTTCCTGCTGCAAACTCTTCTCACAGATTTCCAGTCGATTCCTCACAGCAAAAGACTATGGATGAAGCACTGTGTGACTCATCACTACACTACTCCTCTTCGGTCACATAAATCCATATATGACTAACGCCATAACAAGAGGAAAATGAACTCAAGGCTTTTCTGTCAGTATAGTCATTTCCTGTGTCAGCATGATCTCCTATTCTCTACCAGATACCTGGCACTGAAATTACAAGCTAAGGGCACAATATAGCATTCTTACTTTGTTTCTCTATTGAAACCAGGGTAAAGAAAATCCACATGCCTAAAAAAGAAAGCTTGAAAGTTAAAGAACTACTTAAGCGGTTCAATGAACATAGCTTTGAAAATATAGGGAAATTCAATGACCTACAATAACTAGAGTTTAGGCTTCTCATGAGACATATCAGCACCTGCAATGTGTCTAGTAACATTACATTTTTTAGCTAATCCAGTGAAGTGAAAGTGGAAAATAGATGGCATAGTCAAATATCACCCTATCTCTATGTTCTTCAAGAAACTATTCCTCCTGCGCACTCAAGTCTGCATGTCTGCTGAGCTGACAAGGTCCCCTCCAGCAGTTCTCCACAGGGACTTCAGAACTGAATTCTAAAGCACACGAGAGCTACACAGAGTTTACACTGAGTATTTACCATGAGGAACAAAGCACAGGGACAAGAGTGTAGCACAAAGAGTGAAGAATGCAATAATAAAATAATATTTGGATCCCAGTCTTTAAAAAAAATGGGGATGGGAGGCTGGAGAGATGGCTCAGAAGTTAAGAGCACTGGCTCCTCTCCCAAAGTACCCAGGTTCAGTTCCCAGCTCCCATATAACAACTCACAACTGTCTGTAATTCCAGTTTCAGGAGACCTGACAACCACACAAAGACATACATGTAAGCAGAAAAATCAATGTACATAAAATAAAAATAAATAAATCATTAAAAAAAAAAAACCTTCTAAAATGCAATTACAAGCCTAGAGGTAGTGGTGTACACTTTTAGTCTCCAGCACTTGAGATTAAAGGCAGAGGCAGGCGGATCTCCGAGTTTAAGGCCAGCCTGGTCTACAGAGCAAGATCTAGGGTAACCAGGGCTACACAGAAAAAATCCTGTTATAAAAAAAAACAAAACAAAATGCAATTATAAGAATTGAGAATTCTAGAAAAGTGAAGGCACATAACAAGCATATAGCAGCAAGAACTAGGAGTAGTTACTGGAAAAAGCGGAAGTCAGAAAACCTACCAGCAATGTGAGTTTGGAAATATTATTTAGCTTATTTAAAACACTGGTTTTCCTATTTGTAAAACCCCTACTGTACAGAGGTCTGGGAGGATTAAACAAAATAATCTACATAAAGAAAGCATTCATTAAACGCCTGGCACATAAAAATTGTTCAATGGATCTACTGTCATTTATAGAGGCCAGTAATGTCTCCCACACAATTCTAGACACTTCTTTTAATTCTTATAGTAACTGATCAAAGTACACAGTGTTATCCACATTTTACTGTTTCCTGGGACTTCTTTCACCCAAGGGCACACAGATACAAATAATGACAACTGAATTCAAACAAAGAGCCATCAGACCGAAACACACATGTCTTTCTAAAACAATGCCATGTTGTCTCTATTGGTATAAAGTTCAACTAAATCAGCTTTACTTTCTCAACCAAGTGACTATACTAAAAACCTTTCAAACTATTTTCTTCCCTCTCTACCCCAAGAGGCTGTAGAACCTTCCTGCTTACTGTTCTTACACCACTTGAAAGTTTTCTGTAAATGTATATGTTGCACTCAAATATAAAGTAAGTCAGAAAAGCAGCTATTCTAAATATCCCACCAGTAATATCTTCACTCTTAAAGCTGTATTTAGAGGCATTCAATCATAATTTTCCTGGCACAGAATCTTAAAAGCTTCCTGTTGACAAATATAAGTCCTCTGAATAGTATAATTATTAAATAACGTTACTGGTTTTTCAAAAATTAATGCTTTCTTTCTTTTCCTTGATTTTTCACAATGCTAGAGATCAAACACAGACTAGCAAACATTCAACCACTGAGCTCCATTCCCAGCCTGAACTTTTACAATCCTACTATCCGAGGATATAAATCAACACATACAGCTGACTTGGGCACAAAACAATATGCCATCTTTGGCCTTAACTCCCCATTGTGTGGCTGAAATACCTGAACAGCATGTCGGTCTGACCCACTGTAGACAGAGATCTGTGGCTGCTGCATTCGGGAGGAGGATGTGGTGATGGTGGTGGTGGTAGTGCTGCTGGCTGTTGTTGACACAGACGTTCCAGAGCCCGGCTCACTCTCCATAGCTGTACTGTGGTCCTTAAACCTGGTAGATAACACAAACGATCAGTACTGGGGAAAACTGCTACCTATAAGTTTTGATGAATACTAGCTACAAAGAAATGATCAGTTAAGAGCCTAAAGTTCTAGGAAGGCCTCAATAAATAAAGCTAGCATTCAATCAGCAAACAGAAGAGAAACATACTTCCCTTAAATACAGAATACTTGATAGTTACTATCTGTTAAGCTGAATTCAAATGACTGAGAACAGTAACTGAGATGAACCCTAGACTGAAGTTTATATTTGCATTATTGATAAGGGACAGATTTAAGCGTTTGTGGGAGTGGGGACGGGGTCCTACTCCTACCAAGAAGCTATCTGCAACTGATGCCCACTGGCAATGGGAAAATCAATTTTCTCCAATGGAATCTCACTAGTTATATCAACCTACACTTCAGGGCAGCTCCCACGCTTAGAAATCATTAACCAAAACAAACTAAACTAAATAGTATTTCTGTGGACTTTTTGCTTCATTTTGCTTTGTTTTTTGACAATTTTCTTTGGCTTATTTATTTGGATTTTTGTTTTTAATGGAGTTTTCATGGGGAAATGTTTCTGGGATTCTCTTTTTCTTTTCTTTTCTTTTTTTTCTTTTTTTTTTCTCTCCAAGACAGGGTTTCTCTGTGTAGCCCTTGCTGTTCTGAAATATGTTCTGTAGACCAGGTTGGCCTCAAACTCAAAGATCTGCCTGCCTGTGCCTCCTTTAAAGATTAAAGATGTGGGCCACCACCACCACCACTAAGGTCTTTCTGGAGTTTTATTTTTGTTTTTATACTTTCTTCTTTGTTTAAAAAAGAGAGAAAGGGAACTTAAAATGGGGTAGGTAGGGAGGTGGGGAGAAGCTGGAAGAAATTGTGAGAGGAAAAATAATAACCAAAATATGTTGTATGAAAAATTTTTTCAATAAAAAAAGACAAATTTAAAACCAAAAGATAAAGTAGTGAGAGAATATTAAGGGGTAGGACTTAAGCAATATCAGAGTCCTTTGCTTATATTTGTGCTCTTAGGTATATGGGGGAAAGAGAATATGTGTGTGTACCTGTATGCCCTTTATACATACATATGGGGAATTAGGGAGAGTTCTTAACAACCATGTGGGTATGAGGAATTGAACCCAGGTCCTCTGCAAGAACAAATGTACCTAACTGGGAGGTATCTCTCCACCCTCAAAGTCATTCTTAGAAGATTCCTAAGGAGTAGCTTCCTAGTTTACCTGTAGCTGCCATAAGGTTATTTAAAAGAACATCTTAGTAAACCTGTTATAGTGGCACATATAACATATATATTCTAGCACTTTCAGAAGGTCATCCTTGGCTATGTGAGACAAGTGAGAGGCCAGCCTGGGCTACACAATACCCTTGTCTCTAGAAATTAATTAATTAAGAAATAAAAATTAAAACTAAGATCCTAACATGTTAGTGGGCTGAAGAGATAGTTTCAAACCGTTAAGAGCACTGGCTGTTCTTGCAAAGGACCTGGGTTTGATGCCCAGAACCCACACAACCCTCCAAAGCCCATTCCCAGGGGATCAGACGCCCTCTTCTGGCTTCCGAGGGCCTGAGCACACACATATATGCAGCTACCTATACATAAGAAATTTTACATTCATTTTTTTCAATTCTCAGTAGCTTTTATTAGTCTATACTATTGTCCTTGCTAACTCTAGTAACAGAAGTTTAGCTTAATAACAGATTATCCACTTAAGGAAATAAAGTAGGAAATAAAAGCAACTTCTTACATCTTTACAAAAATCTTTTTTTCCCCATAGAAAATTGCTCTAAAATTTGGGGATGTGGAATATATTTATTCAGTTTCCTATGTACAATCAATAAAGTACATTTTTTACCAAACTTTCTAATCTTTTTCTCTCCAATATTATGATATTATGTCATTTATTGTGTTCCCCCATTAAGAAATCTATACTTTAATAAAGTCAAGCCTCTAAGGTCAATTCTAAGGGCTTCCAAGCTGTTACAAACTAAAACACAGTAGTTGTCACCCCAGGATCAGAAATCCACATGAGATTTTACTACTTTCCTCCTTCCTTGTCTGTCAATAAAAGTTGAACCAACTGACATTTCCACCTTTGACAAGACTGTAACAAGAACGTTTACTTTTCTTTCTTAAAAAACAAAACAGGGTAACACTATGTAGCTCAGGCTGGCCTCAAGGAGACTCAGGAGTCTCCAGCCCACCACCCCTGAATTAACATCTCCAATTTACCAGGGAGAAAGGTGAAAGAAAAAACAGATGGGACTTTTAACTTCTCTTACTAGACGCTGAATTCATACATTGTTAGATTTTTCTGCTATCCTTTTTATTTCCTTCCAAACAGCAAACCACAGTATCCTATTACCTGCTCAATAGTACACGCAAGCTGCAGTACGGTAAAATCTTGGTGAAACTACTGTGTCATAACACTTTCGTACCGTGTACCAATGACATCCAAAATACCACCATAAACCCTAGTCTTTCAAAGTCTTACTCTGCTCAACTGTGCTCTCCAAGCCCACAGGCGGCGGCGGCGACAAGTAGTTCTGACTAACCAAAAATGGTCAGAGAACCTAGACATTAATTCTAAACATTGGTTGAGTGCAACTGGCCAAACCATCGCTTTACATTTCGAGGCCTGGTTCCAAAAGAACACTTCGGGGAATGCAGGGGCTTGGCGTGGAAATACTTGCCGCGTTCAGCTCTGGCACGCCAGAGGCCTACCCGGGAACCTGAAGTTTCAAGTCGCTCACTGAGCATAGCATCACAGCGCTACACAAGAATGCGGCCCTCCAGGGAGGGAGGCACGCCGCGGCAGCCCGAGCCCGGACGGGGGCTGCAACGAAAGGCCCGGGGGCCTCGGCCTCGCGGGCCCCGGCCGCTGTCCGGACGCCTCCCCGCGCTTCCCCGCGCTCCCGCCGCACGCACGCACAGACGGACGGACGGACGGACGGCTACGGGCCCACAGGAGCCAGTGCGGAGGCCTGGCGGCGCCTGCCCTGCCCAGCACACCTCGGCGGGGCCCGCGGCTGGAATGACAGCCCCGGGCAAGGGCCGCAGGGCTCGCGTCCGGGGAGAGCGCAGAGGCCCGGGTTCCCGGGGTAGCTGTGCGCTTAGGACCACGCAGCCCTGGGAGCGGACCTCGCCGCACGCACTCCCGAGGGGAGGCTGACTGGACCTGCCATTCTCCTCCCCTAGCCGGGCTGCTCCAACACGCCGTGGCTCCCGCCTCTCCTCGGCCCTGCACTGCCAGCCTCGGAGTCCTAAGAGCTCCTCGGGGGAACGTGTCGCAGCCCTCACTCAGCCCCCGGTTACGACATCAGTCACCAGCAAGTCACTCACTCCGCTTCCGCCATCTTCTTTCCTCCATCACTAACACGGGGTGCGCATGCGCCTCCTCTTCCCCTCCCACCCCACCCCATCCCCGCAAGAGCCGAGGGGCGGGACGGGGGTTGGGGGGGCTGAGGTCACGTGAGGCCAGCGACTGCCAGGCTCCCTCCCACCTCAGCTCTCTCTGTGAGGTGGCCAGCGTTTCCCTAAGTGGTCCTTCCCAGGCACCCTCTATTTCTTTGGCTCAGAATCTTTGTCCTTAGCCTGGGGTCTGCGACAAAAACAGAAAAACTTCTGCTTAGCTCTGGAAACGTAGAAGTTGCTAGAATACTTAAAGAATTGTGCATCAAGTCTTAGGTTCAATACCCAGTACCACATAAACCAGGCATGGCTGGGTCTTTGGAAAATGTAAACAGGAGTATAAAATTCAAAGTCATCCTAGGCTATCTAATGTAAAACCAAAACCGGAGTGACATTGTTATTAAGTCCCCATACCTTACAAGGGTAAGTTTCTGTTTCCTACACCTAAGATATCCTGAAAACCATTTTTTCAACTTATGCTGAATTTGTAACCCCCTGATGTAGACCCACTCCTCTGCCTTGCTAAACTCCTGAACACCTGTGATGACTCCCCTTCCACATGGTGTATTCTTACCCTTGTATATCTCACAGGCAGCCTTGAGCCCTGAATCCTCCACTCTTCTGTCCTGGTGCTAACAGCCAATTATTTCAACAGCTGTTATCTATCAACCCTAACTCTTCCCCCACAAAAGAGACCTCAAAAGCCAGTGAGAGGCTGCTCTCTCAAATCCCAATTTAGGGTGAGGCAGTCTTTTAGCCAGTCTAAATAAAGCTTACTTAATCAGACAGTCATGGAAATGGTTTTTTTCTCAGGTCTAACAATAGAAGTTTTAAGGCTAGCCTGGGATATGTAAGACTGTGTTTCAAAAAAAGAAAGCAAAAATTGACTACAACTATAAAACATTAAAGATATGGGTTCAAAGTAGCCTTAATCTGAAGACTGGATTTTGTAGACACCCATACACAGTATGACTTTACTTCATAGATCCAAGAAGTAAATCTTTGCTGCTCTTGACAGAAAAAGAAGCATAGTGATCGTAAACACTGTCTCCTGTTTCCTGAGATGACGTATACTAATCTCAGTGTCTTAGGGTTCCATTGTTGTGATGAGACATCATCTCCAAAGCAGGCCATTGGGGAAAGGGTTTATGTGGCTTACACTTCTACAGCACAGTTCATCACCAAAGGAAGTTAGAACAGGAGCTCAAGCAGAGCAGGAACCTAGAGACAGGAACTGATGCAGAGGCCATGGAGGAGTGCCATTTACTGGCTTCTTCAATCTGCTTTCTTACAGACCCAGGACCACCTGCCCAGGGCTGGCTCCAACCACAGTGGGCTGGGCCTGCCTACACTGGTCACTAACTAAGACAGTGCCCTACAGGCTTGTCTACAAGCTGATATTACGAAGATATTTTCTCAGTTGGAGCTCCCTCCTCTCCAGTGACTTTAGCCTTGTGTCGAGTTGACATAAAACTAGACAGTACCACTGACCCCTTGGCAATTTGACACAGAAACACATCACTGTGAAGCCACAGCTTTTCCTTTCTTTTCCATCCCTGAGATCACGCATAAAGACATCACAATATAAAACATTTGTGGAACTTAAAAAGTCCCATACCTTTAAAAATTCAAACACTTACAAATCCAGGCTCTTTAAAATATCCAGTCTCTTTTAAAATCCAAAGTCTTTTAAAATTGAATGTCTCTCAACTATGGACTCCTATTAAAATCAGAAATAAGTTTAAAACCTCCTTACTTCAGGAAGGAAGAACCAGAGCACAGTCACAATCAAATCAACCAAAACCAAACTCCAACTGTATAAATACCTGATGCCTCAGAGCCACTCACAATCTTCTGAATTCCTCCTAAGGGTTTGGGTCAAGTCTCTGGCTTCAGCAGCAACACAACAAACCGGTCTTCCAGTATCCGGCTGACTCCGTGGCTGATGCTGTTCTTGCTGATCATCTCATGGTACTGGCATTTCCAAAATGCTGGCATCTTCTTCCACAACTGGCCTGCTCTTTCACCAACAGCCTCTCTGAGGCTGTCTTCTTGGTGCCAAGCCTCAACTTTTCTGCATGACCCCTTCAGACCTGCTGAGGCTGCACCTTCACCAATGGCCTCTCCCAGTGCCATGACCCCATCCTGCCTCAAAACCAGTGCCACCTGGGTAAATTCTACACTACCAAGTTCAGCTGTCCACATGAAGCCCCTTGTGACCTCCCTGTGTGTGAAAGCAAGGGGATTTCTTAGAGTGGCTTACAGGCTGTGGTCCAACAGTGCTGTCTACCATCAGAGATCCCAAGAACCCAGTAGGTGTTCAGTCCACCAGGCTGGATGTCTCAACTAATCACTGGTATACACTGGAATCCCAAAGGAGTAGGTCTAATGCCAGTGAAGGAATGGACTGGCCAACCAGACTGAGGACAAAGCAGACAAAGAGCTTCCGTTTTCCTTGTCCTTTATATAGACTTCCAGCAGAGGGTGTGGCCCAGATTAAAAGTAGATCTTCCCACCTCAAAGTTTCAGATTAAAAGTGGGTCTTCCCACTTCAGAAGGTTTAATTAAGAAAAGAATAATCCCGCAAAGGTGTGCCCAGCCACTGGGTTTTAGTTAATTCCAGATGTGGCTAAGCTGACAACCAAGAGTAGCCAGCATCCTCAGTGACTGAGAAGCGCAGTAGTACTATAAACCCATCTTAAAGCACGATGTGGTTGAATGTGAACTATATTTAACCTCAGAAGGGAGAATATCATTTCCTGTGTGGACTCAAAATGTCCTTTTTCATCCTTTTCAAATCTGAGAGCAATTTTTACAAACCATTTTGTATCTGTCTCAGGTCTACTAAAACTCCTTAAGACCTTTTGGAAAACTTTATATGCTAGTTAAGGGGAATGAATAACTGTATATTTGAGTGAATATAGCATAAAATGTCATTATATAACTTAGAATAAAAGCATATGGACTTGCCTTCTCTTACTTGAAAGGAACGTGCCATCACAAACACTTTCACCAAATCAAATACTATAGAAACTGAAAATGTTTCTATAGCCTGCTACCTCTCACCCGCTCTTGTGAATGATCAGCCTGTCAGTCACATGCTTCTTCTCAATCTTATCTTCCTCTGTGTACGTGTGGGTGGCGGTTATACACGGTTAGCTGTGTCTCCTCAGGTGCTGAATAATGGCAGCACAGAGCAATAAAGCTGCAAGGGCACTTAGATGTCATGTGATCCACTAGAGCAAGGATCCATGGTAAATGCAGAATTTGTAGTTATCTTCCTCACCCCTTCAAAGGTGTTTTTCGCATGTGCCATGAGACCTCAGTGCACGTAGGTAAAGTGCTCAAGAGGCTCTTGAAGATGCTGTGAAGCCCTGTGTCTACTCAGTCTTTTTTACGTGGTGTGCATTTATCATTGTAGCATCCCAGAAATATTTTGAGAAGCAGAGGTTTAGAATGAAGCCAATTTCAGTTCTTAATCTGTTGTACCATCACCTGTGAACCCCAGAAATCCATTCTGCTCCACCTTCAACTAATATGCTCATCCCTGTCTCCACCACCACTGGCACAATGAATTTACCAAGATGCAAATCATTTGTCATTTTATACCACCTCCACCATCACCAGTATGGTAGCTATAATTGTCTACTTGACACAACCTAAATTGTGGTAAGAGAGCTTCAGTAAGGAATTGTCTACTTTAGTTTGGCCTGTGGGTATGTCTGTGGGCTGTCCTAATTAAATTAATTGATGTGGAAAGCCCCAGCCCACTGTGGGCAGCACCATTCCCTAGGCAAGAACTCCCGAACTATGTGGAAAAATTAAGCTGAGTGCAAGCAAACTAGTAGGTGTGTATTTACTTCTCTTGGTTCTCGACTGTAGATATGGTATGACTAGCTGTTTGATATACTGCCTTGACTTACCTATAATGACAGATTATAACCTTGAATTGTAAGCTAAAATACGCTCCTTTCTCCGTTAAGTATTTTACCATAGCAATGGAAAGGAAACATCCACCAGCCTAGACCAGGCCACCATTCTCTTTCTCTGAGACCACAGGAGTCTATACCTGGCAGGCTGCCCTGCTTAAATCCTTGCTCCTCTGCACTCTGTTGCTCGTGCAGTAGCTCAAAGAAGAAGAAACCACAGTGTGGCACTGCCCTGCTAAGATTCAGCAAGGGTCTTTCTAGCCTACTCGTCAGTCCCAGCCTTGTGCTTCACCACTGCCTTGTGATGTGAATGCTTGCACACTCTCCTCTCTCTCTCTTTCTCTCTCCTCTCTTTCCTCTTCTTCTCTCCCTCTCTCCTCCTCCTCTTCCTCTCTCTCTCCTCTCTCTCTTCTCTCTCTCCTCTTCCTCTCTCTTTCTCCCTCTCCTCTTCTCTCTTCTCTCTCTCCCCTCTTCCCCTCCCCCCATCTCTGTCCCAGTCAGGACCTTCACACTTCTACCATGATATTCCACCTCACCACAGACCTAAAAGCATATGTCCCAAGTAAGCATAGTCTAAAACGTCTGAAATCACAAGCCATTTCCTCCTTTATAAGTTATTTATCTCACCTACTTCGTTAGAGTAACAGAAAACTGGCTTAACCAGATTATTCATTTTACAACAGATTTTGGGCCCAAGGTAGTTTTGTTAGAGCCCAGAAGCAAAGTACTCTTTGTAACAGGAATAGAATATGTTCCAGGTAACTCAATATTTGGAAAAGGGTAGCTGGGCGTGGCATTCCCAGAACTCACGAAGTAGAAGTGGAAGGACCAGAAATTCAAGGTCATTTTCAGCCAGCATGTATCAAAAAATAAAAGTAAAGGTCTGGAGAGATGACTCGGCAGTTAAGATCACTGACTGCTCTTCCAGAGGTCCTGAGTTCAATTCCCAGCCACCACATGGTGGCTCATAACGGTTTGTAACAGGACTGATGTCTTCTTCTGGTGTATCTGAAGACAGCTACAGCATACTTATATATACATACAACAAATAAATCTTTAAAAATTAAAATAAAATAAAAATTTAAACAAACAAAAATTCCAGGCACTGGCTTGTACTCAGTAAGGTTAAGAAACCACATCCTCTCATGAGGTCATACAGAAACAGTTCAATCTGGGCTACCTCTTCAGCTTTCATCTAAAGAATCAGCTCGCTATTCCTCCCCCAAATGTCAGCTGACTTCTGCATCTCTCAGGAATAAATCCTAAAAGACCTTTTCTAACATAGTCTTTTTATTCAAAAACATCTTCCAGGGTCTGCTTCTTGCTGCCTTAGACTTCAGTCTCATCGGATTTCTCACCATTCAGACACAAAGAATGCCTTCCCATTACACTACCTTTACAGCTACTGTCAGTTCCACCGAAATTAGCAGTAAGAAAATAATGAAGAGGGTCTTTCGCCGGCAGGCCAACAGCTATCATCATGAAGGTCAAGCTGTGCAGTTTCAGCAGGTGTAAGATCTACCCGGACATGTATGATGCTAAGCCAGGACCGACTAGATGGTTTTCCAGTTTCTCAATGCAAAATGAGAGTCTGCATTTATTTCCAAAAGGAATCCTCAACAGATAAACTGGACTGTCCTCTACAGAAGAAAAACGCAAGAAAGGACAGTCAGAAGAAATTCTAAAGAAAAGAACTGCCGTGCAGTTAAATTCCAGAGAGCCGTCACTGGTGCATTTCTTGCTGATATAATTGCCAAGAGGAATCAGAAACCAGAAGTTAGGAAAGCTCAGTGAAAGCAGGCTATACGGGCTGCCAAAGAAGCAAAAAAAAAAAAAAAAAAAAAAAAAAAAAATGCTAAGCAGGCATTGAAGAAGACATCAATGGCTGCTGCCAGGGACCCTTCAAAGGCAGCACCTAAACAAAAGCCTGTAAGGCCTGTGGAAGTCTCTGCTCCCCGAGTTGGTGAGAAATGCTAATTTGGTAGATCAGAGTTTAAAATAAAGATCTGTCTCTAACTCAAAAATAAAAAAGAAAAGAAAAAGAAAAAAAAATACTGAAGAGGAAAAGGCAGCATGTGTTGAACTCCTCTTGAGTATTCTACATGTACCATACCATCTAAGGTACACAACAGTCCGTGAAGTAGATCTTAGTCTTCATCTTGCAAAGGAGGGTAGTTACCATAGTAAGATTAAGTCCTCTGAACAAGGCCACAGTTACTCAATGGCAGGACTGGCATGCATGTTTTTTCTTTCAAATTTATTTTATTAATTGTTTGTGTGTGCACACATGAACATGATGCATGTGAGTGTGAGCTCACAGATGCCATAAACTGCAAGTGGAGGTCAGAGGTTAACCCTCAGCTCTCAGTTCTCTTCTACCATTGTTGGGTCCAGGGATCAGACTTAAGCCTTGATCCACTGAGCCAGCTCATGCGCCAAAGCAGATTGACCCACTTTCTCCACCTACCGGCTTCTTTCGGTATTGCATTTCAAATTCTGCACACCATCTTCTTTAGCTCTCCCAGCCTCCTAGATGGAATCAGCTGCTTCTGTGGTATCCAATGCTTATAGTACTTACCAAGTGTTTTTTTAATTGAGATACAGTTCACATAACATAAAATTTATTTATTTAAAGTATATGCTCAAGTGTGTATGTGAGTATATATATAAACACTGTTGTATAATCATTAACATTTTGTATTTTCAAAATTTTGTTATCACACCCCACAAGTACCCCATGGTGATTATGTAACCTTCCTCTCTCCACCTTTCCTGCTACTCCAGGTAACAACTGATATGCTTTCTGTCTCTATGGAATGCCTATTCTGAACATTTAATATAAAAAGGATTATATAATATATAGCCTAGAACGTAAGATCACTTTGATGTGATGTATTTAAGATTTGTGTACTGTTAACGTGAATCAGCGATTCATTCCTTTTTGCTACAGAATGCTATTATATAGATGTACTAGACTTTTTGTTTATCTATTCATCATTTGAAGAATATTTGGGGTTTTGTTATTAGTTTTGTTGTTTGGAGGCTTGGAAGCATTGTATGTATGTGAGCAAGCAGCCTTCCAAGGCTGGAATTACAGGTGGGCTATCATGCCGACCTGACATTTACACAGACACAGGGAATCCAAACTCAGTCCCTCCTAACTGCATAGCAAGCTACTTAATCACCAAGATATCTCCCAGCCTCAACTTTTTTTGCATTTCTTTATCTATTTCTTTTGTGTGAGCTTTCCACATGTCTGGTGGTCAGTGGACAGTTTGCACAAATTGATTCTGTCCTCCCACCTGAGGATCTCCGGGATCCGGTGCATGTCCTCAGACTTGGTCATAAGTAAATTAACTGGAAAAACAATTTCTCTCACCTTCTTCTTTTATTATAGCTCAAACTTATGGGTGTGGTGAGGTATTTCATCAGGATTTTCCTAGCATTTCACTAATAGCTAATGAATTTTCCTTTATGCACTTGCTTTTTTGAGAATTGTCTGTTCAAATTCATTGTCCCTAACTTTGTTTTTCAATTGGTTGGTTTTGTTGTTGTTTCTTTGTTTGTTCATTTGGTTTTGGCTCTTCTAGACAGTGTTTCTCTGTGTATCCCTGGCTGTCCTAGAACTCTCCCTTGTAGACCAGGCTGACCTCAAACTCAGAGATCCGCCTGCCTCTGCTGGGGTTAAAGGCACTCACCAGCAAGCCCAGACTCTCTTGCTTCTTCTGTTTCTTATGTTTTGGAATCCTATCTAAGAATCATTCTCTACTTCAAGATAATAAAGACTACCTACATTCTCCTCTCAGTATTTTATAATTTTAACTCCTACATCTAGGTCTTTGACCTGTTTTAAGTTAATTTTTTTATTGGATATTATATGTACATTTCAGACGTCATCCCCTTAATCCATTCCACCCCTGCCCAGGAACCCCTATCCCATCCCCCTCCTCCTGCTTCTATGAGGATGTGCCCCACCCACCACCCCCAAATCCCACCTCCCCACCCTGCAATTCCTCCACACTCAGCATCCAGCCTTGATGGGACTAAGGATCTCCTCTCCCACATTTGACCAACAAGGCCATCCTCCCCTACATATACAGCTGGAGCCATGGATCCCTCCTATGTGCTTCCAGGCTGGTGTGTTGAGACTCTGGGAGCTCTGGTTGGTTGGTATTGTTGCTCTCCTTATGGGGCCACAAATCCTTTCAACTCCTTCAGTCTTTACTCTAACTTCTCCATTGGGAACCCCATGATCAATATTAGCTGTGAGCATCTGCTTCTGAATATGTCAGACTCTTGCAGACCTCTAAGGAGACAGCTATATCAGGCTCTAGTCAGCATACACTTTCTGACGTCCACATCAGTGTCTACCTTTGGTGACTGCACATAGGAAGGATACCCAGGTGGGATGGTCTGCAAACGGCCCCTCCTTCAGTTTCTGTCCCACACTTTGTCTCCATATTTGCTTCCTTGACTATTTTGTTACTCCTTCTAAGAAGGACCAAAGCACCCACACTGGGTCTTCCTTCTTCATGAGCTTCATGTGGTCTGTGAGTTGAATCTTGGCTATTTCAAGTGAATATTTCTGGAGTAATATCCACTTATCAGTGAGTGAATACCATATGTGTTCTTTTGTGATTGGGTTACCTCACTCAGGATGATATTTTCAAGTTTCATCCATTTACCTAAGAATTTTTCGAATTCATTGTTTTTAATAGCTGAGTAATACTCCATTGTGTAAATGTACCATATTTTTTGTATCCATTTCTCTGTTGAGGACATCTGGGTTCTTTCCAGCTTCTGACTATTATAAATAAGGCTGCTATGAACATAGTGGCGTATATGTCCTTGTTATATGTGGAGCATCTTCTGGTTATATGCCCAGGAGTGGTATAGCTGGGTCCTCAGGTAATGCTATGTCCAATTTTTTGAGGAAACACCAGACTGATTTCCAGAGTGGTTGTACCAGCTTGCAATCCCACCAATAATGGAGGAGTGATCCTCTTTCTCCACATCCTCCCCAGCATCTACTATCACGTGAGTTTTCCATCTTAACCATACTGACTGGTGTGAGGTGAAATCTCAGGGTTGTTTTGATTTGCATTTCCCTGATAAACTTTTTGTTAGGTGTTTCTTGGCCATTCGAGTTTCCTCAGTTGAGAATTCTTTGTTTAGCTCCGTACCCCATTTTTAATAGGGTTATTTGGTTGCCTGGAGTCTATTTTTTTGAGTTTTTGTATATATTGGATATTAGCCCTCTATCGGATATAGGATTGGTAAAGATCTTTTCCCAATCTGTTAGTTGCCATTTTGTCATATTGACAGTGTCCTTTGCCTTACAGAAACTTTGCAATTTTATGAGGTCCCATTTGTCAATTCTTGATCTTAGAGCATAAGCCATTGGTGTTCTGTTCAGGACCTTTTCCCCTGTGCATAGGTATTCGAGGGTCTTCCCTACTTTCTCTGATTTTATTTGATATTAGGATGGCTACTCCAGCTTGTTTCTTGGGACCATTTGCTTGGAAAACTGTTTTCCATCCTTTTACTCTGAGATAGTGTCTGTCTTTGTCACTGAGGTATGTTTCCTGTTTGCAACAAAATTCTGGGTCCTGTTTATGTATCCAGTCTGATAGTCTACATCTTTTTATTGGAGAATTGAGTCTATTGATATTAAGAGATATTAAGGAAAAATGACTGTTGCTTCCTGTTATTTTTGTTATTAGAGGTGGAATTATGTTTGTGTAGCTATCTTCTTTTGGGGTTATTGGAAGATTACTTTCTCTAGGTTGTAGTTTCCCTCTTTGTTTTGGAGTTTTCCATCAATTATCCTTTGAAGTGCTGGATTTGTGGGAAGATGTTGTATAAAATTTGGTTTTGTCATGGAATATCTTGGTTTCTTCATCTATAATGATTGAGAGTTTTGCTGGGTATAGCAGTCTCGACTGGCATTTGTGTTCGTTTAGGGTCTGTATGATATCAGTCCAGGATTTCTGGCTTTTATAGTCTCTGGTAAGAAGTCTGGTGTAATTTTTATAGGTCTGCCTTTGTATGTTACTTGACCTTTTCCCTTACTGCCTTCAGTATTTCTTCTTTGTTTTGTGCATTTGATGTTTTGATTATTATGTGACAGGAGGATATTTCTTTTCTGGTCTAGTCTATTTGGAGTTCTGTAGGCTTCTTGTATGTTCATAGACATCTCTTTCCTTAGGTTAGGGAAGTTTTCCTCTATAATTTTGTTGAGGATATTTACTGGCCCTTTAAGTTGGGAGTCTTCACCCTCATCTATACCTATTATCCTTAGGTTTGGCCTTCTCATTGTGTCCTGGATTTCCTGGATGTTTGGGGTTAGGAGTTTTTTGCATTTTGCATTTTCTTTGACAGTTGTGTCAATGTTTTCCATGCTATCTTCTGCACACGAGATTCTCTCTTCCATCTCTTGTATTCTGTTGGTGATGCTTGCGTCTATGGCTCCTGATCTCTTTCCTAGGTTTTCTATCTCCAGGGTAGTCTCCCTTTGAGATTTCTTTATTGTTTCTACTTCCATTTTTAGATCCTGGATGGTTTTGTTTAATTCCTTCACCTGTTTGGTTGTGTTTTCTTGCAATTCTTTAAGGGATCTTTGTGTTTCCTCTTTACCTGTTTACCTGTGTTCTCCTGTACTTCTTTAAGGGAGTTATTTATGTCCTTCTTAAAGTCCTCTATCGTCATCATGAGAAGTGATTTTAATTCTGAATCCTACTTTTCCAGTGTGATGGGGTGTCCAGGGCTTGCTATGGTGGGAGAACTGGGTTCTGATGATGTCAGGTAACTTTGGTTTCTGTTGCTTATGTTTTTGTGCTTGCCTTTTGCCATCTGTTTTTTTTTTGTTTGTTTGTTTTTGTTTTCCAAGATAGGGTTTGCCTGGCTGTCCTGGAACTTACTCTGTAGACCAGGCTGGCCTCGAACTCAGAAATCCGCCTGCCTCTGCCTCCCAAGTGCTGGGATTAAAGGCGTGTGCCACCACCGCCCAGCCTGCCTTTCGCTGTCTGTTAACTCTAGTGCTACCTGCACTCACTGTCTCTGACTGGAGACTGTCTTTCCAGTTATCTTGCTTGTGTCAGAGCTCCCCAGGGTCCAGATGTCTCTATGATCCTGTGATCCTGTGATCCTGAGCTCCTGCTGCTCTGAGTGCAGTGGCTCTTCTAGGATTTCTCAGGATATGGTGTTTCCCTGCGAGCAGACCCGCTAGGTGTCTGCCCCAGCCACAAGGCAAGTTAATTTTTATAAACAGCTTATAAAGAGTTCTAGCTTCATTCCTTTGTGTGTGGATGGCTAGCTGATTGTCTCAGAATCATTTGTCTAAAAGCAACAGTGAAACTATTCTTTTCCCCACTGAATTACCTTGAACTTTATCAGATGCTTTTAAGCAAATATTGACAGAGCTTTGCTACTGTGAGCTACGTAAAAAAGGTTTATGTTTTCCTGCCTTGATCTCTAATGCAGAAATGTGTTGTGTGTGTGTTGTGTGTGTGTTGTGTTCAATAAATGTACTCTATGAGTGAGAGGCTGATTCAGTATTTTTATTGCCAACCAATAAAGACTAGGCTATGCGAGATACAAGAAAGGCTTTATACAGGAACTGAAAGTTTATTGAATTTCTCAAATGAAAGGTTCATAATGTGGGAGAAGGGGCTCAGAATCTTATAATTCTAGACTGCTGTGGATCCTGGAGATTATCAATCCTGCCTTCTGCTGAGGAAAAGCATGGTTGAAAAGCTAATTACAGCCCTTACCCTATCATGTGTGAAATGAGGGTCCTGGCTGTCTTTGAACTTAGGTCGGGACCATTGCATTTCAACAAGGGCTCTGGCTCTCTCAGTTAGCTCCTGATAAGGTGTTTGAAAAGGGGATTTTATGTTTGTCCCAATGAACGCCTCTTCTAAACGAAACAGACTGCTTCTGTTTCAGGCCACACAAACCTATCTTCTGAGATTACTTAACAAAGTGTTTCTGTTTCATTTTCTTCTTTAGTTTCCTAACCTAGTATGTATAATCACTCTCCCTTTCTACATAGATTAACAGATGGCTTGGTGTTGATCTATTGCTTTGGATTGTTACATAATCTCAACTGTTGTTTTGATGTGTGACCAAGGGGACTTCATCAACTAGGAGGAAACATTATTTTTCAGTTTAGTAAAAGAAGGTTGTATCTCTGACAGAGAGCCAATATCCAAAAATGAATAAAGAACTCAAGAAGTTAGATACCAACAATACAAATAGTCCAATTTAAAAATGGGGTACAGAGTTAAACAGAGAATTCTGAACAGAGGAATCTTGAATGGCCAAGAAGTACTTAAAGAAATGTTCAAAGTCCTTATTCTTCAGGGAACTCAAAATCAAAACACCTCTGAGATTCCATCTTAAACTCATCAGAATGGCTAAGATCAAAAACTCAAATGATAGCGCATGCTGCCAAGCATGTGGAGCAAGGGGAACACACCTTCATTGCTGGTGGGAGTGCAAACTTGGACAACCACTTTGGAAATCAATTTGGTAGTTTTTCAGAAAACTGGGAATAGTTCTACCCCAAGACCCAGTTATACCATCCCTGGGCATATACCCAAAAGATTCTCCAACATTGCAGAAAGACCTTTGCTCAGCTACGTTCATAGCAGCTTTATTCATAATAGCCAGCAACTAGAAACAACCAAGATGTCCCTTAACTGAAGAATGGATAGAGAAAAGGTGGTACATATACACAATGGAATACTAGTCAGCTATTTAAAAAAAAAAAAAAAAAAAGACATGACTTCTTCCTTTCCAATTGTATCCCGTTGACCTCCTTTTGTTGTCTAATTGCTATAGCTAGAACTTCCAATACTATATTGAATAGGTAGGGAGAGAGTGGGCAGCCTTACTAGTCCCTGAACTTAGTGGGATTGCTTCAAGTTTCTCTCCATTTAGTTTGATGTTGGCTACTGGTTTGCTGTATATTGCTTTTACTGTGTTTAGGTATGGGCCTTGAATTCCTGATCTTTCCAAGACTTTTACCATGAAGGCCCGGATGTTGAATTTTGTCAAATGCTTTTTCAGCATCTAATGAAATGATCATTTGTTTTTTTTCTTTGTGTTTATGTAGTAAATTACATTGATGGATATATTGAACCATTCCTGCATCCCTGGGATGAAGCCTACTTGATCACAGTGATTGATCGCTTTGATGTGTTCTTGGATTCAGTTTATGAGAATTTTATTGAGTATTTTTGCATCAATATTCATAAGGGAAATTAGTCTGAAGTTCTCTTTCTTTGTTGGGTCTTTGTGTGATTTAGGTATGAGCATAATTGTGGCTTCATAGAAAGAATTGGATAGTGTTCCTTCTGTTTCTATTTTGTGGAATAGTTTGAAGAATATTGGTATTAAGTCTTCTTTGAAGATCTAATAGAATTCTGCACTAAACCTATCTAGTCTTGGGCTTTTTTTGGTTGGAAGACTTTTAATGACTACTTCTATTTCTTTAGGGGTTATGGAACTGATTAGATGGTTTACCTGATCCTGATTTAACTTTGGTACCTGGTACCTGTCTAGAAAATTGTCCACCTCATCCAGATTTTCCAGTTATGTTGAGTATAAGCTTTTGTAGTAGGATCTGATTAGCAGATGATATGGTAGTATACTTAACTGACCCCAAAAATTCCACCAGAGAACTCCTAAATCTGTTAAACAACTTCAGCAAAGTGGCTGGATGCAAAATTAACTCAAACAAATCAGTAGAGTTCCTATACTCAGAGGATAAACAGGCTGAGAAAGAAATTAGGGAAATGACACCCTTCACAATAGTCACTAATAATATAAAATATCTTGTTGTGACTCTAACCAAACAAGTGAAAGATCTGTATGACAAGAACTTTGAGTCTCTGAAGAAAGAAATCAAAGAAGACCTCAGAAGATGGAAAAATCTCCTATGATCATGTATTAGCAGGATTAATATAGTAAAAATGGCCATCTTGCCGAAAGCAATCTAAAGATTCAATGCAATCCCCATCAAAATTCCGAATCAATTCTTCATAGAGAATAGAAAGAGCAATTTGCAAATTCATTTGGAATAACAAAAAACCCAGTATAGTGAAAACTATCCTCAACAATAAAAGAACTTCTGAAGGAATCACCATCCCTGACCTCAAGCTCTACTACAGATCAATATTGATAAAACCAAACCAAACAAAACAAAAACTGCATGGTACTGGTACAGAGACAGGCAGGAAGATCAATGGAATAGAACTAAGACCCAGAAATGAAACCACATATCTATGGTCAACTGATCTTTGACAAAGAAGCTAAAGCCATCCAGTGGAAAAAAAAGACATCATTTTTCTTTTTCTTTCTTTCTTTTTTTTTTTCAAGACAGGGTTTCTTTGTATAGCCCTGGCTATACTGGAACTCACTCTGTAGACCAAGTTGACCTCAAACTCAGAAATCTGTCCGCCTCTGCCTCCCAAATGCTGGGATTAAAGGCTTGCACCACCACTGCCCGGCTAAGACATCATTTTCAACAAATGGTGCTGGTTCAACTGGAAGTCAAATTGATCCATTCTTACCTCCTTGTACAAAGCTCAAGTCCAAGTGGATCAAGGACCTTCACATAAAACCATATACCCTGAATCTAATAGAAGAGAAAGTGGGGGAAAGCCTCAAACACATGGGCACAGGGGAAGATTTCCTGAACAGGACACCAGTAGCTTATGCTCTAAGATCAACAATCGACAAATGGGACTTCATACAATTGCAAGGCTTCTTCTGTAAAGCAAAGGACACTGTCAGTACGACAAAACAGCAACCAACAGATTGGGAAAAGATCTTTACCAATCCCACATCCAATAGATGGCTAATATCCAATATATAGAAAAAACTCAAGAAGTTAGACTCCAGAGAACCGAATAATCCTATTAAACATGGGGAACAAAGTTAAACAGAGAATTCTCAACTGAGGAAACTCGAATGGCCAACAAGCACCTAAAGAAATGTTCAACATCCTTAGTCATCAGGGAAATGCAAACCAAAACATCCCTGAGATTCCACCTCAGGTCAATCAGAATGGCTAAGATCAAAAACTCAGGTGATAGCAGATGCTGGGGAGGATGTGGAGAAAGAGGAACACTCCTCCATTGTTGGTGGGATTGCAAGATGGTGCAACCACTCTGGAAATCAGTCTGGCGGTTCCTCAAAAAATTGGACACAGCATTACCTGAGGACCCAGCTATACCACTCCTGGGCATATACCCAGAAGATCCATATAACAACATATAACAAGGACATATGCTCCACTATGTTCATAGCAGCCTTATTTATAATAGCCAGAAGCTGGAAAGAACCAAGATGTCCTTCAACAGAGGAATGGATACAGAAAATGTAGTACATTTACACAATGGAGTATTACTCAGCTATTAAAAACAATGACTTCATGAAATTCGCAGACAAATGAATGGAACTTGAAAATATCATCCTGAGTGAGGTAACCCAGTCACAAAAGGACACACATGGTATGCACTCACTGACCAGTGAATATTAGCCCAAATGCTCAGAATACCCAAGATACAATTCACAGACCACATGAAGCCCAGGAAGAGAAGGAAGACCAAAGTGAGGATTCTTCAGTGCTTCTTAGAAGGGGGAACAAAACACTCACAGGAGGAAATATGGATACAAAGTGTGGAGCAGAGACTGAAAGAAAGGCCATCCAGAGACTGCCCCACCTGGGGATACATCCCATATACAGTAACCAAACCTGGATGCTATTACGGATGACAGGAAGTGCTTGCTGACAGGAGCCTGATGGTTATCTCTTGAGAGGTTCTGCCAGAGCCTGACAAAAACAAAGATTGATGCTTGCAGCCAACCATTGGACTGAGTGTGAGGTCCCCAATGGAGGAGTCAGAGAAGGAATTGAAGGAGCTGAGGGGGGTTGCAGTCCCATGGGGGGAGCAACAGTGTCAACCAACCAGACCCCCCCCCAAGCTCCTGGGGACTGGAACACCAACCAAAGAATACACATGGAGGGACCAGGGCTCTGGCCACATATGTGGCAGAGGGTGGCCTTGTTGGACATCAGTGGGAGGAGCGACCATTGAGCCTGAGGAGGTTCGATGCCCCAGTGTAGGGGAATGTCAGGGTGGGAAGGTGGGAGTGAATGTATGGGTGGGTGGGGGAGCACCCTCATAGAGTCAGGGGGAAGGAGGATGGGATAGGGTGATTCTGGAGGGGGTAACATTTGAAATGTAAATAAAGAAAATATCCAATTAAAACAATTCTCATATATCTGAAATGCAATAAAGAATTTACAGGAAAGAAAAAAGACATGAATTTTGCAAGCAAATGGATGGATCTTGAGACTACCATCCTGAGTGAAGTAACCCAGTCCCTAAAGGACATGCATGGTATATAGTTACTTATGAGTGGATATTAGCCATAAAGTACAGGAGACCCATATTATAATCCACAGACCCAAATTAGATAAACAAGCAGGAAGGCACAAGCAAGGATGCGTGAATATCAGTTAGAAGGGAGATAAAATAGTCATAAGAGGCAGATGGAAGGAGGGAACTGGGAGGGCGCGGGATGGGGAGGGAATGGGGGATTCAGGACCAGGTGTGGGGAAGGACAGGAGAGATGGCCAGATGACCATGAGAATGAATGGAAATCAGCAATGGACAGGTGTGAGGAGGTGGGGGCATTTCCAGGATGAGACAGAGACCTGGGATAAGGGAAACACCCAAGAATCAATGGAATGACCTTAGCTGTGACTCAGAGTATTGGGGATATGGAACCTGAAGAGGTCACTTCCTTTAGCCAGGCAGGACCCCCAAGGGAGCAATAGAGACACCGACCCACCCACAAAACTTTCAACCCAAAATTCATCCTGCCTACAAGAAATGCAGGGACAGAGGATGGAGCAGGGACTGAGGGAATGGCCAACCAATAACCCGCCCAATTTGAGACCCATCCCACTGGCAAGCACCAGTCCCTGACACTATTAATGATATTCTGCTACCCTTGCAGACAGGAGCCTAGCATGGCTCTCCTATGAGAGGTTCCACCCACCAACTAACTCAGAGAGATGCAGGCACCACAGCCAAATAATGGATGATTCTTGGGCGCCTCCTTATCCCAGGTGTCTGTCTCATCCTGGAGATCCCCCCAACTCCTCACCACTGTTCATTGCTGATTTCCATTCATTCTCATGGCTGCAAAGAATACACATGGGCTGGACCTAGCCCCCACCCCTCCCTGCTGCACATGTGTTGCAGACATGCAGCTTGGTCTTCATGTGGGTCCCAAACAACTGGAACAGGGGTCTATCCCAAAAGCTGTTGCCTGTACCTGGAATATCTTCTTCTAGCCAGGCAGTCTTGTCTGGCCTCAGAGGATGCTCTGAGCCTCGAGCCTCAGAGAGACTTGATGAGCCAAGCTGGGGGGATTCCCTGGGGGAATCAGAGGAGGAAGGGAAGGTAGGATGGGAGGAAGGATTGAGAGAGGGTGTGGCCAGGAGGGGAACAGTGAGTGGGATGTAAAGTGAATAGGTGAAAATAAATTTTAAAAAAATCATAATAATATAAAAAAATGTATCTAGTGGACATACAGTAACTTTATTTACTTATTTATTTATAGAGTCTTACTATGTAGATCAGTCTGGCCTCAAATGCACTGATATCTGCCAGCAACTGATATTTCTTGATATTATTTGTGCATTTAAACAATTCCTTTTTTTAAAGTATGAAATTCAACTAAGGATATAGACCCCTCCCCCCCCCCCAAAAAAAGCATATAGACCAGTGGTAAACATAGCGTAAGCAAGGCCCTGGGTTCAATTCCCAGCACAGGAAAGGAAGGAAGGAAGAGAGGGAGAGAGGGAGTCAGGGAGGGAGGGAGGGGGAGGGGAAGGGAAGGGAAGGGAAGGGAGAGGGAGGAAAGCTACCTGCCTTAAGTTCCATTCTTTTCCCACCCTAGCATCGAAAAAGCTTCTAAGTTTACAGCTGTTCTTCCTTAAACAGGCCTGTTTTCTGCTCTCAGAAGCTGAGCAAAGTCTCAATTTCAAATTTATGCCATTTTTACTTATTTTTTCTTCTGTTTGTTTGTTTGTTGTTTTTTAAAGACAGGGTTTCTCTGTGTAGCCCTGGCTGTCCTGGAACTCACTCTGTAGACCAGGCTAGCCTCCAACTTAAGACATTAGCCTATCTTTGCCTCCTGAGAACAGGATCTAAAGGCCTGTACAGCCACGCCCTGATTTACTGTTGCTACTTTTCATTATTTAGTTTCTGTTTTCAAAACCATGAAGATAAGAGCTTATGTATTTAACTATGTTTAAACTGTATTGAAGAATACACTATTTTATAAAAGATCAGCCATCTGACAGCTCTGGACTTTATAGGTGGATCTTTTTAAAAATCCTTCAAACTGTTATGTGTAGACCAGCAAATTAGCATCAGGTGAAACTGGTTTGAAATGGAGACTTTGAGACCCAAGTCTAAACGCTCTAAACGGAGATGCATATTAACGTTGAAGAAGTGACCTAAATAATACAAAATAACTTCCAGCTTGTTTGAAAGACTCCAAACAGGCTGGGAGATAGTCAGACAATAAAGTAGTTGTCTTGCAAGCATGGAGTTCAATACTCAGAAGCAATATAAAAAAAGCCAGACACAGTGGGAGGACACACTTGTAATCCTAATTCTGGGAAGACAGAAACCGTTAGATCCCTGGGATTTACAGGACAGCTATCCTAGACTATTGGCACGTTCCAGTGAAAATCCTTGTCTCCAGGAAGAAGGTTGAGGACAAGCTCTTTTTTTTTTTCCCTCCCCCCACCCGAGGACAAGCTCTTAAGGGCATCCTTTTACCTCCCTGTGCAAAGGAGCGTGCACACACACACACACACACACACACACACCACACACACAATCTGCAGACTCTACATGAGGTAAATAAAGAAAGTGAGTTGGGTAAAATTCTCCTTTCTCAGTGGGATCTGCCTGTGTTTCCTGATTCAGTCTGTCTACTATCCAGAGAAAAGGACTAGCAGCTCTCTCCTTTAGACAACATGTTTAATTAGCTTAGAAAGGCCTGGTGAATGGTCACAGCCAAGGCTGACCACCTGAGTTGGCTCTCCACAATCCTCAAGGTAGGAGGAGAGAATTGACTCCCACAGCCTGTCCTCTGATCTGCACATGCACACAAACACTCATGAGCCAGCCCCAAGGACCTGAGAGCAGGAGAGCTCACCCTGATGGTG
Source organism: Mastomys natalensis (assembly GCA_021653895.1). NCBI lineage: Eukaryota > Metazoa > Chordata > Mammalia > Rodentia > Muridae > Mastomys > Mastomys natalensis. Next base: position 543,027 of record JAJTUV010001056.1, read on the forward strand.
TGGGCACAGGAGAGCTGACAGGTTGGCTCAGCTACATCCTAGGCCCAGATCCAGGCCTCTGAGTTGGCCTACCCCAACATCTATCCCATCTGTGATCTGATGGAGTTCCTGAAGGGGTCTGTCCTGCAGACCCAAAGCTGCAGGATCTGTACGACACGGGGCCACAACAGGATATCCTAGGGGAGTCCCAGAGTCCCCGTGAAGATCCAGTATTAATAGTGTAGCATAAACCAGAGGCCTCATGCCAGACCAATGACTCACTGCAATGAAGATTTGCAAGTAAAGCTATTTGAACAAAAGGTATACTGTGGGACACACTGACACATCACGGCTTCCATAGCGAGATCTTGCTTGCTTGATTTTTTTTTTTAATCTTCTTTTGGGGGTCAGGTTTCCAAGGTGGAGAGCAAATATGAAAGGCCAGGGAGATGAGTGGGATTGGGGTACATGATGTGAAATTCACAAAGAATCAATAAAAAGTTAAAACATAATACAATAAAGTTTTTTATTATGAGGAAAGCAGGACGTTTTATTTGTAAAGTTTACATTTATCATATTTGTGTGTGGTGTGTGTTTGTATATGTGTGTGGGTGCCTTCATGTGGCCATGAGAAGCAGCTTGTGGTAGTTGTTCTCTTCTACCATGTGGATTCCAAGCTTGGCACAGGTACCTTAACCTATTCAGCCGTCTCACTGGTCTTAAATTAGTTCTCTTGATAACGGCAGATACCCACAGTCTTTGGTAGTATTCAGAAATATCACTGAAAGGCCAAATCTTTTAAATTTAGACTCCATTTTAGAGAACTTGAACTCAGACAAACTAACAGGCCAGTACCTAGCATTAGTTTTCAAGTTACCCACCCCCCCCCCAACAAAACCCCAGCCTAGCTCCAGTCTCTAGGCTAACCCCAAACAAAACCAGTGTCTCCAGGTTATTACCCCAACAAATCTGCACCCCAGGTTACAAGCCCGCCCCCTGCCTAACGACCACCAATGCAGAAGAAAATAGAAATGAAGTTTATGATTTGATTCCCAACACACCAGCCAATAATATTGCTTTGCGCCATAAAGCCTTGCCCAATTACATGCTTGCACCCCTCACCCTCCTGCATTGCGCTTGCTCTAATAAAAGGCCTGTTGTTACCATAGATGTTTGGGGCCTCCTACACTTCGCACTACACACGAAATACTGTCCTGTGTTGTGGTTTCAGCTATGACGGGGCCGATGCTACGCTCAATAAAAGGCCCTGTTTGCATTTACTCAGATGGTCTTGTCTGTTTGCTTACCACTAACACTTCCTGCACTACTCACGTAACTGTATTTTCCTGCTTGGTTTGTGGATTTACCAGCTATATCAGAATTGTTTAGTGGATGCCCCATAGATCTAGAAGCAATGTGCATCCACTGTATGCAGACTCAGTGGTTTTCTAAAAGTTACCTCCAATAAAGCAGATTTAACAACCATTCTCAATGGTGCCTTCTCTCTTCTACCATGTTCACATACATGCATGTTCACATGTATGCGGAGTCTTGTGCTAATTCTTCTGGTTTGTGTTTCTAGTTTTCTCTCTGTGTAACTTGCTAGTTTTATTTACATTTTTCAGCATGCCATGTTTTCATAAGGATTTTTTTTTATTTTATGTGTATGTGTGTGTGCCTGAATGTACATATGTATGTCTACCAGGTACATTCAGGTGTCCACAATCATCAGATGCCCTGGACCTGGATTACAGACAGTAGTAACTGGATTACAGGCGTTGTGAGCTGTGTTGTGTGGGTGCTAAGAATTAAACCTGGGTCCTCTACAAGTACAATTAGTCACTGAACCAGCTCTCCTATCCCTATTACCTCATTTTGTTTTTGAAACAGAGTTCTATGTAGCTTAGGATGGCCTCAAATTTCCTCTGTAGCCAAGGCTGACCTTTAACTTCTGATCCTCCTGCCTCTATCTCCCAAGTGCTGAGATTACTGGCCTTCTCCAGCACACTCAGTTTACTTGGTGCTAAGGGTCTGTAATAGTTAATATCAACTGTCAACTTGGCAGGATCTGGAACCACTTGGGGTTGGAGTTCCACTGAAGGGTGAGCTTGCATGGGTTTTTCTTTATAGGCTCTTTATTTTGGTGGGAAGACAAAGCTGAAATAGGGTGGCACCATGTCAGAGGCTGGGTCCAGGTTGATAAGAGAGAGAGAAAGCTGGGGGAGGGAGCCCAGCATGCGTGCCTCTCTGCTTTCTGACTGTATGGCTAGCCACCTGGAGCTCCTGCTTCTGTGGCTCCCCCAAAATGGAACTACTAGCCAGAATGGTCCCTTTCTTGCCTAAATTTATTTTGCAACCCAAAAAGAAATTCAGATAGGCTCTAATCCAGGAGACCCTATAGCCAGGCAAGCACTCTACCAAAGAGCTACATCCCCAGTCCAGCAGGACACTGTTTATGGGAGAGCTTAGCCTTCTGTTTTCCTTAGAGTTCTATTGCTGTGAAGGGACACCATGACCACAGCAACTTTTACAAAGGAAAACGTTTAATTGAGGCTGGCTTACAGTTCAGAGGTTTAGCCATGGCAGGAAACATGGCAATTTGCAGACAGACATGGTGCAGGGGCTGGGAGTTCTTCATCTTGATCTGTAGGCAGTAGGAGAGAGCTGACTTGAGCTTCTTAGAACTCAAAGCTTCAAAGCTAGCCTCCACAGTGACACACTTCCTCCTGCAAGGCCACACCTCATAATAGTGCCACTCCCTATGGGCCAAGCATTCAAACACAGGATCCTGGGGGGGGGGGGGGGGGCGGGAGGTAGGGGGGCGGGGCATTCCTATCCAAACCAGTACACCTTCAAACCAATCTTTTTTCTTTGAAGGTTCCTAAGCCTCCTCTACTTTCTTTTTGTAGTCCAAACGATGCCCACAGCATCCACAGTGTAATTCAAAATAGATTGATTTTGTGTAGCCTTCACACACAAAACAGGTCTTAATTTGAGGGGCTGAGAGATCCAAAAGCTGACTAGACACAGCCTCCAGCAGGAGGCCCAATAATTTTCTAAGTGTCAACAAAGTAGCATTTCTGCTCCATGAGACACCTAGAGAAATGGCAGCTTGCTTCAAAAGGCTGAGTGTGCAGCTCTGGGTTGATTTAATTATAGGCTCCTTCCTAGTTGGTTATTTTCTGGAGTAGGAAGCCGTTCAGTAGCGATCACAAGCTTGAGTCACGGGGTGTAAGGCAGAGTGTGCGGATGGCTCGGATGGCCTTATCTCCCAGTGCCCTTGCACTGACACTGTGTAGGCGGCAAGCAGCCAGAAACCATCCTGGACTGGGAACTCCTCCTCTTCCTCGATTTATCTGCGGCCAGAAATAGAGTATGGTTTAGTCTCACTCAACATAGGTAGAAAATCAATATGGAAATACTGGAGTCTAAAAGGATGCAAGCAGAGGTGACAGAGAGCTTAGCCAGTCTTCTGGGAGAAGTCCAGCGACTTCGGCTTCATCAGGGGAGCTTCCCCTGTTGGCCCGCTGGGTCAATACGGCAGGATCAGAGACTTTATCAGAAGATGTTTACATTTCGAGTACAGTAGGCTATCTTCAAGGAAAGGTCTGCTTTCCTACATTGGAAGGTAACTTGTATTTTAAGTTAGTAAGAGTGTACTTGATGTGCAAATATCATTAAATAATATTAAGCAGTGCGACTTCTCTGGGCCTTAAGGTTGTAGCTTATTGGTTCAGCATGGGCTTAGCATGTGTAAGGTACCGAGTTCAATTGCCAGTATTACAATTCAAAGGAAAAAAAAAAACTTTCAGAAGAAATTCCTGTATTTTGACAGAAGCTCTTGAGTCACGTCACCTAAAAAAATTATTTTATTCTTAATTGTGTGTGCGTGTGTGTTTGTGTGTTTGTGTGTGTGCTTGTGCATAAATTCAGTATCCTCAGAATCTAGAAGAGGGTGTTAGGTCTCCAGAAGCTGGAGTCACAGGAAGCTGTGACTTACCAGAAGTGGATTCTGGGAATCGAATGTGGGTCCTCTGTAGGAACAGCAAACACTCCTAACTACTGAGCCCCTCTCCAGCTCCAACATATCATTTTAGAGTCAACTTTGTGCCATTTGGTCTAACTAGAAACAAATGTTGTTTGGTTCTCAAAGAAGTTAAACACCACTGTAAGTCTTATTACTGTTAGCAACCAGCACTGTTTTGCATTTTTCATTTTATTAGTTCATGTCCTAATAGCACATCTGCACCACACATGCAAAGCTTAAGGAAAACAAAATCTAGGCAGGTAAATCTCTGTGAATTTGTGGCTAGCCTGATCTACATAGTACGTTTCAGGCCAGCTGAGGTTACATAGTCAGATATTGTCTTAAAATCAACCAGCCAACCAGCCAACCAACCAACCAACCAACCAAAACCTCTCTTCTCAGACTTAGTTTCTTGAATTAAAGAGGTTGAAAATTACAAAGACTTGTCTCAGCATTTTCCATTACTTTGTTACTGAAAACGGTATTTCTATGTTCCATGCATCTGTTTGTATGTTACAGTAATCTATTTTCAACTACATTACAGATATAAAACCACTATCTGAGTGTTTTAATGCACATAAAAGAAACCCTATGGACATGCTTCCCACAAACATAAGCAAAACTATAACTAAATAAATGAAGGAAGTATGAAACAAACAAACAAAGCCTGCTGGTTCATGTCTGTAATACTAGCCCTTGGGAAGCTGAGGTGTGAGACTCAGCATGGGCTTTGTATACCAGGCTGGCCTTGAACTCATAGAGCTTCGCCTCTGCCTCCCTGCTGGGATTAAACGCATGCACCCATCATTGCCTGTGAATAAAGCCATCGTTGCATCCACAGTCGGAAAGCAGAGGGGAGATGAGTGTTGGTGCTCAGCTCGCTCTGTCCTTTGTAATCTGTTTAGGACCCTAGACCACAGGATTGTGCCACCCTGATTACAAGTGGTCTTTTCTATCCTCCTCAGTTAAAGCTTTCTGGAAGTACCCTCATAGGTACCATCAGAGGTGTGGATCCATAAAGATTCTAAATCCAGTACAATCAATAATCTAGATTAACTAAGCTTCTACCTAGTACATAATTGATATAAGCTTGTAAAACAGATGATCAATACGCAAAACTTAATTGCATTTCTAAATATTAGCAATGGATGTCCCAAACTGGCATGAAGTAATTCTATTTATAATAGTATTAAAGAGATTAAATATTTAAGAATAAATTAAACAAAAGAAGTGCAAAACATCTGGAAGCAGGCAGCACACATACAACTTTAATCCCAGCACTCAGGAGGTAGAGGCAGAACTCGTGAGTTTGAGGCCAGCCTGGCCTACAGAGTGAGTTCCAGGACAGCCAAGGCTACACAGAGAAGCCCTGCCTTAAAAAATAAATAAATGAATAATGAATAAATAAATAAATAAATGGAGCACAAAATATATATTCTGAAAAATGCAGAGTATCAAAACAAATCAAAGTGGACAAACAAATGGAAAGCCGCCCCACTTTTGTTGATCGAGAGGGTTTTCTTGCTGGCAGATCCACAGACTAATCTGGATATTTAGTGAAATCACTGTCAAGATCTCAGCTGACAAGTTAACCCTACAATCATAGGAAAATACAATGGGACCCAGACTAGCCCAACAGACACAGTTGTAAAATTATGTTTTCCTCTCTTTTAAATAGTTGAGCCAGTTGTGGTGACACACGCCAGTAGAAGTTGCTGAAGGAGGCAGATACAAGAGGATCTCAAGTTCAAGGCTAGCCTGGGCTAAACCTTTGACTGGTGGTGTCAGCGGTGGGTGCATACCTTTAATCCCAGCACTTGGAGAGCAGAGGCAGGCGGATTTCTGAGTTCGAGGCCAGCCTGGTCTACAAGTGAGTGTCAGAACAGCCAGGACTACACAGAGAAACCCTGTCTGGAAAAACAAACTAAATCAAAAAAACAAAAAAAACAAAAAACAAAGCATAGGCAACAATAACAACAGATAGACAACTATGACTCTGTTCAGTATTTAAATAATTTGTGTTGTAAATTATACCATCAAAAAAGTGAAGATACTGAATATAATGAGAGACGTATATAGAATTTAATATTTGAAAATCATCCAATAGAAAAAATTGTAGAATATATTAAAAACAATCTTACAGTTCAATGAAAAGAGATAGTCTGATTTTGAAGTGGCTACAGGATCTGAATGGAACCAAGAACCTATATAAAAGGCATACAAAAGCATGAAAAGATACTAAACTAATTATATTGATGGATTTCAAAATCATGGTAAGATGCTACTTCATAACCACTACACTGTTTATACTAAAGAAGGAAGTAAAAGGCTGCCAAGATGGCTCTCCTGGTAAATATGCCGATTGCCAAGCTCGGGGACAGCAGTTCAACCTCTGGAATCCCCGAGGTGGAAGAAGGAACCAACTCAAGGAAGTGGTACCTTGACTTCCCCACTCCACTCCATGTGGCATGCACACACACACACACACACACACACACACACACACCACATATACACACAAAATAAATAAGATGCAATAGAAAGAAGGGGAAAATAGCCAGGGTGAGAAAGGGTATGGAGAACCGGGTGTAAAACTGCACACTTTGAAACACAGCTTGGCATTCCCTTAAGATGTTAAACAGTGGTCATGTGACTGGGGCTTTCACTTAGGGCGTTGCCCAGCAGGATTAAAAGTGAATCTGAATGGAAAGCATAAGCAACAGTAACAGCAGAATAGGGAGTTGAGGCTTCACCAGTCTTAAAAACAATGATAGCATCAAGAAAACCACAAGATATTACACAAATGTGCATATAAACATTTATGTACTATACTCTGACTGTTAAATATCATTTAATCATATAAAGGAAGTTCAGGTACTTGATGCAGTGGTGAACAGGCATCTAAGTGAAAGATATAAAAAACTACATAGTCTATGATTCCCTTTGTATAAAATACACAGAACAGGAAAAATCCACAGCTACACAAAAGATATTAGCGGTCCTGAGAGGCTGAGGAGAATGGACCCAAGTTATTGCCAGCAGGTATGCAGTTTCTTTGGTGGTATGATGAAGATATTTTGGACTTTAATAGCAATGATCACTGTCCAACTTTGTGAACATACTGAAAAATTGAACTTGTGCTTTAAATGTGTGATTTGTAAGATATGTAAAGTATAGCTCAGTAGACTTTCAAAAAATACAAATGTTATGCTTTCTGTGATCAGCACAACTGAGGGACTTTTCCTGTTCTCCTAGCTGGTCAGCCCCTGTCTTCCCTTCTTCTATTTCTATAGACTTTGAGGTAAGTTGGTCTTGAACTCATGGTTTCAAATGATCCTTCTACCTCATCCTCTGCAGTAGCTAGAATCCTAACCATATGCCACCTGCTTGTAAAGCTGTTATCTTGGCAAAATCCTAGTGGTGATTTGAATATGCTTGACCGCAGGGAAGTAGCAGGATTAGGAGGTGTGGCCTTGTTGGAGTGGGTGTGGTCTTGTTGGAGGAAGTGTGCTGAGCACTGCCCAGTATGGAAGAGAGCTTCCTCCTGGCTGCCTGAGGATCAAGATGCAGAACTCTCAGCTCCTTCTCCTGGGCCATGTTGGCCTGCAGGCTGCCATGCTTCTCAGCATAATAATAGACTGAAGCGCTGGGCAGTGGTGGCTCACGCCTTTGATCCCAGCACTTGGGAGGCAGAGGCAGGCGGATTTCTGAGTTCGAGGCCAGCCTGGTGTACAGAGTGAGTTCCAGGACAGCCAGGGCTACACAGAGAAACCCTGTCTTGAAAAAACAAAACAAAACAAAAGAAAGAAAAGAAAGAAAAAGTAATAGACTGAAGCTCTGAAACTATAAGCCAACCCCAATTAAATGTTTGCTCTTAGAATGTTTGCCTTGTCATGGTGTTTCTTCACAGCAATGGGACTCTAAGACAATAGTTCAACTGACAGCTGCTGTCAAGGTCTGAAACCCAAGTTTAATCCCCAAGACCCATATGGTGGGAAGAGAAAACCAATCCCCTAAATAGTCCTATGGTCTCCACATATGCCCCACCCCCAATAAAAGGAATGTAACTTTTTTAGTTAAATTTAATCTTATGCATATGGTTGTTATGCCTCCATATAGGCATCTATCTGTGCCTGGTGCCCACAAAGGCCAGAAGAGGGCATCAGATCCCCTGAAACTGGAGTTACAAACCACTGTGAGCTGCTATGTGGTTGTTGGGACACAGCCCCCAGGTCCTCCAGAAGAACAGTGAGTTCTCTAACTCTTGAGCCATCTCTCCAGCCTCTATAATGATTGTTTTTAAAGTTATCATCTTTAAAAAAAGGTATTTGTGTGTGTGGTGTGTGTGTGTGTGTTGTTGCTATTTATACAAATTATAGTTACAGATTTGTATAGCTAACACAGTAAGTAGTTAAAAAGTTCTTGGGTAACACTGGCCACCTTTAAAACCATATTATGAAGCCAATGATGACAGATTTTTCAAAAGTGATAAGGTATAAGGGTTTTTTTAAAGAATTTTCTGTGAAATACCTTTTATTTCTTTATAACTATCTACTTCTTATATGTCAGTTAATTTTTCTAGAGCTTTATATAATTCTAAACTTGTCACAAAGCATAAAAAAGTTTCAATAATGCAATTAAAAACTGACCATCTCAGACTGGAGCAATGGTTCAATAGTTAAGGCACTGGCTGGGAACCTGGGTTTGATTCCAGCACCCAACTGCAACCACAACCATCTGAAATTCCAGGGGATCTGGCGCCCTCTTCTGGCCTCTGCAGGAACAGGAGCATATGTGGTGCTCATACATAAAATAGTAATTTTTAAAAATGACCATCTTATTTTAGATATTACAGTTGATAGCAATCAATCCATATTGATGATGCAGCCTCTAATTGTTAAAAAAAAAGATGTTATTTAGTGGGAATTTTCATATACTCCAAGTTTGTGGATGTTGGTTGAAGCTATACCAAGCTAAGTGTCGTACATAGTAACTCTGATGAGGCAAGCAACCAAATCTAATTTATGATTATAAAGAAAGCTGCTGGGTAGTGGTGATGCATGCTCTTAATCCCAGGACTCAGGAGGCAGATGCAGGCAATCTCTGAGTTTGAGTCCAGCCTGGTCTACAGAATGAGTTCCAGACAGTTACACAGAGAAAACCTCTCACCAATCAAAAACAAACAAACCTAAAACAACAAAAAGAAAGCCATATCTTTGCTTATTTCAACTTTTTGTCACACATTGTCTGGATTCAAGCTACTTTAAAGGGTAAAGTTAAGTGAGACCCCAAGATCCGAGAAGTCTGAAAGTAAGTTACAGGACGGATTGTTTCTAATTCTCGGCAAGTAAAATAAGTGCTAATGAACTGATAAGCTAGTTAAGGATTCACTGGGTATCTTTGTTGTATAGAATGGCAGTATGGGGGGGGGGCGAGGGGAGGAAGTTGAGGACGGGAGCCTGGGTATGGGGACCTTGAAGAAGTCTCTCTTCTGTGGTATTTCCCCTGAGTTTCTTCTTTCGTTGCATTCACTAATGCTTTTTCTACCTATATTATTAAATTCTCCCCATAAAAGAATTTGCTGAGCAGGTAATCAAATCTTGTTCTCCCACAAGGGCACTGTTTAATTTCAATGATCGATGAAATGACATGAAGAATTTAACTGAAAACTAATTCTACATCTTGACGAAGCCATGTTTCCAGTGGCCTCAGATACTCAACTGTTTTCAGGACTTCCATGTCTACAACTCCCTGGAAGCACAAGACAGAAAACGCGGCATCCCACACTTAAGGAACAAGTCCCAGAATCCCACCGGGACTCCAAATCCCAGAATCCCACGCAGCAAATACATCCCGGAAGCGTGGCGGGCTAGCTGGGACGAGACCAAATAGAAGAATAGGGAAACAACCTTAAGCGTGGTGCTCTGTACTTTATATTGTAGAAAAATTTCCGTTTAAAGACATATTTTTATAATTATCCAGATTATTTCCAAGGATGTCTCCATTTCAGAGCGTCTGTTGGTAGGCCAGCGGATCTCGTTCCCTTTGCTAGCCTCTCCTCCCCCGTGAGGATGAGAGCTCCGAAGCTCAGCGCTCCCGAGCCCGCCCTGCCGCGGAATGCGGCCTTGGAGCGAGCGTGGTGGGAGGAGCCGTGGCGGGAGGCGTGTTGTGCAGGGCGGAGGGAGGAGCGCCGGGGCTTGGGCTGTGGCGGCGAAGCGACCCTTCGCTCGCTCCGCGCGGCGGGCTAGGCGTGTTGGTCGACTAGGAGGGCGGCCACGGCTTCCCGGCAGGCTCGGGAGGCCGAGACCCTCGCGGCGCCCGGGGCTGCCCCGGCCCCCTCGGCCTCCAGCGGCGAGGCGGGGGAGTGAGGAGATGCCGACCCAGAGGGACAGCAGCACCATGTCCCACACGGTCGCGTGCGGTGGCGGCGGGGACCATTCCCACCAGGTCCGGGTGAAAGCCTACTACCGCGGGTGAGTGTTGGCGGTCAGGGGCCCGAGCGATCGTGGGGGCGGCGAGGGGCGCTGTTGGTGGCACCCGGGACGAATGAGTGTAGGTCGCCCAGGACTCGGCGGAGGAGAGTGGGTGCAACCGGAGGGGAGGACAGATCAGCTGACGGAGAAATTTGCAACTGTTTCGGGACTGGGTGGATTGAGGATTTCGAGGGAAGCCTCTGTTCACTCACTACTGTGGGCTCGCCAGCCTCGACTGCTTCGTTAGCTGGCTCCTTTCTTTACAGACAGGCCTGAAGCCTCCGATTTTGTAAATCAGGTTTATATCTATCCTTCGCCGTGGGAGAGTTCATCAAATAAGTCTGGACTATGGTCAAAGAGCCGGTATAAGTGTTTGAGTTAGTACCAAAGTGGATACTTTTTAAAGGATGTGCACCGGATCATTAGTCTTGGTCAGAATTAAGGGGCAAATGTGCTGACCCACATTTTGGAAGTTAGGGCGAGATACCAAGAAAGGTGAGAAGCCAAGGCTTTGAATTCTAGAAACGATCTTTACTCCACTTGATCACCAAACGCTTCTACTAAGGTCTCTGCCAAAAGTAATCCAGTTCTGAGGTCACAGCTAGATCATTTTCTATCATGACTTGTCATAAAGTTCTTCCTCTCCTTTGAATTCAGTTTATGGTTTGAAATAATTTAGGATCTCTGCTGAGGTGAAAGGCTAGCGTGAGCATAAAGACTGGAGGGTAGGGATTAACAGAAGACCCCACTGCTTGTCTAGGCAGAAATAAATTGCTTTTAAAAGCTTCAAGTACTACAAGGTTAAGAGCTGTACGTGCTTTCGCATTCCTGAGGGGATCAGTGAAGATAGCAAACCTTCACAGTTCTTTCCTGTTTTCCTTTCAAGGGAACTGGAGCTCCACATGTCTTAATGTGTACATGCAAGGCCTTAGGTTTTGTGTGTTGTCTTCCAGCCTCAGACATTGACTGATTCAGGACTACCTTGTAGAATTTTCAGTAGACGAAGTTCTTTTTACTTAAAACAAAGGGAAAAAGAGATTTTGACTTTAAAATAGTCTCCAAAAATGCATTAAAATTTTTTTTCTTTGAATTTTTAAAAAGTTGGTAGTTGTCATAAATAGCTGCTTTAGCCATTTTGGTTCATGAACAAGCTTTGCAAGATTGAAAGAGCCACAACCCCCCCCCCCCTTCAAGGACAAACACAACTTTCTGATAATTTGAGAGAGATTTATTTTAGAGCAGTGGCTCTCAATGCTGCAACTGTTTAATACCTCATGTTGTGGTGACCCCAATTATTATTATTATTATTATTTTTTTTTGGTATTTTCGAGACAGGGTTTCTCTGTGTAGCCCGGGCTGTCCTGGAACTCACTCTGTAGACCAGGCTGGCTCGAACTCAGAAATCCGCCTGCCTCTGCCTCCCAAGTGCTGGGATTAAAGGCGTGCGCCACCACGCCGGCTGACCCAAATTATTTTTGTTGCTACTTTATAACTATAATTTTGCTACTGTTATGAATTGTAATATAAATATCTTTGCTTTCAGATGGTCTTAGGCAACTCCTGTTGGATCCCCCAAAGGGGTCTAGATCCAGGGTTGAGAAATACTGCTTTAGAGTAGGTTCCATTTTACAAAGTTAAGAGCCTGTGGCTTATTAGGTATAGATGAGGATTTTTAAGGTATTCTTATAGGTATAGATAGTGGATTTTTAAGAAGCTGTCTAGTTGGCAGGCTTACAAACTGGAGTCCAGTATAAATACATGCACATGGTAAGAAAGTGCACATTGTACACAGGTATAAATGTGTGGCTTCTCACCCTTCAGTCTCCACAGGCTCTACTGTTGGTGGCTAACTTGTGGTTCTTCTCAGATTGTATTTATTATTTTAAAGGTTGCATTTATGGGGCTGGAGAGATGGCTCAGCTATTAAGACCACTTGCTGCCCTTCCAGAATATCCAAATTGTGTTTGAAGAACCTGTGTTAGGTGACTCACAGTTTCCTGCAACTCTAGTACCAGGACCCAATATCCTCTTCTGGCCACTGTGGCACCCCGACCCCACCCCCATACATGTCACAACACATACACACACCCTTCTCAAAAAGTTGCATTTATGTTTCTTTCTCTTTATTTATTTATTTAATTTGTATGCGTACACTATAGCTGTCTTCAGACACACCAGAAGAGGGAGTCAGATCTCATTACAGATGGTTGTGAGCCACCATATACCATATGGTTGCTGGGAATTGAACTCAGGACCTTTGAAAGAGCAGTCAGTGCTCTTAACTGCTGAGCTGTCTCTGCAGCCCTCATTTGTTTTTCTTGAGGGATCATCTTTAGATATTATTTATCGATTATTTCCATGGAAAGGTGAACATTATGGTGTATAGTACCTTATGTCTCCTGTCTTCTGTGTGTCTTAATTTTGATTGTTCCGCCATTCTTTTTAGTTTTTGACTTACTATACTTAGCTTCCAGTGAAAGAGCAAGGAATCAATGCTTTTTCATTTTTCCCATATTTTTATTAGTTTGACAAGTATAAATAGGCACATCATGTAAATCATTCCCAAAATTTCTTTGGAAAGAAATTAGTATGTTGAACTCTAGAAATGCAGATATTCCATATGGATTTTCTTTCTTTATTGCTTGCTCTAGTTATTAAAATAAAGAAATGAGAATATGGATATATGATTTGTTTAAAAATTTCTCAAGACACTTTTATTAATATTATCGTTTAAAGTTTAGGAAATTTTACTAAAGATAGGCACACATAACCCCATGTCTTTAATGATCAATGGAACTGTCCTAATACTCCTTTTTTTTTTTTTTCAAGCCTCCTCTAAGGACAACCTCAGTACTCTCAACTGTGCCATTTTCTTTTTTCTGAGTTAGACGTTAAGATTATATGTTTATTAACAGTAATCTAAACTGGTAATTATATTACAGTCAGCTGCTTATTAGCATTGATGAGACTAGAATGAGTCACTAGCAAGGATAGTTAATAAATACGTTGGCTAACAGATCCCGTATATGATTCCAGAGTAGACTCCCTTTCTCTTACACTGGGAGTAAAGGAGGGTTTGCAATTGAAGAATGTATTTTTGGGCTGGGAATCTCGTTGGAGGAGTGCTTGCCTCGTGCGCAGGAGGCCCTGGTTTCATCGCCAGCACTGCGTAAACCTGGTGCGTGGGACACTGTAACCACTCAGAAAGGAGAAAGTAGGAAGGTCAGAAGTGTGAGTCTGGGACCAGCTTGGGCTATGTGAAGTTTTTTTATCTTCAACAAAAACAATCCCACAAAGAAAATTTCTTTTCATTCGCTCTTTCGAAAGAACACTATTCCGCAGCTTTATCCTCCTCCTAACAGTATTTCTTCCCGGTGAAGGTTGAATCTTTGACTATTTTCGGTGAATGAATTATCATCTCCTTTCAAATATGTTTCATTTTTAAGAAATGAGTGTCCTCCTAGATATAAGAGGCATGTAATTTGACTTTTTTCTAGTTTGTAAAAACGCTGAGAATCTGGTTTGAGCAGAGTGCCCGTCTCATGGTCTGCACCCCTTTTTCCCAACGCAGGAACTCTTGAGTCAGTGGCCTTTTCAGTCCTCACAGTCCTCTTAGCTTGGAAGAAGAGAAACAGGTTTTTTTGGTTAGTGATAGATTGCCATTGTGTGCTAATCCTTGTATAAAGTACTTGTAGGTAATGACTGGGCTACTCATATCTTTACATTGTATGTGTACAGGACTTTGGCAGGAAGCTTGTAAAAATCGAGTTATAAGCCATTGTTGTTGAACAGTGAGTGCAGCCCAGAGGATTCCTTCTGTGAACAGTAATTGGTTTTGGCAGTGCAAGGGATCATACCCCTGTTTGCAGCCGCTCTTATTACTGAGCTGTGTCCACAGCCCAGGATTGACTCTGCGTATTTGGAATGTAGAGCTGCCTGCATTTTTTTCCCCTTACAGTGAACAAGTCCTGTCAGGTCTTGTTTTTTTAAAAGTGATGCAAAATTAGTTTGTTTTGTGCTTTCAGTTGTTGGAGCAGAGTGTCGTGCTTGCCCAGTGTGCACAAAGCCCTGAGTTCATCCAAACCCCACTTTAAATCAAGTATTGTGGTGCCTGCCTATAATCAGTGGAAGCAGGAGGCTCAGGACTTCTCAAGCTCATCCTTGGCTACATAGTCAGTTAGAGGACAGCATGGACCATGTAAGACCTGGCGGGGGGGAAGTGGGGGTGGTAGAGTGGCAGCCAGCTCCAAGGGGTAACTGGCCCATAGCCTGGCCAAAGAGAAAAGATTCCTCAGAAGTCTTGAATTTGTAATGCTGAGATCAACAGCTAGTCAGCACTGTGGCCTGAAGGTGAGGAGTTGGAGGAACTGGTGAGGTGTGAGATGAGCACAGGCACACTGAAGAGCTAAAGAAGCAGCAGAAGGCAGCAGCTGCTCAGAAACTCTCCTTAGAGGGAGAGGTGCTTCCCCTCCCCTCCTTGATGGTCTCTGGGTGTTTGGCTGGCCTCAAACTCATAGTAACCCAGGCTGGCCTTGCCCTCTCCATCCTCCTGGCTGTGATGCCTGAGTGCTGGGATTATAAGGTGTTTGGTCACATTTTTGGAATGTGTTCTCTCTCTTTCCCTCCCTCCCTCTCCTCCTTTCCCCCTCTTCTTTCCCTCTACCCCTTCTTTTCTTACACAGGGTCCCATGTTATATGCCAACTGTGGCATGTACCTTAGTAGCAGAGATGACCCTGAACTTCTGATTTTCCTGCCTGCATCTCCCTAGAGGTGGAATAACAGGCGTGTGCCTTGGTTTTATGCCATCCTGGTGCACTAACCCAGGATCTCATGCATGCCAGGCAGTCATTTCACCAGCTTAGCTATTTTTCCTTTAAATTTGTTGATGAAACATTGACATTTTGCCTATTAAAATTGGAAGGCATTTCTCAATCTATTGTTTACGTGAAGATTTTAAGATTTGTGTAATTAAATCTGCCCTTTTTTCTGTATATGTGGCTCCTTGGTTTGTTGCCTTAAGTAGATGAGTTTCTCATTACAAGTAGTCTACAGTTCTGTACGGTGCAGTTTTAAGTAATCATCTTCTCAGTATTATATGTTGAGGTATAGTCATTAGTAGTTTTCTGATACAACTTACATTTTAAAATTCTACTAACATTTTTAAAAAGAGGTCTTCCTTTCACTACTTGTTTGAAATAACTTTTACACATAGTATTTCTCATTATGCATATAGATAACTGTCTACTCTGTACCATTGTTTGGGGAGAGATCTGTTTAGTACATGCCACAATTTGATTATTACAGTGTATTTAGTTAGTTTTGTTGTGCAATGGGAAGTCTCATTTATTTAATCTTCTTCTCCCAGGGCCTTTTGTTTTGATTGAATATTGTGCATTTCACCAAGAATGTATTGCTTTTACAAATGGGAACTTTTATTTCCTGTTATTTGTATCACTATGGCCAAAATATCTGACAACAACTCCAGGGATAAGTTCTTTAGGCTCCTGGTTCAGCTTGTGATTTCTTGGCACTTGAGTGAAACATCACCATGGCAGAGGACTGGGGCAAAAGACAGCTGCTCGCATCCTAATGGGCCCAAAATCAGAGAGCAAGGCTGGAAGTGACCATAGATAAAGTGTCACAGAGGCCTCTTCCTCAGTGACCTCTGGGTAGTGTTCCCAGAACTGTTGAAAATGGTGCCTCCAGCTGTGTACTAAACATTCAGGCAGTGAGCCTGTGAGGGCATTGCTCTTCAAACGTAACTTTTTCATGGGTTACTGTGTCCTTTCTTGTTTTAGTTGTAGTCTTGCTGTGTTCCCTCACTGCTGTGACACTGCTAGCCTCCTGTAACTTTCTTGCCCCTACTTCCCAAGCACTGGAATTGCAGGGCATACCATTGTGCTGGCTTTATGTCACCAGCTTTCTGTTTTGTTTTTCTAAAGACAGCGTCTGAGACGGTGCTGGCCTCAAACTATTAGAGATCTGCCCATGTCTGTCTCCCAAGTGCTGGAAGTAGAGAGGTGAACCACCAGGCCTGGCCTATCAGTTTTTGTATGCTTAATCTGAATTGTCATTGATTAACTATTTCTTGGTTAACTATCCTGGAGTTTATAGGGTAATGATGTCTCTGACTGACAGTCTTGCTGGGATTTTATAGACAGTGTTGGATTACAGGAATGCTTTTATCTTAATGAAATATAATTGCTACTGAGAACGTTCATCAACTACTTTAAAAATGTCCTGTACCTACACCTTTGAAGACTTGTAGGTACTTTGTCCTTACTGTTTTTAATATTCACAACAATATTCAGGGAGGTTGTCATGATGTCCATGTTATAGACAAGATTGAAGCTTAGAAGACACCAATACAAAGTTGAGTATAACTTTCAAAGAACTCCTTTCCCTTTTCCGTGCTTGTTGGCTTTATGCTTTTCTTGTCAACTTTTTAAGTTCACAGTTGCTTTTATGTTCATTTTTCTGTCTTATGAAAAATGGAAATTGTTTTGAGAGTTTTTACTTAATTTTTTTTATTTTTTAAGATTGATTTAATTTAGCTGGCCAGCGGTGGCGCACAGCTGCAGTGGCAGCGCTCTGGAGCCTGAGGCGGTTGTCTCCCGAGTTCGAATCCAGCCTCTGCTTGCTCACAGGGAAAAAAAAAAAGATTGATTTAATTTTATTTTATATGTAAGATGTATGCCTACATGTAAGTATTTGTACCATGTTCATGTCTGGTGCCTGTGGAAGCCAAAAGAGAATGTTGGATACTCTGGAACTGGAGTTATAGATGGTTGTGAGCGTCCATGTGGGTGCTGGGAACTGAATCCTGGTCCTCTGGAAGAGCAACTGGTGCTCTTAGCCACTGAGCCTTCTTTCCAGACCCCTTTGCTTAATTTTTAAAATTAGGATTTAACAGAATGGATGTATTATGGCATTTTCATACAAATGTTGTCTGTGTTCTTCTCACTGGCCTCCTTCACTACCCTCTGCCCTTGCTCTTGCCTTTCCTGATGGTTCCCTTCCTACAGTCACTGCCTTCCTTCTTATCCCTCTCGACTTCTATGACACACACCACCCCACAGACCACACAAATTAAAAGTAAGTTCTTAATAGGGGAGAAATTATGAGGTAATTCTTTTTTGTTTTTTGTTTTTGTTTTTTGTTTTTTTTTTTTTTTTTTTTTTTGCTTTTTCGAGACAGGGTTTCTCTGTGTAGCCCTGACTGTCCTGGAACTCACTCTGTAGACCAGGCTGGCCTTGAACTCAGAAATCCGCCTGCCTCTCTGCCTCCCAAGTGCTGGGATTAAAGGCAGTGCGCCACCACCGCCCGGCTTGTTGTGTGTTTTCTATGTACATATTGGTCATTTTGATTTCTTCTGAGAACTTTGTTCAATTCATTAGCTCTTTTCTTGATGGAGTGAGTTTTTTGAAGTTTAATTCTTGTTTATCCTCACATATTCTAGATATTAATCTCCTGTCCTGTCTGATGTGTTGTCTGCAAGGTGGTTGTTTTCCATCTGTGGACTGTGTCTTTACTCAGGTGATAGTTTCTTTTGTTAAAGAGAAGGTTTTTAATTTTATTTATCCCTGTCTATCAATTTTGGGGCTGTGTGTGTGTGTGTGTGTGTGTGTGTGTGAGAGAGGAGAGAGAGAGAGAAAGAGAGAGAACACATGTTGTTATGGGTGTGTGGAAGTAGAGGACAACTTTCAGGAGTTAGTTCTCTCTATCATATGGGTTCTGAGGATGGAATTCAGGCTTGGGCTTTGCAGCAAGCCCCTTTACTTGCTGAGCCATCTCATGGGCCTCCATTTTCAATTGACTTTTATGCAGAATTACAGATAGAGATCTTAGTTTTCTACTATATATTATATTTTACTATATACTAAATGTGGAAATCCAATTTTCCTAGGACCATTTTAAAATCTTTTTCTTAAAATTGAAGTATAATTGCATCATTTCCTTTCTCTTTACTCCTTCCAACCAGTACTATGTTTTCCTCCCCTCTTGCTCCTTCTCAAATCTATGATCCCTTTTTCTTTGTTACTGTTTTACACACACGCACACACACACACAGAGAGAGAGAGAGAGAGAAGGGAGAGAGAGAGGGGTATACAGATGCATAAAATACACACACACACACGCACACACACACACACACCAGAGAGAGAGAGAGAGAGAGAGAGAGGGGTATACAGATGCATAGATATATAATAGAACCTGCTGGATCTGCTGAGTGTTACTTGAATGTATAAGGTTTGCAGGCTGAAGGCTGACTATGCTGTTGTGGCTTCTGCCTCTCTCAGCAGTCCTTAATTGCCTGATTGCCTGTAGTTCTTTGTCTTGGGTGTGCTCAGGTAAGATTTCCCTCTTCCATGTTAGCATGTCTGTTGATGGTGTCCTTTAGGTCTCCTTTGGTCAGCCATATTATTTGAGGTATGTGTCTAGCTTGGCTGTCATGTGTAGGAAAGAGTCACAGCAGTCCTGGTTCTCTGGACCTCACAGTCTTTCCACCCTTCTCTTGTCTTCTCTGTTGGTGTTCCTGAGCCTTGTCCCAGGACCACTTGTTGAAGAGGTGTCCTTTTCCCAATGTATGTTTGAACACGTTGTCAAGAGTGAGGTGGCTACTGCTGTGAGAGCTTATTTCTGTTTCCTTTGTTCTGTCCCAGTAACATGTGGCGTGTTACTGTGGCTCTGTGCTGTATGGAAACAGAGGTCAGACACTGTGATGGTTATCATCACTCTTTCTGCTTAAGGCTGCTTTGGCTATTGGGGGCTTTGTGTTTCCACATGAATTTCAGGATTGTAATTTCTAGTTGTATGAAGAAATGTAACTGGAATCTGACGGGAATTCTGTTGAATCTGGAGATTATTTTTGGTGATAGAGTCATTTTCTCATTGTTAATTCTGCCAGTCTGAAGATGGAAGTCTTTCTGTCTTCTCAGGCCATCTTTAGTGTTGACTATAGAAGGCTTTCATGTCCTTGGCTAAAATTACTTTTAGGATTATTTATTTGTTTACTTATTTAGAAGATACTATGAATGGGATTTCTTCCCCTCCTGATTTATTTCTGATATGTAGAAAAACCACTGATTTTGTAGTTATTTTTCTTCTTTTAATTTCTGCTGTTTTGCTGTGGAAATACTATAATTGATGTCATTTTGACTCTTGGTTCTCCTGCTTGGGTCACTTTTTTCTCTTATGGCTTCTATGTAGATATAATGTTATTGTGCACTGTGTAAAGTTTACATTATTCAAATGCTGATTTCTCTGCCCTCATACCTTGCTGCAGTCTGGACACAGCATTGTAATGCTCATGTTAAGAATCTCCTGTCTCAAGTTCGTGTAAACAATTCTCATCATTCTCTGCCTTTCAATAAAAGCTGGACAAGCCAAGAACTCTGCAATATATAGAATAGGGCAGGACTTCTACTGGCCAAGGGAGGCGGGAGAAAAAGAGAGGAAGAGAGATGTCACCACGAAGAAGGGGTCCAGAGAGTCATCAAAGCAGAACACACCTGAAGCCCAGAGGAACAGACCATAAAAAAAAATGCCAGTATCCGGGGGATTTTGGCTGGGAGGTAGCCAAATTAGATTAGAGGATTATAATAGAATTATAATGCCTATTATTGTGCTTTTGAGTTGAAAATAAATCAGTGTTATTATTGGGGAACTAGCTAGGATAAAGAAAAACCACTACTGTATTAATTTACTGCATACAGTTATATTAAAGTTACCATTCCAGCCCTAGCTTAAAGATTGAATACTACTGAATAGGAATATGAGCATATGTCTTGTTCTTAATTTTAGAGGAAATGCTCTCAGTGTTTCCCCATTTAGTATAATATCGGATAATGTGTCATATCAGCCCCTTTTCATTCTCTTGTGTGTGTGTGTGTGTGTGTGTGTGTGTGTGTGTGTGGTGTATGTGTCAATGTGTGTATGTAGGGTATGTTCACCTGTGCATGTGTACATAGATCCCATGATGTCAAGTAGCTTCCTTGATTGCTTGCCACCTCATTTTTGAGACAGGGTCTTACTGAACCTAGAGCTTGTCGTTTTGGTAGAGTGGTAGAGTAGCAGACCCATGGATCCCCTCTGGCGACACTTGGTCCTCTTCTCCACAGTGTGGAGTTACAGGTGCTTACTGTCATGCTCAGGTTTTTGTTTCGTTTTGTTTTGTTAACATGGGCTCTGGGTGTTAAAATTCAGGTCCTCCTACTTGCATGGTAAACACCACTGAGCCATCTTCACAGACCCCATTTACAGGCTTTATTATGTTGGGATTTGTTTCTTCTACTCCTGATTTCCTTGGGGCTTTTATCATCAAGGTGTGTTGAGATGATCATGTGACTTCCGTCCTTAAGTCTACTCATGTGTTGTATTATAGTTAATAATTTGGGTGTGCTGAATCAACATTGCATCCTTGGGATTAAACCAGCTAGGTCACAGCATCTGATCTTAATGTGTCCTTAAATTTAGTGTACAGCTATTTTGTTGGGAATTCTTATGTCTGTGTTTATCAAGGAAGGTGATCTATAGTCTTCATTGTTGCATCCTGGTTGTCAGGATAGTACTGTAGTACTAGCCTCCTAGGATGAGGATGGATGGGAGTGTCCCAAATGTTTCCATTTTGTGAGCAGGTTCTAAGAGTATGGAGGGGATTCCATCCTTAGAGACTTGATAGATTGAGCCGTGAATCCATCTACTCTTGAGCTTTTCTTTGCTGGAGGACTTTTATTACTGCTTCAGTCTGGTTGCTTAAGTCGTTTATATCTTCTTAGTTTTGATAGGTCGTGCGTGTCTAGCTATCCATTTCTTGTAGGTTTTTCCTCTTTTTTTGAGTGTATGTTTCAAAGTATTCTCTAATTATCTAGATTTCTAGGAGAGTCTTTTTTATCTCAGTTTTGTTAATTTGAGGCTTCTTTTGGTTATTTTTTTTTTTCCAGATTGCTTTGATTTTTTTTTAGTTTGGTTTGGTTTGGTTTGGTTTGGTTTGGTTTGGTTTGGTTTGGTTTGGTTTTTATTGAGTCAGTTTCTTTGTGTAGCCTTGGCTATCCTGGAACTCAATCTGTGTCTAGGCTTGCCAAACTCACAGAGTTCTGCCTGCTTCTGCTCTTGAGCACTGAGATTAAAGGTATGTACCACCATTATCTGGCAGATCTAATTTTTAATGTAAGTATTCATGGCTATAGATTTCCTTATGTCTTTTTTGGAGGCTCTGGTAAATTGTGCTTTCATTTTTATTTGATTCTAGTAATTTTTAAACATCATCTAGATTTGCTCAGTATCTCACTGGTCATACAAGAGTATAGTGTTCAGTTTTTAAGTAATTGAGTAGTTTTTGTAGTTTCTCTTGCTACTGATTTCTACTTTCTTCCACTATGATATGATAAAAAATAAATATTATTGTCTTTTCTAAGCCTTGCTGTGGCCTAGATTGTGGTCCATTTCTGAGAATGCATTTCTTTTCTGTTTGATGGGATAGTCTATACATCTGTGAAGGCCATTTGTTCTGTAGTCTAATTTAATTGAAGTTTATTGGTTATTTTTAATTTGGATGTCCTCTCTAAAGATGTAATTGGGGTAATGAAGTCACCCTCTATTATTGTATCAGGACTTCTGGGACCTTTATACTCAATAGTATTTTTTATAAAATTGGGAACCCCAGTATTTAGTGCATATGTGGTTACAATTTTTACACTCATCCATCCATCCATCCATCCATCCATCCATCCATCCATCCCCCAGTTTCATGTATCCTAGGGTGATCTGGAAGCCTGCTGTAACTGAAGGTGACCTTGACTCTGACCTTCCTGACTCTGCCTCACACACCATGCCTTGGTTTGTGTGATATGGTTACCAAATCCAGGACTTTGAAAACTATGCTTTTAAGTTTAATGTGTATGAGTATTTTGCCTGCTTTGTACGTATGTACACACCACCTGTGTGCCTGTTGTCCAAAGGGAGGCCAGAAGAGGGTGGTGTCAGAGCCTCTAGATCTGTGAGTCACCTGATACGGGTATTAAGAATTGAACTCTGCTCCTCTGAAAAAGTTGCAAGTGCTCTTAGGGTGGAGCCATTTCTCCACTCAAGGCTTAGTGTATGCTAATTAAACACTACCAGCTCAACTACATACCCAACCTTGTTTTATCCTTTTGATGAGTTATTCCTTTTTTTTAATATGTAGTGGCCTTGTTTATCTTTAATTTTGCTTTGAAGTCTACTTTATCTGTTATCAGTTGAACCACCTGCTTTCAAATCATTTACTTCTTAGGTCTTTCTCAGTTTGTGGGAGTCTACACACAGCACACACACAGAGAGAGAGAGACAGAGACAGAGACAGAGACAGACAGACAGACATCGAGTTCATGGCCATCAAGTGTCTGACCTATTCTCTTTGTGAAATCCGCGTTCAGAGTGGGGCTGTGTCTTAGCTTGACAACATCCTGCCTTCCTGCTTTCCTCAACTGAGTCCTGAGGTTGTGGCAGGCTAGACCCAGGCTTTCTGATTGTGGTTGTTCTCAGTTGTCTGGTGTAGATCCCCCCAGGGTAACAGCATTAATCAGCAGGTTCCTTGAGGCAGGACTTTGAGTCCTCTGCCCTCTAAATCATGCAAACGCTAGAGTGAGAAGTGGGATTTCTTTCCACAGCTCACCTGACTGTTTCACACCAAAACCTGCATGTGGATTTGAGCCTGTGAGTGAAGTCTGTGGGCAAACAGCCAATGTTTTCTGAATGGGGCTTCTGTTTCCTCTCTTCCTGTTAAGAGTGGCGCTAGCCTCTATACCTCTTTGCTCCTCTGTCACTACTTGAATGTTTGAAGAGCCTCTTCCACTGTTGGAACAGAGTTAACTTCATTTTGTGTGTGTGTTTTGCCTGCGTGCATTATGTAAGTGCACCACATGTGCCTTATGCCTACAGAGGTCAGAAGAGGGCATCATTAGATGCCTTAGAGCTGGAGTTCTGGTTGGCCGTGAGCTTCCATATGGGAGCTAGAAACCGAATCTGGGTCTTCTGCAAGGCAGCAAGTACTTTAACTAATGAGCTATCTTGCCAGCCTCTTATTTTTTTTAATTTGTGTGTGCTTGCATATCTATGGGTATATGCTACAATACTCCTATTGGGTGTCAGTATTAAATTTCAACTTCATTGCTGACAGGTGCCCCCCATACTGGTCTTGAATTGACAGAGATCCATCTTCCTCTGCCTCCCAAGAGCTGGGATTAAAGTGGTGCATCACCACACTTAGGGAGACAGAGTCACTTGATCACTCCTGTGTACCCTGAATCCTGCCAGCTTCCGAGGTTTCTCCCATTTTCCCTCCAGTCTCGCCATATAGGTTACCATGACCTGCTTTAGGTGGGATCTGGCTATTTGAACTTGAGTCTTTATCTGAGCCATCTCCCCAGACCTAGTCTGTTGTCTTAACTTAAAAGGCATCTGTGACTTTTAAAATAATTACTAACTTGAGATTATGTGACTCTTCGCTACCTCTGAACTTTTTGATCCAATGGTTTTAACCATCTGTGGGTAATCCTGTTGAGGCCAATTGTTACTGATAACTTCAAATAAAAACATTTTCTAAATAATTTATATTTCAGAAGAAAAGTTTATGTTTAAATAACAGAACTCAATGTTGCTTCTTCTTGGATTTACTTTTAAAATCAGCCCCCAGGAAATCTTTAAATTGTATATTTTACAAAATAGTTTTGTCTTCTGAAGCCCACTAACACAGTTAATGATGTCCCCCTTTTTTCCTTTAAAACTTGAGTCAAAACTATGCCTAAATTTGCCATTCAGGGACTCTTTGCAGTAAAACATTGATCTGTTGGCCATTAATAAAATAATTTATGCTAATGACAGAGTAAAGACAGAAGAATCATGTGTGTATAATTTGTTTTCCACCGTCTGAATGCAATGTCTTCATCTTCAGCTTAGTTTTAACTTGGTTATTGTAATTGTGATCTGGTAATTGTGGAGTGTTGTAAACACGGTGCTTTTCCAAGCAGAGAAGTGTTTACACAAACGTTCCTTAAATGTTTTAGTTCCTAGAACTTAAGGAATGATAGTTGATAAACCACCACCTTCATTTAGTCTCTTAAGGAAATGTGTACATAGGTTTTTTAAATATTCACAGATAGTATGTAATATTGTGATTATCTTTTCAGTTGTGAGGCTAAGCAGGAGGATCAAGAATTCAAAGCCAGCCTGGGTTTTTTTCTTAACATGATTTTAAAAGTATACTGAATAATTAAGTCCTGCCTTCTGTGTGGTGGTGTGGCTTACTGAGTGGGAGTTCTTCTGTGTCAGTGAAGCCTCTCTGATTCTTCTCACCTGGATGGATTCCAGCCCCGCTCTCAGCAATGGAGGATTCCAGCACCCGCTCTCAGCAATGGACAGATCGTGGAAACAGAAACTAAACAGACACAATGAAACTAACAGAAGTTATGAACCAACTGGATTTAACAGGATTTAACAGATATCTATAGAACATTTCATCCTAAAATAAAAGAATATACCTTTTTTTTAGTACCTCATGGTACCTTCTCCAAAATAGACCATATAATTGGTCACAAAACAGGCCTCAACAGATACAAAAAGATTGAATAATACCTTGCATCATAGCAGATCACTATGGACTAAGGTTGGTTTTCAATAATACCAAAAACAATGGAAAGCCCACATACACGTGGAAACTGAAAAACGGTCTGCTCAATGGTGACTTGGTAGAGAAAGAAATAAAGAAATTAAAAGACTTTTTAGAATTTAATGAAAATGAGGACATATATACCAAACCAAACTCATAGCTCTAAGTGCCTACAAAAAGAAACTGGAAGAGAGCATACACTAACAACTTGACAGCACACCTGAAAGCTCTAGAACAAAAAGAAGCAAATACACCCAAGAGGAGTAGAAACTCCTCTTGGAAATGATGGCATTATGGAAATTATGGCAAGAAATAATCAAACTCAGGGCTGAAATCAACCAAGTAGAAACAGAAAGAACTATACAAAGTATCAACAAAACCAGGAGCTGGTTCTTTGAGAAAAATCAACAAGATAGATAAACCCTTAGCCAGACTAACCAGAGGGCACAGAGACAGTATCCAAATTAATAAAATCAGAACTGAAAAGGGAGACATAACAACACAAACTGAGGAAATTAAAAAATCATCAGATCCTACTACAAAGGCCTATACTCAAGAAAACTGGAAAATCTGAATGAAATGGACAATTTCCTAGACAGATACCAGGTACCAAAGTTAAATCAGGATCAGATAAACCATCTAAACAGTCCCATAACCCCTAAAGAAACTAGCAGCAGTCATTAAAAGTCTCCCCCCCAAAAAAAAGCCCAGGACCAGATGGTTTTAGTGCAGAATTCTATCAGACCTTCAAGGAAGACCTAATACCAATTCTCTTCAAATTATTCCACAAAATAGAAACAGAAGGAGCACTACTCAATTTGTTTGATGAAGCTACAATCACGCTCATACCTAAACCTCACAAAGACCCAACAAAGAAAGAGAACTTCAGACCAATCTCCCTTATGAATATCGATGCAAAAATACTCAATAAAATTCTTGCAGACCGAATCCAAAAACACCATCAAAACAGTCATCCATCATGATCAAGTAGGCTTTATCCCAGGAATGCAGGGATGGTTCAATATTCAGAAATCCATCAATGTAATCCACTATATAAACAAACTCAAAGAAAAAAAAACCACATGATCATCTCACCAGATGCTAAGAAAGCATTTGACAAAATTCAACATCCCTTCATGTAAAAGTCTTGGAAAGATCAGGAATTCAAGGCCCATACCTAAACATAGTAAAAGCAATATACAGCAAACCAGTAGCCAACATCAAACTAAATGGAGAGACACTTGAAGCATTCCCACTAAGATCAGGGAGTAGACAAGGCTGCCCACTCTCTCCCTACCTATTCAATATAGTACTGGAAGGTCCTAGTCAGAGCAATTAGACAACAAAAGGAAGTCAAAGGGATACAAATAGGAAAGGAAGAAGTCAAAATTTCACTATTTTCAGATGATATGATAGTATACTTAAGTGACCCTAAAACTTCCACCAGAGAACTCCTAAACCTGATAACTTCATCAAAGTGGCTGGATTAGTAGCCTTCCTCTACTCGAAGATAAACAAGCTGAGAAAGAAATTAGGGAAATGACACCCTTCACAATAGTCACAAATAATATAAACTATCTTGGAATGAATCTAACCAAGCAAGTGAAAGATCTGTATGACAAGAACTTCCAGTCTCTGAAGAAAGAAATCGAAGAAGATCTCAGAAGATGGAAAGATCCCCCATGCTCTTGGATTGGCAGGATTAATTTAGTAAAAATGGCCGTCTTGCCAAAGTGATATACAGATTCAATGCAGTCCCCATCAAAATTCCAAATGAATTCTTCATAGAGATAGAAAGAGCAATTTACAAATTCATTTGGAATAACAAAAAACCCAGGATAGTGAGAACTATTCTCAACAATAAAAGAACTTCTGGCCGGGCGGTGGTGGCGCACGCCTTTAATCCCAGCACTTGGGAGGCAGAGGCAGGCGGATTTCTGAGTTCGAGGCCAGCCTGGTCTACAGAGTGAGTTCCAGGACAGCCAGGGCTACACAGAGAAACCCTGTCTCGAAAAACCAAAAAAAAAAAAAAAGAACTTCTGAGGGAATCACCATCCCTGACCTCAAACTGTACTAGAGAGCAATAGTGATAAAAAAAAACTCCATGGTATTGGTACAGAGACAGGCAGGTTGATCAGTGGAATAGAATAGAAGACCCAGAAATGAACCCATACACCTATGGTCACTTGATCTTTGACAAAGGAGCTAAAACTGTCCAGTGGAAAAAGGGCAGCATTTTCAGCAAATGGTGCTGGTTCAACTGGAGGTCAGCATGTAAAAGAATGCAAATGGATCCATTCTTATACCTTGTACAAAGCTCAAGTCCAAGTGGTTCAAGGACCTTCACATAAAACCAGATACACTGAAACTAATAGAAGAGAAAGTGGAGACAACCAAATAAAACCTATTAAAAATGGGGTACCGAGCTAAACAAAGAATTCTCAGTTGAGGAAATGCGAATGGCCGAGAAGCACCTAAAGAAATGTTCAACATCCTTAGTCATCAGGGAAATACAAATCAAAACAAACATGAGATTCCACCTCACACCAGTCAGAATGGCTAAGATCAAAAACTCAGGTGATAGTAGATGCTGGCGAGGATGTGGAGAAAGAGGAACACTCCTCCATGTTGGTGGGATTGCAAGATGGTGCAACCACTCTGGAAAATAGTCTGGCGTTCCTCAGAAAATTGGACATATCACTACCTGAGGACCCAGCTATACCACTCCTGGGCATATACCCAGAAGATGCTCCAACATATAACAAGGACATATGCTCCACTGTATTCATAGCAGCCTTATTTATAATAGCCAGAAGCTGGACAGAACCCAGATGTCTTCAACAGAGGAATGGATACAAATAATGTGGTACATTTACACAATGGAGTATTACTCAGCTATTAAAAAACAATGACTTCATGAAATTCTTAGGCAGATGGATAGATGGAAACTAGAAAATATCTCGTGAGTGAGGTAACCCAATCACAAAAGAATACACATCACATGGTATGCACTCACTGATAAGTGGATATTAGCCCAAAAACTTGCTGTACCTAAGATGCAACTCACAGACCACATGAAGCTCATGAAGAAGGAAGACCAAAGTGTGGGTGCTTTGGTCATTCTTAGAAGGAGTAACAAAATAACTCATGGGAGACAAAGTGTTGGACAGAAACTGAAGGAGGGGCTGTCTGGAGACTGTTCCACCTGGGTATCCATCCCATGTGCAGTCACCAAAGGTAGATGCTGATGTGGATGTCAGGATGTACATGCTGACAGGAGCCTGACATAGCTGTCTCCTTAGAGGTCTGCCAGAGCCTGAAATATACAGAGGCAGATGCTCACAGCAAACCATTGAACAGATCAAGGAGTTCCCAATGGAGGAGTTAGAGAGAAGACTAAGGATCTGAAAGGGTTTGCGGGCCCCATAGGGAGAGCAACAATACCAGTCAACCAGAGCTCCCAGGGTCTAAACCACCAGGCTGGGAGCACACATGGCTCCAGCTGTATATGTATGGGAGGATGGCATTGTAGGGCAAAGGTGGGAGATGAGGTCCTTGGTCCCATGAAGGCTGGAAGCCTAGTGTGGGGAGGTGGGAGTGGATGGCTGGGTGAGCACACATCCTCATAGAAGCAGGAGGAGGGGGGATGGGATTGGAGGGTCCTGGGTTGTGCGGGGGGGGGGGGGGGGGATGGGGAATGGGAATCACATCTGAAATGTAAATAAAATATCCAATAAAATTTTTTTAAAAAGATTTATTTGTTTAAAACACTTATTTACTTCATTTTATGTGTATAAGAGCATATTTCCCTGTATGTATGTATGCATGCATGTATGTGTATTATGTGCATACCTGGAGGTCAAAGAGGACATCAGATTCCCCTGGAATTAGAGTTAGAGATGATCTTGTGGTTTCCTGGGAACTGAACCCAAGTCCTTTGCAAGAGCAACAAGTGCTCACTGCTGAGCCATCTCTGAGCCCTACTATTTATTTGATTATTTTTGTATATGTACATGCCTACGTGAGTTTACATGAGCCCATGAAGAGGCCAGAGCCATCAGATCCCCTGAAACTAGTTACCTGCAGTTTTGAGTCCTGGGAAAACAACCCAAGTCCTCTGAAGAGCAGCAAGTCGCTTAACCACTGAGCCATCTCTCCATGCCCCAAAACTAAGGTTTAAATTGTTCACTAGCCAGGCTCTTAAAAACAGAGCTGTGCCAATTACACTTTTTGTTGAAAACTATAAATATAAATCTTTCATATACTGTAGTGGTCTGAATATTTGTGTCCAACCTGCCCTCTGCCCCAGAATTTATTGTTTGAAATTGTCACAAAAGGTGTTAGAAGATGAGGGATCTACTGGAAGTTGCATTGGCTCTCATGAATGGGATTAGTACTGTGTGAAGGGATATAGTTAGGCCTGTTCTTTTTTTTTTTTTTTTGTTTTCGAGACAGGGTTTCTCTGTCCTGCTGTCCGAACTCACTCTGTAGACCAGGCTGGCCTCGAACTCAGAAATCCGCCTGCTCTGCTCCCAAGTGCGGGATAAAGCGTGCGCCACCACCGCCCGGTAAGCCTGTTTCTGAGGACACAAGTAGAAGCTGCAAGTCTTTGCAACAGAAGTTGGAGCTGACCAGATAGTAAAGCTAAGGTGCTTTCATCCTAGACTTCTATCTCCAGACAGAGAGACATAATAAACTCATTCTTGTTTGTGATTATCGCATGCATAGAGCTTATTAAATCAAATGGAGAGAACTAAGCATTGCCTGGCATCTGCTGTGGAAAGGCATCAGGCAGGGTATGAGCATGGGTGAGTGCTCCTATGATTGACAGTTATGGAGGAGAAGGGTCAAGGGAGGAGGCTTCGAGAGGCTGTCTGTTCTTCTGTAGCAGTATTACAGAAAGCATAATCTACACAACACAGTAGTGTCTCAGTTCAGAAGCTGGAAGGTATAGTGCAAACAGATTTGCTATCTAGTTAACGGTCTTATTTCTCTGTCCAGGATGGCACTGGTTTTCCAGTGAAGGCTCACATTAGTGGCAGGCATAGAGGGCAGAACAGAGCCCCCAGTAGTTTCCTCCAGTCTTGTAAAGGCACTAAGTAATTCATGAGGACCAAACCTTAATCAAACTGTACCTTAATCACTGTCCTAAAGGCCCACATCTCTTCCTTTTCTGTTTGTTCTTTTCGTTTTGACTAGGTCTCATGTAGCTCTGGCTTACTTGGAACTTACTATGTAGATTAGGCTAGTATTGAACTCACAGAGTTCCCAAGTGGGGTCGAAGGCATGCAGCACCACACCCAGCATGTTCCCTCTTACAACCACCACAGTGGAGACTAAGTTACATCATAAATTTTGGAGGGGACATACAGTCAAGTTAAGCATAGGTAGAAAAAAAACCAAGCCACCCTGAAGTCGCAACTGGAATCTCAGCATTCTCCCGGACCTGTACAGGATGAGTGGGCCCTTGAGGGGTCTTCTGACTTGAACCTAGGGCCTTCACATTCCATAAGGCTGCTTTAAGAATGGGGTTTGTCTATGTCTGCAGCCAAGGACTCAGATCTTTGAAGGGGCTGATAACAGGAGATAGTTTGGCAGCACCAGCAGCACTGAAATCCTCGGTCCTCCATTGCTGCTGGGGGCACAGTAGTGCACACAGTAGGGCACACAGTGCTCGGTCCTCCACTGCTGCTGGGGCACAGTAGTGCACACAGTAGGGCACACGGTGCTCGGTCCTCCACTGCTGCTGGGGGCACAGTAGTGCTCACAGTAGTGCACACAGTAGGGTACACAGTGCTCGGTCCTCCACTGCTGCTGGGGCACAGTAGTGCACACAGTAGGGCACATGGTGCTCGGTCCTCCACTGCTGCTGGGGGCACAGTAGTGCTCACAGTAGTGCACACAGTAGGGCACACGGTGCTCGGTCCTCCACTGCTGCTGGGGGCACAGTAGTGCTCACAGTAGGGCACACGGTGCTCGGTCCTCCATTGCTGCTGGGGGCACAGTAGTGCACACAGTAGGGCAAACGGTGCTGGTGGCTGAGAAGAAGAGCAGCTCAGTACAGACTCAGTTTCAGGATCCTTTAGATTAGGATTTGGATTTGAGTTCCTTTCTACTGTCAAAAACACTGTCATGACCCTGTGATTTGCCTTTTAAATTCTGTCAGGTGAGATATGATGTTTAGATGTTTAGATGGACAGTTATAAAGTTTGAATAAGATATGATTACTTAATCACTTGTGACGTATTGTCCTATAAAGCGTATAAACACCCAGGAGGCAGGCAGGCACATCAGTGAGCTCTAGGTCAGCCTGGTTTACAGAACAAGTTCCAGGGCAGGCAGGGCTACATTATGAGACCCTATTATAAAAAGCAAAACAGTTCTATGAATGTTAATAATAATAATAAATACTCCCTTGTCAAAAGTGTATTTGATGGAAAATGACTTTCTATAGAAACTTCTTTGTGCGTATCCTGCATTTCTATAGTACAAGCTTGTGCCCTTGCTGTGTTAATAGTAATATGAATGTATTTACATGTCCACGAAGTTTAGCTTTTGGTTGCTTATAACTTAGTTATAGATGTGTTACCAATATACTAATTAATTAAAAGAATATAAGACAGGTTTAGAATTAGAAGAGATTGTGTGGTTAGCAGTTGAATGGAATGTGATGTTGACAGTGCTTCCTTCTGTCTGTGTAAACTGAGAGACTGTCAGGAGTAGACTCGTATAATCAAGACCTTAAGGATATGAGACTGTGAGTAGATTAGAGTCTATAGTAGATTATTTGTATTAGGTGGTATGATCGAGTTGAAAAAAAAATGAAGTTAGAATGAAATCTAGATTGATTGATTGATTGATTGAGTTATATCTTCTGAGACAGGGTTTCTCTGTGTAGCTCAGGCTGTCCTCAAACTCACTCTGTAGATCAGGATGGCCTCAGACCCACAGGGATCCTCCTGCCTCCTCCTGAGTGCCAGAATTAAAGGGTGTGCGCCATGACCACCCCACAAGATCTAGAGTCCTAAATATAACAGTTGTAACATAGTAGTATCTATATGTAAGAAAATTTGTATATAGAGATGAAGAGTAAACACAGAATGTGAACTCAGTTTCAGAGGTGGCGTGGGAGGAAGGGAAGAGGAGGAACAGACCATAGCAATGGCACTGAGATTGTCTTGTGTCAAGATGCAGAGAGGAGGAGACTTTGGAGCACTCACTTCTAAAATGTCTTCATCAAACCCCTTCCCTCAGGGCTCAGGGACCTTGTGTGCAAGGGGATGCAGAAAGGTTGTAAGAGCCAGACGTGGTGGATGAATCCAAGGAAGTGCCGTTTTTCAAACACAGCAACACTGATGCTCAGACTGGTGGCATGCCTTAGACCTGCACAGGGTTACCTAGACAAAGTCTCAGCACTGAGAAGGGCAGTGGACACAAATCCTACCCCTAACCGACAAGCTGTTTGCAGCTGACAACTGGGAAAGGAAAATGAGTTTCTCCAGTGGAGCATCATCAGACATTTCAGCCGCATTCCATGCCGGCCCCATGCTTAGGACAGCTGGATGAGTAAGGTGGACTTGATGGCTGATTTGTGTAGACTTTTGTTTTGGTATTTTGTTTTACTGGTTTTTGGTTTTTGGTTTTGATTTTTGTTTTTTTATGTTGTTGTTTGACGGGGATAGGAAACGAAAAGAACATGAAGTTAGGTGGGAAGGACTTGGGGGAGAGGAAACATGATCCAAAAATAGTGTAAGAAGAACTTCTGTTATTTGTTTTTCTTTGATTGAAGATACTCTTTATACAATGTACTTTGATATAGTTCCTCCTCCCCTGCTCCTCCCAGTTCCTTCCCTCCTTTTATCCAGATCTTTCTGTCTCTCAGAAAACAGCCATCTAAAGAATAATAATGAAATACAGTAGGATAAATCAAAAACAAACAAATCAACTATGACAAAACAACCAAATAAGAGAACGTACAAGAAGTGCATAGATGCAGAGACACCTGTGTTGGCGCACACAGAAATCATCAGAACCCAAACCAGAAGCCATAATAATATACACAGAGGATCTGTAAGTGTAAACAACAAAAAGCCCTGACTTAAAACCTCCAGAGCTGCCCTTGAGTTCATTTTGTATTCCATCTACTCTATGAGGCCTACCCTTAAGACTGGTTTTCCCTGTGAGACTCCCTTTGAGAAAACTGACTTTTCATTTACAAGCAGCTATATATTGGAGCTAGCTTCTGGGTTAGGTTTGGGGCGGTGTGTCCCCTTCTCCTTTCAGCTCTAGGACCCTATCTGGTTCAGATCCATGCAGGCCCTGTGCATGCTACCGTAGTCTGTGAGTTCATGTGTGTGCCGGTCCTGTTGTGTCTAGAAGGTCTTGATTTCTTTATATTCCCCGCCCCATCCCCTCTGGCTCTTACACTCTTTCTGCCTCCTCTTCCTCAGTTCCCTCAGCTCTGAGGGCAGGCATTTGATGGAGACATCTCATTTAGGGCTAAGAGTTACAAAGACTCTCCCAATGCCTAATGTCTGGCTGTGGAACTCTGTATCTGTTCCTGTCTGCTGCAGGAGGAAGCTTCTCTGATGGTGACTGAGCAAAGCACAGATTTAGGAGGAGTTGGGGGAGTCAAAACATGATCAAAATATATTTAAAATATTTAAGTAAAAATAGTGTCTTGTGTTTTGTGAGTAAAGACAAAAGGAGAATAGGTGTTTAGACCACTAGCTGGAGTACAAAGAAGCAAGCTTATTGTTAGGAAAGTCATGGCAAGAGACGGGCTTGTGAGAACTTAGAGTGACCACCCCTGAAGAGGCCTTCCAGTTTCTGTGTCTCCTCGGCGCTCTGCTTGCCTTCTGTAGCTCCTGAAGACTACAGCTATGGCTTCTTTTGGCAGATAACACGTGGCTGCTCTGTGGTTCTTTGGAGGCAACAGCAGGCCTTTACTTTAAATTTTTTCTTAATAAAATAGATCCTTTGTGTTCTGTATTTCAACTACCCGTCTGTTTTTCATGGTTCCTTTCTGTCATCACTTCCTTCCTTTCACCAGTGAACTAGTATCTACTGTGTGCTCGAGAGTTCCTGGAAAGAACAGCACCTTCCACCACACCTTCTGCAAGCCTGTTAATTGATGAGGCTTCCGTGATGGTGGAGAGTCTAATAACAGTTTATCTTGGGCTCTTTTTAACTCCCTAAACAGCCATTCCTTGTCCATCTCTGTGTCTGACCTTACACCCTGTGTCTAGCAAGTGAAACATTTTGTAATGTATTAACTTGAGTGACCACTAGCTTTGATCATCCAGAAGGCTAATGTCCTCAGCTGGCATCTGAGGCCTAGAGAAGGGGTTTCCCCATTTCTCTTGATGGTCCTCTGGTGCATTTGAGAAGTGCATTTGATTGACGTTTTTTTTTCTTCTGTTACTATGAGAATTTCACAAAAATGCTACCATGTTGAAAAATGGAGTTTGGGGTAGCTTGAATCTGTGACTCCTGGTCATGGCACTCATATTTAGCTCCAGAATAAGGATCTCTTACCTGTTTTGAGGTGAGACCTGTGTTTTGACAGTAAAATATCATTCTGTGCTAGGAATTGCATTGACCTCTAGGAGTATAATGGAAAAAAACAAAAACCAAAAACCCATGTCTCTGACATCTCATTGTATTCCAGTTGGGACAGAGGGTAAAATACAAGCATGCGTTTGGCCGCAATTGGA
Source organism: Mastomys natalensis (assembly GCA_021653895.1). Taxonomy (NCBI): domain Eukaryota; kingdom Metazoa; phylum Chordata; class Mammalia; order Rodentia; family Muridae; genus Mastomys; species Mastomys natalensis. Next base: position 577,867 of record JAJTUV010001056.1, read on the forward strand.
GAGGTAGGTCTGCCAGGTAGCTGGGAACAGCTTATGAGGGGCCTGTAGACTCCCACGATGTTCTAGTTTTCTTCCCAGTTGCTGTGATCAAATGCCCCAGTACCCCAACAAAAGCAACCTAGGGGAAAAGGGGCTTATTTAGCTCAGTTTCAGGTACAGGCCATTGTAGAGGGGTCATGTTGAGGTGGGTCTTCCCACCTCAATTAACTTAAAAGAAAATACCACACAGACATATCCCCGACCAACCTAAGCTAGACTGTCACTCACCGCACTCTTTCCAGGTGATTCTAGACTATTATCACATCCACAATAAAGCTAGCCATCCCACATCCCTAGGATGTAACTTTTACTCTACATGATAGAAGCCTGTGGGTTTACAAGAGGAAGGGCATAAATTATGTTGATTTTATCAAGACCTTGAAGATCGTCCAGCACTGGGAGTGCTGTGTAAAAGTTGCCCCTGTGTGGAGGTTAGAGCTTTGAAAACCCTTCCTTCCAGGGCTGCTTAGGTAAACCGCCCGCCCGGCGTCTGCTAGAGCACACTTAACAACAGTACAAGTTACACTGGTAGCTGCTTATTGAATTTATTTAACTTGTTCATCTAATGCTGTCAAAGGAAGTGTGCGTTAGCATATATTATTTATATATTTACTTTATTATCATTTTCATTAATAAAAATACATTCTTGTGTTTGGAGAGGATGATATATACTACAGGAAGCTACTTTAAAGCGATTTTTGGAAAACTAATTCTTTGGGGGAAAGCTGAAAATGAGAGAAGAGATATAGAACTCATGCTATACAAGGAGTGATTGACAGATGGACCGTGGGTTATTTGTGAAGTCAAGGCGAAGAGCGCCAAGGAGCCGGGGCACCAGAAGCAGTGACTTAGGTAAATGGTAGATTATGAGGGCGGAAAACTAGGGACAGGGATTGAAGCACATTTTCAGTGAGTACAAGGCAAATGGTGGTAGGGAGTGGTTGTGGGGTTGCAAGGCCTCCTGGAGGAGATAGCGGTGAGGTGCTTCTTCAGTGACAGGACATGGAGGTGGGGCTCCTCGGGAACCTGTTGGTTTTGTCTCCAGCTCATTTGCTACCGCCAATTTATTTCGTTAATGTTTTACTGTTTCATGCAGCATTGACTAGTCTGTCACAGCAAGCATGTAGTCACATGTAGTCACATGTCACATGTAGGTCAGTATGGCTTTAAACATGAAACCCTTTCTTTTTCAGGGATATTATGATAACACACTTTGAGCCTTCCATCTCCTTTGAGGGACTTTGCAGTGAGGTTCGAGATATGTGTTCTTTTGACAATGAGCAACCGTTCACCATGAAATGGATAGACGAGGAAGGTGAGTGACTAGGCAGGGTGGGAGCAGGGGCCGGGTGTTCCTGAGCTGTACTTCATGATAAATCAAGACTCCTAGGAAACTCAAGGGAAGGGGAAAGCAGAAACTTAATGCCATGTACATAGATTAAGATAGAAGATTTAAATCAAAGCATACAATCTTTGGTTTCTGCCTCTGCAAAATGGAGCAAAACTAATGCCTTCCCCATCCCACCTCCCCCACCCCCAACCCCACCCTACAGTTAAGGTGAATGTTTTATCATTGTGTCATTTTAATTTACATTTTAATATAAGAGTTTTCTTGTTCTTGATTGAATTGTAGACCAGTCCTGGCAACCTTGTTCATTTAGGGTGATGTCAGAGCCTTAGTCACCTAGAGACATGTACTCAGAAAGCATTGATGAACTGTCTGAGGATAGACAGTTCTCAACTCAAGAAGAGCATCACAACTGGACACGTATGTTTATCGGTGTTCTTTTAAGGACCAGGACTAACAGAATGATAGAATGGGCAGCTTCCTCAGTGAGAAGACATTAAATTAGGGCTTCTCACAGTCCACTGTTTTTATTTTCAGTTCATTTCATATTGTAATTTCATTAATATTTTAATTTTGGTGTACACACACATATATAAATGGAGTTTATTAGAGCGGCTTAACAGGCTATGGACTGGGTAGTCCAATGACAAAGAAAGGCCAAGGATCTGGTACTTGTTGAGTCCGTAAAACTGGGTACTGAGCAGTCCTGATCTGGCTCTGGGGTCCTGGGGAATTCTTAGAGAGCTGCTGGTCTTCAGTCTAGTTAGAATACTGAAGATTCTAGTACCAGAGAAGGAATGCCTCAACATCAGGGTAGTTGAACTTACTAGCAAGAATGTAGGCAAGCAGGCAAAAAGCAAAAGTCTCCTATTTGTATGCTCTTTTATGTTGGCTGCCACCAGAAGATGTGGTGGCATCTTCCAGATTTAAGGTAGGCCTTCCCACCGCAGATGATGCAGTCAAGAAACCCACACAGGTGTACCAGCTGCTTGGGGTTTTGTTGATTCCAGATGTAGCCGACCTTGGCTACATGACAACTGAGATTGGTCATCTTGTGTGTACTAAATGTGATGAGTTCTGGAATGCAAAAACACAGGCCCAGGGAATGAAGAAAGCAGCACCTGTGTCTACCTGAAATGTCAAAGTTTGAACTAAACCTGTCAACAAAGAGTAAACTTTTTGAGGTGGTGGACATAAGAGGAAAAACATGCTGAAGAGCAAGATGGAAAGAAAGGCACTGGTGGCCTAGGCATGGTGGCACACTCCTTTAATTCCAGCACTCAGAGGGCAGAGGCAAACTCTTGCTCTGTGAGACCAGCTTGATCTACAGAGCAAGTCGACAGCCAGAACTCCACAGTAAGACCCTGTGTCAAAATGAAAAGGTGCAGACCATAGGAAGAGCCTGGAGAGTAGGCCATGACTTCATCCCGAAAGCTGAAGTAGACAGTGGTGAGCTGTGGACTGGCTGGGGCCTTGTTACCCATAGTTGGGGGTGTGGAGCGTTTCAGAGTACTCAGTTCCCACCAGTCTCCTCACTCAGTCTGTTTTAACAACATCCCCACTAAGTTATGGGAATACAGAAATTGATAACCATAGAAGATCCTGAAAGACATAAACTCCATTAGTTAGCACTTTTGTAAATCTAGTCAGATGTCAGCCCCCACATGGTAGATCACAACTATCTGTAACCAGTTCTGTCAGGGGAACTAAGCCTGTGTAAGAGCCACAATGAGTGCTTTTAACTGCTGAGCCATCTCACCAACCCCTAAGTTGGTCTGTTTGTTTGTGTTGTTTAGTAAAAGTAGGTCTTGTTTTGTGGTCCTGGCTGACCGGAAGCTTGGAGTGACACCCCACCCCACCCTGCTTCTTTGGTCTCCTTGTGTGAGTGAGCTAGAAGGCCACAGTACACAACATTTTAGGTGAATAGTATTCTGTAACCATCACTGCATGCGTTCTTGTACAGGGAATGATGGATGTGAGTTATTTTATTTTATTTCTTTGTATAGTTTTAAAGTTTATTTTCAACTGAAAGTATATATGATTATAAGGTACAGTATGATGCTTTTTTTTTAGTTTGGTGTGTGTGTTTAATGTATATGAGCGTTTTGTTTTTGTTTTTGTTTTGTTTTATTAGTTTCTCTGTGTAGCCCTGGCTGTCCTGGAACTCACTCTGTAGACCAGGCTGGCCTCGAACTCAGAAATCTGTCTCCCTCTGCCTCCCAAGTGCTGGGATTAAAGGCGTGCGCCACCACCGCCGGGCTGTATATGGGTGTTTTGCTTGCATGTATCTCTATTTACCCTATGTATACAGTGTCTGAGCAGGCTAGAAGGTTTGGGTCCCTTGGAACTGAAGTTACAGTTTTTAGCTACAAAGTGGTTAATGGAAATCGATCCCAAGTCCTCCAGGAATGGGGCCGTTTCTGTGACAACCCGGCCTGTTTTTTGAAGAATTGTAGACTTTGGGATTTTGAGCTAGAAAAGTTACACTTGAATGCTGTAAGCAGGGCTAAATAGGGCATCCTAGTAGCAGCTTGAAAGACAGTAGTGCTGACATCAGTGTGACTTTGGAGGCCCAGCTCAAAACGTTTCAGAGGGAAGCAATAGTAACAACAGAGCTAGACTGTTCCTGTAACTATTTTGGCAAAGAACGTGGCTTCTTCTGTAGTTCTAAGAATTTGCCTCAGGCTAACTTGAAAAGAAAACTTGGAGGATGAGATTTCAGGAGGGTCTAATTAATATCATATGATTATTAGTAACCGCTCTTGTGCAGGTCTCTAGTGAAAAAGAACAAGTGGGGCAAGCAAGAGAAATACAAAACTACAGGTTGAAGAGAAAAATGGGAGGCAGTGTAATGTTGGGTCCAAGGCTTGTGCTGAAAGAGGGGAGTAGATTAAGAAGAGGCCTTATCTGCCCTGGGACAAGGGGATCAGAGCAAGACCCCACCCAACTAAGCTTTCTAATGAAAAGAAAGACCTGAGGAGTGTTCTGCTCTTCAAAAGCTACAAGAAAGGAATGTTTCTTCGAATATGATTCAAGGAGAGGACCAGGCCCCAAATGGACACTTGAACTTCACTGTTGTTCTTGTGGTTCTAGCTTTAAAGTAATGAAAATACCTGAGGAAAGGGGTTATAGAACCTTCTCCATGGTTAAGGAGAACCACTGAGGGAGGGCACCCTGGCAGGGATGTTTCTGCATGGAAGCCACAAGAAGTTTTGAGAGCAATTGGGTTGTTAGAGACCCCTCGATGTTAGGCGTGCCAGAGCCGTGGGATGTCTGCCAAGGAGATACGCACAGGGAGTGGAACCAGCCCAAGATTATCTAGCAGGCAACAAAGCTAGAAGGGAAGACCATTCAAGACTTGCAGTTTGCCCTGCTGTATTTTGGTCTAGTGGTTCCTCTCTATGCCCTGATAACTCCCTTTTGAACAATAATAGATACATTGTATGTTAGAAATATGCAAATTTGTTGTTTTATTTTACAGTTAAGAGTTTGACTTGAGTCTCAGAAGGGACTTTCGGCTTTTAAATAGTGTTGAGTGTGAAAGACTTTGGGACCTTTGAAGTTGGATTAAATGCATTTTGCCTTATGATATAGCCATGAACCCAAGGGAGCCAGGGTGTGGAAAGTGGATTTAAATATAATGAACTATGACCTAAGTTTTGTTTCTGCATCTTGTCAGGTTATTTTACACACAGTTGGATCTTTCATATTTAACATCTTTTTTTTTAAAGCCTAATGCTTATTTGCTTCTTTTTGTAGGTAAAAACAAACAAACAAGGCTGTATTGAAAAACAAGAATAAGCCTTCTGGTTAATATCCAGATTTTATTAATTCTTTAATTACCTCTAATTTAACTGCAGTGAGCAAATACTCAGAATGCATTTGTGTTTTAATCTAAACATTTAGAATATGGTAATAGAGTTAGCTTTGAAAAATACCTTTCCTGGTCATTTTTGTTTTATAATGGCTTATATAAAGTGATTTGTGCATCAAACATATGGTCAAAAAAGGTCACATGTATCACTCAGGCACTCAATCCAAGAAAAACAAAACAAATTGAATGTACGTAGTGTCTGTGCATGAGTAAATTAATATATGATTAACTTACCTTCCTGCTTCCTTAGGATTATACAGAATTGTATATACTCTTACAGATTACCCAGAGCCTAGTCCATTCTGACATTACGTTCACAGTCCAAAGACGGTCATCTAGTCCTGTGTCTTGCCCATCTATGGTTTAGGTTCCTTGATTGCACTCTGCTAGTTCTAAAGACCTGTGAAATGCTGACAGAATAATAAACTAGGGATAGGAGAAGTATAGTAGCTACTCCTAGTTCCAAGAAGGGAAGGTGCTACCTAATTCTGAGCTATAATGTTATCACTCCGTCTGGAAAGCTCACTGACTCTCTGGGAGGGGTTCCCATGACTCGTCACGTTGTTGCTCTGACTCATCCTTTTCCTAGGTAATGTTTGTAGTTAGTATTTCCCCAGACTCTCTCCCGTCACGGGCCTTCATTTTGAACATTGTAGACCACCTGTGTATGGAGTTGTGACTGTTCCATTGGATACAAGCCATACTCACATGGGTCTCTTCTAGACAAGGTTTGCATGCATCTGAGGTCTGAGGGGCTCCTACAGTTACCTAGATCCTGGTGTGGGCTGAGAGATGGCTCATAGCTAATAGTGGATACTGCTTCCGCAGAGTACCAAGTCTAGCACCCATATGGGGTCTCCAGCCCCAGCGGGATCAACAGCCTGTGCAGGCAACTACACTGCAAATGCACAGACCCAGCCCTTCATGTTCATAATTTCTTCGGAAATCTTGGGTTGTTTTAGAAACTCCATGCACTGATCTGTGCTCTTAGTGTGTTTCTTATTTTTATGATTTATAGGTAGAAGTGGAAGGGAGATGCAGGTTTATTTTCAAACCACTCAAGATTTGGCAGGGAAATGTTTTTCTTTTAGATACTTTTAGAAAACCAAGTTTCACCAAAAATGATTCTATTTATGACATTTCTGTGTATCCATATCTACATAGGTTGTTGAAATAAACCATTTGGGGGGCTAGAGAGACGCTCATCAATTGAAGGCACTGGCTGCCCTTCCAGAGGACCCAGGTTCAAGTCCCAGCACCTTCATGACATCTCACAATTATCTGGAACTCACATATACACATTCAGGGAGGCAACACACCAATGCACATAAAATAAAAATAAATTATTTTAGGAAAGAAAAATCCATTTGCTACTTTGAACCTCCTGCCCAGTCTTCTGATCTTTGTATTTGCAGCCACTGATTCTGTGGGTGTGTTTTCTGTTTGCTGTATTGCCTTCAGTGAGTGTTACCACACTCATTCACTCATTTTCTCCATTGTCCAAACCATTTTCTCTGTCGCTGGCCTTCACAAGCAGCCCATGGCTGCCGTCTTCTGCCTGTCATGAGATGGAAAAGGCCATGTAAGTCTTCTTCCTTTTGTACCAGTTCTGGTTTGGTTATCTATTTCTGTGTAATCCTACCTTATAAGTTAGTCATTCGAAAACTTACCTTCACAGCTCTGTGACTTAGCAGAGCTAATGTTATAAATGTCCACACAAGATAAAAGGGAGTAAGGACTCGGCAGCTGAGTTGGAGAAAAGAACAGACACTGTTTTCTGAGTCCGTGTACATAGGAAATGATTTCACAGTTCTCTGTCAAGTAGTAAGCTGGGTTCTGCGCACAGTGTAATTGAAGATCAGACAGAGTCGGTGGCATCTAGCATGCAGGAATGTTTCATATAACCACAGGAATGAGCACTAGAGTAGCAGAGGGGAGGGTCCAGTTCAGGCCCCAGCTTTGCTCTAAGTGACCTGTTCACTGAGGAATTCACCTCTTGACTTCCAGGGATGACTCTGCACTTTGGCTGGTTAGTTGAGAGAGGCGTGTCCTCCTCCCCTTCTGTGTGTATAACTAAAATTCACCACTTACGTTTAAGAGTAGCTGGAGCTGGTGTTGAGCCCTAAGTAGGACATCCTTCCCACCAAAGGCTCAGGGAACACGTCAGAGGAGGAGCATCTCAGACTAGGGGGGCAAAGAATGTGAGAGATGCAGGAAGGAGAGGAGCAGAGCTCTGTGGAATGCTGCCTTTGGGCTGTGTCATGGCCTCTGCAGCCATGGACTCATTGCAGCTGTGATTACATACACAAGTCGGAGTCAGTGAGATCAGTCATCATCTCAGCAGAGAGGACTCATGGGTATTAACAAAGAAAGAAGCTGAAGCTGGAGAAAGGCTCATGGGGTGCTTCCAAGGAGTTGGAGTACACATCAGGATGCATTGTTTATATCTATGCAGTTGTCAAAGAGTAAAAGATGCTTTGTTTAAAGAAAGAAGAAGAAACAAAAAGTTGGGGGTGGAAGGGTGGGTGAGTAGTGAAGAACACTTGCTGCTCTTTTTTGCATAGGACCCAGGTTCAAGTCTCAGCATCCACAAGGTAGCTCACAACTGTCTGGAACTCCAGTTCCAGGGGATCTGATGCCTTCTTCTGACCTGCCATAGGCATACACATAGTCCATAGACATATATGCAAGTAAAATATTTATCAAATAAATCTAAAAAAAAGTTTTTAGTAGCTCAAACTGGACTATTCTTAATCCAGAGTACTGTAGTGGTTTCTTTCTTGTGACTTAGTTGACCAAGGTTGTAATGTAAAAGAAAATCTGTGACAGTCACTGCCTGTGTTAGAGTCCAAGAATCACCAAAGAATGATAACCCAGACTCAAATAGTATGCAAAAGCAAAAAACATTTTTTCAGCAGAACTTCCTGCATGCGGGGGTCTCCTCATTCAGGAATAGAGATGCCTAGTGGGCTCGCAGGCCCAACTTTTATTGTCAGGGGAATTCCAGGGAGGGGTATGTGCCCTTTTAACTTGATTGGTTAGCTCTATCTCTAGGGGTCTGACTGATTCTACAATTGGTTAGCGCTCTGGAGACTTTCCAGAGTAATTACTTACTCATTCTGCTACCTATTCTTGCTTTAGGCCAAATGACAAGGTGTCCTCAGATAGGCTGCCTGTTCCTGTGGTTGGCTGACCACAGGTTCCTGGATCCGGGTTCTCATTTCTGGGAAATACAAACTTAGGCCTAGTCTCCCAATCTGTCAGTTTGCAGCCTGCCGTGGAGTGAGTCAGCCTAGCTCTGGCTAACTCAGTCCTCTCACCTGGAAACCCTGCCCATCCATAGTGTGGCAGTGGAATTGCTTTAAGTCCCTTTTTAAAGAAGCTAGAAGCCAGGTCTGGTGCTATTAGCTTGTAATACCAGCACTTGGTAGACTGAGGCAGGAAGATTGTGTGTTTAAAGCCAGCCCGGGCTATAGAATGAGTTCTAGAGCAGCCTGAGTAAGTTCCTGAGATCCTATCCCCAAACAGAACAAAACAGGGGTGGGGCTGATGCACTCGTTTTAGAGTGCACTCCAGGCCTGGTCCTGGGCCCCATCCACAATACTGAAGACGAGGAAAAGAGAGCTGAGAACTTGCTCTTAACCATACCCATGTGAGTGATCCATGCCTGGCTGAAACTCTTCCCCCCACCCCGTGTGTGTGTGTGTGTGTGTGTGTGTGTGTGTGTGTGTGTGTGTGTGTCCTTCCTTTTGTTCAACTAGAAATGAATGTGACATCATCTATAGAGAGAAGGGTGTCTAGGGCGGTATCTAAGCATCTGTCCTTGTACATGCTCCCTCCGTTACTGTCTATAGAATTTGCTTACTGTTATCCCACTCGGAGGGTTTGAAGACTTTACTTTTTGTGGTTTTAGGAGACCCCTGTACAGTGTCTTCTCAGTTGGAGTTGGAAGAGGCTTTCAGGCTGTATGAGCTGAACAAGGATTCCGAACTCTTGATCCATGGTAGGAGAGCCATCACTTGACTCCCGCAGCTCTGATTTAAACGTAACTCTTGTTGTTGCTGACCATTTAAAGACAATCTAGGTGTCATTTATTATGTGTGCCTTCATCCCTATGTAATTGTCCTTCAGGTTCTTTTTCCTGTAGTAGAGCAGATAAAACGACCGTGTATTTTATAGTCTAGGAGAAATGTTTGTTTATCTGTGTGTAGTCTTTTAGGATACTAAAATGTGATCTCCCATTGTTTCACAACTGAAGACATTCCTGCACGGTTTTAGAAGTCTGTTTGGGGTGGGGGCAGTGGCGACCCTTTTCTTTAGTATAAGATTTTAAAATGTTAAGAGAAATGATCGTTATGCCAGCAAGTAGCACCTGCCTGCTATCCTACAGCCTGAGAGGCAGAGGCAGGAGGAACCAAGATGGTCGGTGCACAGCAGCCTGATCCACATAGAGAGACCATGTCTGAAACAAGTGGGAGCTGAGATTTAACTCAGCTGTGGCGTGCTTCCCTGGCATGGTGCTAGGACTGATAACCTGTTTCTGTTCTGGGTACTCTCCTTTATGGTGGCCCCATAGAGTGCATTAGCTAACAAGATGTTCTTTATGAAATGATTTATTTGGAAATTTCCAGCCTGGAATATACACTCATATTTGGGGTTGGTACTATTCCTGGTATTAATTCATTCTCTAATTGAGTGCACATCTTTTAAAAACTCTGATTTTTGTCATTTAATTCTTTGCCATACAAAAGTTCTCTACTATGAGAATTTAAAATATAGTAGTTAGTTACTTTAATGACCAGAATTTTTAAAAGTGATTATTCACAAGGAACTAGAATTAGTAATTCCAGCTTCTTTTTTTTTTTTTTTTTTTTCCTTCTTTTTTTGGTTTTTCAAGACAGGGTTTCTCTGTGTAGCCCGGGCTGTCCTGGAACTCACTCTGTAGACCAGGCTGGCCTCGAACTCAGAAATCCGCCTGCCTCTGCCTCCCAAGTGCTGGGATTAAAGGCGTGTGTCACCACCGCCCGGCGTAATTCCAGCTTCTAATGTGTTACCTATAGACACATTTGTTTTTACAGAAACTTACTTTAAAAAAAAAAACAAAACCAAGAGCCTTAGTAGACTAATATTGGCCACATGCTAAAATTCTGCCTCTGGTGTCTCAGGGCACTTGAAATTTGTATTAATTTTAATTTCATATAGTTTGCATTTTATAAATATGCTGTTAATTAATTTCATTTTATTTTCTTTCAGTATTTCCATGTGTACCAGAGCGTCCTGGGATGCCTTGCCCAGGGGAAGACAGTGAGTGTTTTACTGTTCTGCACACTTGAAGAGTTGCTCACAGTGAAAAAATATGAACTTTTTGTTTTGTTTTGTTTTTTGAGACAAGGTTTCTGGCTGTCTTGGAACTCCCTTTCTAAGACCAGACTGGCCTCCAACTCTGAGATCTACCTGCCTCAGCCTCCTAAGTGCTAGGATTAAACACGTGTACTTCCATGCCTGGCTTAAGTTTGTTAGATTTATTCTGTGTCTTCACTCTAACTTAGAGTATATTACAACTTCCTAAGCTATGCTTTTGACAAATGGAACTCACCTGGCTGTAGCTTACGTGATGGTCTGTTGTTCGTATAGAAGGGCATGTGACTCTGTACCCATTTTTTATTAGGGTTATTTGATTGTCTGGAGTCTAATTTCTTGAGTTCTTTGTATATTAGTCCTCTATCAGATGTGGGATTGGTAAAGATCTTTTCGTAATCTGTTGGTTGCTGTTTTGTCCTATTGACAGTGTCCTTTGCTTTACAGAAGCTTTGCAATTTTATGAGGTCCCATTTGTCATTCTTGATTTTAGAGCATAAGCCATTGGTGTTCTGTTCAGGAACTTTTCCCCTGTGCCCAAGTATTCAAGGTTCTTCCCCACCTTTTCTTCTATTAGTTTCAGTGTATCTGGTTTTATGTGGAGGTCCTTGATCCACTTGGACTTGAGCTACAAGGAGATACGAATGGATCGATTTGCATTCTTCTATATGTTGTCCTCCAGTTGAACCAGCACCATTTGTTGAAAATGCTGTCCTTTTTCCACTGGACAGTTTTAGCTCCTTTGTCAAAGATCAAGTGACTATAGGTGTGTGGGTTCATTTCTGGATCTTCAATTCTATTCCATTGATCTTCCTGCCTGTCTCTGTACCAATACCATGCAGTTTTTATAACTATTGGTCTGTAGTACAGCTTGAGGTCAGGGATGGTGATTCCCTCAGAAGTTCTTTTATTGTTGAGAATAGTTTCCGCTATCCTGGAATTCTCAACTGAGGAAACTTGAACGGCCAAGAAGCATCTAAAGAAATGTTCAACATCCTTAGTCATCAGGAAAATACAAATCAAAACAAACATGAGATTCCACCTCACACCAGTCAGAATGGCTAAGATCAAAAACTCAGGTGATAGTAGATGCTGGCGAGGATGTGGAGAAAGAGGAACACTCCTCCATTGTTGGTGGGATTGCAAGATGGTGCAACCACTCTGGAAAACAGTCTGGCGGTTCCTCAGAAAATTGGACATATCACTACCTGAGGACCCAGCTATACCACTCCTGGGCATATACCCAGAAGATGCTCCAACATATAACAAGGACATATACTCCACTGTGTTCATAGCAGCCTTATTTATAATAGCCAGAAGCTGGACAGAACCCAGATGTCTTCAACAGAGGAATGGATACAAATAATGTGGTACATTTACACAATGGAGTATTACTCAGCTATTAAAAACAATGACTTCATGAAATTCTTAGGCAGATGGATAGATGGAACTAGAAAATATCGTCGTGAGTGAGGTAACCCAATCACAAAAGAATACACATCACATGGTATGCACTCACTGATAAGTGGATATTAGCCCAAAAACTTGCCGTACCCAAGATGCAACTCACAGACCACATGAAGCTCATGAAGAAGGAAGACCAAAGTGTGGGTGCTTTGGTCATTCTTAGAAGGAGTAACAAAATAACTCATGGGAGACAAAGTGTTGGACAGAAACTGAAGGAGGGGCTGTCTGGAGACTGTTCCACCTGGGTATCCATCCCATGTGCAGTCACCAAAGGTAGATGCTGATGTGGATGTCAGGATGTACATGCTGACAGGAGCCTGACATAGCTGTCTCCTTAGAGGTCTGCCAGAGCCTGAAATATACAGAGGCAGATGCTCACAGCAAACCATTGAACAGATCAAGGAGTTCCCAATGGAGGAGTTAGAGAGAAGACTCAAGGATCTGAAAGGGTTTGCTGCCCCATGGGGAGAGCAACAATACCAACCAACCAGAGCTCCCAGGGTCTAAACCACCAGCCTGGGAGCACACGTGGCTCCAGCTGTATATGTATGGGAGGATGGCATTGTAGGGCATAGGTGGGGAGAGGTACCTCTGGTCCAGTGAAGGATGGATGCTCCAGTGAGGGGTAATTCGAGGGCAGGCAGGTGGGAGTGAGTGAGTGGGTAGGATCATACCCTCATAGAAGCAGGAGGAGGGGAAATGGGATAAGGGGATTCTGGGAGGGGAATGGGGAAATGGGATAACATCTGAAATGTAAATAAATAAAGTATCCAATAAAAAATGGGGGGCATGTGGCTTCATGTTTTTAAATTTTGGATGTTTCCAAATCTGTGGAAATTTTGCAACATCTTTGAAAACAAGGATACCTATATATCTCTTGTCCAGATTTAACAGTACTTCCCTTAGCATTTTCTATGCCTGTTTGTGTGTACACATATGCATGTGTTCTAACTCTCCTGACTCACTAGTGCAGCATCACTCAGTCACAGTTTGTTCATGCATCCTATATCATGTGACGTAATGGACTCAACACTCTGTTCTAGGCCCGTTGTAGACACCACATTGTTAGCAGTTGGTATGGAATCTCATACAGTTTCAGCACGTGTCCACAACTTCAGAAGAAAAAGGAATAAATGCTTTGCTTTGAATTACATGAAACTTCCAAGCATAAAATTTTAATTCTGCTGGTCCTCGTGGGGAGAGAGTAAGAGCCATGCTGGCTGTCTTACAGAGCTGCTGAAGCAGTGGTTATCTTCTGTGAAAGTTGACATTGTAGCATATCTTGTCCAGAGTTCCGTGTCCATCCCTGTCCATTTTAGGTTTATGGTATCCTTCCGAGGGAAAATGCAGTTCCTAGCCTTCCCACTGTGCTGCACCCTCTTTACCTTTTGAAATTTAGTGGTGGAGGTTGGTGCCACCATTTCCCCACAACGTAAATATTAAACTGGAGTATAGAGGAAAATAGATAACTATGACTGTGGCCTCTTGGTCATTTAAATTCCTAGAAAGCAGTGAAATATTTAAATTTGGGGTACATAAGCTAGTTCATAAGCGTGTGTGGTAAGCAAAAATGTGCTGGCTCTTGGTAGGAAGTGTTGGTTTTTGCAAAATCGTGTTAAGTGTTGGCAGTTTTGCGCAAGGCTTCTACTAGAGTTCAAGGCTTTGTTCCCCAGCTCTGCAGTGAGAAAAAAAAAAAAAGATTTCTAAAAGCGTTGTAGCTGGGACTTTCTACTTTAACTGGACTTTCTACTTACTGAAATGTAAATTCCGTGCTACATCTGCTTTAATGCAGTTTAGAAATGTTCCCTCCTGTTACCTACCACTGAGGAATGTCACCAGTGCACATCACAGTGTCTCCAATGTCTAGTAGACAGTACATGTCACAGTGTTGGATAGCCAGATTACAAATGGATTCGATTTGATTATTTAGAACCTCTGCCTATGTGTTGTAGGAATGAGACATGGCTCAGAGGTTAAGAGCTCTTGTTGCTCTTCCAGAGGACCCATGTGGTCCACAGCTATTTGTAACTCTAGCTCCAAGGGATCCAACTTCTCCTCCTTGCCTCCAGAGTACTAATCATACTCACGGTACACACGCATATCCAGACAAAGCACTAATACACATAAAAAATAAACAGGAATAATAACATTCATATAAAACCTTAGGAGTGGGCTAGGCCTATGGCTAAGAAGTAGAATGCTTATGTAACTCATGTGAGGTCTTGGGTTCAACACCTAGTATTGTACCAGAAACAAACCAAAAAGGATAAAAGTTTGTTGTAGATGAAGTTATGTAAAATATTACTTACAAATAACTCACATGAAGTAAAATGTACCTCACTACTTGTAAAGTAGTGGATGCTCACATTCTGACAGTTGTGTGCCTCTTTGATGTAACACCATAAGAAAAATATAACTATCTTGCTATTTATATTTTACGATTTATTTTATTTTTAATTGTATGTGCGTGTGTGCACAGATCTCCAGTCTCCCTCCTCTGCGTGCTGTAACTGGAGTTACAGACACTTGTGAACTGCTTTTGACTAGGTGCTAGGAACCAAACTCAGGTTCTCTGCCTGAGGAGCGCTTAACAGCAGAGACATTTCTCTAGCCCCTCTTCCCTTTAAAGATAGCTCTGTATTTCTTTTGCCAAAAGTGTTTAGCACTGACTCTGATCACCTAGAGACAGACAAACCTGGATGTGGGATATAAACACACTGCCTAAGGCGTGAAGAAGACAGATCAGAGCGAGTGCTTTGATTATATGGAGACCAGCCAACCAGACAGACAGACGAGAGACCATGAGCAGAGCCTGGACTGCGACTTGCTCCTGATTAGGAAACGGCAGCTTTGAGAGGCACTTTTAGAACAGCTAAATTTTGTATATGAGCTTTATATTGAGTGATACTAAAGTTAATTTTCTAAGACACAGCAGTTACATTGTTATTGTGGATGGCTAAGAGTGAATGAGCTGAGATCTTACTTTCAGGTCATTCTGAGGGAAAAAGGACTTTTGTTGGTCTTTATTCATATTTGTTTGTTGAAAAGTTGGATAGACTGAAGAGTAGTAGCTGTAAGATGAGGTGACAGGTGCTAGCAGGCATGCCCTCCTTCAGCTTCTCTGTTTTTCTCACACATTAGAGGGAAGTCTCTAAAAGAAGGTTCCCTGGTGCTTGCTCTCATCCAGTCCTTTAGCAAACCTGTTTTTCAGTTTCTAGTTTGCATCTCTATATTTTTTCCCAGCAATAAGTATTATGGAAAACTCAGATTTAATTAGGTGGCTTTTATTCAAACTTGCTCTTTTTAAACTTTAAATCTCTCTTCAGAATCCATTTACCGCAGAGGGGCGCGCCGGTGGAGAAAGCTGTACTGTGCAAATGGCCACACTTTTCAAGCCAAACGTTTCAACAGGGTAAACTTATTTTATTGGATTCTAATATTTGGAGACATCTATTTTTATTTTTATTTTCCTTTCTATGAGAGAGAGTTTGTTATTAAGTCTTGATAGTCCTTATAACAGAAGTAAGCAACAAGGCCTTGGTGCCCCGTGCTGGGGGGCCTTGCGCCCGTGCGGGGATGCCTTGCACCCCGTGCTGTGGCAGTGCCTCTAGTTTTCACAGCCCTTCCTCTCAGTGCCCAGCACTCTGTTGCACTCACATCCTTCCCTGTAAAAATGTCTCAGGTTTCTTAAAAAGGTCAGACCTTTTAAAATTCTATGAATGAATGTCATTAGTCTTAGGTTAGGTTAAACTCCTAATGTCTGCTCTTTATTGTCAACTGAGTCTGAAAAAAATGTTGGGTTTTGGAATTACAAGAAAATTATGTTTAAATACATTCAAAACAGGCAGAAATTATCAGAGTTTATTGTGTAAGCCCTTGAATCTCACTGTTTAGAGCAGTGGTAGTAGCAAACACTTGGCCAGCTCTTACTATGTAGTATCAGTCAGTTTCCTGAGGGCTTTACCTGTGTTTGTTCACTAAATTCTTGCAACAACCCTGTAACATAGGGTACTATATATTCCCATTTTATAGATGAGAAAAATGAAGTCGAGTCCTGTCTTAGGTGTTTCACCAGTGAGTGCAAAGCTGGAGTTTGAGAACAAGCAGTCTGCTGATGTAGACTGTATCTAGAACTACCCTAACCCCAACCCTTTTCTGATGCGGGTTCTTACTATGTTGCTGCAGTTGACCTGATACTAAGTATACAGCTGGAGTTAGCCTAGAACTCATGGCCAAAGCTCCTGTGTACCTCAGTGCTGGGAGTGCCCGGCCTAACTTCTTTGATAACCATACATTTATGGATTTAATTCTACAATTAACACCATATCCTGAATTCATCAGTATAATACAGATGAATGCCTGGGTCCCCAACTCACTGTGGCTTGGGGCACCAAGCTCTCTAGGAGAGCAGGGCTTTGTTTGCCCTCTGCTGCGAGGCTGCCTGCTTTATTAGCCACTTTTTTCTGTGTTCATCACTGGGACATTTTTGTGAAGGTGAGAATTTTGAGTTTGACATTGAAAGCAGCATGGTTATATATTCACTATCTCTTTGAAACCCAGTCTTGTTGATTTTTCACTGGTCTTCAAAAGCCTTTGAAGAAAAATTATACGTGAGGAAATTTTGTTTGATTTTTGCCATAGGCCAACAACTGATGTCATGATGAGAAGAGATTTAATTAGAGAAGAAAAGCCACTTATTTTTAGAATATCTTAGGTTTGTTTGGCTGTTTTGAGACCGAGTCTCACTCTATAGCCTTGACAGGCCTGGCAGTCACTATGTAGACCAGGCTGGCCTTGAACTCTTATGCTTCTGCCTCATGAATGCTGGGATTAAAGGCATAATGAGTAAACTGTTGGGAAATAACTGGGAGACAGGTTATGAAACCCTGGCGAGCCTGGAACTCCCAGTGATCCACCTGCCTCAGCCTCCTGAGTGCTGGGACTGAAGGTGAGGGCCAGCATGCCTGGCTGTGATAAAGTCATCTTCAATTTACTCTCTGCAGCGCGCCCACTGTGCCATCTGCACAGACAGAATCTGGGGGCTTGGACGACAAGGATATAAGTGCATCAACTGCAAACTGCTGGTTCATAAGAAGTGCCACAAGCTGGTCACAGTTGAGTGTGGGCGGCATTCTTTGCCACCGGTAAGGCATGGGGTTTTTGTTTGTTATATACGTGTATAGCTCCTTCATTTAACAAGGTTGAAACAGGAAGGTATTATTATAGAACTACATCTCAGAAAATACAGTGTGTAGGAGTTCTTTACATTCCACTTAAGGAAGCCATGGAAGTCTTGAAACTATCTATAGCCCCATCATTTTGGCATAATAGTATATGTCTCGGCCATACATCATTATTCTGTTCCTTATGATTGAACATTTGGATAGTTTTCTAGGTTTTCCTATAAAGAAAATCATAGTAAACTTCTGGCAAATAAATCTTAATTCCTTAAAGGTCCCGTAGTAGAGTTACTAGGTTAAAAGATACACATTTTTAGAAAAATCAGAATGTATTTTATATTCATAAATATAAATATTTATATTCATCCAGTAGGATGATTATCCCATGTTTATTCATAGAACCTTGTTCTTGGAGCCTTTCTGTTGTGCTGAACACCAGATTAACAGCTGCTTGGGGGAGAGGACTTACCTGGCTTGTGCTAACAAGTGACGGTCGGTCGGTGGGGGAAGGCAGGCAGCAGCTCACGTGAGAACTCAGAAGCTGTGGAGCAGGGCTCTTCCCTGCCTCCTCTCCCGTGCATGCTCAGCTGCCTCTCTTAGACAGTCGGGAGAGTACCATTCACAGGGGCTGGCCCTTCTGTATCGGCCAGCAGTCAAGATGTCACTCTGGTGGAGGGAGTTCTTCATCAGAGGTTCCATCTCACCAGGTGTCAAGTTGACAACCAGCCTATTTGTGGAAATAGGTCATTATTATGGGTGGCTCATTTCTGTGAGGATTATTAGGCTAGTTTGTTCACGTTTTAAGAATAAATTCGTAGTTTGGAGGGGCGTTCCAGGTTTTAGGGAAGAAAAGAAATACTAAAAATTGAAAGTATAATTTACCCAACCTTCTGTTTGTTCTGGTTATTAACTGTCAATCAACACAAAGTAGAACTACCTGGGAAGTCCTAATGAGGAATTATGTAGAGTGGATTTTTGGGTGGTGAAATTGTTTTGCTTGGTAATTGAGGTAGGACAACCTTCTCTGAGTGAGGTAGCACCCACCCAGGAGTGAGCCTGGGTACATGAGTAGAGAAGACTGCAGGCCTGCCTGCGTCCATTCCTCTTATGCTTTTCACGGTGACTCATGTCACTCACTAGCAGCTTAGCGCCTTCCTTGACTCTCCTCAATGTGGACGCAGCCTGGAATTCATTGTTAACCTTCTCAGCTGAGTTGCTCGTTTGCCAGTATATTTTATCACAGCAACAAAAATGAGAGTTTTCTTGAATAGTCTTAGTTGGTGTACACACGTGTAGAAGGAAGGAGGTGACAGAGTGAGCGAGTGTCTGAATGTCAGGCGGGTACTGAATGCATGTTAGCATGAAGGCATCCTGAAGTTAGAACTGCTACCTCATGCTCTTCCTCTCCTTGACTTGTTCTGGTGCTCACCACTCCTGCATCTTATACAGGGCCGGGTAAGTCTTGTCCCTAGGGTGCTAGCAGGGACTGGGTTGAGTTGTGTCCCAGAGATTATTTGTTCTTGTTTTTCTGGCCCATTGATATTTTTGAGTATATACAGAAAAATAGGAAACCTACAAAATATTGTGTATAGATTTAAGAGGTTTATAGAATCTTAATGCCACCTGGATCATGGCAAGAATCTTCCTGCCAAAGATTTAAAATGCAGCTCAAAGAGAAAAAAGATAATTTCGAAGGTGGAATCACAGTAGATAGTTCAGGGTTTTTTTGGTTTTTTTGTTTGTTTGTTTGTTTGTTTGTTTGTTTTTTCGAGACAGGGTTTCTCTGTATAGCCCTGGCTGTCCTGGAACTACTCTGTAGACCAGGCTGGCCTCAAACTCAGAGATCTGCCTGCCTCTGCCTCCCAAGTGCTGGGATTAAAGGTGTGCGCCACCACCGCCCTGCAATGTTCAGTTTTATTTTCAATTTGACCTGTCTTTTTCTCTCTCTCTCTCTCTCTCTCGTCTCTCTTCTCTCTCTCTCTCTCTCTCTCTCTCTCTTTCTGTAAAAGTGCAATATCACATCATTCATAGAAATATTATATGGCTTTATAGAGTTAAGTATTATAACAATAATGTTATTCATGTCATTTAGAGTTTTTCACATTTAAGTCTTAGCATGATACATATCACAGAAATACTGTCATTTCTGGAGGTTTGGGAACCTCCAAAAAGAGTTTTTAAGTTACTGTCTTTGGAAATGTTTGTAGGAACCCATGATGCCAATGGACCAGTCATCCATGCATCCAGACCACGCACAGACAGGTGAGTGTGAGTAGGGCTGCTTTTTTCTTATTTTCTTTTGTTCTGTTCTTTTCTTCTCTCCCCTTTCTCCTCCCTCCTTCTTTCTTTCATTTTCTTTTTGTTTAATTTTTTTAAAGGTTTATTTATTTATTTTATGTATATGATATACTGTAGCCATCTTCAGACACACCAGAAGAGTCATTGGATCCCATTACAGATGGTGAGGGCCACAATATGGTTGCTGGGAATTGAACTCAGGACCTCTGGAAGAACAGTCAGTGCTCTTAACCGCTGGAACCATCTCTCCAGTCCTCTTTCTTTCATTTTCTGAGATAATGTTTCTCTGTGTAGCCCTGGCTGTCCTAGAACTTACTCTGTAGACCAGGCTGGCCTCAGGGAACCACTGCCTCTGCCTCCCAAGTGCTGGGATTAAAAGTGTGTGCCACCACCACCTGGCTCATTTCTTTCTTTCTTTCTGATTAGATACAGAGTATTAGATTTCATTATAGCATTTTCAGATAAAATTGGTTAGTTCTCCTTTCCTGTTTTTTCCTACATTTCCCCTATCTTAAGCCCTTCTGCCTCCCAGGAGCCTCCTTTCCACTGTTGTGGAGACTTTTTTAAGTCTAAGTTTAAAAGCATAATGTACCTAAGGATATTTTTATGGTGGTAAAATTTGTCACAATATTTTAATATACATATTTAGCACTTGAAAAACTGACTTGTAAACTAACAATTGGCTTTCCAAGTTCAAATAAATTCTTTTAAGAATCCTTTAAATTCAGCAAGCCTAGTTTCTTTTTCAGAGTGAGAAAGTACAAAGGTATTTGGAGCCGTGCTGACAGTTGTGGGGATGTGGAGGCACAGCGTCGCAGACTGACTGTGTGGATGAGTGTAGTGTTAAACAGGAGCAGAATCAATCCTAAGTGTGTATTCGGGAAACTCCGAAGCTAAAAGAATCTTTCTGGAAGGGCAGACAGGTCCATTGATCCTAGAAGAAGCTTGGAAAGTCTGAGCTAAGGGCCTTGTTACTCTCCAGCTCCAGCGGCTCTGAGGAGTAGAGCCGGCCTTGTCAGTCCCTCATCTCTGATAGTCAGGTGCTTTTAAAGTGAAGACAAGAACTGAAAAGCATGGGCCTGCCATCTGTCTTGGGGTGTGAAAGCATTTAAGTAGGACTTGCAGTCACATGCACAGAACAAGTTATTCATAAGGAGGAAGAGGGGAGTTGGCTGCCAGGTGGGCACCCTTCTTGCCTTTGGGGCCGGGGGGTGTTTCCCGGCTGTCCTGGACCTCAGATCTGTCTGCCTCTGCCTCTCCAAGTACTGGAACTAAAGGTGTGAACCACCACTGGCTGGACCACAACTCTTAACATATAATTTAGGACAAATATTAAGCTTTAATTAAACTTACATGTAAAAACTAAGAAAAACCAGAAAAAGAAAAAATTTAAGTAAGATTTATCATTGATTATTTTTCTTTTTTAATATTTGGGTTTGAATTTTCAGTAATTCCGTATAATCCTTCAAGTCATGAGAGTTTGGATCAAGTTGGTGAAGAAAAGGAGGTAAGATAATTTGTCTTACTATGTACAACATCTTTAGCTTTTTAGAAAGACATATTAAGAATATAACACTTGAACCGGGCTGTGCGCACGTTTAATCCAATTGACAAGGCAGATTCTAGTGAGTGCTACCTTTACACGAGTTCAGATAAGCCGATTCACAGTTAACCTTCTTAATAAAAATTAAAAAAAAAAAAAAAAAAAAAAAAAAAACTATACAACTATTGACGCTATAGATTTGATCAATATGAATATAAGGATGTTATTTAAATTTTAACTTTCACTTTATGATTGGCTTTTTAAGTTCAAATAATTTTAAGTCATGAAATATTCTGAAAATGTATTATGTGCATCTTTAGATGCTGTAAACAAAACTACATTGTGAGAATACCGCATTTGTAACTTGTCACATTTATTTGGCAACCCCTTATACTCTTTCCCTTTTGCTGATGCTTATTTAAGTGCAGTGTTAAGTCGTTTATGATTCTGAACTTTCTGTGTTTATGTGAAGGGAATGGGCCATGTGCTCTGTTTGGGAGACAGAGGCAGTAGTGTCAGTGCTGCAGTTGTCCTCTGTGGGCCAGGCACTTCTGTAAGCCGCGTGCTCCACGCCACTTACCTTCTTCTTTCCATGCTTGTGTTTAATATTTATTTGTGTGACTATGTAAGAAAATGCAAATGTTCAGCAGTCTAAGCATGTCAGCGCTGCGATTGCTCTGTGCTAGCTCACATCTCTGTAGACAGGTGTTCTAAGTGAGTGCTTTCCCCATCTATGCATGGAGCAACCTTGTGCATTCTATGTGCATTGTGCTTAAGATTCTTCATGTGTGTATTTCTGGCCATGGAAGATTATTCCTTACCTTTTTCTTTTCTCTTTCTAGTGTTTGATGGGTATGTTATTTTGGGCTTCTCTTGTTTAACTTCCAACTTTTTATTATGGAAATTATGGACAGAATATTGCAGTAAAGTATTATAGGCACTACCCAGTTAAATTCATTATGAACACATAGTGTAATCTTGTCTACCCACATGCTTTACTCCAACATAATTGTGAAATAAATCTGCT